>CM053272.1:16499403-17221068 GCA_028583415.1 Protea cynaroides | reverse complement strand
TTAATATTTTTTTATTAATTTTTTTATTGCTGGAAAATAGGATTTATTAATAAAAAATTCATAAAAATAAAAATATGTACAGAAAAAAAACTGAAACCGTGACCGCGTAGATCGGCCAACGGTGTTCAACATATATTATTTTCAAAGTAAACTGATTATTATTTAAGAAATGTATTTTTTAATTTTTTAAACAAAAAATAAAAAAAATATATATATATATATATATATATATATATATATATATATATATATATATATATATATACAGGAAAAAAAAATGAAACTGTGGCCGCGTAGATTGGCCAACGGTGTTCATCATATAATATTTTCAATACCATCTAATTAATATTTATCATATTTTTTTAATTTTTAATTGCTGGAAAATACATTTTTTAAACAGAAAATCAAAATAAAAAATATGCATGCAAGAAAATAATTTCGAAAGGATAAGGTTGTAGATCGGCCTAATGACTCTCACATATATAAATTTCATGATGAACCAACATGTATTGAACATATTCATGTAAAAAAGTAAGTTTTAGGGAAAAAAAATCATACCTCAAACCTTAGATTTGCAAAGAATATGTCAAAATGAGCCTCCAACAACAGCTTGATGGAGAGATTTGCAAAAAACAGAGGTTTTCGAACCTTAGATGCAAGGTTGGAGAAGAAGGAATGGAGGAGGAGAAGAAAACAGAATGGAATTTAGAAGAAAAATGAGTCTCGGTCGAGATCTCGACCGAGACTCTTATATAAGCTTTGGACCAGTTCGAAACTGGTCGAAACCAGTCGAGAACTGGTCGAGACTGGTCGAGACCCAGTTTCGACCAGTAATCTCGTCTCGACCCTGTCGAGACCACCGAGCTCGACCCTTCTCGATCGAGTTTTAAAACCATGGTGTTAGGTTAAGGTTTTTCAAAAGCCTATATATTGTCTCTATGAGGAAAACCCTATGTAAGTGAAAATAAAGGGAAACTCTTTGTGACGTGGAGAGAGATATAGAGTTTTTTTGGTGAATAAATAAATTATCTGATTCTCTAGGGTGGAGGTAGGCATTCGACATTGGATGCTGAACCACGGTAAATCCTTGTGTTCTGTGTTTGCTTGTTCTTCGCTTTTTCTCTTGTTTGCACTTTCATCGCTAGCCAGTGGTATCAGAGCAAGGTTCAGGCATATCGTTACGGATCTAGAAGAAGGGGAGGTGTGCAAAGATTTGTACGAAACCACCTCAGCCCAAGCAACTTTGGGCAGCAGGATCTAACCAGGTCCCAAGCCGCAGAAGAAGAGCACACACCATTGGAAGTAGCGGTCCAGCATATAATATCGCCAATTCCGCTAGTCCTACGATTGATAGAGTTGAGGACATCCCAAGCCTGCATCAACCTCTAAGAGGATGCCTGCTAAGAGACCACACCCCATCTAAGATAACGAATGAAACAGGAACGAGCCTATCTTTTCTATATAGTCGAGCTGGATTCTTTCTCCAAAAACTGAGGCCAAGACCCCTTGAGGATACTCTCCAAAAGCTGAGACTCGATTGGTTTTTAAAATGGTTTGTCCAGTTTCAGGCTTATTTGGCCGGTTAAAATGGTACAGACCAGATTTGGACCCCCCCAGTGTCAATGGTAGTGGAGGCACTGGGCAAACCTTTTTTGAGAACTTTCATCCAATTGACAGGTAAGTATTAGAGAAAAACTTATTAGATATCTTTAGGATCTATATGAAGAAAGCTTAACAAGGTTCATTCAAACCTCGGAATGACCCGGTTCATGCGGTTGTGGGGTCAGTATAGGCCTGCGGAACTAGTCAAGCCGAAGGTCTGGATACCTATCGTTTGTAAAAAAATTATAATAAAATAAAATAGAAGAGGAAGAAAAGAAAAAGTAAAAAAATGAGAGCTTAGCAGGGTCATACATCTGTCTTCCACCATGGAAACCCAGTGTTTCCTTTGGGCTTTATGTTCTATGAACTACGCCAATTTTCTTCACCGTATGATACCACCACCTACTTAAATGGGCTTCATGTTCTACAAAGTAATACATAAATGGGTATGGTCCAGAGGAGTATACCATTTCTTCCCCATTTGAGAGAATCATCAGATGACCACAAACCATACAAATTATGAGTACCACTGTGTTCAAGAGGAGTTCCATGCTTCGAGTTTGCAAGGAATAACATAGTATTAGTTTACAAGGAATAACAAGTAATAACATAGTATCCTGGTCTGCTTACTAGCACCCAATAATAACATATTAACTGTAGCGAATCATGATTAGGCTACAAAAGTTCTAGAACAAACTGTAGCCAACCTTTCATACAGACTCTTATGAAGGAAATCATCCTATCCCAGGAAAAAAAGAATCATTTCGCACATGAAGTTATAACTAAAGTTTAGAGCCTGGTGCGTTTGTGGTAATCTGTAAAACGTGCCTTTTGGAAACAATATCATCTGGATTTGTTCAATCCGTGAAAAAAGGATGCCCTTAATGAACAGAAAATTTTCAGCTATAAGGGAAAATTGAAGATGAATATGCAAGAACTTAAAAACTAAAAACAGTCAAAACACCTTCATTACAAGGGTCATTACCCAATGCTGCCCTGCCTATGCGGGGTCCTAAGAGGGGAAGTTTGGAGTCAGTCCTAACCTTTGTGTTTTGGGCAAAGTGGCCACCATCAAGACTCAAATCTGGGCATTGCCCTGGCAGCCTGAAGCTTTTGCCATTGCTCTAAGCAATGGCCCCTATCAGAACACCTTCAGTAACTTGTTAAGAAAAATATTCCAGTTCAACTATGTTCATGTTTAGTCATGTAACTTCCAATGCATAACAAATAAATCTTCTATCTATTTCAAAACAAGAAAGTAGACCTAGAAATAAACACAAACTTAGAAGAATTATACAGTGAAAAGAATCTCTGCTACACAGCATATAAACATCTGGAACCTCACTTTAATCACTTTTACCATTGTTTTTGTTCTTTTCTGTTTTCTATGTATATGTTCATATTATTGATAAATTAGTTTTATCCCTCTGATTGATTGTATGGTAGCTTAGGATAGAAACTGCCAGTCTCACAAAAGGAGATAGCCACGTTTCTCAACAAAAAAACTAGGCAGTGACACTTTGTCCAAGACTCTGGGTCTCAATGGGGCAGCAACTCTTCCTGATGAAAAGAAAAACAATAACTAAATGGATTGATAAAAAAATATTGTTTCATTCAAATTCAGGACTAGGTCAGCCAGGTAAAATGAACAGGAAGTTATATATGCCAGTTGCTGCATATATATGTTTATTGTTTACTCTTTATTGAACAAATTTCATTTCCCATGATCAATAAATAGATAGTTAGCAGGGTAGAAGAGACCTGCTTCAGAACAATAAGGTTGAGCCGACATAAGTAGAGAGGCAGTAGTGGGAAATGAAGATATTGCAAAAATGGATGGCAATAATAGGTAGAAAATACCTTGAGAGAGCAGGGTTAAAAATTGTGAAACGTAGTCCACTCTCAAAGTAGGATGGTACTATCTTCTCTTTGTCAAACATTTTAAGTGGCTACTTTTTCTTTCACCTCATATTCAGAATGGAGTTGTTATACCATTAGTTCCTTTAAAATTATCAGGGGCAAATACTGAAATCCAATAAAGGCACCAATTCCAAACATTAACTACCAAAAAGTTAAGGCTTACCCTTAAGCTTTACAAAGATCACCTTCAGACATGAAGGATAGGCCTACCTACTATGTTGGATGCCATAGTTAAAAGTTTTAGAGGACATCCAAAATCAATAAAAATGTTAAACCACAAGTAACATGTAGAATTTGAGATGGAAAATCAATGACACTTTACTTTAGAAAAAGCTATAGTTAATTTGCCATGAAAATTCAGAGTTGAAGCTTCCATTTTATGCTGCTCAAGTTCATGAAACAGAATATTTAAACCTGCAAAATTTATTAGACAAAACTTACAGTAGCATGTGAAAAAATTAGAAGGGTAATAGCCCATTCCAAATTTTCCCTTCATGATATGCTCTGGAGTTGAAAAAGCTAAAACAGAAAACAATTTAATCGAATAGATAAACAACTCGAACTTCTTGACATGATAGGCAACCATATGATGAAATAATGTGTTATCCTTCACGAAAATGTCGAAGTCATGTTCAACCTTCACCACTTGCCATGTGTTTGCTTTTCTGATACTAGAACTTTAATAATTGCACAAATTGTAGAACCCTAGAAAATGTAAACTTAATAGTAACTATTAAGTCTTGTTTCATCCCAATTAATAGCTTCAAGACATGCATATCGATCACTCGAGCATAATGGGCATCATCAAGCTCCAACAAATGACATGTTTTTGGGGCATCTCCTTAAAAACAATCTGAGCATCATTAATATATTCAAAACTGAAGTGTTCAAATGAAGTAAAACACAGCCTACATATAGATCCAGTTCATACCAAGTTTTTAAGGCAAACCATGCATGCTTTTGCTCCAAGTCAAAAGAAGGCAGGCCAACACAGGCCTTATGTGAACTAGCATAAGAAGGATAGACATACCTCCAACAATAACTATGCTAACCGAAACAAGAGGAGTGAGGAGAAGAACCAAAACTGAGCCGATTGACTTGATCCCTAAGAATCTGAAGTTCAACCTACAAAAAATTAACAGAAAAGTTTCTATATGATAACCAACCACCCTAATGCACTAAGTGTGGATCTGTCATTGGCATAACACTGTTGACCCAGCATTCCAGTTCCAAATGATACAAGATTTTAGAGGAATGGAGCTCTTCGATAAAAGGTAGATGAAATAGCTAAGTGACACTGAACTAGCTAGTTATGCATTAATAAAAAAGAAAAAGAAAAAAAGAAAGGTACTGAACTAGCTAGTTGATATCTCATATAGAATTCACTGAACTATAGTTGTAGCCAGTGTTACCCAGACTCTTCGTGTATAGTAACCCTGTCAACACAACAGAACATAATTATGGGTACATGATATGTGTCCAACACAAATCCAGCACTTGGACACTCGGACAAAGCTGTTAGAGGATTAAACCCTCACCTTTTCACCACATTAAACCCTCCTTTCGACACATTTCAGCTGAAGGCTTGTGCCCATACCATACATGTAATTGACCTTGTACCCAAACCCATGTAACAGATGCTTTAGTAAAACAGATGGTCCACTAAACACAGTGTTTAACAAATAATGGTGTAGAAAGAACTTGATCTATAGTTGAGCCAATAGTAAACAGTTGACACACAATTATTTGATTGTTCTAAATTCTAAATACATCTACATAACAAAAGAACTAGATTACATGGGTGAAGTTCATCAGAGCATGTCGCCTGGAGATATCAAGGAATGGAGAAGAACTAATGGACCAACAAAAGATACATATATATATATATATATATATATATCTCATGGTTACTTGTAATGCCAAAATCAACCCTCATTTGCCGCCCCTCTTCCCTGAATAAAAATAAGTAGTTTCCACTCTCCTTCATTGTGCCACATATGAATATAAACTTGACCCCCCAAAAAAAAGTAGAGCAAACAAATGTCACGTAGGTATAGCAGAACTCAATCAGTTCAAATAGCCAATCTCAGTAACAATGGAAAAGAGGAGAATAAGTGCTTTATGTAAAGTCAAAAGCCGAACTTTCTCAAAAAACACGCATATTATACATAAAAATGTCATAGCTTGTACCTCAAATTCTCTAATATACTTCATCAACAGAACAGAGAACCCCGATGTGGCCCGCAAATAGAGAGAGAGATCGATCAAGAGAAAGAAAAAAAAAAAAACCCGTTGTAAATCCAAAATAGTTTTTGGTAAAAATGAAATCGAGAGAGAGAGAGAGAGAGACAAAGCGAGAGCGAGAGAGATTCAGAGGAGAATAATGGATATCTTACCAGGATTTCCATTCGATCTTGACATAGCAATGGAGATCAGGACTCCTTCGTTCCAAAAATAATGGAGATCCTTACCAGGAACTCTAGTCGACTATGATGGAACCAATGGACAGCAATTCGGTTGCTGCAGAAAAAAACCTAGAAAGTAACAAATTCATAGCTAGAAGCGAGTAGAGAGAGAACAGAAAGATCCTCGTTTGGAGTTGCAGAGAATCACTGGTAGATGGTAGATAAATTGGAGATTCAGAGTTCAGGTTGTTTAGAGACCGTTGTCACGAGGAGAAACCAAAAGTATCGAGTAAACTTGGTATAAGCAAAATGTTTGCAAACAACATTTGATCGTAAAATCGACGGTAAATTATACCGAGGTATTTTCCGGTAATAACTTGGGTATCTGGAAAATTTTCCCTCCAAATTTTTGAGAGTTCAAAACAAACAGCAGTAAAACTAATTTTACCATAAAATTTATATTTTCATCCATTTTACATCTAAACAAACAGGAGCCTAGAGTGAAAATATTGGGTGTAAAAGAGCACTATTCCTTTTATCTTCTCAAGCGGTTTCAGAAAATATTTGTTAGAATTTTGCCAGAAAATTCTGGTGGTTTTCTTTGTCTCAAAGAAATCAATTAATACAAGTAGACCAGTTTGAGGTTTCCCTACTAGATCTTTCTGAGTTTTCCTGCAATGAGGTGGAAAACCTGGGAGACCATGCTCTCTTTGTGGGGCTTAGTTGTTGTATGGCAGTTCTTGCAAGTGAATTGGAATGTAGAAGGAACTGCATCTATGTTACCTGGTTTGTAGATGTTTGACATGGAATGTGAAATGCAACTACAGGTGGACTGCAAGGATCTGGTGATTAAATTCCACTTTGGATTACACCAGGTTCAGTAGAATATTAATGGATGTGTAATTTGTTTTATTAACAAGATTTAATGTGTAAAACAACACTTTTCCTCAAGGATTAGAAAGGAAATTAGTCCCACAAGCATAGATTTTCTCTATTTAATCTTGCAGAGCTTGATGTGCCATTTAGATTTCTAAGACCATGAGAGCATAGGCCCTGTTTTCTTCATCCTTTTCTTTTTCTTCCTTGCTTTTCTACAGGATATGTATTTCAGCAAATAAGGTTCAAAGATCATTTGGAATCTTGACTTACAAGGCCACAATCTTCCCATCTACTAACTAGATGTTATCTTATCTGTTACAGAAAGATGATATTCTGACACTAAACAAATAGAAACCCCAAAGAAAATCACATATGTAAATACTAAAATAATTAGTGAACCAAATAATTCAGAAGAATCATAAATAGATACATGAAAATGCCTTTTTCAGGTCATAGCAAGGGCCATCAAGGGACTAGGGGATCTTTTCAGAATACAATGGTTCTCTTGTTTCATAACTCATACTTCCAAGACACCTGTGGCTTCAAGGCTCATTTCCCATCTTTTACACTTTTATATCCTTTAGGAGTAGAAGCCTCTCTGTCAAATTGTGTCAACAGATCAACCTAGATCACTCAACTTCATTGAAGCCATCTACTCCAAGGACTGCAATGACAAGGAAAACTAGATGGGTTCCATGATATTGTTAAACAGGATTTTAATATAATGTAAAGCACAATCTAAGGAAACAGGACATTTCAAGAATAGTCATCTTCTACTCCAGGTCTGGGAGTTAAAATCAGTGTTCGCATCCATAAATCTTCAAAATTCTTGGTCAACTAGCAATTTTGAAAATGTTTCTACAAAGGCTTTTGTTCTTTCCAGGAGTCCTGCCAAACCCTAAGACACCCCAACCATATAGTTTTATCATTCATGAAGCTGATATCAAATAGATCTCCAGCTCTTGCTCCTTCTCTTCGAGTTCAATTGAGACCAACAATAGTCAAATGAGTGTTCTTTGGAGGTCTCCCTCTACAACCTCAAGAACAGCCCAAACGGCACAGCTGCATCATTCATGAAGTAGCTTTCCTACAATATTGTCCCTGTTTCTGCTCCTTTCTTTTTTTTGAGATCAATCAAGACCAACAATGGTCAAAAGAGCATTGTTTGGCGACCCTCATTCTCCATTCACTCTTCAGGTACATTTTGGATGATAATGATGCATTTTGATGAGTTTCTCCCTGTCTTAATTTTTTGCAGCAGTAGCAAGTTTCAGTTTCTTATGCATAAGCAATCTGCCCTCACAACATCTAAGAGACCAGAACCAGTCTAAGTAACTTCCTAGGCACTTGCTAGGTATATTTTGCTAATGCAATTCTGCTGACTTTAACACAAGTGTGCAATAAAATACTTGTGTAACAAATAAACAAATACCAAAACCAGAACAAAGGAATAAAGTAGAAGAAGGAGAGGGGGAGCGAGAGTGTCGATTCTGCTAGCGATGGCAGAATCAAACTGAATGACTCTGTCCCTCCTCTGTGCCATCTATTTGTAGTGCAGGACAGGTACAGCTTTAAGAGGATAGGGATGCAACATGTCAACATGACAGAGGAGTTCTATAATACTAAAGAGATAGGAAGAGAGTCTTATTACACTAAAGAGATAAGGGATGTCACATGTCACTATAAGTCTATAAGGTGGAGTCCTAATTACATAATGAGATAAGAAATAAAGAGAGGATTAAAGTCTAATAGATAAAGTAGATAAGTGGAGACTCATCCACACGGTTTTAGATTCTCTCCAACTGCTGTCGATGGTGCTATTTGGAGAAGGGGAATGGACCACAGTGAATGGGTCCATTCCCTTATTATTGATACCAAAAACTTGCAAGAAATCTTATCATCAGCTGAGAAGTAAATTCCTCGAAGCATCAACCTTCCCTTCTCAAGATTGAAAATAGCAACCACCAAGACTAATCATTGCAACTTTCCCAAAAGAATGAGACTTGCATAGATAAATTTCTCGCTATCCAATCAAATTATGATATATAAGTTGAAATTAACTGTTTATAAATTAGACACAGAACAATAAGCCATTACATTAACAATTTGCAATGGCATAAATCTTTTGTCCTTAAAGTTATCACCTTCAATGTATAAATTCAAACCATTTAGGTGGTGGACTAACTTAACTCTTGAGATGGCCTGTAAATTGTAAGTAAAGGAAAAGCAAAATACCAAGAAAACTAAAAGAGACATTTATAATTCATAAGTATTCCTTGGATCCACACCAACTTGGTTGTGGCATCCTCATATCTCTCATGTCTCAAAGCTTCCCATGAACAGAACCAATATCACTATAGTGGTGAACTTGATGTTGAGAAAGTATGCGTGATGCTTGATTCCGAAGATTGGTTCACTAGTGATGTCACTACCTTGATAGCAACCCCGCTAACTCAAGCTTCGTTCAAAAGTTCAGTGCCTTCTTCTTGATCCTGTATTGATCCACGACTATCCATGGTGCAATCCTTCTTTGGGGTAAAGAGAGCAGGAACAGAACAAGGGGATTTTAATTGCTCCCCTGACAAGTCCCTTTTTATCAGCTCGTTAACCTGCCTACAGCGGTCTTCATGCTCCGTTCGAATCATCCAATAAGCAGCTTGATTCGGAAGAGAAGATCCTTGGATTAGATCGACATGATGTGGAATGAACCTCATGGGCAGTAATCCTGCTGGTTAGTCCCCCTTCCTCCAAAGGTGGGGGCATTTTGTTGCAGTGGCATCTGCAGTAGAAAGCACCTCCATCCCCGATAACACCATATGCCCTCAAACATTCTCCCCAAGTATCAGAAGAAAGAGAAGTGAGGATTGGGGTGATGGTTTCTCAGAGCTTGTTGATTGGCATTAAGAATAACTTTACCTTCCATTTGGTGATCAACCTGTTTAACCATCCAGATTGATGCTATGGATGATACACGGTTTGTAAATGAAGTGAACCATTCCCTCATTCCATAATACCACATGTCATTCCAAGGATGTTATATTAGTTAATAAACCTGATAAAATACCCAACTCCAAGGACTTTGATTTGTCAGTTGAATTTGGTTGAGGCAAAGAGAACTTTTCTGCTTCTCTCTATACAAAATCAATTTTTGGAGAGTATCCTTCCATCTTCATCTCCTCAGTTAATAAGTCAATAACATGGTGAATTTCTCTTGAATTAAGATGCAAACCCTCGCCTGCATGAAATTCATGAACTTTATTTGCAATCTCAATCCAGCTGCAACCAGGAGTTTTAGTGACACCCCTCTCCCTCATTAGCCCTCTCATTCTTGCTGAATCATTCCACCTATTTGAATTTGCATATATCTTTGATGAGATAATGTAGTTTCCAGAATTTAAAGGCTCCAACTCCAAAAGCAGGAGCATTACACGTTCACCAACCTCAGCATTTCCAAGATTTCGACAGGCAGCAAGAAGTGCCCCTAATACGACTGCATCAGGCTTTTCAGGCATCTTCTCTATGAACTCCCATGCTTCATTTAAATATCCAGCACGTGCCAAAAGATCGACCATGCAAGAGTAGTGCTCAATTTTCGGGACCAGCCCAAATGATAGTCCCATCATTTGAAACCACCTACGGCCTTCATCAACCAATCCAGCATGCACACATGCAGAGAGAACACCCACAAATGTGATGTCATTTGCATGTACGTCTCCACCTTCCTCTACCATTCTCTTAAATAGTGAAATTGCCTCCAGGGCTTGCCCATGAACAGCAAGGGCAGAGATCATGGCATTCCAGGAGACCACATTTTTTCGGGGCATCTCCCCAAAGATTCTACGTGCATGATCTAGGCTCCCACATTTTGCATACATATCTATTAGGCCTGTACTGACATAGATATCATGTTTTATACCCTTTTGTGATGCATATGCATCTACCCATTTCCCTACATCAAGGGCCCCTATGGAGGCACAGGCTGATAGAACTCCAATCAATGTGATCTTATCAGGGTCCATACCTACTGCCTTCATGTAATTGAATAACATAATTGCTTCATCTGATGCCCCATTTTGTGCATATCTGTTTGAAACTGATGAAGTAAATAATTAGTTCAACTGTACAGATAATTAAGAAATAGAATTAATTAAAATTAACAAGTCTTCATCTTGCATAATTTCTTTTTGCTTTTTCTGTGTGCGTGTGTGTGTGTGTGTGTGTGTGTGTGTGTGTGGGAGGGGGGTCACTTATCAAAGGATAGGGAAAACTGAAGAAGGAAAAGCCAATAAAAGAATACTTGCCCTGTTATCATGGCATTCCATGTAACGATATCTTTTTTCGGCATTTTGTTAAAAACTTTCTTCGCTGAATCAAGATCCCCACATTTCCCATACATATCAATCAATGAGGAGCCCACAAAAGAATTCAACTCAACCTTCTGTTCCTCCACAAGCCCTTCGACCCACCTTCCCAAACTCAAATCTCCCAAGTCACCACAGGCCCCTAGAACGCTCACTAGAGTCATTTCATCTGGCTCAAAACCTGCCAACCTCATTCTCCTGTACAAATTCACTGCGTCCGCAGCAAAACCCATCTTAGAGTACCCAGATATCATTGAATTCCAAGAAACCAAGTCCCTATCAGTAATTTCGTCGAACACCTTCCGTGCATCACCCAGCTCGCCACACCTTGCATACATGGTAATCAACGAGTGCCTGGTGTGGCAATCAAAGTCTAGCGCAGATTTGAAAATCAACGAATGGGCCCTCCTGCCTTGGTCTAACGACGGAAGGTTTGCACAGGAGATTAGAAGAAACGGATAGGTGAAATTATTTGGTTTTTTGCCTGATAACTTCATTTGGAAATAGAATTCAAGCGTCAAAGAGAAATTGTGCCATGTGTTAGTTAGACCATGAATCATGACATTGTATGAGAAGTCATTGGGTTCTGGTGTTTGAGAGAAGAGGAGCGAAGCATAGGCAAAATCTTTGAGATCGACCAGTTTGGAGAGGAGGAAATTGGGTTTCTCTATGGAGTTGATGAGCATCTGAGAGTGGACTTGCTTCAATGATTTGGATGAACTACACTGCTTCAAGAGAGATAGTAGCTTATGAGTGAGAAGCTGTTTTGAATTGTCGGAGCCGTCAGCATAAGAATGGGTGGCTGTGTCAAAAGCGAGAGAGCGGGAAACGATAAACATAGGAGGTTTGGATTTAAGAAGCATCGTCTACATGAAGTTGCAAACCGTGGGGACTGACTAGGGATGTGAATGAGGAAGAAAGAGAAGACTGAAACAATACGTTATACAAATGGGTATTTCTGTCTTTCCAGAAGGTTCAGAGAAGGAGTGTCAATTAGTCGGCCTCTGGTCCCACCTAATCAATTTAAGATCTCGCACTGTAGCCGGAATATTTAACTAATCGGTCTTTATAGGGTAGACATGAATACTTTTATAATAGGCTCGATCGATTACTGGTTCATAATTGATCTTGTATTAATCGGGCTAATTGGTCTATAATTGGTCTCATCCTAATCTCTATTAAATTCAAAAAATTACATAGATCTCCCCTTGACAATTCGTTTATTACGCGATACTATCCTGTGCTTTTTAGACTTACACTCAAGTCCATAGAAGTAATGATGTTGTTGATCATGCACATTCCCAAGGTACTCGGCTTCCAAGCCTCGTCCTAGTAGAGTTCTACATCCAAAAGGACTCTCCTGTGCAAGGACATCTGTCACTTCGGGATACTCGGACTTGGCTTCTAGGCGTCATCCAAGTAGAATTCTACCTCTAGAAGGACTCTTTCATGCGAGGACACTTGTCATCCCAAGAAGCTTGGACTCTGCTTCCGACAAGCCTCGTTTTTACAGGACTCTATTACTAGAAGGACTTTTCTGCATGAGGACAAATGTCACTCGTTCCAATCTTTGACCCCAGGAAAACTCCTTCTCCCTTCGGACTCCAACTCTTGCACGGACGTGAGAAATCATAGCCATCCGATATGGACTGTTGGCAAACAATCAATCCTTTCAGGAGTAAATCTAACCAAACACACTCTATGCCTAGTTTTATAAATATATCAAGTCTTGAAGGTAAACAATCCCAACTTTTGATACACAAACTCTCTTAACAACCCTACATAGAAACTGGAACTCATATTGATTGAGTTCTGAACTATTTGTATGATAGGCATTGGAATTTCCCCTAGGTTTCACAACCCACCCACTTCTACCTTTCTTCTCTGATCGTAGGCTCTTCTTGCTTTAGACCAACGGGTTTTGTTAGAGTGTACATATGAGAGATTATGACTGTAAAAAGTCTGAATCATTTACCTTCGAAGTATGGAGTATTTTATAGGACTAATGAAGTATGGCCTTGGCTCCTACACGTATCTCAATATGCTGAGGTGGTAGTCTTAGGTGTTGATCGTGCTTATCATTCTTGTGCATGTAGTTGAATCATGCAAAGCTGGGAGTCTCTTTCGGGCTTGGGTTTCCTGTAGCCGTGCAGCCCTTGCAGCCCCATTTGGGTCGTTGAGAAGACATCAACAAGTGGTACCAATGCAATCCAACGGCCAAATGGGATTGTAGGGGCTGCATGGTTGCAGAGGATCCAAGTCTGTCTCTTTGTCAACCAAGTGGCTGTGCACATTCAGATAAGGTCTTTTGGTTCGTATGCATGGTGCTTATGTAGTGGGACCTCCCACATGGGCCCCCATGTTGGTTTGTACATTGAGATCACCTAGTGGGAATTGGCACATGGGCATATACATTGGTTTGTCTACTGAATGATGACGGAATGTGTATATACGTAGCCGAGACAACTGAGGTGGCCATCTAAGAGGCCTGGTTCTTCGACACGTAGCGGATTATGAGCTTCACTTCCAATGTCGGGTTTGAGATATGGACTTGTGTCCTTTACCAGCTTTATGGGTGTATTTCTCCCTTAACACCAAGGGGGGTGTGCGGGAGATGCAGAGAGAGATCGAAGTTGCAAGCATAGCAGGCGGGGGAGAGATATGAGGGTGAAGAAGAAAGGATAAAAGAGGGGAAGGAGGTGGCGGGGGAGGGAAGTTGTGTAGAGGGCAGAGTTGGTGGCCAAGGGTAGAGTGGGTATGAAGCCATGGTGTTGATGGCAACGTGAGTTGTCGGACAGAGGTTGCCAAAGTGGAAGGGATAGGGGTAATTTAGGGCTTTTAAATTATTAACGGATAAAAAATAGTAGCATAGTTTGAGTAAATATAGAACAAGTATAAATGAGTGATAATAATTATGTTAGTCCCAGGTTGACACTGAGAGGGGGGGTGAATCAGTGGCCTCTATAAACTTTTTCCACTAAACAATTTGCCCTGATGCTATGAACACTGCTGCCAAGAGCTGTTGATCAAACTGTGCTATGCTGCCTTGAGCTGATTTCTTGAGACCTTCTCACAGACAATCTGTCAAACACATTTCGTGCACACACCAAGCACCCACTCACAGGTATCCATACCAGGGGCTTGGTCTGCCAAGTGTGTACACCCAGACCTGCAGCACACAGACTTCTATTCCACAATCACAATCACATGCATGGGACACACAATATAATGTGGTTCACCAATCACACACTGTGATGGCTACTCCACGGGGAAATACCCTAACCAGGGTTTCGTATATACCCAATACACAATAGAAATGCTACGGTTGCACCTACAACCCCGATGCTACAACATCAACCGCATTCACAGCTACAACTGTGCTCGAGGCACCTACCCCAACTCCAGTCAAGCACCCACTTGACAGGTTATACAAAGTGTATTACAGATATTCATACAAACCCTTCTCATATATCTCTGATACAATAAATAGGATTTGTGTGCGTGATTACCTTCCCAGCGTGACCACAACAAGATAGGTTCTCACCAATGGATGTTCCAAGCTCTCCAGTAGTGATAGATACGCTTCGTCAATAGACTGGAACTCTGGCGTTCTTCCAATGCATCTCATACACCCTCATTTACATCAAGCTATCACTCATACTCACACTTCACTCCAAACTGCTCAAATATTCATGTGTATCACTAGGAGGAAGGTGGAGAATCACTTCTTCTTCAAAGAGAGCCCCAAAACACTATATTCCCCAAAACCCGCAGCACTTTACTCCAAAACCTTTATTTCTTCTTTCTAAGAGGTTCTGCACGAAGAGAGAAAACCGTGAGTTTTTGAATCACCTCAATCGGAGCTCGGACGGCCAAGATATGGCCATTTGAAGTTCGGCTGATCAGATTATTCCAAATGGAATCTTCTGGGCTGATTCCGTGGGCCGCGACGCACACAATCGTTGCCGCGTCTGACGTAAAGGTACGCCGCTGTCGTCTTTTGATTGGTGGAGAGGGCATCTATTGCTTTGGACCGCTGGATCAGTCTCTTAATGGCGGGATCTCTTCTGGATCGTTAGATCGATCAGATCCCGTCAACGAAGCTCGGCATCTATACAATCCTTCAGATTGGAATCTTCGGCGCCGCTTTATCATGCACGTGCTACACTGTATCTTGGGCTCGGCTCCATGCGACATGAATCACAGCATTAAGTTGCCTCCAGCCTATGGAATGCGTCGCGATGGGATCTGAGCGCGATTTCTGCGCTACACCATAGCCCGCCTTTTCGAGGATCGTCGATTTGGAATCTTTCTGTCGTGGCTTGCTCCGAGCCTTCAATATCGAATTTTCTCCCTTTTTAAAAGACCAAAATGCCCTTAACAATTTAGGAAATGGCCTCTGTAACCGGTGAGTATCACCTATAGAGAAGCCGATTTCAGTAGGGTCCGAAGTTTTCCTTCATTGCGGCATTTGGTCGAACACCTTGCGTGCATGCCGACTGCCCTGTGCTGTGGCATGCGGCGCTGGCTTGCGGCATGCGCGTGCACCTTGCACTGCTGCTATGTATACCTGAAGTGAAAAATGTTGATCATAAGATATAAGATAAGGTTAAAAGCCCATTCTATTCCGTATTGGATACATTCTAGAAGTATAATAAATACCAAAACATGAAGAGATTATTTTGGTAGAAGGGAATGGAAGTAGTTGTGGCTAGATGCATGTTTCAGTATTTGAATTATCAACAAGTAAAGGCTGAAAGACAAAGACCAACATGGCTTACCATAACCATTATCGGAGCCAGTCTGGAAGTGGAACTATAGTACAATGAACTATGTCAATGATTTGCCACTGACTCCCAGATTGATTGACATGGTTTGGGTGATTGTTAATCGCCTTATGAAGATAGCTCATTCCATTGCTATACGACCTCGGTATGCTTTGGAACGGATAACTAAGCTATATGTGGATTGAATTGTTACCAAGCTACTATGTAGATGTCACCTATAAAGCATGGTACGGTAGAAATGTCAAATTCTTTTGTTTTGGAATGAAGTTGATGAATGAAGAGTTTTAAGACCTGAGCCTATTGAAGAAACCTATCGAGTGGCAGACAAGATCAAAGAAAAGGTCTAGGATAGCTCAAGTTGTCAGAAGAGACACCAAAACCTCGAGTTCGCCATAAGTGACAAAGTGTTCTTGAGGATATCACTTATGTATGGTTTAAAGCAGTTCAGCAAGAAGGAAAAGTGGGATCCTATATATGTGTTGGACCTTGTAAAGTTGTGGAGAGACATAGAAAAGTTGCATATCAACTAGCGTTACCTCTGTCCACGTCTGGTGTGCATGACGTATTTCACGTGTCTCTATTGAAGAAGTACATTGGAGATCCATATCAAAGGTATTGACCACTGATCCATTGGATTAGATAGAAGATTTAATTATTGAAGTGGTACCAGCCTAGTTCACTAGTTAGAAGGTACAATCATCTTAAAAACTGAGATAATTATTATATAAAGATAATCTGGTGAAGACAAGACGTGGAGAATATTACATGGGAGGAAGAAGATGCAATGCGGAAACAGAATTCCCACCTATTGACTCCGAAGTAAATTCAAATTTTGAGGACAAAATTTATTTTAAGGAGGGGGGAGTTGTAAGATCCGTACGTTCAAATTTCGAGGATGAAATTTCTTTTAAGGGTGGTGGAGTTGTAAGACCCGCACGCCACGAACCCGGTCTAACGTTATATTTCGTGTCGTGACCAGTCTACATATCATGGTCGAGCCAAGTGGACCAAGTGTGTGAAGAAACCCAAGACCCGATATGAAATTTAACTCAAAAACAGTCAAAATGAGGGTAGGGTCGAATGCCTAAACAGGTAGGGTCGACCCCACCTCAAAAGAAGTCCAACCCATGACTTTTTGGTTGTGGGGTTGCAGGGGTCTCGGATTGTTCGACCCCCTAGCATCGACCCTAGGAAAACAACAAAAACAGCACGAACCGAAAATTAGGAAATTTTTCTAATTTCAATTGGGATCTTTCCTAAACTCAATGGGACTTATTTTGAGAGGTTTTCCTCTATAAATAGGACGTCCCTAAGCCTCTTTCTTAGAACCCTAATTGAAAGTGAGAGAAAGAGAAGAGAAGGAAGGGAAGAAGAGAAGGAAAACTTGAAGAAAAGGCTAAGGAAGAAGAAGAAGTTTAGAGAAATCTTTGAAACTCAGACTACAAAAGGTATGAACCTCAATCCCTATCTGAATTGAAAGCTTAGAATAGATTATGATGAAGTTAGGTTAGGAGAAACCCTAATACCATCCATCCATGGATGAATTCCAATGGAAATCATGGAAAACTATGAAAAGTGAGTAACTTGAAGTGTTGAGCCATAGAACAATCATAGAATGGACTATAAAAGTAAGCCAAAGGACCCCAAACATGATAGAATGGACTGTAGGATGAAAAGGTCGACTTAAACCACGTGCGGTCACACGTAGGGTCGATTGGGAATCGACCCTACCAGACCACAGGATCGACTCCTAGCTTTCGGGAAGTCCAGGGAACCTGCGGTCGCACCTAGGGTCGATGGAACATCCGACCCTAGCATCGACCCTACACCATGGGGTCGCAGAAAATGGCTACCCTATCTGCGACCCGTCCTACGACCCTAGCTTAACAGTAAGCCTAAAATTGTCGGAATGAATTCTAACTAAAATCTATCGACTTGTTAGGTTTTCCTATTGATATAAAAGTGATTCTTAAAGCTTGAAAGAGGATCTAAACTCAAGCAAAGGTGAGGGAACAAAACCTAAACTAATTGGCTAATAATAAACTGTTTTTATTTCTTGAGTCCAATGTCATAACTGATTCTATGTGTGTATGCTTGTAATGTGCATTCAACATGTCATCCAATATTCCTACTATTAATGTTCATGCATATTTAATTCTATTTTATTTATAATATGATGATGATGATGATGTTAGGAATAGGCATGTGAATGTTTGTGTGTGGTTAGTGTACTTGATGCCAGTGGAGCATGAAGGGGAGGACGTGACATTGTGGTTCAGTCTGGTCACCAGACTCTAGCTCTATCTCTACTCAAGTCTTGTCCACTGACATTGTCGTATCGCCATTACTTTAGCAGAACTATTACATCGTAGGGTATCAGGAGAGATGGTCTCGGACCGTGTAGTCTTCGACTCTGCCGGGGGGCCTTAGCTTTATCTCTATGGACGTATTGAGGGATGCTGGGGTGAGGCCTTGGGTACACTGTTGACATTAGGATTGGTTAGTTGTGAGCCCAGTTTGCAAGCCCTCGCCAGCAGGCGCTTACGTGTTGGTATGGGTAGAGTATCAGGGGAAGTGTGATGCGGTGTGGTCATAAGCACTTTAGCTCTATCTCTATTCCATAGTGGGTGCATGTGGGATGACAATAAACGTTAACCTTTGGGCGGCTTCACACACTCGTGTATAGAGGTGAGGCAGCTACCGAACCTTTCTATAGTACATTGTAAACTTATATACCAGACCAAAGATATGAATTGAATGCATGCATATGTTTGTTGCATTATTTTGTTTTCTCACTGAGCTCAAGTTAGAGAGCTGACCCTCGCGCGCGTAATTCTTTTTAGTTTCTGATGTTGCAGGTATTACGATTGAAGATTATGTCAACATGCCAACGTATGAACATATGACAGCTATGATGAGCGAGCTATGGAGGACTATTGTGATTCGTCAAGCTAGCATTTCAACTATGGATACGCTTAGTGTTTAATTTTTGTATTTGGATATTGTAATATGTATTAAATTATGTTTTGGTTACTTGGAGATAAATGAAATATTAATTATTTATCATGACTAGACCTCAGTTCATTATCTGTAAGACTTCCGCTATTTACTTTATTATCTCTGATTAATGTGGAATGTGTTTTGGTTTAACAGAAATTGGGATAGCCTATTCGAGATCTTGGTTGAACCGTTGGTTTATTAACGATTCATCACACCGTTTTGGTTGGTGCAGAATTGGGGTGTGACAACCAAGACTTCACTGGATGTTCAATACCTCGTCTCGGTCCTCTCCCCTAGCTCCAGTAGAGCATTGATGGCCAAGGGAATGAATGGAAGTCACATCACACACACAAAGTGCTCCAACAACAGTTTTTGCCATAAAATCACACTCTAACCTCTCTAAAACTTCTCTCAACAGGTTGCAATCGGTAGCACTACGAAAATGGAGTTCATGGGGCTTTGAATGACCCCAATCCGAGCTCGGACGGCTAAGATATGGCCATCAGAAGATTGACAACCCAGATTAGATTAAATGGCATCTTGGGGTTTGATTCAGTGCACCACGATACATGGTAGCCACCGCCCCTCTGACGTCATAGAGTAGATTTGTTGAGCGCTCATTGGCGCGGAGAGAATCTTTGAAGATGACAGTCAGATTTGTCAGTCAAAGGCTGGATTTTGCCACGGCCGTCGGATTTGCACCATTGTGTCACCGAGTGTTGGTGATAATCACAATCGTACGATTAGAATCATCTCCACCTATGCATCACTTCAGTATTGCATGACTCACCTTAATATGTTGCGCCTGACCAATGGGAGTTGCCGCGGGAGAATTTGATGCGAACAGGCGCGTAGCACCTCATCCTGTGTTTTTATTGGCCATTGGATGGGCATCTGGGCAATGTGACTCTTTCTGGATTGTCCATCTCGAATATTCTATTTTTCAAAGGATCAAATACCCCTAACAATGTGTGTCACACCCCAATTCCGACTGAACAAGAAGTGTGAGTGAACCGGCTCTAAACCACGGTTCACACCAGGATCTCAATAGACCGTGTCAACCAATCATTCCCAAGCAGTCTAACATAATCAGAGAATAATACATAGCAGCGGAATATAAATAAATGAACTGAGATCTATGTGATAAAATTAAAATAATTATTCAACTTATTCCACCATTCACAAATTTAATTAATAAAAGTATTACAATGTATTGTTCAAAATAAAATCCCTTTTAAAGAAAAACACAAAAGGAGCACTCGCATGATGCGTCATGCTCGTCCTCTACTGCCTGGGTCTCCGAGTCTCTACAGTGCATCCGGTGCTCCTAAGATTGTTTCTACTTCATTCTAGAGTACCAATCCCATCTCTCAGGTAAGCTTATCCTTCTCTTCCCTCTTTTTAAAAAAAATTTCATCGTCTTTTATACCAAAACATAGGTTTCTCTTGATTTGGAAGCTTTTAACGATAGAAAACTTCTTTCTTTACTTGAGAAAGGTTTTAGGGGTCTAATTGTGTAAAACCCCTCAACCAATTCGAAGTTCTATCGATTGATTTAAAGAAAATCTCAAAATGTCGACTTTTAACCTAGGTTTCTAGGTTTTTTTGATAAATTTAGTTAATATACCTCCATTTCTTTGCTTTGATGAAATTGTTTGACCTATGCTAGTATTGTACTATTACAATAAGTTATTCCATTCATATTGGGCGTGTTTTTAGGCTTTTTTCACCATTTTCTATTGTTATACTGTCGAAATTTTTCTGAATTTGTCTCTAACTGACTCTTGTTCTTTGTTTAACAGATACACTATGTCTAGACGCCGTGGAGCGGAGAAACGATCATTTATGCCTGGTATGAATAGGCCACACCCCCCACCTGTCTTGTATGATGAGAGGTACTTTCGGTCAGAGGCGGCCGCTTCACGCCTAGCATGGTTTCGAACAAAGCGTATCGAGGTGGGCCATTTTGTTAACCTGGAGCATCTTCACCGCTTCGATGTTGAGGCGGCTTTTGGGGAAATAGGTTGGTTACCCCTCATACAGTATAGAGAGACTAGCCGTCCTAGCTTGGTGAAGTTTTTCTTTGCCAACTTGGAGGTAGAAGGTGACTTACACGATTGGGAGCATGCCAGAGACCTTCGCATCACCAGCTATGTGAAAGGGGTGATGATTTCATTTAACATAGCCGACCTAGCTGCACTTCTGGAGATTCCTGATGACAGGGAACTCATTTATTGTCCGCCCAGAGCCAAAGGATATATTTCTGAGGACATGAGGGCAGCCATAGCCGAGCAGATCTTATTACCAGGTAGAGTCATGTTGGCTTCTAACCTACGTCCTCAGCCTCGCCTATTCTGCCGGATTATACAACATAACATTGTTCCCCAGAGTCGACACTATGGAGAGTTATCCCAGTTGACTCAGTACCTCACCTACTGTGTGGCTACCAGGCATCGGGTTTGTTTGCCTTACTTGATTATTCGGGTTATGATCTATGCGGCCATGCCTGGTGTGACGGGCAATCTCCCATATGGTAGGTTGATCACAGCTTTGTTGCAGCGGCTGGGTGAGGTAGCTGTGGAGATTACCATGAGTTCTGATATAGATGTCGAGGCCATCTATAAGATGCAGATGGACGATCTAGTGCTCAGTGACGAGGAGTTATAGGCTCATCCTCTCCTACCTAGGAACCATGCGGCCCTTGCAGTAGCAGCAACTGCAGCAGCAGCAGAGGCAGCCGATATGGGAGATGATGGGGGTGCACACATGGAGGATATCCCAGCACCCGCACCCCAGCATTCTCCAGTTGCAGGACCTTCTAGGCCTTCTCCAGTTGCTGGACCATCTCATTCCCCTTCGGACCCAGTGATGAGCATGCTTATGGAGATCAGAGATACTCAGAGAGGTATCCTAGATACTCAGAGAGAGATGGGTCAGGAGTTGGGGCGTCTCGCTTGTAGCCTACAGGTCACACAGGACTAGGTTCATTGTCTCAGAGAGGTGTATGAGCGGGATTATGATATTGCAGACCCGGTACCATCCAGGCCCGCTACACCACCATAGTCAGATGTAGTTTTTATTTATTTTCATGTGATTTATTTTGTTACTAGAGTAACTGTCCGACTTGTGGACTGTACTCTGTTGTTCACTTGTATATAACAAAAAAAAATCTTATGAAATGGTTAATTGTTTCTCTTAATACTTCAGTGCTTATGTTTATTCTCCCATTAATAGTATATTATGTATCTTTCTTAAGTCTCCAGCAACAAGCAAGCTTATGGTGTGTTCTTATTAAAGTTTTTAATTTTCCTAACTCAGCTCATTGGACACAGTTAGATGTAGAATGATTAGCTGGACAAAGCCTAGCGCTTTCATACCAAGTCGTCACACCCCAATTCCGGCTGAATCGGAAGTGTGAGTGAACCGGCTCTAAACCACGGTTCACACCAGGATCTCAATAGACCGTGTCAACCAATCATTCCCAAGCAGTCTAACATAATCAGAGAACAATACATAGCAGCGGAATATAAATATATGAACTGAGATCTATGTGATAAATTAAAATAATTATTCAACTTATTCCACCATTCACAAATTTAAATAATAAAGTATTACAATGTATTGTTCAAAATAAAATCCCTTCTAAAGAAAAACACAAAAGGAGCACTCGCATGATGCGTCATGCTCGTCCTCCACTGCCTGGGTATCAATGGCAGCAACTATACCGTATGCTGGGGCAATCACGAAGTCATCAACTGTGTACCCTGCATTCAAATCTGAAAAAAAGAATATATATATTCGGGTGAGCTCACAACTTAGCTCAGTAAGTACAAGACCAATGCAACATACAATATGCATGGGATAACATTACAATTTGGGTCAGGTATAACTTGCAAATATGCTATGGTAAGGTTTGGTGGCCACCGCACCTCCATGCACGAGAGTGTGAGCACACCCAACAGTTAGACACCTACCACACTACTGTTGTTGCCCCACATCACTCACTCTGGTATGGAGATAGGACTCAAGTCTGGTGGGCAGGAAGAACCACAATCCCACGTCCTCCTCCTGATACCCCACATCGTACCAATACCTAAACCGCTACTGGCAAGGGCTTGCAAGTGGGTTCCATTTTTAACCAGTCCTAAATGGCAATACAATATCAATGGCCCTACCCCAGCATGGATCCCTGTGACATAGAGATAGGGCTCGAGTCCGGCGGGCAGGAAGAACCACAATCCCACGTCCTCCCCCTGATACCCTATTCGCACCAAGTCTGCTAAGGTAGATGGCGATACGAAAAAGGTGTTAGTTGTGGATATATCCAGGGCACACCCCCTTCACATTCCGTACACTAACTAAAACATACACATGCCTAACATCCAACAATCCTAGCATATGAAATGCATGAATAGATAATAATAACCGAAACAACTACATGGCATGTGAAATGCACAGACATCAAGCAATGAATTCATATACAATTTAGTCACAAAGGCTTACTCTTAATTAATTATTTAGGGTTTGGAGTCTTGTCCCTTACCTGACGCGTGATAACAATCCCACACTGCGTCACAGGGTATTCTCACATTGTCTACAGGTCCTACACAATCATATTCATAGGTTAGAATTAATTTATTAAGGTCACAGTTGGTCAGACAGTTGGTCAAAACCTTGCCTGACCAAGCAAACAAGGCTCGGAAGGCATACCGGTCGTAGGTACCGGTCTCAGGGGAGTGAGATCGGTATGTGCCACCGGTATGTATACCGATTGCGGTATATACCGGTTGCACACAGGTGAGACCGGTATGTTCCTCCGGTATACACCGCAGGCCCATACTGTCGGACCTTGTGTCCAACCGGTTTATTTCGCGGATTAGATCCGAGAACTCGATCTTGGATCTCCCTTTTCCATTGGTCGTTGGCTTGGTTTCCAGGGTTTCTTCTAACCCACGATAAGGTCCATGCATCCTAATGGCCTTTTGATTTCGGCTAGGACGCCGTATCAAACCAGATCAGATTTGAAAGAAGAAAGATCTAAGTTTAGGATTGTCGCGCCGCTTCGCGGCTCTGATCCGATATCCTAATGTTACTAATAGTATAGAGCACTTACCGGCGGTGTTCGTTGGTTGGTGGCGAGCTCCTCCAATGGAAACCTCCTTCCTGGGTAGCCTCTTCCTCCTTACTCCTTCTCAACTCTTCTCCAGACGACTAGGGTTTGAGAAGGATCAATGGAGTGTGTTCATCTCTATAAATAGAAGAGGGCCATTCTTGGGAAGGTTTTCCATGATTAGAAACTTCCCAAGTTTTCATTCGGAGTGAGGGACCCGCTGGAGTCCGTTTCCCGTAGAAAAGAAGTATACCGTCGCACATACCGGTCTGAGTGTCTCAGACCGGTATAGTCAGACCGGTATACCATACCGGTTGCACCATACCGGTCTGACTGACTCAGACCGGTATAGCCAGACCGGTATGAGTTTTTACCAATTTTGAGTGGTTCTCGTACCTAAATTTTTGTGTGGTTCGTCACCCAGCTTCGCCTTCCGGTCCGACTATGATTGGGACACCTGTCATCATATAAAACCACGGTTTAGACCAGGTTTTCAAAGTACAGTTCTTACAATGTGTGACAATGCCCTGTAAGTCCTTTAATTTCTAGTAGGTTTTTAGGATAGATGGTCTTTGCGGTATTCCATCGAACAGATGGTGTGCACGACTTGCGAGGGGATGCAAGGTGCGCGTGAGGCAAGCCTTGCGGGCCTGCGAGGGTGCTGGCTGCGCAGTTGCTGCCCTACAGACTTGTGGCATGGCACTCGACTGCCTGTTGTGCTATGCTACTAGGCAGGGCATGGCCTGTTGAGCTATGCTGCTAGGCTGGGCAAGGCATGACCTGGCCTGTGTGATGTCTGGGCTGCTTGGTTGGCTTGCTAGGTGGTCTGGCTGCCTAGGTGGCTGGCCACCTTAGGTGGGACCCACCTGGTCCCACTTTCTCTCCTCCTTCTCTCTCTACTTTCTCTCTCTCTCTCTCTCTCATTCTCTGTCATATTTCTGGTCTGGTCTGCAACCACACAAGGAGCTTGCTGATTGTCCACTCTGATTGCTAATTGTCTACACTGCTTGCAAATAATCTCTCTTCTCCACATTACTTGGTCAAGGTTGCCAACAATTACAACACACTCTGTACTACTCATAACTGCTCAATATCTGCTCAATCTGGCCAAGGTTCCAACACTAAGGGATACCAAAGGTCAAAATTCTATAAGCTATTTCAAGTGAAGCTTTCATGAGTTAATCTAGGCGGCAAGGTGAGTATAGCAAGTATGTTAAATTTAATTTAATTGATGGTCATTTGAGGTTAAAAAGTATTATCATTTAACTTCCCTAATGTATACAAATAGGTCCTAGTTGCTGAACTTTTCTTAAGGCAAGCTAGCAAGTAATCTAGAAGTTTACTCTTTGATAGTAAAATGTGAGTGTTTTTCCTTCCTTGTAGCTGGCTATGGATGTATAATGTATGTGTTAGAAAATTAAAAAATGCATGTGTATTGTTTTTTTTTAAGTGTTGGTTGAAGTAATGAGCTATTATGATATTAGCTCAAGTGATAAATGATAAAATATGAAGTCATGCATTAGTTTTGTTGTATATTAGGATGATTTAAATGTTGTGACTACACTTTATGTAAGAGGTAGTTGAGATAAATGAAGTGTAAGTTGTTCAACAACATTCGAAAGACTTTTAGAATAAGCTATTATCATGTTTTAAGTGTTTTTCAAGCCTAAGTTGGACTACTATAAGCATAAGTGGACAGCAAGGTTGTGTAATATGAATTATGGACAAAGTCAAGTTGCTCAAAGCCTCTATTGGATAATTATAAGTTTAAATCAATAGCGAAGCGATTATGGACAGAAATGAATCTGATTCAGTATATGATCTATGTAAGAATAGTGATGCACAGTTAGGATATCTTAAAGCAAAGCATAGTGAGAGTACACCTTAACATGATCCATAGCTCAAGCCGGTGAGCCAGTGTACCATTCCAAAATGAAAGATAAGTATTTAATGAAAGACAAGATATGGGCGAACCGTTGAGTCTAGAAATGAAAGACAAGATACAGATAAACCATTGAGTCTAGAAATGGAAGACAAAATATGGGAAAACTATTGAATCTATAAATGAAAGACAAGATACGGGTAAACCATTGAGTCTAAAAATGAAAGACAAGATATGGGCGAACCGTTGAGTCTAGAAATGAAAGACAAGATATGGGTGAACTGTTGAGTTTAAAAATGAAAGACAAAATATGGGCAAACTGTTGAGTCTAGAAATGAAAGACAAGATACGGACAAACCACTGAATCTAGAAATGAAAGACAAGATACAGGTAAACCATTGAGTTTAAGAATGAAAGACAAGAAACGGGCAACCGTTGAGTCTAGAAATGACGGACAAGATACGAAAAATTTGTGAGTTTAGAAATAAAAGAATAAGAAACAGAGAAGTTGTAAGTGAAAGAAATTTATGGCATAAGATTAGATATGGAAACAAAAAGATGATTGGTAAGGGGAAAGAAGCACCTAAGTAAAGGCAAATGATGAAATAGCAATATGATTACCCATGAATATGTTTACTTAGAATTATCCATCATATGATATGTCAAATTACAAGTTTATGTCTCTTATGAAATGTTTTATGGATCATGAGTGCTTAAATGTATTTTGCCAATGTGGAATTTCATTCATTGAGCTTTAGCTCATTAAAGTTGTTGTAAATGTTTTCAGATGATGACAGCGAAAGCAGAAGGATGCATAATGCAAGTGAAAGTCCAAGTGGGAGTTTAATACCCCTTGGCAAAGCTGGTTATAATTTTTTTTTTGTTTATATTCTAGTTTTGTGTTGTCTTTAGATAATGTATTTAATGTGGGCAGCAGGTTTTTTGAGTTGTAATGCCCACACCTTTTTGAAAAGTTATGATCAAAATTCTTGTTTATTTTGTAAAGAACTTTTAGCCGCCAGTTGTATATCTTATTTTGGTTAATGTCTTCTACTGTTTATGAGTGATTGAATGCAATGACATGATGTGAATGATAGTTTTCAAAAGGAAAAAAAAATTAAACAGGCTTTCTATTATCTTGTTAGATAGTTTTAGATCTGACTACTAATCTGAATCCAATCCTGAGGGTGGCTCCGCCAGATGCAATCTCATGGAAATGATAAAAATTCTCAAACTTTACCTTATGGGCCTTCGAAAAGCTATCACAGATAAAATTATTGGATTCTCTTGAGTAGTAAAGGGAATTAAAGGAAGGAGCATGGGATTAGATGTTGGAGTTTCTCCCGTAGTGGCAAACATCATCCAATTAAATTATGACTCTAATGGTCCCTCACACACCCAAAAGCATTCCCAATGATATTCTCATATCAATTAATTCCACGACGTCATTTCCTCTTTTTTTTCTCTACAACTTTCTTTAGTCCCCATACCATTGTTTTTTCTTCTCAACTAAGTGGCTACAATCTAAGCTTGATAAAAATCCCATTCAATTCTCAAGAAGCACTAATGAACTTGATATGACACTGAGAAGGGGGGGTGAATCAGTGTCTGAAAATTTTTCCTAATTATTTCACTGCTGCCTAGAGTTGATAGTGATATATTCTTTTACACACACACACAACGTATGCAAATCTACCTCGCTACCACTCAGTGGCCAGGTTTACCAGATTTACACACCCACCCGACAAGCCATTCCACACGCTCCAAAATATATGATGAACACATTTTATGTGTGAAGTTAGGGCATAAAATGTACATCTCTTATTCTATTTATGATGCTTTTCGGGTAGTTAATGTTAATTTTATCTTTGTTGGGTATAGGTGAAAAAATGAAGAAATTTAAGCTTGAAAATATCATTTTATGAATTTTTGATGATCATGTCCAGTTAACTCACCTAGTCAACTCAGCAGCCAGGCATAAGATGAATTTTATGAGGAGAGCCACAAATTTTGTGTATAAGATCAGCCTTGGACCAAGTCAAAGAGTAGCCCAATCTCATGTGAAATATTTCATTCTCTTGAGAAAATATTCCTTAGTTATTTGGAATCAAATTTACAAGATTGGCATGACATGGAAGAATGAAAAGCTCCAATCGATTATGAAAGTTTTCAAGAAGAGATAATGATGCTAAAGATATAATGAGTTGGTGTAAGATTTTTTCTACTCAAGAATCGTCCACATACAATGAACCTACAAGATTGGAATTTGGTTATCAAAATTATCTCTACAAAATCTCTTGTAATCCAATTGTAAAGATTGATTGTGATCTTTACTCACTTGTATATATATGTGATGCTCAGCAATAGAAAAAACCATCCAAGAATTCTATTATGAGTTTTTTCTTAGTATTGAGAATTTATGAGAGAGTTTGAGATTCTTAGTTTTTTTTTTCAAGTTGTGTTCTTCTTGCTTAAGTTTATTTTTATTTATTTATTTTTTTAGTTTTAATTTCAGATTTAGAACTCTGTAGTAGGATAGATAAATATAGGTTGTACCCCATTACTAATTTAATTTAGGGTAGAAGGCTCCCTTTGTAATTGTTTGCACATCGCCTTGGAGTGACAACAAGACGACGAGCAACAACAGAAAAATATTCTATCGAGATAAGTTTTTCTTACATTCTTTTACTTTTAATTTCGTTTCTTTCTTGCAATAAATCTATGTTACTTTATGGTTAGTGGTTTCATAAATTTTCGTACCGTTATGAATGGTTATTATTGTTTTTATTGCTTAATTAATTTTTATTTAAAGTGATTAGGGTGTTAATTCAATCATATCCCTTTGGTACGCTTTGCCTTATTTGAGTTAGGATAATAGCGATTCTTTCCTGAGATCGACCCCTTACTGCACGATACCGTGCACTTGCGGTTACATACATATTTAATTCACATCAAGTTTTTGGCGTCGTTGCCGGGGAGGCAAGCCGTTATTTTTCCTATTTTAAATAGTTCAAAGTGATTTTAAAAAAATGCAAAAAAAAAAAAAATTTTGAGTTTAAAGTGATTTAAAAAAAATCCAAAAAATTGAAAAGAAAAATGCAAAAAGTTTACATTGGTTTTTATGCCTTTCTTTGCACCTCCGATCCGTTAGGTTGGAACAGTACAATCGACGGTCCAATCTTGACCATGATATGGTGCTAAGGGATGCTGGCTATCGAATTATCAAGAGGAAAAATGACCAATAGCTTCGGCAGTAACGGCGTTGTTTCTCAAGGTGATTGCGGATATGACCGGTCTCTAAGCCATTGGTCGTCAGGAGGTTTGCATTGATCCCGATTCGAAAAAATACAACTTTTCGCATCAAATTTAGAGGAAAAAGAAAGAGAAAATTTTATCCTTTGAAAAAGTTTTGTGCATGAGTGTGTGGACTCGTGATTCTAGCAATCGTCTAGTAAGAGTCCCATCATTTACAATGGCTGAACCAAAGATGACACTTAAGGATAGGTTCTACCCTACTAGGGCAGCACAACCCTCATGTATTCAATTGCCAGCCGCCACAGGCAACAACTATGAATTGAAAACTCAATTCATTACCATGCTTCCTCATTTTCATGGGTTATCTTCAGAGGATGCATACTTGTTCCTCCGTGAGTATGAGGAGGTGTGTGCCCTCATTAAAATGCAATGGCTCGATGATGATCTTTGTCAAATTGAGCTGCATCACTTTTTCACTCAAGGATGGAGCTAAAAAATGGCTTTATGGTCTTCCCATAAATTCCATTACATCATGGGATAAATTTACTGTGTTATTCCTTAAAAAAAATTTTCCTCTTCACAAGACAAATAAACTTCGAGGGGATATAATGCGGTTTAAACAAGAGTCAAATGAGTCTTTTTCATGACTCATGGAGAGGTTCCAAGGCCTACTCCAAGAGTGCCCTCACCATGGTATTGAAACGTGGCAACTTTATCAAGTTATTTACGAGGGGATAGACTTTCCTACCGAGCAAATGCTTGAGTCTATGTGTCCTCAAGGATTCACTTCCTATGAGGATGCTAACGACGCTTAGAACTTTTTGGCGGATCTCTCTGAAAAAACAAGAGAGTGGGATTCTGTGCAAGAGACAGATCGCACCCAAAAAGGTAAATGTTACTTTGTCGATGGCATGGTAGCTAAGGAGGCACACTTAAATCGGACAGAGTTGTTACTTCACCAACCCCATTCCCTAATAGGTTGGTAAACCAAAAGAAGACTGCTTTAGTTGATAAAATTTTAGAGGTCTTCAAATAGGTAGAATTGAATATCCCACTTTTGGATGCAATTGATCGAATTCCTATTTATGCAAAAGTCCTTAAAGACTTATGCAAACAAAAGAGGATTAGTCAAATTCCTAAAAAGATATTCTTGACTGCACATTTAAGTTCCCTTCTGAACCATCATGTGGCAGCCAAATACAAGGACCCTAGCTGTCCTACCATCTCTTGCATCATAGGCAACACTTTTATTGATCATGCTCTTCTAGACTTAGGTGCAAGTGTGAATCTTCTACCTTACCATGTTTACCAACAATTAGGATTGGGAAAGTTGAAACCAACATCCATCTCACTTCAACTAGCTGATCACTCTGTAAAAACTCCTAAATGAATGGTAGAAGATGTTTTGTTAAAGATAGGAGAATTTCTTTTTTCTGTGGATTTTATTGTTTTAGAAATACATCATGTCTCCAATAGGGATCAAATCCCTATCATTTTAGGGAGACCGTTTCTAGTTACAAGCAATGCACTGATAAATTGCAGGAACGGTCTCATGAAACTGTCATTTGGTAACCAAACTGTTGATTTAAATGTATTTAGGTTGGGTAAGAAACCGAATGAGGAAATACATTTGCTCCAAGGATTCCCTGACCATGTAGAGACCACTTTTGACATTGACTTTGACTCAAAATTCTTACAGTGTATGGAAGAGTTGGGAGGAGTAGAGGATACTTTCTCATCAGAGGCATGGAGTATCCACACACCTGTGGAACCTCTAGGACCTTTATCCATTTCCAATCCCAAGCCCTCAATGGTTGAACCACCTAGCTTAAAATTAAAGGAATTACCATCCAATTTGAAGTATGCCTTCCTAAGACCTGACCAAACTCTTCATGTTATTATTGCATCTGATTTAACTTATAATCAGGAAGAAGAGTTAGTCAAACTCTTACAAAATCACAAGGAAGCCTTAGGTTGGACTGTGGCTGACATCAAAGGTATTAGTCCGTCTATTCTTTAGCATCATATACACCTTATGGAAGATACCAACCCCTCAAGGCAACCTCAAAGACGGGCAAATCCTGTGATGAAGGAAGCCATTAAGAAAGAGATTCTAAAGTGCTTAGCTCATGGGATCATATATCCCATATCTGACAGTGAGTGGGTAAGTCCGGTACATGTGGTACCAAAGAAGTCAGGAGTCACTGTAGTTGCTAATGCTGACAATGAATTCATTCCAATCCGTATCCAAACAGGATGGAGAGTCTGCATAGACTACAGAAAGCTGAATACAACAACGTGGAAGGATCACTTCCCTTTGCCTTTCATTGATCAAATGTTAGAGAGGTTGGCCGGACATGACTACTATTACTTCTTAGTTGGATACTTTGGTTACAATTAAATCCCCATTGTCTTACATGACCAACACAAGACCACTTTCACATGCCCCTACGGAACCTATGCTTATCGACGCATGCCTTTTGGGCTATACAATGCCCCTGCCACTTTTCAAAGGTGCATGATGAACATCTTCTCAGATATGGTAGAGCAATATTTAGAAGTATTCATAGATGATTTTTCTGTCCATGGGTCTACTTTTTCTGATTGCCTACATAATCTTTCCTTAGTTATTGTTAGGTGTACGGAGAAAGATTTAGTTTTAAATTGAGAGAAATGCCACTTCATGGTAAAACAGGGCATAGTGTTAAGTCACATCATTTCCAAAGATGGGATCATTGTTGACAGAGCCAAAGTAGAATTGATTGAAAAACTACCTGTTCCCAAATCTGTTAAGGACATTCACTCCTTTTTAGGACATGCCGGTTTCTATCAGAGGTTCATTAAATATTTTAGTCAAATTGCTCGTCCTCTCACCTCTTTACTTGCTAAAGACCAGATCTTTGATTTTAATGATGCCTGTCTTGAGAGTTTTAATCAACTCAAAAAGATTTTGACCACTGCCCCCGTTATCCAGGCACCCATATGGACAGAGCCCTTTGAGCTTATGTGTTATGCATCTGATTTTGCATTAGGAGCTGTCCTTGGGCAACAGATCAATAAGTTATCCCATGTAATTTGTTATGCAAGTAGGACTTTAAACGATGCACATCTTAATTACACCACCACTGAAAAGGAATTCTTAGCTGTTGTATTCGCTTTAGAGAAATTTCGTGCCTACTTGATAGGATCCCATGTCATTGTGTATACGGATCATGTCGCTCTCAAGCATCTCTTACAGAAAAAGGATGCCAAAGCTCGTCTCATTAGATGGGTTTTGCTTTTACAAGAGTTTGACTTAGAGATTAGGGATAAACCAGGAATAGAAAATCTGGTTGCTGACCACTTATCCCGACTGCCTAATTCTTTGACTGTCGATTCACTAGTCAATGAGTTTTTCCCAGATGAGCAGTTATTTGCAGTATCTATTGAACCTTGGTTCACTGATATTGTAAATTACCTGGTAACGGGTGCGACCCCTTCCCATTGGTCCACCCAGGATAGGTATAGATTCCATTCCCAAGTCAAGTACTATTTTGGGATGATTTATATTTGTTCAAAACTTGCCCTGATCAGATTATCAGGAGATGTGTACCTGACCATGAACAACAATTTGTGCTGTCTTATTGTCACGATCAGGCGTATGGTGGCCACTTTGGGCCAAATAAGACTGCGGCCAAGGTTTTACAGTCTGGATTCTACTAGCCTAGTCTTTTTAAGGATGTCTTTAATTACTGTAAGGCATGCACTTCTTGTCAGTCTTTGAGCCACATTACCAAGCGGAATATGCTGCCACTAAATCCAATTCTGGTGGTTGAAGTTTTTGATGTTTGGGGCATCGATTTTATGGATCCGCTCCCAAAGTCTTTTGGGAATGAGTATATCTTGTTAGCTGTGGACTACGTGTCCAAATGGATAAAAGCTATTGTTACTAAGACCAATGACCACAAGGTAGTCATTAAATTTTTAAAGGAGAATATATTCTCCCGATTTGGTACCCCTCGAGCTATCATTAGCGACAGGGGAAAATACTTCTGTAACAAACCATATGAGGTCCTTGTTCGAAAATATGGTATTACCCATAAATTGACAACCCCTTATCATCCTCAGACCAGTGGACAGGTTGAAGTGTCTAATCGACAAATCAAGCAAATTTTGGAAAAAACTGTCAATCATACTCGTAAGGATTGGTCCATTCACCTAATAGATGCTTTGTGGGCTTATAGAACTGCTTTCAAGACCATTCCTGGTCAATCCCCTTACCGTCTGGTGTACGAAAAAGCCTGCCATCTACCAGTCGAATTGGAACATCGGGCATTTTGGGCAATTAAGAAATTAAATTTTGATTTATCAGATGCTAGCACTCATAGAGGACTCCAGCTCTCTGAGTTGGATTAATTGAGAAATGATGCCTACGACAGTGCCCGCATCTATAAAGACAAGACCAAGGCTTATCGTGACAGACATATCCTTCGGAAGTCTTTCACCCCTGGCGACAAGGTTTTGCTTTATAATTCTTGTTTGAATATTTTTCTTGGTAAACTTAGGTCTCGTTGGGAGGGCCCTTATATTGTTCAAAATATTTTCTCATCGGGTGCAATTGAGATTTTGAATCCAGGTACAGGTGCAACCAGAAAAGTGAATGGCCAGCGTTTAGAGCCATTTTTGGAGCTTCCACACGACTCCACTGAAGAGGTCATGGATCTCCATGAGCCTTTTTACACTGATCCTTGATTCAGGGAGTTTTTTCTTCCCCTTGTCCTTGTCTTTTATTTTTCTGTATACATTGAGGACAACACATGATTTAAGTATGGGGGAAGGGTTGAGATTTCATTAAAAAAAATGAATTTTATGCTTTCATTGTAAATTTTAACTTTTTAACTTTGGTTTTTGGAAAAGTCAATCACTATTTGTATGGTTTTGTTTTGACACAAAAGAGGAAGGAGAAAGAGACCTAGGAAACTATCACATACGAAGTAATGAAACCCTATGTGAGGATAGTACTTAGGCTATATTTTGAGTTGGAAATTAAGTTAGAAAATACATCTTACTTCTCCTGAAGGGATGAATATTTTATGGTTATAGTTGGTAATTTCCACCTTTAAATAAAACTAAGACCTCTTTGTACTATAAAAAAATCATAATAAGAAAATAATAATATAATAGTTTTTTATTCTTGAAATTATACAGGACATTCCGCCTCAGGAAGCGAGGTGTCTTGATTGAAATTCCTTGGATATAGCCCTTATTAAAAAAAAAGTATTCTTTAGCATCAATGTCTTTAAAGATATATGCCAAAAGCGAAACTACATAGTAACATGGGAATGCATAACCACCTGTACTTCTCAAGCCAATTGTAGTGGAGTAGCTTAAAGAGGAAGAAAAAAAAATACAAGTGTTGAAAGCTATTCTTGGGTCTTGGTTACCAGTATGTTACAAAGGGTTTACCCTAAGGAGAGATATGTTTAGAAGATATAACAAGGTTTCCTAATTAAGATGCAACCTTAGTGTTTGAATCATATGAGGTAGCAAAGTTCAAATGTATGGGTTTCTATGTTTTCTTGATCCTAAGTTGAGTGTCTTGACTAATAAGATGTGTGTGTGCTCTCTTTTCCTTAATACCAAAATTATAGTTTGAAATTTCTATATGAATTTTGTGTGTTTATTCTCTGAAAATACTCACGAGACACAACTCGTCCACTAGGGGTGACCTAGGGGTTTAAAGGCTTGTTGCACGTGCTAAGTGCAATCGTGATTCCTACGAAAGTGAGTTAAGATTTTATTTTATTTTTATATTTTTCTTTGCTAGAGACTAGCAAAGTTCAAGTGTGGGAGAATCTGATGAATACATTTTATGTGTGAATTTAGGACATAAAATGTACATCTCTTATTCTATTTATGATGCTTTTCAGGTAGTTAATGTTGATTTTATCTTTGTTGGGTATAGGTAAAAGAATGGGAAAATTTAAGCTTGAAAAGATCATTTTATGAATTTTTGGTGATCCTGTCCAGTTAACTCACCTAGTCAACTCAGCAGCCGGGCATAAGATGAATTTTATGAGGAGAGCATGAATTTTGTGTATAAGATCAACCTTGGACCAAGTCAAAGAGTAGCCCAATCTCATGTGAAAAATTCCATTCTCTTGATAAAATATTCTTTAGTTATTTGGAATCAAATTTATAAGATTGGTATGGCATGGAAGAATGGAAAGCTCCAATCGATTATGAAAGTTTTCCAAAAGAGATAATGATGCTAAAGATATAATGAGTTGGTGCAAGATTTTTTCTACTCAAGAATCGTCCACATACAATGAACCTACAAGATTAGAATTTGGTTACCAAAATTATCTCTACAAAATCTCTTGTAATCCAACTGTAAAAATTGATTGTGATCTTTACTCACTTGTATATATATGTGATGCTTAGCAATAGAAAAAACCATCCAAGAATTCTATTATGAGTTTTTTCTTAGTTTTGAGAATTTATGAGAGAGTTTGAGATTCTTAATTTTTTTTTTCAAGTTGTGTTCTTCTTGCTTAAGTTTATTTTTATTTTTTTATTTTTTAGTTTTAATTTCAGATTTAAACTCTGTAGTAGGATAGATAAATATAGGTTGTACCCCATTACTAATTTAATTTAGGGGAGAAGGCTCCCTTTGTAATCATTTGCACATCGCCTTGGAGTGACAACAAGACAACGAGCAACGACAGAGAAATCTTCTATCGAGATAAGTTTTTCTTACATTCTTTTACTTTTAATTTCATTTCTTTCTTGCAATAAATCTGTGTTACTTTATAGCTAGTGGTTTCGTAAATTTTCATACCGTTATGAATGGTTATTATTGTTTTTATTGCTTGATTAATTTTTATTTAAAGAAATTAGGATGTTAATTCAATCATATCCCTTTGGTACGCTTTGCCTTATTTGAGTTAGGATAATAGCGATTCCTCCCTGAGATCAACCCATTACTGCACGATACCATGTACTTGCGGTTACATACATATTTAATTCACATCAATATACCAGAAAGATAAAACAATGAACACAGGGATATTATGTGGTTCACCACCACAGTGTGTGATGGTTAGTCTATGGAGTAATGCCTAACGGGCTCCGTATTTAATCAATACTCAGCTTTTAGTCTCTTACAAACAAGGATACTAACCCTAGGTTTTTCTAGCATAAAACTAAGAGAGCGTAGCAATGCCAAGATTCAGGCTACAGCAGCCAGTGTTCAGCACTCACTGCACACACCAAGCTTATCCCGCACCCACGGGAAACAAATAACAATTTTTAGGCTTATAATGATGCCTTATAATTTTCCCCCACTAGCTAGGTATTCAATAATTTTCACCTATGCTAGCATACATTATATTGAAAGAAACAAATAGATAGGGAATTGAAAAACCTCATAACTGCTTTTGAATGGCCAACAATATCTCTGAAGCTTCACACCGCCCTCAGGTACTCTCCAACAGCCTTCAATGATGATAAACATCGATTCACAGAGCACACCTTACTCACAAGCTTCCAATCTCTTTCACACAATCCATAATCACCATGAATATAAAAATAAAAACTCTACTGACCTTTCAAAGGGATTTAACACTCCATTGATGCACAGAGAAGAGGTAGTTGGTGATTGATCACTCCTATAGGGCACGAAACCCTAGAAAACCTTCTATTTGCCTTCAAAATACTCTTTTCAACTTTTTTTCTATATTTTTACGACTCCCAATGGTGCCCAATAGATAGAGAATCCAAAAATATGAAAACTGCAACTTGAACAGACCGATTTGGAGCTCGGATGAAGAAGTTATATTGGTTTGAAGTTCTGCCAATCAGAAAATTCAAAATAAAATCTTTCGGAGGCTTACCGTACACCCGCGCTGCACCATAGCCGCGCCTTGCTGGTGCGTTGTCGAGATCGTATTGGCGGAATAGAAATCTTCATATAGAGCTGTTGGATTAACTTAGAAAAGGAGGGATTGAACATGATCCGTTAGATCTGAATATATTGCACCTTCGAAGATTGGAGTTGCACGCGACCACAAGATTAGAATCTGGAGTGCCGCCATATGATGAATGCGCCACACCGAATCACAGCGTCACCTCCAAAGACCACGGCCCATTATATTAAGTAGCCTTCGTCCAACCAGAAGGCTCGCGATGGAATCAAAACGATACCGCCTCACTACACTCAAGCCCGACTTTATCTGGGCCATCCAATTAGAATATGGACTTTGTGGCTTGATTTAAACCATTTATGTAGGATCTTCACCATTTTTCTTACTGAAAATACCCCTGAACAGATGTATTAATGGCATCTGTAACCAAAAATCTCATTTAATAAACCCTGTAGCATGATTTCTTGGCCGAGAGCTTGGAATTTAGGACTTTTTCGAGTGATCCGATGGAAACTGTGATATCTCTCTCATCCAATGTCAGAATTGAGTGATTCAAGTTGCGTTGGAAAGATAACTCGATGCTCTAAATCTTTCCACTGTCAGATTTCCATGAAACTACTGTGGGACCCACCAACATTTTCTCTCTCCTCTTTCTCTCTCCTCTTTCTCTCTCCTCATTCTCTCTCTACATCTTCTTTCTTCATGTAATGCTTCAAGATGCCGCAATATTGCCTCATCATTAGAAACTCGACCACAACATCAGAAACTATGCCACATCACCAGTGGGGTGTACAGACACTCACTCTCATCAAAATCAGTGTAAAATCCTATTCAACTCATTGCAAGTCATCTGAAACACATGTAGAACACTGTAGAACACACATACAAGATTGCTCTATCTTTGCCACTGCACTGACACTTTCTCTCCTACACTGACACTCTTTCTCCTGATTTCTCTGACTGTATACTCACAAACACTGTCACATCAGCCAAGTTGCCAACAATGACAACACAAAGTTTAATAAGCCCCTCCTAATCTTGGAATCGGTCTGCTCGAAAACCCTCATCTGTGCCCTCATATGCTCCCCAATGGTGACGGGCTTCTTCGACTTCGACAAACTACTCTCTTTTCCCGGACTCTTCTTTTTAAGCTCTCAACCCCATTGCCTTCTTAACTTTATTAGCAGCAATCAAAGTAAGCGATCTCTGAATGACGGCGAAGTAGAAGAAGGAAAAGCATAAGACAGCAATGACGGAGACGGGGAGACCTCTCCTTCTCTGATTGTGATGGTAATTGCAGCTTTAGGTTAAACTTGTAATTTATTATCTATAAGGGTAGTATGGTCATTATAATTAATTTTCCTATGTAATGTCAGTAATTACCGTCCTCTAATTAACAAATTTTAATTCAGTGTCATGAATTTCAAAATTAAGGGGAAGCTTGTGTCCATTTAAAACTGATAGGGAGGTTCGTGTCTTTTAGCCAAAGTACAAGGGATGTTTGTGTAAGTTACTCTAAAACAAATCGAACCAAATCTGTTTATGAATCTATAGGATGAACTAAAATGTCTCTATTTAAGAGGGGAAGCCGACTTGAAGCAATAAGTACTGTAGAGTGGCCGAGAGCACAAGAGATGGTGGACGGGGAGTAGAGTTTTTGGAAGCTAAGGGTATGGGTGGGCTGGTAAGGGGACCATAATCCTCTCATGTCCTCATGTTGACATGAGGAATATCCAATGGCTGTCATCCACTGTGCGCATATACCGATGTATTGGTATACACGCACAGTGAATGACATTCACTGGATATTCCTCATGTCAACATGAGGACATGAGAGGATTATTTTCCCTGGTAAGGTGTTCTCTCGGATCTGGGAAATGCGTTACCAATGCCACCCATTCCTAGGGTTTTCCAGCTTTGAATGTGGGTGGGTTGGAAGGGTTATCCGTTGTTCCTCCCTTTCTTTCTTTTCCTTTTTATTTATATATTTATTTTTATTTTTATTTTATCACAATACAGTCCCTTGTGATACACTGACTGGGTAAGACCAATTCATGATCTTGATGGCAATGCCTTGGAAAGGTAAAGAATTTTATCACTAATTCCTTCATGAGTAGGATTGATTAGAATTCCATGGTGCGTAGAAAGTTAGATGCTCTTGAGATCCTTTGTTTCTGATTGATGCTACATCCAAAACCTCTTATCCGTTATATCTGCTTTCAGGTGTTAATGTGTTGAAATTCTCTTGCATGTGGGTTATTTATTTTGAGTCATATACATGGTGTGGCAGTGTCTCTCCTTTAATTCTGGGCTTTCTTGTCTTGTTGAAAGAACAACCTAATTTAATGGATTTAACAGTGAAATGTCATTACCATAATATGACTGTTTTGTTAGAAAGTGTTCTTTGCTGATTAATAGATGGGATTAGGTTACCTACAGAGCATATTATCGATTGTTTTAAAAAGAAAAAAACTGAAATAATTGTGGCAGCGTAGACAAATCTTGATCATAAGGGGAATCAATGTGTATCAGCTTTATGGATATGAATGACTTTAATGTTTAAATGGGCAGAAGGTAACTATGCATCCATTGGGGTACTTGAGGGATTTTATTACTATTGTTAAGAGGATTGATGAATGGTAGTTACTTGGTCAGTATGCATCACACTGTAAGTTCTCCATTCGTTGTTAGTAGTGTCAGGTTAGACTTTTTTGTATAACACATTTTGACTCAAGGATGATTGTTATTGCCGGTAGATTCTGTGTCTAGGTCTTTCACTGTGGCCTGTAAACTACAAAACAAGGCAAAGGTGGGGTCGGGCTTGATGCACTAGGTCTGTTCTGATACTAAAGTTAGGAGATTAGGCCATAAAAGATAATGATCGAACCTTTATGGGAGGTTGATCAGAATAGTAATAAGCGGGGTCGGAAGGGTTATTGTGGTAATCGAACCGTGGTGAGCTGGCTGAGGAAGGGGATAAGAAATTGCACCTGTTAGAGCGCAATGGGCCAAAACTTATAAAAATATTCAAGTAGTTTGACTTTGGTGGTTGGAGTATTTATAGCCTTAGTTGGTGATTACGTCATGCTGCTTTTGGAGTACAAGAAGTAGTTTTGCCCCCTTTTGCCCATGGTTACTCTCAGTAATGATAGACATGTCCTTTAGGTCTTACAAAATGTCGTTCTTGCCCTTCTGAGGCTTGTACTCTGACACTGTTCACGTATCACATAACTATAGAGTTGTAATATTTACCCCAAACAATTGTGTTCATTATCTAGCCAATAACAAGCTGGAGATAAAAATTATTAGATGGAAATGCTTGGATTCCTATATATTATTCCATTGCAGTCAAGTAGTGGCCATGTTTAGAAAAAAGTTGGCCTTATTTTCAATAACAAGATGAAATGCTGGTTCAAATGCCTTAGCACTGTCTGCATTTCTTTGGTAACTTTTAATGCGTATAATGCCAACTAAGAGCCATTAAAATGCATTGATTGACATTCCCATTATTTCATGCTGTCCTTAGGTATGGGCAATTTGATCCAAAGGTTTAAGAATATCAAAAGGTTGCAAGTGGTCAAAGGTAAATTTTTGTATCCACAAATTAGATTGGTAGAATCCTATTGATGCTTAGCTTTCAATGAATTTTCCCTCTCTAAGTTTGAAAAATTGCTCTATTTGCATCGCACATTGCGCTTTGCTAGACTTTTGATAAGAATTTCTATAGTCAGGGAGGCTGAGGTCCTATGTTGTAGCTTCAAAGTGAGCTTCATCAGATTTTATGGCAAAAGTAAGAGAAAACGGAATGTTGGATGCAGAGTAGGAGATGATGATTCCACTCCATGCATTAATTTTTATTTTAAAAAAAAGGTGTGGTTCTAGCAAGTTTGTGATTGGATTTGGTTTATGATCTACCTAAAGCACATAGGTTTCCTATTTGCCAAAGGAATGCAAATATTTTGAAGGGAAGTGAAAATAATGTCTAAGGGAAATATTTTTTATGTTTAGTTGCCTGGGAAAAAAAATTTGCATTGTAGAATAAATTTTACTTTTTATTTTAAATTTCCTTTTATATTTTCTGACCAAAAACGAAGTAAAAGCCGAGTCCTCCGTCCAAGCTGACAAGGGATCTGAGTCGACAAGATGGTGTCGGCTCGGATGGAAGATTCGGATTCACCAAACCTCCGGTGTCGGTCATCTAATAGAGCCGCCGCCTCTCCTCCTGAACCTCTGGGAGGGGAGGATTTGGATATTGTCTATCGAGTCTTTGTCTTTAAACTTCGACTCTCAACTCTCAAAAACTTCTCTAGTTCTCTGCGACCTAAACACAACCCCTGACTAATAAGTTCTTCCAAGTTCGTCTATGGAGAAGCAATCTATCCTTCAATCTTCCAAGTTCAGCTATGGAGAAGCAATCTATCCTTCAATCTTCCAAGTTCAGCTATGGAGAAGCAATCTATCCTTCAATCTTCCGATTTCGTCTATGGAGAAGCAATCTATCCTTCAATCTTCCGAGTTCATCTCTGCGTGAATCCCTGTTGGAGAAGCAATTCGCTCCTCTCTCTCTCTCTCTCTCTCTCTCTCTCTCTGAGGTAATGCTTTCTATTATAGATATTGTTAGACATGGAATCGAAGAAGTCGAAGTAATGAAAGAAGTGGTTCTCACGGCCAAGGGCCATGTTACCATCTCTAGCGATGACTCGAAGCATCGACAGGGCATTTTCGTTGCCAACAATTTCAGCTACTTTGCAGGGAAACAGCAATAACGGTTGGCTGCGTTACTGGGACTGTGAAAATAGCTATCGTTGCCAGTTTCACCTAAATATCATATTTATTCATCATTTTTCCATTGGCGTTGGTGGGTTACTCTCAGGTTTTCATTCCATGCACTCTTACCATTTCAGCCCTTTTGTCTTCATTCACGGGAAATTGCCATAAACAAAAATTTCTATTTGTCTCCATGACTCCTAACATGAGGTTTAGATTCTTCCTATATCAAGCCCACCTACTATGGCAAAATAACAGCCAAGAGATTTTCGTCAGTGAGCCCTTTCTCTTCTATCATCCACTTCCATACTTCTGTATGCAGGTATATGCGCTAGGATATTTTTATGATTTCTTAATTTCTTCTCAATAGTTCTAGTATCAGAGAAGTGAGAATAAGACATCTTTTCCTCCTAAATTTTGATATTGAAGGAATGACTTCACATCTACTTCAATTGGGGTCCCTTATCCCTATCCTTTTTCTTATGGAAAATGTGGTGGTAAAATGCTAATATAAGAATACTGAACGGATCAGGTCTTTTGGAATAGGTTTTGGATCTCCCACACCAGCAAGTTTATCAGGATCGTAGTTGATCACTAACTACCCAAGTCTGGTCGGCATCTACTGGTCAGACCTTTGACTTTTGAATTCTGATTGAGTATACTTTATTATCTTCCATATTCCTAGCAGTACAAAGACTTGACCTTTTCGCAGAATCCAACCGTGGGATTGCTTAAATTTGGATATCTTGTTAATTACATTATGCTCTACTTGAACGTGCTTTTGTTCTTCACTTTGTATGGTTTAACCCTTATATGTAAAGTAATAATAACATAATTTTGATGGTAATGTGAACCATAACCGGTCTCAACAGTTGAACGTGCATTTGTAAATGCCCATTTTAGTGGTTCTTGAGAATTTTATAAAGAATTTATGTATTGTTTCTTTATATCTTCCACTCTCCACTACATTTTGTCTAAATTTAAACATTTCAGCATAACTCTCCATGAGATTTCGAGATCTCAGGCTGTAAAATGATAGGAAAAATATAGACTAACTTATCACACAACCATATTTGCTATGGCAAAAACATATATCCTTCTTGCCTTGAGGATTCCATTTCCCCTCATCTACCTAATGAGTTATTCAGATATTCTTGTTATTTCATCACCTCTTTCTGTATAATATCTTTGTTATTGTTTCCCATAAATTGTGCACTACGGCACTCCTCTATTTTGTTTTGTGCATGGGAACCAATCATGTTGCAAGATAAATGCTGTGCTTCGTTCGATGCAGAGACGGGGACGATTAGTATTCTTTTCTTTAGGCAGAAACAAGTAATGTTTAAAAAAAAATAAAACAGGGGAAGTACAACATATCTTTGGCAGGAGGGGAAATAAAACAAAAAGTTAGCATGTTTGATATCTGTGGTACAGCTTGAGAAAAATCCTGTGATAGGTGGTTAGCCTTCTGTTATATAATTCAACCTACACCACTCCTGCTGTATTTTAAGCCCTATTCTAATTACTAAATCTTCAAGTAAAGGCATTAGTAGTTAGGAGTGTGGAGGAACGAAAGAGATGGATCTTGAGGGTTCTTGATTGAGTCCATTGATCACTACCTTTAACTTTTGTTACAGGTATGTCTCCTCTAAAATTCTGATTTCAGTTATTTCTACTATTTACTTTTGGGAATTCGGTGTAGGATTTTAAATCCCAATAATTTTATTTCAATCAATCCCATACAGACAATAAAATACATTAAGTATTAACAGATCTAATTGTCAAGTTTCCAACTTAAAAGTTTGAACTAGTAAGTGGAGGGACTCTCCATATATAAGACCACATGATTCCAATCTCATTATCAATGTGGTACTATTTCCAATACTCCCCCTCACATGTAACCCCACCGTTAGGTGGTGTATATGTGGTAGTATATGTGGTAATACATGATACTTTTTGTAAGACCCGTATCAAACTAACCGGTCTTACTATCTTGTACCAGGTCTACCTATCATGGTCAAGCCAAGTAGACCAAGTGCGTGAAGGAAATCACAAGACCAGGTATGAAATTGACCCAAAAACAATAAATTTGAGGGTAGGGTCGCATGCCTAAACAGGTAGGGTCGACCCCACCTCAATAGAGTCCAACCCATGACTTTTCAGTTCTAGGGTCGGATGACTTGAGACCCTAGGGTCGACGGGTCCTGCGACCCTAGCATCGACCCTAGGATGACAGACTGAAACCGTACTGAAACCGTAATTAGGAAACTTTCTTAATTTCAAGGGGATGCTTTCCTAATCTCGATGGGACTTATTTTGGGAGGTTTTCCTCTATAAATAGGACATGCCTTAGCCTCTTTCACTCCTTTTGAAACCCTAATTGAAAGTGAGAGAAAGAGAAGAGAAGGAGAAGAGAAGGAGACTTGGAGAAGAAGACTAAGGAGAAGAAATTCAGAGAAATCTCTGAATCTCAGCAACCCTAAGGTATGAATACATTCTCCAAGAGTTATGTAAGACCCTAGAATAGTTCATGAAGAGAGTAGGATCTAGGAGAAACTCAAATCATTCATCCATGGATAAATTCCAATGGAATCCATGGAGGAAATCATTGTAAACAAAGTAAAGTGTGTAACTTGGAGTTTTGAGCCATAGAACAATCATAGAATAGACTATAAAAGTAAGCCAAAGGATCCAAACATGAAAGAATGGACTGTAGGATGAAAGGTCGACTCAAACTACGTGTGGTAGCACGTAGGGTCGATTGGTAACCGACCCTACCAGACCACAGGATCGACCCCATGCTCTCGGGAAGTCTAGGGAGGCTGTGGTCGCACCTAGGGTCGATGGGTAACCGACCCTACACCCGACCCTACACCCTGGGGTCTTAGACAACTGCTACCCTACCTGCGACCCAACCTGCGACCCTAGCTATACAGTAGGCTTAAAATTATTGGAATTAATTCTAATTAAAATCTATTGACTTGTTAGGTTCTCCTAGTGATATAAAAGTGATTCTTAAAGCTTGAAAGAGGATCTACACTCAATCAAAGGTGAGGGAACAAGACCTAAACTAATTGGCTAATAATAAACTATTCTCATTTATTGAGTCCAATACCATGTATGATTCTGTGATTGTATGATTGTAATGTGCATATCACATGTCATCTACTATTCCTGTTATTACTGTTCATGCATATTTAATTCAGTTTATTTACAATATGATGATGATGATGATGCTAGGAATAGGCATGTGAATGTTTGTGTGTGGTTAGTGTACTTGATGCGAGTGGGGCATCAAGGGAAGTGTGATACGGTGCGGTCCTAAGCACTTTAGCCCTATCTCTACTCAAGTCTTGTCCACTAGCATCATCGTATCGCCATTACTTAGCAGAACTATCACATCGTAGGGCATCAGGGGAGGTGGTCTCGGACCATGTAGTCTCTGACTCTGCCGGGGGGCCTTAGCTCTATCTCTATGGACGTATTGAGGGATGCTAGGGTGAGGCATTGGATACACTGTTTGATATTAGGATTGGTTAGTTGCGAGCCCAGTTTGTAAGTCCTCGCCAACAGGGGCTTACGTGTTGGTATGGGTAGAGAATCAGGGGAAGTGTGATGCGGTGCGGTCCTAAGCACTTTAGCTCTATCTCTATTCCATGGTGGGGTGGATGTGGACGACAATGGTGTTTGATCCATTGGGTGGGCTTACACACCCTGTGTATAGAGGTGAGGCAGCCACCGAACCTTTCTATAGCACATTGCAAACTTATATACCAGACCAAAGATATGAATTGAATGCATGCATATGTTTGTTGCATTGTTTTGTTTGCTCACTGAGCCGTGATGTGTGCTCACCCTTTTTGAATTTGAATATTTTAGTTGATTATACAGGTATGACCATGGAAGATTATATGAGTGCTCCTGCATTCGGGCACGTCATGCGAATGCAACTCTTGCATTTTCAATTAGATTTTAGTTGGATTATTGAGTGAATGTAATTGATTACTTTATTTACTTATGTCTTAGTCAATGAAAGATAATTGATATTTTATTTATGATTATCACATTTAGATTCTCAGTTCATTTAATATTTAAGACTTTCGCTATTGTGTATTTACTCTGATTATGATTGTGGATGTGTATGGTTTAAGCAAATGGACACAACCTATTTGAGATCCTGGTTGAACCGTTGGTTTATTAGTGGTTCATCACACCATTCCGAACAGTACGGAATTGGGGTGTGACAACTTGGTATCAAAGTTCTCAGGTCCTGTCTATTAAACCGGTATATTTCCACAAAAGTTCGTGAACTGAGTTAGGATAAAATTTAAAAGTTTTAATAAAAACATACCGTAAGCACCTGTATTGTTTGAGACAAAATTAAGAAAGAGAATAATGCACATATAAAGGGAGAAACAAGTTTTATATACATCAAACCAAAAGCAAGTTTATAAACATATCCAAAGCAGAGCACAGTCCACAACCCGGACAGTTACTTTGTAATACAAAAGAAGAATTAAAGAAAAATACATCATGGAGCTGGAGGTGATGGAGGAGGCGGCGCCTCGCGGTCTCTGTCATAATCCTCAGCATAGACTCTAGTCAACCAGGCTACCTAAGTCTGGGTCGTCTGGAGACTAGTTGTCAACACAGCCATCCGTTGATCAGAATCACGCTGAGCATCCAGAAGCTCTCCCATTCTCAAATCCATCGCGCGCTGAGCCTCCCTGATCTCACGCAGTAATCCCATCATATCATCAGATGGTGGGCGTGAAGGACCAGACATGCGTGAAGGAGTCTGAGATGGATCAGATCCAGTAGAATGTAGAGGTGATGGAGGAGGTATGGAGTCCACATCCATGTACATACGATCCTTATCCTCAGCATCACCCCCGTGAACCCCTGCTCCAACGGCTGCTGTTGCTACTGCTTCAGCGTCTGCCACCTCCACTCGAGTACAAGGACACACCAGAGCATTCCTCTCCTTATCACTGACCTGAGCATCCCGCATGCCCATCCTACAGATGGCCTCCCAGTCCAGAACCAATGAGAAGGTCTTCTCCTGAATCCTCTCATCCACTAAATCAACACCTAGGCGGGTAAGCAGGGTGGTGATCAGACGTCCATAGGGTAGGTTGCCTATCTGACCAGGCAGTGTAGCACAGATCATCGTCCTCATGATAATATAAGGGAGGCAGACAGGCTTCCTAGTGCAGATACAGTACAGTAAGTACTGGGTCAACTGGAAGATCATTTCATAATGTCCACTCTGGGGTATCAGGTTGTGCTGGATGATCTTACAGTACACCCGAGGCTCTGGACGTAGGTTGATCGCTTTCATCTCCCAGCGATCATCTCTGATAAGCTGACGGTCTATCTCAGCCCACATTTCCAAGGAAAGGAACTGGGGCTCCCTGGGAGCACAGTACACTAGAGGGCCATCATGTGATATGCCCAAAAGATCAGCTAATTGCTGGCAGTCAAAGGAAACCTCTACTCCTTTGACGTAGCTCATGATCCTAAGCTCCCTACCCCTCTTAGTGTCATTGTGATCTCCCACCACTGGGAGATTACAATAGAATTGTCTCACCAGATCTGGATGGGTACAGGCGTCGTAGGTAATCACAGGGAGCCAGCCCATGTCACCAAATGCCCTCTCCACGTCGAACAAGGCTAGACTAGCCAAGTCCACATGACGACCTTCCTCTACCTTCTTACGCGTATAATGAGCATACTGAGCTTGGGCCTCGTTGGAGCGGAAGCGGACTGGGTCATGAGACCTAGGAACCTTGGTATGAACCATGTTATCTACCAAAACAAAGAAAAACAGATAATAGATCAGTAATGATGAAAAACCCAAAAATTTCAGCATTATAACGGCATAAATTGGTCAAAAGCCTCACTTTTCACCCATACACTTGGGCAGGAGGACTTACATAGGTTCTAAACTATCCTGCAAGGCTCATACAGTTGGAAATTTAAAATTGAGAGATCAAATTTGAAGAAATTTCAATAAATTCGAAAAATATCGAAAATTAGGGCAAAAATGGAAAATTTCAAGTTTCTCGACAACCAACCGATGAAACTCAAATATTTTTGAGGGCTTTCTTCCATTGGGTGACCAATAGCAAAAGCCCCCAATAAAAATGAAATTTTTACGGTTGAAAAAAGTTTAATTTGAAGAAAATGATGTAAATGGGCAAAAACCTAGTTAGAAAGCTTTAAAAACATGAAACAGTAGAGAACATACCTGTAGAGAAGGAGTGGTAGTCACGAACGAAGGATAGGATCACCAAACAGGTAGGGGTCATTACTATAGCAACTCAGAGAAACGAGTTGAGTTGGAAGACAGAAGAAAGAATGGGAAATGAATCCAAAATCGGGTTTAAGAACCTGATTCTGGATCATAGGGTCGCATAATTCGACCAAAACATGGGACCCTACCTCCAACCCACCCATCGACCCTAGGCTCTCGGTAAGCTGACAGTGATTCTTAGGGTCGCATACCCTAGGGTCGCATAATGATCGACCCTACCATCGACCCTATGATGGAAAATACAGTATTTTTGTCAAAATGATCTGAAAATTTTGAAAATTATATTGATTAGTTGGATTTTTGACTGGAGAACAACTATATTTATTGCCTCACATGTGCTATGATTGGTTATAGGCACTACCATCATCAGAACAGAAAATGGCTGGGCGAAGAGTGACCAGACAAAGCCGTAACTCTGTTCCACCACCACCACCTGTGGAGGAAGACAACTATATACATCCTAAGACACAGGAGAATCTGAATACGGCACCGTCTGTGGTTAATGGCCAGACAAATACTATCAACTTGCCAGCCCCACCTACAGACCTGGCTACAGCCGTAATGAACTTGGCACAACAGCTGCAACAAATACAATAGGTACAAGCTAATATGCAAGTTGCCATAGGCATGGCTTTTCCAGCTGCACAAACGACACCGATGCCAGCAGGACAGGCAAGCACAGTACCAGGGGGAAGTAACACGGTACCCCATGCACCTCAAACTCCAGTCATGCAGGCTCAAGGTCAGAATCCTGAAGTAGCTCAAGGTGGTTATCAGTACCAACCACTTATGTATGGGGCCTACGTTCCGTATCAGCTGGACCACTCCAGACTGGTCGACCATTTCTTGAAGATGAAGCCCAAGGAATATAATGGTAAGCCAGTTGATCCTTTGTGGCCAGCACAATGGATTGAAGAAATGGAGAGGAATTTCATGATGATGACAGTTACTGAGGAGGAGAAAGTACTATGTGCAACGTTCATGCTGAAAGGCGATGCACACCACTGGTGGAAGTCCACACGGACTTATCTGTTAACAAAAACGCCCAACTGACCTGGGGTATATATAAGGAGGCATTCTTTGAGAAGTACTTTCCTAGAAGTTTTAGAGATTCTATGGAGAAAGAGTTCCTGAGTTTGTATCAGGGACAGATGACTGTCGATGCATATCAACAGTGTTATGAGGAGTTGTTATTCTTTGCACCAGTTAGTATGCAAGCGGAGGATACGAAGACCCGAAGGTTCATCATGGGACTTAGGGGAAGTATTCGTGAACATGTTCTAGGACTTGAGAAGAAAGTCTACAATAAAGCTGTACAAATTGCTCGGGTGATAGAGTCGAGCCAGAAAGAGAGCTATTTTGCTCAAAACAGGGGTATTAAAAGGCCAACTGAAAATTCATATAATGGAGGGAATACAAGGACATTCAAACCCTTCTGTACTCAAGGTTTTAATGCTACAGCCAAGACTACTCCAGTAGCTCAACCACAACAAAAGCAAAATAACAAAGGAGTAGAATGCTATAACTGCAATCAAATAGGACATTATTCAAGGGAGTGTCCTAAACCCAGAAAGCAGCTACAGCAAGGGAAGGTTTATGTTGTTACATCTGAGGATGCTGTCGCATCGCCTGATGTGGTCACAGGTATGACCTGAATCTTTTATTTTGTGTTACATTGTGTGAGCATGTAGACTAAATTAAAACAAATCACAGGTATCGTACCTATTAATGGCATTCCCGCCAGAGTACTCTTTGATTCAGGAGCTACTCATTCTTTTATATCTGTGTTGTTTGGAAAGAAGCTGAACCTACCCCTCAAATCTTTAGACTATAAACTGCTTGTACGATCGCCGATGGGATTAGAAGTGGAATTAGAAAAAGGTTATGGACCATGTCCAGTTCTTATTGACGAGAAAACCTTGGATGCAACCTTGATTCAACTTGAGATGGAAAACTTTGACGTCATCTTGGGAATGGACTGGTTAGCTTGGCATTCTGCAAACCTACTATGTGCCGAAAAGAAACTGACATTTAAAGACAAGAAAGGAGCGGAGTTCAGTTTTGCGGGAACCAAACTTCCTCGTAAACGAAAACTTATCCTCTCTGCATTAAAGGCTAAGAAATGCCTCGAGAAATGAGGAGTCAGGTATCTAGTATCAGTGGTCGACCTCACAAAGGAAGCACCACGAATGGAGGATATTGATGTCGTGCGTGACTTTTCAGATGTATTTTCTGAAGAACTACCAGGGCTACCACCATACCGAGCTACAGAGTTTGTTATAGATCTGATACTAGGAGCCGCACCAGTATCTAAAGCACCTTATCGAATGGCTCCTACTGAGTTGAAGGAATTAAAAGTACAGTTACAAGAACTACTGGACAAGGGTTACATCAGACCTAGCATATCATCGTGGGGAGCGCTAGTATTATTCATAAAGAAGAAGGACAGTAGTGTTCGACTGTGTATAGACTACCAGGAACTGAATAAGCGGACAATTAAGAATCAGTATCCATTGCCTCGGATCGATGACTTGTTCGATCAGTTGCAAGGTGCCAAGGTGTTCTCCAAGATCGATCTTCGGTTAGGATACCATCAGTTGAAGATTAAGGACGGATATATTCCCAAGACAGCATTCAGGATGAGATATGGACATTATGAATTTTTGGTCATGTCTTTTGGATTGACCAGCGCACCAGCAACTTTTATGGAACTTATGAATCGGGTATTCCATGATATGTTGGATACGTCGGTCATTGTATTCATTGATGATATATTGGTCTACTCCAAGGACAAGGAAACTCATATTATGAATCTAAGAGCCGCTCTGCAACGATTACGGAAAGATAAGCTTTATGCCAAATTTACAAAGTGTGAGTTTTGGCTAACTGAAGTCGTTTTCCTAGGCCATGTTGTATCCACTGAAGGAATTAAAGTGGATCCTAGCAAGATTGAAGCCATTGTGAAGTGGAAAGCACCGAAGAGCGTTGCAGAAATTAGAAGTTTCCTAGGTCTAGCTGGGTATTATCGACGATTCATGGAAGACTATTCCCGAATTGCCGTACCTCTCACCAGTTTGACTAAGAAGGGCGAAAAGTTTGTTTGGACTGAAGTGAGAAGAGTTTTCAAACATTGAAGGCTAGATTGATATCTGCTCCGATCTTGACTATTTCGATTCTAGGACAACCATTTATTTTGTACACTGATGTGTCAGGATTGGGTTTAGGATGTGTACTTATGCAAGGAGAACAAGTAATTGCATATGCCTCAAGACAACTGAAGACACATGAGAAGAACTATCCCACTCATGACTTGGAATTAGCTGCAGTGGTACATGCTGTCAAGATATGGAGACATTACTTGTACAAATCAGATCATAAGAGTCTTACTTATCTTTTTAATCAGAAGGAGTTGAATATGAGACAAAGAAGATGGCTGGAACTATTGAAAGACTATGATTGTGATATCCAATATCATCCGGGGAAAGCTAATGTGGTAGCTGATGCGCTGAGTAGAAAAGCAATGATAAAATCTCAAGGAGAGGTTAACACAACTGCCGCAATGTGTACTACCGAAAAAGTGTTTAATTACGGTAATGAGCAGTTCGTGATAGATGCACTGGGTGAATCCACCAACCAAGGGTTTATTCATCGATTTTTAAATATGTTTGCCACATTGAAAATTATACCTGATATAATTGATGAAGTGAAAACAGCTATTAAATCAGACCCTTATCTAAGAACGGTACAAGAGGACATTGAAAAAGGTAGGACTATCCCTGAGTTTGCCTTGGACGATGAAAAGGTACTAAAGTACAAAGGAAGAATATGTATACCTGAAACAGAAAGTTTGGACATTAGACACCGACTAATGAAGGAAGCCCATACCATCGCCTATTCGATACATCCTGAAAGTACAAAAATGTATCATGATCTAAAGAAATTATATTGGTGGAGAGGAATGAAAGCAGATGTAGCTAAATTCGTGTCTCAATGCCTAAATTGTCAGAGAGTGAAGGCTGAACGACAAAGACCTGCAGGACTGTTACAGTCGTTACTGGAACCAGCATAGAAATGGGACTACATCACTATGGACTTCGTCACTGGGTTACCATTGACTCCCCGAGTAGTTGACGCGGTTTGGGTGATTGTAGACCGCCTGACTAAAACGGCTCGATTTATAGCTATACGACCTTAGTATACACTGGAGAGGTTAGCTAAGTTGTATGTGGATAATATTGTCAGATTATACGGTGTACCTGAAAGCATTGTGTTCGACAGAGATCCACGATTTACTTTAAAGTTTTGGAAAGGATTGCAAAAGGCTATGGGTACAACATTGAAGTTTAGTACTGCATTCCATCCTCAGACAGACGGACAGTCAGAGCGTACCATTCAAATTTTAGAAGACATGCTTCGAGCCTATGTAATTGATTTTAAAGGATCATGGGATGAAAAATTACCATTGATCGAGTTCGCTTATAACAACAGCTATCAGACTACTATACATATGTCACCCTATGAAGCACTATATGGTAGGAAGTGTCGAACTCCTCTGTTTTGGAATGAAGTTGGAGAACGTAGCATTGTTGGACCAGAATTTGTTGAAGAGACATGTCGAGTAGTCGACATTATCAAGGAAAGAGTAAGAATGACTCAGAATCGTCAGAAACAGTATGCAGATACTCGACGCCGAGACCTTGAATTCGTTATAGGTGATAAGGTATTCTTGAAAGTATCACCTATGCGAGGTTTAAAACGGTTCGGATAGAAAGGGAAACTAAGTCCGAGATATGTTGGACCATATGAGATTCTAGCCAAACATGGAAAAGTGGCTTACTAGTTAGCACTACCACCATCTATGTCAAGTGTGCATGATGTATTCCATGTTTCATTATTGAAGAAGTACATCAGAGATTCAACGCACGTTTTGACATTGGATCCACCTGATTTGACTGATGATTTGACATTTGAAGTAGCACCAACTGAAATCACCAGCCGAAAGGTTCAACGACTACGCAACCGTGACATCTATTATGTTAAAGTCACTTAGAGAAGCAGAGATATAGAAGAAATCACATGGGAAGAAGAGAATGCTATGCAAAAGCAATACCCTCATCTTTTCGACTTGGAAGGTATGTATCAATTTCGAGGACGAAATTTTTAATAAGAAGGGGGGAGTTGTAAGACCCGTATCAAACTAACCGGTCTTACTACCTTACCAGGTCTACCTATCATGGTCGAACCAAGTGGACCAAGTGCGTGAAGGAAATCACAAGACCAAGTATGAAATTGACCCAAAAACAATAAATTTGAGGGTAGGGTCACATGCCTAAACAGGTAGGGTCGACCCACCTCAACAGAGTCCAACCCATGACTTTTCAGTCCTAGGGTCGGATGACTTGAGACCCTAGGGTCGACGGGTCCTGAGACCCTAGCATCGACCCTAGGATGACAGAATGAAACCGTAATTAGGAAACTTTACTAATTTCAAGGGGATGCTTTCCTAATCTCGATGAGACTTATTTTGGGAGGTTTTTCTCTATAAATAGGACATCCCTTAACCTCTTTCACTCCTTTTGAAACCCTAATTGAAAGTGAGAGAAAGAGAAGAGAAGGAGAAGAGAAGGAGAGTTGGAGAAGAAGACTAAAGAGAAGAAATTCAGAGAAATCTCTGAATCTCAGCAACCCTAAGGTATGAATACATTCTCCAAGAGTTATTCTTCATTCAAATATGTGATTCCCAGGTTGACACTGAGAGGGGGGGGGGGGTGAATCAGTGGCCACTAAAATTCCTTCCACTATTCAGATGTGGCCTGATGCTATGCAAGTGGCCGCCAAGAGCCGATGATCACTTTGTGCTGTCGCCTTGAGCTGACTACTTGAGATTCTCACAGACAATCTGTCAAACACATTTCGTGCACAAATCAACCACACACCCACAGGTATCCATACCAGGGGCTTGGCCTGCCAAGTGTGTACACGAAGAGAGAAGCTCGTGGGCGTTTGAATCACCTCGATCGAAGCTCGGACGGCCAAGATATGGCCAAAAGAAGTTCGGCCAGTGAGATTATTCCAAATGGAATCTCCGGCCTTGATTCGGTGCGCCGCGACGCACCATAGCGACGCCAAGATCCGACGCAACGACATCGTTGTCGTCCGCTGATTGGCGGAGAGAGAATCTTCGTAATCGACCGTTGGATCGGGTCGAGAGTGGCGGATCTCCTCGGATCCGTCCGATCGGCCTCATCGCGCCAGCGCGATCGAATGCATCTCGCCATTAGATGAGCATCTTCGCGCGTGCGCGCGCTTTATGCGCTCCCCCACCAATCACGGATCCGCCTCCGTGATTCGCACCACCGTTTTAACTTGCTCCCGACCAATGAGAGTCCGCGATGGAATCCTAGCGCAAATCCGACGCTACACCGAATCCCGCCTTTTGCAAGCCCTCCATTTGGAATTCGCCGTCGTGGCTTGATCCAAGCCTCCCATATGGAATATGCTCTTTTCAAAATGACCAAAATACCCCGCGAATGAGTGGTAATGCCCCGTAAGTCGATTTTTTCCGAAGGTTCGGACATTTTTCTTCATTGTGGCATTTCGTCGAATAGGCCGTGGTGCATGCCTCGCCCGGCGCATGCGCCGCAGCGCCGGTTGCGATGCGCCGCAGCAGACCGCTTTGCCGCATGCGCGCGGCGCCGGCTTGCCGTCGCGCGCTGGCCGGCTTGCCGCGCACGCCTGGGCTGGCTTGCTGCGCGCGCGCACGGCATGGCCTTGCGCGCGCGCGCCGCCGCGCGTGGTCCCGCCGGGCGCGGGCTCGCGCGCATGCCCCGCCGGCGCGGCCTGCTGGGCTTGCTTGTGGCATGGCCCCGGCATCCTGGCAAGGCCTGGCCTGGCCCCGGTGCCGTGGGCTTCGCCTCGCCGGCCTGGGCTGGCTGCCATGCTGGCCTGGCCACCCAAGGTGGGACCCACCTAGTCCCCACCTACTCTCTCTCCTCTTTCTCTCTCCTCCATTTTCTCTCTCTTCACCTGGAGACTATCTCACTAGCTGAATTTTCTCATCAACTGGGCTTTATTCTCTTCTTTCTCTCTCTTCACCTGGAGACTATCTCACCAGCTGAATTTTTTCATCAACTGGGCTTCATTCTCTTCGGCTGCTTCATCAACCCAGTCACCCTGTCTGTCAGAGAGTCCTACAGACACTCTCTCTCTTCTTTCTCTTCTTTCTCTCTCAGATAAGAGTTGTCCACCTGTCTGACCATGTTTGCTGCTGTCTGGACTGTCTGCTATGCCTGCTGAGCTGTCCACTCTGTCCACTGTGCAATCCACTCAGTCTGATGTGCCTGCTGACATTCTCTCTCCTCCATGTCATCCTGCCAACTGTCTAAAGGTTGCCAACAATGACAACACATACAATACAAAGATGCTGGCAGCATCACAACTTGGCCAAGGTTCCAACAAAATATTTAACCAAGGACTATCAAAAAGCCAGACAATCCTTACCTTCCTTAATTTCATTAATTTGAGCCCAGCACAAAATTTAATTCTTATCGATAAACCAATTGGTATTAAGCAATCCTTATGAATTTACTGATAGCATTAAACTCTCGGAGGGAGTTAAAGATGAACAACAATCTAACAAGCGTCAGATTATTTAATTCATTCTATGTTTCCTTTAAGCAAGTAACAAAAAATTGGATCATAATTGTTCTCCTCAATTGCTACTTTTCCTGAACACCATAATAATTATGGATTATGGATTCAGGTTAGCTATAAACCACACAACTCACTCAATTAATAGGCCTCTTAATAAACTGAATCATAGAGTCATTAACTTGAAAAATCAAGAAACACAGATATTTGAATAGAAGAATAATTAAAATTAAGAACAAAGTCTCGCAATTTTACTAACTGGATTGAATTTCCCTTGAATCGACTAAAGAACTTAGCTAGACATGATAGAAAAGAAAGACAAAAGAAATAAAACTATCTTCTCAATAATTCTTAGATGCCCTATTACGTAGCTTTTACATTGCTTAAATAGTCAGAGTAGAGAAGACTAAAACTAGTATGTCTAGAATTGACAACCTTATTACTTGAAAATAAAGATTAAACAAAATCCTCTTGCCTAAATTAGATAGAGAATCATTCTATCATTAACCAAATGTCACCTCTAGACTTGCCAATCTTTGTAATATTTCATAGAGGTATATATTCTCTTCAAGATTTCTGACAATCAATCAAATCCTTCCAATAGTAAACCTTCTATGGGTGGTAATCTTTCTTCTCTGGTTTGAATTCAAATCAGCTTTTCAGATCAGATTTTTGGATCACGTTTGATTTCTAGAATTCTTTCCACATTAAAAACCTGCATAAAATTCAGAAGGTCATTATTGAGAATATCAGTTTTTTTTTATTTTAAACATAAATTATCAATACTTTCCACCAATGTCTTATATATAAGGAATCATCACAAATGAATACTATAAGACATATAATATGTTAAATAGACTAAATATAAGGAAAATAAATATATAAAATTATGAATCCATTACTAGGCTTCCAGAAATCTAGAATGCAAGCCTTATTATTGTATCTTGGAATATCTGGTTGGCACGTAACAGATCTTGCTATGATGGTTTGAAGGTAAACCATTCTATGGTTCCTGCTTGGATCCTTAGGGATGTAGCAGACCTTTCTTTAAAGATGCCTTGTTAATCAGATCTATTAATGACTTGACCATGGTACACGACCTTCATCTTATCTCGAAGCCAACTCTGCCAAAGGTGATTTTAGACACTCTATGGAAGAGACCGAATGTGAGGTGGATTGAATTGAATATCGCTGGATGCTCCATCGGTAGATTGGGATTGGCTGGTGTATTCCGAGACTACTCATGTAGAGTTTTGCGGGCTTTCACTTAGTACTTGGGTATCACTACAAATTATTAGGCTGAATTCCAAGCCTTTGTAATTGGTGTTCAAATTGCTACAAAAATAGGCTATAATCGCCTGTGGATTGAGGAGACTCTAACTCTGTGATTGATGCAATTCATGAAGACAAAGTACTATGGCAATGTCATCAACATTGGTTAGCCCTTCAAGGTTTTTTAGCTTCATCATAGTGGAGGTTTTCTCATCGTTTTAGAGAAACCAACACTGTTGTAGACATATTAGCTAAGCACAGTGCTAAAACTCAAACTTCTAGTATTTTATTGATTTGTCCTTCCATAGTAGCTAAGGAAGTTGTCTGGGATGCCTTTGGGCGCCTGAGGTATAGATTCAGTAGTTGAACTTTGTATTGGTGGTAGTTTTTTAATCTTGCTGATGGCAATGCCGAAGGCGGGATTATAAAATAACTATTTTTTTTTTATATTTATTATTAGTATGATCCCTATCGAGCCCTATTGATGGTAATGCCAAAGGTGGAGTTTTACCAGTAGGTGATCTGTACTTTTATTTCCTTTTATTAATCAAATTTGCCGACCTTTAGCAAAAAAAGAGGATAAAGAATTTGGTGCTTGAGTTGAAATGTATTGGTTTGAACTGATTTGTTGTGAGAATCTTCTCTATTTTATTCATCAGTTTCTTAAATTGTTTTGAAGGGTACACAGATTATATTTTTAGTCTGTTCATTTCAATTTGAGGATCCTAAGTTAATCCATTGTTATAATGATTGTGAACTGCAAACTTGCTTCCTACTTTACAGTTAACTTACATGTTAATTGTGAACTCCATTTACCCCTACGTAAATTGTTTGTTTATTGCAACTTCAAAGAAATGGAGTTCCGATTCTATCGACGATGACTATTAAGTTTCTAAACTTTTTTTTTTAAATATTTAAAATAAGTATAATGTTAAGCTTCCAAATGCAGATCACAACGTGGGTAAATTGGCAAACGGTCTTGAGACTATTTTTAAATGTTAATAATAATTATTTAAGAATTATCAGACTCATCAAGTAGGGGTGTCAATGGGTTGGTCTCGATTGGGCCTAATGGGTCCCCACCAATTTAATATCTTGCATCGTGATCGACATGTTTAACTATTCGGTCTTGATTTGTGAGACATTGACTCGTTTATATTGGGTCCCATCAGTCTCAGTCCCTAATTGGTCTTATGTTAATCGGTTTAATTGGTCTATTAACGTCCATAATTGGTTATCCTATTCGATTTTATGTTCGATTATGCTATTCAGCCTTATGTTCAGTTATGTTATTCGATCTTATACTCGGTTATTTTATTCAATTTAACCCTCAACCCATGTTCAATTGCAACTTGTCATTTTTTATTCAACGTTCTCAACATAAAAGCTTATTTTATGTTCTTAATTAAAATGTAAAAGAACATAGCCTATTTTAAGTTCTTAAATAAAAGAACATAACAAGGAAAGAAACTTAAAAATTAATCCCATCAATTCATAGTTTTATGAAACTTGCACCAAGCAAGAAAGAGAGGGATAATGACATAAAGTTAAAAAAAAAAATTAAAAACCTATATTTAGCATAGAGGCAAATGGGAAGGAAAAGTTGGAGGAAAAAAAAATAGAACTTATGTGGTTTGGATCGGTCTTTAATCAGTCGATTGGTCGGACGACCATCGGATTATAGCCCTGCACCGTGAACGACTTGTTTATTAATCGGTCCGGTCTAAGCCCGACATGTTTATTAAACAGTGTGGCTCAGTGCAATTTTTCAATCGATCAGCTCAACTTGGGAGACATGGTGCGATCTAAAAATTGACACCCCTACCATCAAGGAACATAGGCCTTCAATAATGGTAATGTTAACACTCACTTAATGGTGGGCTTATTCATTAATAATATAGATTTTAGTAAATGGACTAGAACAAGATTATAGTTTAGTAAAGTATGTTAAATTACAGAAGTTTTAAATTTTACATCCAACCAAACAACTTGTGCAGATTTAATTTTACTTCACTTCTCGTGTTACCAAACAACTCAAAAGGGAAAATTTAGTTTCACTTCCCATTTCTATTTTCTTGCAACCAAACATAGCCAATAGGATTTGGTTTGTGTCATGCCAAGAGGCAGTCATGGGTTTTTCGTTTTGAACTAACTCTCATCTCATTGGTTAGCAGCCTCAACATTTCTTTGTTTATTAAAAAATAATATATGTATTTTTTTATTTTGAGTGGGTGGGAAAAAGCATTAAGGAATTGTATTTAGGGTTTAAATTTGTATGATTTTTAAATATCATTATTTTTTAAATGTATTGGCCTCTTGTGAAACAATTCATGGATCTATACCCAACCTGTATTTGACATTCATTGGATCTATACCCAATTTGTATTTGGTATGGGTTGATTTTGGACTTTTGACATTGGCCGGTACAATGTTCGATACGATTATTACAACCTTGAATACATCACCGTCATATAAAAACCACCAAAATAGTATTAGGTGGTCCCATGGAAATAGCTCTTAAAAGAGTTGTCTTGTTTATTGTTTGTCTAAGCATGCAACTCCTGCAGGGATAAAGGTTCTGTGGTCCTGCTCAAGCCAAGTCACATCTTAGGATGTCTTCCTTTAGAAGCTGCCTCTTTTACAAATGTTCACAAATTGGACTCCTTACCCAAGCTGGCATTCAATGGGTTCTTATAGAAACCAGCAACAGCGGAGTGGTGGAGATCTCGACGATGAAAACCAGCAAATTAAAGTTGCCAACAATGATGACTTGATAACAGAAATCCTCCTATGGTTGCCGGTAAAATCTATCCTCAGATTCAAATCTGTGTCGAAGCATTGGCTTAGTTTTATCTCCAATCCGCAATTCATCCACAACCATTATATTAGAAATCGTCCATCTGTTTCTGGTTTGTTGTTGCACAAGTCTTCAATTCTCAGCAATGAGTCTTCAATTCTCATCAATCCAGAGTTCGAGTTCGTTCCTCTTGTTGACAATGCAACTCGTGCACCCTTCATATCTCTGACCTTTGTAAATGATGCAGCAGGTATTAAAATTCAACAATCTTGCAATGGTCTTCTTTGCTGTTGTAGTCTTAGAACGATGGAAGATAGGAAAATCTATTACATATATAACCCAAGCACAAAGAAATACAAAATACTTCCCCGACCTAGTGGCAAAAATGTGATTAGCATCAGCTTGGCCTTTGATCCTCTCAAATCACCTCACTACAAAGCTGTTAGTTTCGTAAGTTGTGATGCATCGGCTGAGAAATGTCAGATAGAGATTTATTCTTCAGAAACAGGTTTGTGGAGATCTTCTGGGGATCCATTTACTGCATCAGATGATGGTTTGCTCCGTAATCTTCCTATCTATTGGAATGGTGCAATCCATTGGTTAAGCACGTGGGGGACTTCGTTGTATTACAATGTTGAGCAGGAGTGCCTAGGAATGATGCCAATGCCTCCAATACCTGATGGGTGGGATGAGAGGAGGACTAGGTACTTTGGGGAGTCCCATGGACATTTGCATCTTATAGAGATCTATGGTCCTTGCACCACACACTTCAATATCTTTGAGATGGAGAATGATTACTCTAGGTGGTTTGTAAAATACCGTGTTAATCTTGATGCTACAACAACTGCATACCCTGAGATGATCCGGAACTACCTTGATGTCTCAGATTTGAACCGCTTTGCATTCTCTATACTATGTGTTGTTTGTGGAAAAGAGGAAGAAGATTCATTCCTGGTGCTTCATATACCTGGTAAGGTTCTTTCCTACCATCTCAAAGACAGGTCCTTCAAAAAGCTTCTTGAGATATTGCCCAAACTGGGTGATGTTCAGAGTTCTTTATACTACATCAGTGGGAGTGCTTATCAACACATTGAAAGTCTCTCTTCTGTTTGATGATTTGGCTGTAATTTGGATCACTTGTTTTATATGTTATGTGCTTGATGGTTCTATATATTGTTTGATATCATTAAGAGTTGAGATTCTCTTAGATTTTTTTACAAAAATCTATAATATTGAATCATTGTCACTTATTCTTCAATTGTTATCTGATTCATTGTTCAATTATCACTCAATGGCTTACTATATGTCCTAATATTCTGCAAATGTTTCATAATCCTACCATTCTCAAAAATGTTCTCCATGGAGTTTCATTCTCAATTTTATTATATGAGAACAAAAATATTATTTCAAAATTTGTTTTAACTGTTAGATGGGATATTGTAGAGCCTTGGACTGGTTGGTGTTTATGAATTTGACTCCTATGAGATTACTGTTGTTTTCAAGTGGTACATTGTTTTTATTCTTTTGTGTTTCTTAAGAAATTTTGGTGTTGTAAAATGCACAATGAGAACTTTTCTAATGCTTAAACCATCCACCATTTTAATATAGTTGAAAAATGGTTTAGATCAGACTTTCTGATTATCTGCGATTTTCAAAACGCCAGACCTAATTCTATTTACTTATTATATGGTTGGTTAGTTTTGGTTTCAACTTTAATCATGGTCAGTATTAACACCCTTGTAAAAAAAAAATAAAGAAAAAACCACCGTAATTCTGTGTTAAGAAATTTTAATGTTTTAAAAGAACAACGAGAAAATTTTCGAGTGTTTAGCCAACCACCATCCTAAGATAGTTTGAAAATAAAAAGAAAAAGAAAAGCAAAAGATTGCAAAACTTAATAATTGAGTTTTCATTTAGTTTTATTTTTATTTTGGTTTTGGTTCCTCTTAGTGAGATGAGCAAAGGGGGTTGAGTTTGGGTCTTGTGATCGTTCTGATGACAAAGTCAGGATCCATACAATAAGTTGCAGATGAATTTGTATAAAGATGGGGCAGTAGAAAGCTAAAGACATCATTAGAGCAAGGAAGCTCAATGACAGATGTCTCATGCAAGAACTAGTGAGAATCTTACCAAAAATCTCTCTAGGGTTTCTATGATTCGATGATCCCTCCCTTTAATATGGGTAGTTGAATACCTTTTATAGTGATAGATTTGTCACTGATTTAAGCATGGTGTAGGTTGTGGCGTATTGGGTACCTTCGTTCTTACTTTGCTCATGGACCACGTTTGCAGAGGTCTTTTCTGCATATCTTGAGTTTACTTGTTGGATCTTTGCTAAACAGTATAGTCGAAAACATAGGGTTTGTCTGAAGAGTAGGGGATGGCGCCATTAATGTAAATTATTTGAGTTATTGCCAGTGTAATTAATGCGATGTGGCACAATAAATGCTATCTACACTATTTATCATAGTTGTAATTAATGCTACGTGCTCGGCTTTAGAAACATTAATTGCGGGGTGGTCCGTGGTCGACATGTTATGCCTAGTCTGGTCGAGCCTGCCACTGTGTGCTAAACTCATACAGGGTTGTCCTTGCCCCTGACTCTGCTGAACATGGGTCAAGTGTCGTCTCTCCATTGTCCTTCATTATGTGGACGTGACTTAATTTCAGGAAAATTTTCATATACACACCATTAAGGATTGGAAACCTCATCTACCTCTACAAGATTGTAAAAACCTCAATCACATCCAACAAACTGACGGAATTGTTGAAATACAGTTTTACCCTTCATATTAAAAATTAAAAAATTTAAAAATTATGTTGAATGACTAATTTGACCTTTGTAATGGTATGTATATTTTGTGTCTCTCTCCTATTCACTCTCACCCATAGTTTAGAGTTTCAGCCGAAATTTCGAATTTTGACCGAAACATATCGGTTTTTAACAAAATCGAAAGGATACTTGGAGGCGGTACAGATTTTACCAAAATTCGGTTTGAATTTTTTGTTTCGGCCATATTACGGCTTTTTTAACAGCTTTTTCGACAAAACCGATTCTCCTTCTCGACCAAGGAGAAGGAACCCTGAACTATGCACAGGTTGTACGACGAATCAAGCATCATAGCTTGGACAGGAATTCGAGGGTTTTGATGAAGAGGAAGAGGAAGAACAGGAAGTTAGAAAGACTGTTAGGTATGCTTCAAGGGAAGTTACGCAGAGACAATGCCGAGGATCAAAGGTAGGTTGCAAGAGGAAGAACTGACAGTGAAATAGATGATAGTGATGGAGAACTTTGAGTCGACGTCATTAACAAGAATCAATGAGGAACTAAACAAAAAACGTACTGATAGGTCGCAGATCGAATGAATGAAGCAACAATTGCACAGATCTGACCAAGTAGGTTGCAGATTTGAGCAAGAATGAAAAACACAAAACCTGAAATCAAGAAATCAAGATCCGTGAAACCCTAGACCAAGAAATAGAAGCTAAAACCCCAAATGAAAAGAAAATAGAATAAATTGGGAGAGAAGAAAGAATGAAAGTAAATAACTGATCAATGGGAAGAGATATTAGAAAAAATCGGAAGCAAATTTGTCTACTCATACCATGTTAAGATGAACTTAGGATCACTAGGATTCCTTCGTCTTCGGTCGATTCATCGCTCAGAGAAAACTCAGGATCAACTATAGTTTTACCGCAGAACCTATTGTGGCAGAACTCAGTATGACGAAGACGTTCTTCTTGAGAAGATGAAATCAAACAGTTGTGCTCGATTTCGGAAAATGGATCATCCATATTTTCAGAGTTTGATTCGATTAAGATAAATCTCGAGAAGAAAGGAAGGGATCAATCGGATGAGTTTCGGAAAATGGATCATCCATATTTTTGCTTAAACCATCAAGTATTGAGCTACAGAAGACTCGAGGAAGATGAAGTCCGTCGTCGTCGTCGTCAAACAGAAGATTTGAAGAGCATGAAGACCGTCGCCGTCATGAATAGAGAATCGAGAGTCAATTTTCTAATTTCACTATTATAAATCGAAATGAACATTTGGGGGTAAGGTAAGTTATGAATAAAGGGTATTTTCATCCTTTAACAAAGCAAAAAGGGTAGTATGGTCCGTTAAAATATTTAGAGCAACTGACGTCAGCAATTAACGGAATTTTGTTAACGGAGTGGACTTCGTTGATTAACGGAGCAAATTTTTTGGGTACTAGATGAGGTTTTTGTAATCTTGTGGAAGTAGATGATGTTCCCAATCCTTAATGGTGTGTATATGAAAATTTTCCCTTAATTTTATTAGCTGGTGTTAGTTACACCCAATGGTCTTGAATCAAATCAACAAATTTGTGAGAACAATGGACTAAAAATTTCTTTTGAGCCCTTGGGTTTTCCTAAGAAAATATGGGTTATCGGCTTTCGCCTTTGATCTTGTCCACCCACACTGATGGATGGTAATGATTTGGAATTGCCTCCTAAATTAAAGTCTAAGACTTCAAATATAATCTCATCATAGGACAAAGCTTCTATTGACTCATGATCCAATATATCGGCTTTGGTCTATCAGAGAATGGGTAAGGGTTTAAAGTACAGTTTGGGAAGGTATTAGGCACCCAAAGTTTCCTGATCAAAAAATCGACCTCTTATGTGATTCTACTTTCCTTAAACTCTATGGTTCTGATTGTTCATGGTCAATGGATAACTAACGCTCATGGGAGATCCTATACCACGTTGCTAAGTTCTTCTAACCTAGGGTTTAACCAAACATATTCTGAAAATAAATAAACAAGTAATATATAGTGAACCAAACCTAAAATGACTCGATGATGGACTGAATCTGAGACATGCAACTCAAACTACCTACATACTCCCTCCTAGAAATCAAGTCCAAAATGCAGTTCGAATATATTGTTTTTAAAAGCTTATAGATGTGAATTATGCTTGAGTTTTATTAGATTCAATGTTCAAGTTGAGATTTATGCTTAAAGAATGATTGAAAATTGAATCAGGATAGCCTATGTGAATCAAAGTGGATATGGATAATGGATGTGAATGTAGACATGGATATAGATAGGGAGGACCTAAGAAGATTAAGATGTGGTACCGTACTTGGAGAGTCCTCCAAGTTGCCTATGTATTCCAGAGGTCCTAGAAATCAGGTATAACATAGTTCGAAAGTTGATTGGATTGACCCATTTGGGTCGGAAGACGATAGTCTCAGGGACTAAAATCGATGGATAGTCTTAGGGATTAAGGTAGGTAAAATGATCTCAAGGAGTAGAATGGGTGAAGTACTCTCAGGGAGTAGGATAAGTGAGGTACTCTCATGGAGCAAAGTATGTAATCATTCTCAGGAAGCAAGATGGGAATGTATACTCTCAAGGAGTAAGGTATGTATTCTCGGGGAGCAGGGTATGTATTCCCAGGGAGTAATTTGTATACTCTCAGGGAGCAAGGTGTGCACTCTTAGGGAGCATGGTGTATACTCTCAAGGAGCAAGGTATGTATTCTTAGGGAGCAAGGTGTATACTCTCAGGGAGTAAGGTAGGGTGTGTGCTTTCAAGATCAGGATGTGGAACTGTGTTTGGGAATCTCCCCAAACTGCCTACGTATCTTAAGGTACTGCCTTAAGAATCATGATCCGCTAAATTCGAACTGATTCATTGAGTGCAAGAATGTGTGCTCATATAACGGAATGATGATCTTAGATGCTCTATGGCTGGATTCACATCACACCTATCTAGGTCTCTGTATCCTAGGAGAATGAGCTGAGGGACAAGGATCAACCAAAAGCTATCCTTGACTAAAATCCTAATTTTGGCATGTTGGGCTAGGCTTGATATTTCTTGATTAATATTTATTTTTATTTTTATTTTTACCCTTCCGGTGAATGTGGGTGCCTACATGCACATCCCCACACCTAAGAATGTCTTTTATCAGTGTACAAGTATGGCAGTTCGACTAGGGTGTTGCAATAATTAAGTTCGCACAAAAATATCATTCAAACAAGGCAAATAGCAATATGTATCATATCAGGATAGCAGTAAAGCACGTAAATAATCATAGCAAGAAAGCATTTGAGCAAGCATAGCAGTATGACATCTCATGTATTATTTCCAAACAAAATGTCTTCAATGTGTCAGAACGGATTCTCTAGGTCTGTGAATATCTTAATGTATCAAAATTAGACCATCGATCAATGGTTCATTTTAATCCATCTCTTTATCAATGTGTCAAGATCAAGTCCTCAATCTAACGGTTAGAAATCTTTGAAACATTATTTTTATGATCAACGACTCAGATTTCATCAAAACAGCCAAGATCAATGGCTCAGATCTCACATCAAGTTATAACTAGGATCAATGACTCGTATCTCATCAAAACAATCAAGATCAATGGCTCAAATCTCACACCAAATTATAATTATGATCAATGGTTCATATCATCCATAATGAAAATCCAATGGATTAGACTTGTCCAAATCACTGATGGTGATAATCCAATAGTTCAGTTTCATTTAAAACACATTATGATTAAGATCCAATGGTTCAGATCCATCTAAGACACTCGTAATCAAGATCCAATGATTTAGATTCATCTAAGACACACATAATCAAGATCCAACGGTTCAGATTCATCTTAAACATTCATGATCAAGATCCAATGATTCGGATTCAAGCATCAATATATCTAAAATCAATGTTTCAGATTTGATCATTAAAACATCTAAGATCGATGGTCAAATTTTATCTCATCAAAATTCATAATCAATGGGCCAAATTTTATCTCATCAAAATTCATAATTAATAGGCCAGATTTCATCTCATCCAAATTCATGATCAATGGTTCAAATTTATCATCTCAATATAATCTGATTAATGGTTGAAAATTAAATCAAATCAAATATAATCAGATTAATGGTGGGGCTAACCAATATGGTAGATTTTGATTCAATCTGGGTGGAATTTGGATTGGAGTGACCCATTGACCCACAAGGTGGGAATTAATCCAAACTGACCCAATTGGTGAAATCAGTACAATTAATATGGGATTAACCCGCTTGATGACATCAGACCAGGTTTTCATAGTTAGTCTCACCCATACTTAGTTAATATGCGTATTATATGCGTATTAAAAACAATATTTTTTTTGTCATATAATACACATTTTACGTATCACGTTGAAGGATTCAGGAAAAAACGGCATACGGTTAAGATCGTCGTATAAACGCGTATTAAACATCATACCGTATTATATATCACAAAAAAAAGTAAACACAAAGGTAAAACGACTTTTCGCTTATAAATTGAGTTTTTTTTGTTTTCAAAAACTTTAAAACCCTTCGGTTTCCTCCCTCCCACCAAATCTAGAGGTGAAGAGTAAATATTAAGGTTCTTTTTTTGAAAACTTTAAAGCTCGTTGGACTCTTCCCTTCCACTGAGTCTCGAGGTAACCAACAATAGGTGACAACTAAAGTGGGTGGACTTTGGCTCTCAGAATCAGAAAACTTAAGTGCCCTCAGATTCTCGTATAGAAATTCTCTCTCGTCTGAGTTTGGGCAGAAGACTTGGCAGCTTAGATGGATGACCGTTACCTGACTCTCGGGTGGATCCGAGCCCTCCATTCGAGCCGACACCTTAGCCGACAAGTTGAGCCGACAAAGGTGTCGGCTTGGATGGAGGGCTTAGATCCACCCAAGAGCCAGGTGACGATCATTCATTCAGGCCGTCAAGTCTCTAGCCCAAACTCATGAGAGAGAAGACGTGGATTCCAGATTCTCTAAAACTGATTTGACATAAATGAAAAATAATATTAAAACATTTTGTTTTCTATAAAAGACTCATGGGTCATGTCGTGAGACTCATGATCAATGTACGTGACTATAAAATAATAATATTACTTTAATCTTTATTGTTTTCTAGAATTTAATATTTTAATATTTATTTTGTTTTTTTAATTTAAACTCTTAATATTTTAATATATTTCTCTCTCTCCTCAAACTCAATCGTTTTAATATCTCACTTTATATTATATTATCTAATCCTTAATATTCATTTATAATTTTCTTAATCTTATAATTGTTTAATATACCAGGATATAATAATTGTTTAATAGATCTATATATACTACTCTTTTTTTGTCCCGTATTGGTCAAATTTCACCTTTTAAAATACGTATCGTTTATTTTTTTGCCTTTTTAAAAAACACGACCATATTTTTAACTGTTCCAAAAATATTTCATACCATTCAAATTTTTTTTCCCATTCCCATATTAACTAACTATAGTCTTACCTCTCTAGACTCTCATAAGGTTTTAAGTCCATAAGATGGAAGGGAATAATGCACAAGTCCAGTGTAGAGGTACTAGAGCTACCGGAATCTGATTAGTATGTCGTGAAACTATTCCACGATGTTTGCAACTGTTCAACAGGATCGAGGATTCTCATCCACAGAATGGCCTGGATGAAGAAGGGAGCACAATTAGGGGCTGTTTGATAAAACTTCAACTCTGGGATTCTTACTTCTGGTTCAAATTTCTACTCTAACTTCAAAAGGATTCAAGAGTATGAGGGAGTAGAAATATGTTTGTTAACCTAATTTAGTCATGGACTCCAGAGTAGTGGTGGGGAGTGGGGGGTGATGGATGGTGGCACTAGTGGTGAGTGGTGATGGTTGGTGATGGTGGTGGTGGGTGGGAGGTGGTGGTGAAGGGTGGCGGTGGGTGGGTGGTGGTGGTGGAGGGTGGTGGCGATGGTGGTGGGTGGTAGTGGATGGTGGTGGCGGTGTTGGTGGGTGATAGTTGGTGGTGGTGGTGGATGGTGGTGGCGGTGGTTGGTGGCTGGTGGTGGTGGTGATGATAGGTGGTTGTGGGTGGTAGTGGATGGTGGTGGCGGTGGTGGTGGTGGTGGGTGGTTGGTGGTGGTGGCTGGTGGTGGTGGTGGTGGCGGTGGTGGTGGGTGGTGGGTGGTGATTGGGTGGTGGTGGTGGCGGTGGGTGGTGGTTGGGGGTGGTGGTGGATGGTGGTGGCGGTGGTGGGTGGTGGGTGGTGGTGGCGGTGGTGGGTGGTGGTGGTGGTGGTTATGGTGGTGGCGATGGTAGGTGGCGGTGGTTGGTGGTGGTGGCGATGGTAGGTGGCGGTGGGTGGTGATTGAGGATGGTGGTGGTGGTGGTAGTGGGTAGTGGTGGCGGTGGGTGGTGGCGGTGTGGTGGTGGTAGTGGTGGTGGCGGCAGTGGGTGGTGGAGGGTGGTGGCAGTGGTGGGTGGTGGCTGGTGGGTTGTAGTGTTGGTGGTGGTAGTTGGTGGTAGTAGTGGTGTGGGGTGATTTTTACTCCAAAATTATGCTCTGAAGTCGAAAAGCATCTATTTGATGCTCCAAAAAATTGGATTCTATAGCTCATTTGGAACCAGTTCACTCATGGATTCTCCAGAAGTTCGAACCGGGTTACGAAACAGGCTTCTACTCCATTTATGCTCCAGAAGTCAGAATCCAACTTCTGGAGTGTTACCAAACACCCCCTTATGCTATTGGTTTTTCTAGAGCTCCAGGAACTCCAGTTCAGGGCTCGGTGTTAGTGGCTACTACAGGTAATGATATCACTGGTTACCATGATGGGGTTAGAATGGAGTTGGAGGGTCCGACGTAGACGTTGGGTTTCCAAGTGTCGTCCATGGGTTCTGATCCCATGCTCGAGGAAGCTTCTCTCGCCTGGGAAAAATCTGGCTATAGTGGCTTAAACTCCGGTAATGGGGTTGGTGCTCTGCTACCCTTCTCTGTCAGACACTCCAAGGTTCGAACTGGGTCTTCCAAACCTAGATTCCCGGTGACAAATGTGTTAGAATATTATGTGTTTAGGGTTTCAATTAAACCCATTCTCAATCCTTATAGTTACCATAGAACACAATAGAGAATCCATAAACAATGAACATAAAGACTTACCTATCTGTGAAAAGATTAGTTCCCATACGCTTCACGACGGTGCAAGCTTTGATCGAAATCCCTCGGCTACAGTCTTCCACAGCCTCCAGAGGATATCCTGATGTCTCTTGCTAATGGGTGCAGAGAGAACTAATTAACCGTGGCTGTGGGGACTCTAACCCAGTATTTATAGAATACTGCTGTAACCCTAAAACCCTTCCCACAATAGAATTAGGGTTACCAAACCTATCTCATACCATGTGATGAACCAAACCAAACCGGTTATACCGTGTCAATCAGATTTCTACTGAATTAACTAGTTTAGGTAATTAATTAAGCCCACATAAATCTAACAATCTCCCACTTGGGCTATATTAATTACAAAACCACCGTCAACCAGTGTGGCCATGGAATCCAACACACTAAAATGTCACTAACTTTGAAACATCCATCAAGCTTTTCAATGTGAGCAACAGCGAATAATACACCTCAACATATGGTGTACAAACTTTTGTCAGCCGCAACAGAGGTCTACTCAATACATGAATTGCTTGAGATAAAGCATGAAATTAAACTCTCATGCGAGTCCAAACTTGATTAAAGAACCTTAATCAAAATTACCCCAAAACCTTTATGGGCAATATAACATGGTATTTAAATATTCCAGAATTATAATTCCATACTTTGGTTAGACACCACCTTAAACCTTTGATATTATCCTCTCATGGCAAACCGCCTCTAGCTTGGATTAATACCGCACTTTGACTTACCGTCATTATTTGTATGGCTGAATACCGTCTCTTATCTTGACTGAATATTGCCTTATATATCTGGCTGAATACTGCCTTGTTCGTCCTTTGACTAAATACTTCTTGGTGTTCGACTAAATACTGCCTGATTTATCTTTGGCTAAATACAGCATAGCCTGGTTTATCTTTGACATGTCAAACACATAACTATGTATGCAAAATAACAATTTGCAAACAAAACCATAGTTACAAAAAACTGTACCCATCAAACCATGAGTAATACAATCAAACACAGTAAGCAATGTGAAAACACAAGTATAAACATAAAGAGTCTCCCACTGATTAAGCATATCTAGAGACTATCATTGATTCCCAGATCTTTGGCCACTTAAGCCTCTAATAAAATTAATTATTTTTAACCATTCTTAAATTGGACGTACCGTCCCTTAAAAGACTCCCACTGACAAACCTTCGTCCGAGAATCTACAACGATATAAAATCTTTTGACATTTTCCTTACTTGAAGAGATTCGATCTCTATTAAGCTTTGAAATACTAGATTTTTTATTATTCTTTGAGAAGAACACAGTTGAACCACTATCACAACACATCTCAATAAGTTTAGAAGTAGAGTCTACAACCTCTAAATCAGATAAGAAACTTTTATACAAGATACATTGCTTTTATCTTTACATATAGTTACAAAACCCTGTTACTACCATGACAATGAACCTTGATGTTGGTTTCTTATCATTAATGTAATCATTATAAATTGCATCAAAATAGCCTAGAGTGTCACTATTTTTATAAATGAACATGTAATCTTTGGTCCTCTGCATATACCGCATGACCATCCTTTTCCCCGTTGTCCAGTAAGCTATACCAGCATCCAACTGAAAACATCTCATAACACTCAATGAAAAGGTTATAAAAAATGATTACAACCTTAAGCATATATCAAGCTCTCTACTGCATTGTAGATGCTAACACTCAGTATCATTCTTTGTCTACAATTCTGTCAATTTATCTCCTTTACTGATTTGAGTATCCGTAACTTAATGGTTATACATGCATGTCACAATAGGCCAATGAAAACCATCAACACACATGACAAGGAAGTGAATCCACTCCCACTGACCTATAGATATATACAATGGTCAATGACAATCTCAACAAAGAAGATACAACCCTGTCAAACTTCAAATACCATTATTTGAATACCTGTTTAATCCACAGATTGACTTTAGAAGTCTATAAAATATATCATTTTTATCCTTACAACAAAATCTTGTGATTAAAGTATATAAACATTTTTTTCTAGATTTTCTTTGATCAAAATGATCTTTACATCTACCTGATGCAACTCCAAAATAAAATGAGCAACTAAGACCTCAAAATTTGAAGTTCTCTTTCTCTTCCCTTTGTGTGATTCCACTTTGCTATAAGTCTTACATTGTAGCAATCAATTCTCCCACTGAAATCACACATTTTCTTTGTATACCCATTTTTAACCTATGAGTACACCGCTCACTGACAAAAGCATAAAATCTCAAGTCTCGTTATTGTTCATAGACAACAACACATCCTTTATGATCATTAAACATTCAAGAGCAATTTCATTACTAACAACTTGCTCAAAATCGTTGGGATCTTCATTTTTGTCCATCACCAAAAAATATCTATTTTGAAGTACAACATGTGATTGGATGAAATCACAGATTTACATGGTCTAGTGTATCTCTTTATTGCCTCATCTGGCTCTGCTACTATGGCTGAAGCATCAATCTTAATAAATATTTCTATAATCATTTCATTACACTCTAGTAACATTTCTGGTATCTCAACTGGTTGCTTCACACCTATTTCCATGTGGCCTCATCAAACTTCAAGTTTCTTGGATCTATTTTGACATCCCATAATATGACAACTCAATGTCCTAAAATAATCACTCTCCCACGAGTATTATGAAATCATGTCAGTTTTATAGTCTCAAACAAGAAGATAACTTAAACTGAAACTGAAACTGAAACTGACTAACTAGCACTCTATTAATAATATAGGCTGCAATATCAATTCTTTCTCTATAGGATTAATACATTCTCAAGATTTTGCAAACACTTATTCAAATTTATCAGGAATAGACCGGTATCACATGATCTCCCATAATACATAGCTCTCTCATTCATATTCAATAGCTTTAATTCCTTTAATAAAAATTTTCCATCTTAATTTTCGTTATTTGGAAAAAAAAACCCATAGACTAAACTGTGACAATAAGTCCTAGATGAAATCTCGATGTCCACCAAGTCCAATAAATCTTTGTTATCCATAACCTTTACTTACTTTAATCTTGTCATCTTCTCTTTTAATTAATTCTCACATATATACATGTAATAAACTTTGAAAGGAGAATTTCAAAATATTATTCTTTCTAAAATTTCTTTGGATAACAATCCTAAACCCTTATGACCAGGGTGAAAGATTACAATATACAGTTTAACTTCTAAAGATAGAATAAATTAAAGATTTTTATAATTCTATTAGTTGAAACTACGATTAATGCTTAAGTATCCAATATATTGCACCTTCTTGCTCAGAAGTTTCATAATCCTTATTCTTTTTTCACTTAAGCTGTCCAGCTATATAAATTTTTCTTTACATGTCCCTTCTGGGTCACTCTACAAGAATTTTATTCTACTTAGATCCATTTTATCTTGTAGTTTCTTAATGTCTAATTCTTTGTCATAAAGTTTTTGACTATTCTATGAAAAAATATTTTTCTTTCTATGGGTTTCTCTACCCCTTTTACAACTTGCCTTTGTCTGGGTATATATTATGTACTATGACATTGACATTCATATTTTTTTTCTTTTCTTTGAACTTTTATCCTTAGTTCTTTCACTTTAGGGTTCACTATATTCTTAAGTACTATATGTCACCAGGATCTGACTACACAATTCTTGTGAGGAAGTGAAAAGTAAAAAAATGTCACATATATAGGTTTTAATGAACCTACAAATATTCATTTATCCTTGAGCTTATCATTAATGCTTAACAGCTCTATCTTGTACTTCCTCACATTCCCAATACCATCTCTTATCATCAAAAACTGATACTGGTGGACTTGAGTAATAAAACATCTCTCTGTCCCTTCTTGAAATATCAAATCTTTCTTTAGATTTCTCAGAAAATATCATTTTCCAATGTTCCTCATCTGAACATTGCTTTACTTGATCTAAGGACTGAACATCCTAAGGATCAGAATATAATTTTTCTGTTGAGTACATCTAGGTTAAACAGTCCTAGACTAGTTTTCAATTTTCATGCCAATTCATAGAACTGGCTGCAAAAGACAGGCATCTTAAGGTATTTAATCATTACATATCCACAACTATATTACAATGTAAATAATTATAAGTCTACGATTAATACCAAATAAAATTAGCTAGCAAGAATATATATGTCACACTCCAATTCTGCACCATTCAGAACGGTGTGATGAACCGCTAATAAACCAACGGTTCAACCAGGATCTCTAATAGGCTGTGTCTGTTGAAATTAAACCATACACATCCACAACCATAATCAGAATAAATACACAATAGCGGAAGTCTTAATAATAAATGAACTAAGGAATCTAACTGTGATAATCATAAATAAAATATCAAATTATGTTGTATCAACCGAGACATAAGTAAATAAAGTATCAATTACATTTTCTTAATAATTCAAATGAAAATCCAATAAAAAATGCATGCATTGCACTCGCATGAAGAGTCATGCGTTTCCACTAAGTCTTCAGCCTCCATCGTAGCGACGTGCCCGTAGGCAGAAGTATTCAAATAGTCTTCCACCGTGGTACCTGCATCATCAATTAAAAATATTCAACATCGAAAGGGTGAGCACACATCACGGCTCAGTGAGCAAACAAAATAATGCAACAAACATATGCATGCATTCAATTCATATCTCTGATCCGATTTATAAGTTTGCAATGTGCTATAGAAAGGTTCGGTGGCCGTCTCACCTCTATACACGAGTGTGTGAAGCCGCCCAAAGGTTAACGTTTATTGTCATCCCACATGCACCCACTATGGAATATAGATAGAGCTAAAGTGCTTAGGACCACACCGTATCACACTTCCCCTGATACTCTACCCATACCAACACGTAAGCCCCTGCTGGTGAGGGCTTGCAAACTGGACTCGCAACTAACCAATCCTAATGTCAAACAATGTACCTATGGCCTCACCCCAGCATCCCTCAATACATCCATAGAGATAGAGTTAAGGCCCCCCGGCAGAGTCGAAGACTACACGGTCCAAGACCACCTCCCCTGATACCCTACGACGTAATAGTTCTGCTAAAGTAATGGTGATACAACGATGTCAATGGACATGACTTGAGTAGAGATAGAGCTAGAGTCAAGTGACCAGGCTGAACCACAATGTCACGTTTCCCCCCTGATACTCCACTCGCATCAAGCACACTAACCACACACATACATTCACATGTATATTCCTAGCATCATCATCATCATCATCATGTTATAAACAAAATAGAATTAAATATGCATAAACATTAATAGCAGGAATATTGGATGACATTTTGAATGCACATTACAAGCATACACACATAAAATCAGTCATGGCATTGGACTCAAGAAAATAAAAACAGTTTATTATTAGCCAATTAGTTTAGGTCTTGTTCCCTCACCTTTGCTTGAGTGTAGATCATCTTTCAAGCTTTAAAACCCACTTTTATATCAATAGGAAAACCTAACAAGTCGATAGATTTTGGTTAGAAGTCATTCCAACACTTTTAGGCTTGTTTTTAAGCACGGGTCGCAAGGTGGGTCGCAGGTAGGGTAGCAGTTCACTGCGACCCCCAGGGTAAGGTCGATGCCAGGGTCGGATGTTCCATCGACCCTGGGTGCGACCACCCCTTTCTTGGACTTCCCAAATACTGGGGGTCGATCCTGTGATCTGGTGGGGTCGATCCTGTGATCTGGTAGGGTCGATTCCCAATCGACCCCACATGCAACCCCCCGTGGGTTGAGTCGAGAATATCATTCTACAATCCATTCTTTCATGTTTGGGTCCTATGGTTTACTTCCACAATCCATTCTAGGCTTCTTCTATGGCTTAGAACTCTAGGTTTCTTCCTTACTTTGCCTACTATGATTTCTCCATGGATTTCATTGAAATCCTCCCATGGATGAATGATTTGGGTTTCTCCTAGACCATGCCCTCTTCATGAATGATTCTAAGGTCTTAGATCATCAATGAAAACATAAACCATACCTTAGGTATTCCTGGGATTCAGAGATTTCTCTGAATTCTTCGCTTAGGTCTTCTTCTCCAATTTTCCTTCTCTCCTCATTCTCTTTTCTTTCTCTCACTTTCAATTAGGGTTTCAAAAGGAGTGAAAGAGGCTTAGGGACGTCCTATTTATAGAGTAGAATCTCCCAATATAAGTCCTATTGAGATTAGGAAGGAATCCCATTGAAATTTGGAAAGTTTCCTATTTGCGGTTTCTGTCGGCAAACAGGGGGTCGATGAGGGGGTCGGAGATCCCGTCGACCCTCAGTTTCTAAGTTGTCTGACCCCCAGTTAAATATCAAGGTTCTGAATTCTTAGTGAGGGGGGGGGGGCACCCTACCTATCTAGGTATGCGACCCTGCCCTTCAATTTACTATTTTTGGGTCAGTTTAGTACCTGGTTTCGTTATTTCCTTCACGCACTTGGTTTATTTGGCTCGACCATGATAGGTAGACCTGGTACAAAGTGGTAGGACCGGTTAGTTCAATACGGGTCTTACAACTCCCCCCTACTTATAAAAATTTCATCCTCGAAATTGTACATACCTTCCGAGTCGAATAGATGAGGGTATTGCTTTCACATAGCATTCTCTTCTTCCCATGTGATTTTTTCTATATCTCTGCTTCTCCAGGTGACCTTAACATAATAAATGTAACAGTTGCATAGTCGTTGCACCTTTCGACTGGTGATTTCAGTCGGTGCTACTTCAAACGTCAAATCCTCAGTCAAATCAGGTAGATCTACTGTCAATACATGTGTTGGGTCTCTGACATACTTCTTTAATAAGGAGATATGAAATACGTCATGCACACTTGACATAGATGGTGGTAGTGCTAACTGATAAGCCACTTTTCCACGTTTAGCTAGAATCTCATATGGTCCGACATATCTCGGACTTAATTTCCCTTTCTGTCCGAACGTTTCAAACCTCGCATAGGTTACACTTTGAGGAATATCTTATCACCTACGGCGAATTCAAGGTCTCGGCGTCTAGTATCTGCATATTGCTTTTGACGATTGAGAGCCGTCCTTTCTCGTTCCTTGATAATGTCGACTACTCGACAAGTCTCTTCAACAAATTCTGGTCCAACAATACTACGTTCTCTAACTTCATTCCAAAACAAAAGAGTTCGACACTTCCTGCCATACAGTGCTTCATAGGGTGACATCTGTATAGTAGCCTGATAGCTATTGTTATAAGCAAACTCAATCAGTCGTAACTTTTCATCCCATGATCCATTAAAATCAATTACACAAGCTCGGAGCATGTCTTCTAGGATCTGAATGGTGCACTCCGACTGTCCGTCTGTCTGAGGATGGAATGCAGTACTGAACTTCAATGTTGTACCCATAGCCTCCTGCAATCCTTCCTAAAATTTTAAAGTAAAACGTGGATCTCTGTCAGACACAATGCTTTCAGGTATACCGTGTAATCGGACAATGTTGTCCACATACAGCTTAGCTAACCTCTCCAGTGTATACTAACATCGTATAGCTATAAATCGAGCCGTTTTAGTCAGTCTGTCTACAATCACCAAACTACGTCAACTACTCGGGGAGTCAATGGTAACCCTGTGACGAAGTCCATAGTGATGCAGTCCCATTTTCATGTTGGTTCTGGTAATGACTATAACAGTCCTGCTAGTCTTTGTCGTTCAGCTTTCACCTTCTAACAATTTAGGCATTGAGACACTAACTTGGCTATATCTGCTTTCATTCCTCTCCACCAATATAATTTCTTTAGGTCATGATACATTTTTGTGCTTCCAGGGTGTATCAAATAGGCGGTGGTGTGGGCTTCCTTCATTAGTCGGTGTCTAATGTCCAAACTTTCTGTTTCAGGTACACATATTCTTCCTTTGTACTTCAGTACCCTTTCATCATCTAAGGTGAACTCAGGAGTAGTCCCACCTTTTTCGATGTCTTCTTGTACCGTTCTTAGACAACGGTCCACTTTAATCGCTGTTTTCACTTCCTCAAGTATATCAGGTACAATCTTCAATGTGGCAAACATATTTGAAAACCGATGAATAAATCCTTGGTTGGTTGATTCACCTGGTACATCTATCACAAACTGCTCATTACCATAATTGAACACTCTTCCGGTAGTACACATTGCGGCAGTTGTGCTAACCTCCTCTTGAGATTTTATCATTGCCTTTCTACTCAGTGCGTCAGCAACCACATTAGCTTTCCCCAGATGATACTGGATCTCACAATCATAGTCTTTCAATAGTTCCAACCATCTTCTTTGTCTCATATTCAACTCCTTCTGATTAAAGAGGTAAGTAAGACTCTTATGATCTGATTTAATCTGAAATTTCTCTCCATACAAGTAATCTCTCCATATTTTGACAGCATGTACCACGGCCGCTAATTCCAAATCATGCGTGGGATAGTTCTTCTCATGTGTCTTCAATTGTCTTGAGGCATAAGCAATTACTTGTTCTCCTTGCATAAGTACACATCCTAATCCCAGTCCTGACGCATCAGTGTACAAAATAAATGGCTGTCCTGGAATCGGAATGGTCAAGATTGGAGCTGATACCAATCTAGCCTTCAATGTTTGGAAACTCTTCTCACAATTATCAGTCCAAACAAACTTTTCGCCCTTCTTAGTCAAACTGGTAAGAGGTACAGAAATTCGGGAATAGTCTTCCATAAATCGTCGATAATACCCATCTAGACCTAAGAAACTTCTAATTTCTACAACGCTCATCGGTGCTTCCCACTTCACAATAGCTTCGATCTTGCTAGGATCCACTTTAATTCCTTCAGCGGATACCACATGGCCTAGAAAAGCGACTTCCTTTAGCCAAAACTCACACTTTGTAAATTTGGCGTAGAGCTTCTCTTTCCGTAATCACTGCAGAGCGGCGTTTAGATTCTTTATATGAGTTTCCTCGTCTTTGGAGTAGACCAATATATCATCGATGAATACAATAACCGACGTATCCAACATATCATGGAATACCAGATTTATAAGTTCCATAAAGGTTGCTGGTGCGTTCGTCCATTCGAAAGACATGACCAAAAATTCATAATGTCCATATCTGGTCTTGAATGCTGTCTTGGGGATATCACCGTCCTTAATCTTCAATTGATGGTAGCCTGACTGAAGATCGATCTTAGAGAACACTTTGGCACCTTGCAACTGATCGAACAAGTCATCGATCCGAGGCAATGGATACAAGCGAGCTATCATGCTTTTTCTGGCTTCTGGCCTACACAGATCAGGTTGTTTTGTTTGGAGGGCGATCAGTGGGATCCCTCAGTTTAGTTATGGTTTTTATTCTTTTGCTTTTGTCGTACGCTTGACAACGCCTCATGCCATGAAGACCAACCAAGCAGATGTGATTCTGTCTCTTACTTTCACCGTGTTGACTCTCTCTCCTTGCTCCTTTCACTCCTTTTCGTGAAAAGCACACTAGGCACCAAGTCGCAGTGACAACGCCTTTTAGCGGTAGTCCTTCGATAATCAAGCTTGTCAGTTTATTCAGTTATCGGTAGTCTATACACAACTGAACACTACCGTCCTTCTTCTTCACGAATAATACTGGCGCTCCCCATGGTGATATGCTAGGTCGGATGTAACCCTTGTCCAGCAGTTCTTGTAATTGTACTTTTAAATCCTTCAATTCTATAGGAGCCATTCGATAAGGTGCTTTAGATATTGGTGCGGCTCCGGGTATCGGATCTATAACAAACTCGGTAGTGCGGTCCGGTGGTAATCGTGGTAGTTCTTCAGGAAATACATATGGATAGTCACGCACAACATCAATATCCTCCATTCGTGGTGCTTCTTTGGTAAGATCGACCACAGATACTAGATACCCAACTGCTCCTTTCTCAAGGCACTTCCTAGCCTTTAATGCAGAGAGTATGAGATTTCGTTTACGGGCAAGTTTGGTTCCCAAAAAACTAAACTCTGCTCCTTCCTTGTCTTTAAATGCCAGCTTCTTTTTGGCACATAATAGGTTTGTAGAATACCGAGCTAACCAGTCCATTCCCAAGATGACTTCAAAGTCTGCCATCTCAAGTTGAATCAAGGTTGCATCCAAAGTCTTTTCGTCCATATGATTCGAACATTGTTAATAACCCTCATCCAATACAACATCTAGTTTAAAAGGGCTTGAACTAGCAAAATCTGATATAAGGTCTTAAGAGCTTGTGTAGTTCCTTCATCTCTTAGTTTTTCAAAGACTATTGCTTGAAATCTCATATATCCCAAAAAGCTCATTAGCTTACACCTTCTTTTATCATTCTATCATATATCTCGAAATGCATCTTCTGACTATTTACTCATTACATATCCCAAGTCTAAGCATTAGGGTATATGCTCAAAATTTCATTAATTCTGTCAAACTGTCTTGGTCTTTGCTTAATCATTTCCTTTAACATTGGGCATAACTCGGTATTACTTGTACTAATCTGAATACTATCAATGCCATGATTTTTTACTTTATCCTTGTATCCACTCTTAGATTTGCCTTTAGGAATCTTCTGCCTTGTCAAAATTCATACCGATATAGCCATCTTTAACTTTACTTGAGTGCTATCTACTCTCTCCTAGTTACTCTTGATAGTTTTCACTTTTGCTCATGCACTCTTTTATGACCATATCCATCTATTCAGCAATCTCAAAACAGATCCTTCATTTCTTCATCTGAGGTTCCTTGGCTATAAAATCTAATCTGAATTTAATCATCTTGCTTCCCATAATTCCTTATTCACTAAACATCTTATTAATGGATGTCGAGAAATATAAGAATCAAAATGTTTATCCAAAAACAATTCATTTTTCTTCTTTCAATTTAGCATAATGACAAACACTTGCTTTATCTAATGAACTTAAGTTTAAAGGATCAGGAGTAAATCTATGGTAATCCAACCAGCATCAAAAGATCGTCAAGTTGCACGGTGGTCCAAATATATGAAAATAGAGGTTTTACAACTCTTAACCTCATGGTTACAGGTTCTATTGAGTATATATAATGCCATTGGTCAATGCACTATAGGAATAAATCTGGAGAAGTTTTCGTACATCAGTAAATCAGGTAAAATCGAAAAGATGTACGCTCAACATGATTAAACATTTAACTGTTCATTTTGTTCATATCTCTGTTCTTGTTGTCAATCATGAGAGTGGCTCAGTTTGGTATAATCAGGACTAATACTAAAAAAGCAATATCTATAACTCCAATTGACAGGTTAAATCAAGAAGGTATCCTGTCAAGACACGAGAAATTGAAATCTGGTATGTGCATCCTCTATAATCATAAGAGTAAATCAATAATGCACCGCATCCTATATAAACCTATCTAGCTCTTTGGATGTTCTATATTATACTCTTGATATAGTTTTCTTTTCAATTTGGTGGAAGGTTATGATTTTTTTCACCTGTCATTATGGTTCCACCTTTAATATCTACATTATTGTCTTTCTAAATTTTGTCTCAAACAACACAGGTGCTTACAGTGTGTTCTTATTAAAGCTTTTAAATTTTTATCCTATCTTAGTTCACGAACTTTTGTGGAAGTATACTGGTTTCACAGACAGGGCCTGAGAGCTCTGATACCAAATTGTCACACCCCAATTCTGCACCATTCAGAACGGTGTGATGAACCGCTAATAAACCAACGGTTCAACCAGGATCTCTAATAGGCTGTGTCTGTTGAAATTAAACCATACACATCCACAACCATAATCAGAATAAATACACAATAGTGGAAGTCTTAATAATAAATGAACTGAGAAATCAAACTGTGATAATCATAAATAAAATATCAAATTATGTTGTATCAACCGAGACATAAGTAAATAAAGTATCAATTACATTTCCTTAATAATTCAAATGAAAATCTAATAAAAAACGCATGCATTGCACTCGCATGAAGAGTCATGCGTTTCCACTAAGTCTTCAGCCTCCATCGCAGCGATGTGCCCGTACGTAGAAGCATTCATAGAGTCTTCCACCGTAGTACCTGCATCATCAACTAAAAATATTCGACGATGAAAGGGTGAGCACACATCACGGCTCAGTAAGCAAACAAAACAATGCAACAAACATATGCATGCATTCAATTCATATCTATGGTTTGATTTATAAGTTTGCAATGTGCTATAGAAAGGTTCGGTGGCTGCCTCACCTCTATACACGAGTGTGTGAAGCCGCCCAAAGGTTAATGTTTATTTTCGTCCCACATTCACCCACTATGGAATAGAGATAGAGCTAAAGTGCTTAGGACCACACCGTATCACAGTTTCCCTGATACTCTACCCATACCAATACGTAAGCCCCTGCTGGTGAGGGCTTGCAAACTGGGCTCGCAACTAACCAATCCTAATGTCAAACAGTGTACCTATGGCCTCACCCCAGCATCCCTCAATACGTCCATAGAGATAGAGCTAAGGCCCCCCGACAGAGTCGAAGACTACCCGGTCCGAGACCACCTCCCTTGATACCCTACGACGTAATAGTTCTGCTAAAGTAATGGTGATACGACGATGTCAGTGGACAAGACTTGAGTAGAGATAGAGCTAGAGTCTAGTGACCAGGCTGAACCACAATGTCACGTTTCTCCCATTTGATACTCCACTCGCATCAAGCACACCAACCATACACATACATTCACATGTCTATTCCTAGCATCATCATCATCATCATCATGTTATAACAAAATAGAATTAAATATGCATGAACATTAATAGCAGGAATATTGGATGACATGTTGAATGCACATTACAAGCGTACACGCATAAAATCAGTCATGGCATTGGACTCAAGAAAATAAAAATAGTTTATTATTAGCCAATTAGTTTAGGTCTTGTTCCCTTACCTTTGCTTGAGTGTAGATCCTCTTTCAAGCTTTAAAACCCACTTTTATATCAATAGGAAAACCTAACAAGTCGATAGATTTTGGTTAGAAGTCATTCCGACACTTTTAGGCTTGTTTTTAAGCACGGGTCGCAGGGTAGGTCGTAGGTAGGGTAGCAGTTCACTGCGACCCCTAGGGTAGGGTCGATGCCAAGGTCGGATGTTCCATCGACCTTGGGTGCGACCACCCCTTTCTTGGACTTCCCGAATACTGGGGGTCGATCCTGTGATCTGGTAGGGTAGATTCCCAATCGACCCCACGTGTGACCCCCCCTGTGGGTTGAGTCGAGAATATCATTCTACAGTCCATTCTTTCATGTTTGGGTCCTATGGCTTACTTCCACAATCCATTCTAGGCTTATTCTATGGCTTAGAACTTTAGGTTTCTTCCTTACTTTGCCTACTATGATTTCACCATGGATTTCATTGAAATCCTCCCATGGATGAATGATTTGGGTTTCTCCTAGACCATACCCTCTTCATGAATGATTCTAAGGTCTTCAATCATCAATGGAAACGTAAACCATACCTTAGGTATTGCTGGGATTAAGAGATTTCTCTGAATTCTTCACTTAGGTCTTCTTCTCCAACTTTCCTTCTCTCCTCCTTCGCTTCTCTTTCTCTCACTTTCAATTAGGGTTTAAAAGGAGTGAAAGAGGCTTAGGGACGTCGTATTTATAGAGTAGAATCTCCCAAAATAAGTCCCATTGAGATTAGGAAGGAATCCCATTGAAATTTGGAAAGTTTCCTATTTACGATTTCTGTTGGCAAACAGGGGGTCGATGAGGGGGTCGGAGATCCCGTCGACCCTCAGTTTCTAAGTTGTCCGACCTCCAGTTAAATATCAGGGTTCTGACTTCTTAATGAGGGGGGGTCGACCCTACCTATCTAGGTATGCGACCCTGCCCTTCAATTTACTGTTTTTGGGTCAGTTTAGTACCTGGTTTCACTATTTCCTTAACGCACTTGGTCTATTTGGCTCGACCATGATAGGTAGACCTGGTACAAAGTGGTAAGACAGGTTAGTTCGATACGAGTCTTACAATATATACATAACATGTGCAAGCTAATTAAATCTTTGAAAAAATTAACCGAACTACACACACATCCTTTGGGATAATATGTGCACTAGTCCTCTCAATATCTGTGCAATAACTGCGAAGAGATAATGACTTTCGAAAATCTCATCACCTTTGGGTGTATGAAAACCCCTAAAGTCACAATCCTTCAATCATATGCATGAGTTTCTTGTAATCTTTGATAACGCCACCTTTGGGTGGACAGTGTCTTAGACAACGCCGCCTTTGGGTGGACAGTGCCTTAAACAACGCCACCTTTGGGTGGACAGTGTCATTCTTTATTGCATCCATAAAAGTGAGTTTATGTCAGTGTCACTTTTGTGTGAACACTATACTTCTTTTATTGTAGTTTGTAAATGCATAAATGTTAGATTTGAGCATATTATGATAGAACTAAGGTTGCCACTTTAGTGGTCACACCATAATCCTTACACAATAGCTATAAATCATAATTTGAATAAACTTAGACAATGTCACATTTGGGTGAACATTATCAAAACTGAAACATTTACAAACACATACCCTTGAATTTGAACACATCATAATAAAACAAGGTTGTCACTTTGGTGGTCACACCAAGTTCCACCATGATATGAACAAATCCTAAACTGTAGCTCATGTGGGATATTTATTTAACCATGAATGCTTTAAAATACAATTGTACAAGTCTAAACGTTTATATAAACATGCACTTTAGCTCAATCAATTAATTTTGTACAATAACTTTAAGAAAAATCAGCAAAAACATTGCAAATCGAGATCCCATAGGGCATTTTTTTCCATAATAACATGTCTTTCAATGCACTAAAATGTACCAAAATTTATATCAGATTGAAGAGCATTAAAAATGGAGTCCAACGAAACAAATCGGAGGTCAATCCGACCTTCCTAGCTCCCTGAATCACTGTTTAATGTCTTTTTATTAAAAGTTGAAACCAAACAAACCCTTATAAGCCTTACAAGGCCGGTCTAGGTCAATTCAGTCGGCTCGATCTGCCCAGGAGCGGCTTCGTTCGGTTTGAACCGAACCGAATATTCTAAAATCCTTTTTTTTAAATACTTTTGAATTATCTTGGTCTAGACTGAACCAAGCGGTCTGATGCAAAAAACCGAACCAGGTCTAACAGACGGTTCAACCACTAGTTCACAGGCCCGACCAAATGGGTTCCCGGGTCAAATAACTGGGTTATTGGATTAAACATCGGGTTATCGGGTCGGTTCACGGGTCAATGTGTCGGGCACATGGTCTGTTGAACAACCCGATTAACCAGTTTTCTGGATGTCACATGTGTGTCATGCACGTGCAATTTAATCCCTCTTTTTTTTTTTTTTTTGGTCGACTCAGTCCGAGTCTCGGCCTAACCCGTTAGGGTTTCTGAGTTGACCTGGCGATGACCGGGTCAACGCCGCCAAAACCTCTTCTTTTTTTTTTGGGTCGACTCGGTCCGAGTCTCGGCCTAACTTGTTAGGGTTTTTAAGTTAACCCGGCGATGACCAGGTTAACGCCGCCAAAACTTTTTTTTTTTTTTTACTTCTCCCCCCCGCGAGTGACATCCACTCGCGGATACAGCCGGCGAGTGACGGCGCGTCCGAAGGCATACGCCGGTGATATCGCCGGCTCCGTCTCTTCGAGACCTTTCCAACGGTATGTTTCTTGATCTATTCTGTCACTCGAAAAAATTTTCTTCGATGGGAAAACTCCGACAGATCTGATCAAGATTCGATCTAAAACTTGAGAAAAATTTCTCTTTCAATTTAACCATTCATTATCAGTCTTTATAATCAATATCCATTGATTCTAGGTCTGTATGGTTGGCTCTGATACCAACTATTAGAATATTATGTATTTAGGGTTTCAATGAAACCCATTCTCCATCCATACAGTTACCATAGAACACAATAGAGAAGCCATAAACAATGAATAAAAAGGCATACCTATCTGTGAAGAGATTAATTCCCATACGCTTCATGACGGTGCAAGCTTTGATCGAAATCCTTCGGCTACAGTCTTCCACAGCCTCCAAAGGATATCCTGATGTCTCTTGCTAATGGGTGCAGAGAAAACTAATTAACCGTGGCTGTGGGGACTCTAACCCAGTATATATAGAATACTGTTGTAACTCTAAAATCCTTCCCACAATGGAATTAGGGTTACCAAACCTATCTCATACCATGTGACGAACCAAACCAAATCAGTTATACCGTGTCAATCAGATTCCCACTGAATTAATTAGTTTAGGTAATTAATTAAGCCCACATAAATCTAACAAAATGTTTTTTCGTCGGCACCACCTAAGGGCTCCACCGGCCATACTACTTCGTTTGTTCCTGACAGGGGTCCAAATTTTATCTTTGGTAATCCTACTTCGAATGGTTACGTGGTGCGTTGACTAGTGTTAGGACAAACCCTAGCATATATTTGGCTTTGGAAGTGAGTCAGGTCCTCTTGTATTTTAATTATATTTTTTTGTATTATTATTTTTATAATAAAAAGTAAAGTTTCAAAATAAAGTTATTTTGGTTTTTCCTTCTTATAGTATGTGGTTTGAGAGAGTATTGAGGTGGAGCTAGTGAGGTTGGATCCCAAGATCTCAAGTTGACACAAGTATGATTGGTCTCTTTTCTTAGTCCCACATGGGAATTGAAAGAAGTTGTAGGGTACCTTATATATAGTTTTGGGAACTATAAGGGATAGGGTAATTTGGAGGGAGGTCTCCCTCCTCCCTTGTGTTCTGGTCGGTTCCGGGTTGCTTTTCACACACGCGCGCCCGCTCGAGCCGTTAAGATCGTAAGGACACATCCATTCAATGGAACAGATCCTTTGGTAAAAAGTGTGATCTCAACGGTTAGATTAGATTCAAATAATTGAAACCATTAGATCGAAGAGGTGCATCTATTCAATAGGACAGATCCTTTGGTAAGGGGTGTGATCTAAACCATCAGATCAGGATCTAACGATCTGAGCCATTGGAATGAAAGGACATACCTACATCTAAGGGTGCTTAGAAAGGGCATGTCCTACTCTATAAATAGGGTAGTAGGAGCCCTCCATTAGGTTCGAATTTTTTTATAAAACTAATGCTCTCTCCCTCTCTAATAACCAATACTATATGTTGTCCCCCTGTCGATTTTTATTTTGATTTATCATATAAATCGATTTTTTTTCCATCATCGATATCTGCATTTGCCTTAATACCACTCCGAAGTACTCGAAGGGGCGTATTAGACCAGTGCAGGTTTAATACGGGAAGCCAAGAAGCTGCTTTATCTTGGAGCTAGATTTGTGTTAAAACCCGGTTACACCATTGGAGGCAAATTCTGTCTTTAGGACAGTATCACTTGTGATACGACTCAGCTTTAAACTCTTTTTTTGTTGCAGTACAGTCTTCATCATCTGAACAAGTTATTTCTCAAATAAGGTACGACATTGAATTTTACAACAAGTCCTCGATCCTTTGGGAGCTTCCCTGCCATTGGTTAAACTGCTACGACACCATTCCAGTTTGGCAGTCGGAACCTCGTCGAACCTCAGGCGAATATCTCCACTGTAAGACAACCGGATCACTATGTTGCCAGCGAAGAATGTGGTGTTGGTACTCAACTTGCTCACTATGTGGCCGACAATAGGCAGACTCATACGGCTATTCCTGGTAAAGGGACAGTGGAAGGCTCCTTATCCAGACCTCCAAAGCGAAAATGATGGAGATGGACGTATGCTTAGAAGGGTAAGGCGCAGTCTTTTGTCGGTAAGAGGGCTGCTCAAACCAATGGCAATGAAGGGACTTCAGAACAGGTTCGGGGACGTGCCTCTGCTACTGCCACGCAACCAATGGGGAGGGCACATACATTAGCAGTTGTGCTTTAGCAGTCGACTGCTTCTGATAGTGCATTCTTGCCTCAACCTATGTCAACAACTGGCATTACCAAAGGAGTGATACCTCAACATGCTTACGAACGACAACTGGAGAAATTCAGGTATGCTCTCATAGGGAGAATGACAACTAAAGGGCTTCTTCTCTCTGAAATCAAAGTTGTTGTGGCTTCTAGTGGGGATCCCTCGGTATGGGTTACATGCTATTTCAGTTCTACAATGAATCAGACAAGCTGAAGGTGTGGAAACGTGGTGGTACTAAGGTCCAAGGACTGCCAATAAGCTTCCAAGAATGGGAACCTGACTTCGATGTGGATAAACACCATGTTCGTAAAAACATCCAATGGATTCGTCTACCGAACCTTCCCCTAGAATACTCGGATGAAGAGATTATCTTCTCAATGGCATCTGCGGTTGGCCGACCGGTATCCCTAGATAGAAGATTCAACAATGCTATTCTGGGAAAATATGCGAGGGTTCAGGTAGAAATGAAACAAGGAGCGCCCAGATTATATGATATCTTAATTGAAAGAAGAAAGGGGGGATGGACTTCTGCGTACTTCTTTAACCAGAAGGTTGTTTATGAGGATTTGGGTCCTAGATGTGCCTATTGCAAGAAGATTGGACACCTAGCAAAGGATTGCCCGACTCATGTGGACTTCCTAGTGACGGTCTCAATGACGAGCTTCCCTACCAACCTGGTTCTATGCCCTCGGAATAGGATGAAGATAACCCTCCTGCTATTCCGACCAAAGCTGCGACAATGGCGGCTAACTCTTTGGCGGCAAAAACATCTTCAGTCCGTTGGGTAAACTTCATGGAGGAAACTGAAGGTTCAGTTGAGGAGAAAGGTGTAATTGTGCCATCAGAAGACAACTCTGCTCCGCAATTGGACAATGTGATGGGTATGGAGGGGATTGATGTTGTTGGACCATCTTTGATATGTAATGTAACCTCTCCCCCTGCAAGACACGAATTGAATATTTTGGCTTCGGGTGTAGGATGTAACAACCCTCCCGCAGCAACCACGACTACTACACCAGTTGGTAGTGGCTCACTCATACAAACCCACAGTTTAGGTGCGAACTTGGGAAATATCACTATAAGTAACCATGGTAGGGTAGCTGAGATCACCTTCCCTGAGATTGGTGAAATAGACCGACTACTCCAAGACTTAAATGGCCAATTTTCAGTTGTTAAAAGGGGTCCAGGGAGACCGAGAAAATAGGATAAAACAGGGAAGAAAAAATCTACTCAACCCTTTCCATAAAGACACTTTATTGGAATATGTCTCGAACCCGAAATCGAGACTCGTTCTAAAGAAGTTGTTGCAGGAAACATCAGCAGAGATTTTCTGTCTAGCAGAGCCGAAAGTTTCTCCAGATAAGTATCCTAAACGTTTCTTTCAGCCCTTAGGGTATTATTGCTCTTTCATCCATAATTCTAGACATTTATCTATTCCTAACTTATGGTTGATCTGGAAAATCTCTATGAATGAGCCATCTGTCATATTATCATTGGACCAACAGCTCACGGCAGCTATGAAGATTGATGGGGTGACACACCTCTTCACTTTTGTACATGCACAGTACACACATGCTATAAGATGAGACCTTTGGTTGGACCTCTATTCTCTAGGCCAACCAAGTTATCCATGGTTAGTCCTTGGGGACTTTAACTGTTGTTTATATTTTCATGAGAAGACTGGGCCTGGTAAATTCGGTGAGGCAGCTGCAGGAGAATTTGCTTGTTTTTTGAATTCTATGCCATTATAGGTTCTTCCATCAAAAGGACTGAAAGATACTTAGACCAACAACCGTATCATTGGACACGTTCAAGTGGTTCTCAAAAGATCTTGTTGTAATGAAGGCTGGTTGGCAAGATACCCAGATTGCTTCCAATGATGCTTGCCGTGGATTCAATCTGACCACTACCCTATTCTAGTGGATGGTGATGATGTTCCACGTCCATCTAATGTTCCATTCAGAGTGCAGCGTTTCTGGATGGACAACCCAAGTTTCTTAGAAGTGGTTGGTAACTTTTGGAAAATCCCTATCCATGGTACCCCTTTCTTTATGCTCGCCCAAAAACTGAAGAGATTAAAGGCCATACTTAAGACTTGGTCCCGAAATACATTGCCCAAAATTGACACTGAGGTAGTCTCCAGCAGGATTCTTATGGAGAATATGCAGGAAACTATTTAGGTGGTTGGCTCTAATGATCTACTAATTCAGGAGGAAAAGGAAGCAACCCTTAGACACGAAAAGGCTATGGCTCTCCAGGAGGCTCTTTGGGCAGAAAAATCTGGCATCCAGTGGCTTCAGTGTGGAGACAGCAATACGAAACACTTCTATGCACAAACTAAGTTGCAAAGGGGGAGAAGCTTCATTCGAGTATTAAAGGCCGAAAATGGTGTCCTTATTGAGGATCCTGATCAGGTGAAAAGCAACGTGGTGGATTACTATACCAAATTTCATGAGAGTATGGGTTCTGCAGTCTGTGGGGAACTTTTAGATGTGATCCCAAGCTTTGTATCTGTAGACGCTTCAAGTTTGTAGAGCAAATTAAATTGATTTTTCTTAGCTCAAGGTAAAAAATAAATAAAATAAATAAAATAAATAAAATAATAAATAAAATAAATAAATAAAATAGATATATAATAATATAAAAAAAAGGAAAAAAAGAAGATAAAATAAAATAAACAAGATAAACCAAAACAAGGATAAAAAATAATGATAAAATAACAAAAAAATAAAAAATCTAAACCTATTTTAATTAATTAATTAATCAATGAAATTGAAGAAATAAACATTCAAATGAATAATTAAAAAATGATAATAAAATAAAAAATAAAAATAAATAAAAAAGAAAGGGAAACTTATAGATTTACGTTGAAATCAAACAAGAGGAGAAATTTCATTTGGCTTTAAGGGTATTTTGGGAAATTCCTAGACAAATAGAATATAAAAAGAAAAAAATAATAATTTTTTTTTTTTTAACTCATTTGAGAGGAAACGTGAGGAGCAAGATATCAGGGAGAGGGTGAAGAAAAGGGAAAGTCGAGAGAGAAGAAGGTTTGAGAGTGAGGAAGAAACGTTGAGAGCAGAGAGAGAGAGGGAAGAAGGAGAAGGAGACGAACGACGGCGGCTTGGTGCAACGACGACGATGACGGCGGCACGGTGCAGCGGCAGAAGACTCCAATGGTCTTTGCTTAGATTTGAGCCTCCTTTCGGTATTTTGAAAAAACAGATATCAGATCTAGGTTTTTTGGTTTTCTTTAGGTGCTTCGAACCATGTTCTTAACTCGATTGTTTCCTCTCCGGCACGATTTCATTGGAATATTGCTGAGATTCGAGTTTTATTTCGCTATCTTGAAAATCTGATCTCAGATCTAGGTTTGTGTTTTTTTTAGGCGCTTCGAACCATATTCTTGACTCGATTGTTTCCTCTCCGGCATGATTTCGTTGAATCTCTCAGGCACCGGTGAGTCTATCCTTGACATCTCATGGCAATCTGGTTCTTGATCCTTCGACAGTGAAGATCTGACTTCCTTTCTGTGGCAATCTGATCTTTTTTTTTCCTTTGGCAACGAGTTATTTTCTTTCTTCGATGTGATCAGTCTGATGCGATTTGGTTGGACATTTCTAGAAATCAGATCTGGTAGAATGAGTGACAGTGTCTAAATTTCGATCCTATAGCTTTCTTGATGACGAATTGAATGTTGTTCTGATCTTCATCAAAGGTAAGTGGTAATTTGATTTTTATTTAATCACTTCTAAGTTAGATTTGATTTTTTTACTGTCTTTCTTCACTCTCCCGTTCTGGATTTTTGCTTCGTGACATATCTTGTTCTATTATAAATGGCTGATTATAATTTTATCGTTAATGTCATACCTCTATCTCCTTTGATTAATCTTGCAACTTCTGCTCTTGACTCTGGTTTATTCTTAGTATATGTGATGTTTGAGAAAATGCCATTGAAATGTTTATGATTTTTCTTATATTCTATATATATCGTTCTCGATCTATACGTGAAAAGAACTGAGGCAATAGAGTGCCAACTTCTGAGGTAGCAGATTCTTTGTGCTCCAAAAATTTGTGTTTATCCTTTTACTGGCATTTTATATTTATTTCTACTTTTTTTGTTTATTTTATATTATTATTTTTTATTTTCTTTTCTTCTGCTATTGCATGTTATCTCTTTTCTGCATTTTTTATAGAAAGTAGACTTGACTATAGTGAACCACAGTTTGGACAAAGTTGTTTCAATTCATTTCAATGAATGGTTCTAACATTATTTCCCTCCTTTTCGGTCTTGCCGCAGGTTTAGAGTTGGGATAAAAATTTACTGAAAATTATATTCGAAAATTTGTAGCTCTTTTCTTCTCTTTATCACAGTGACATTTGGTTAAGAAAATCATCGGATTGATCAATTTCATCTTAATTGTTTGTTTTCCATCTTATTGGGTTAGTTTCCCATTTTAATTGATTGGTTCCCACCAGAAATGAGATTTTCCATTCTAAATCGGATTGTCCATATCAAATAGACTGACCCCCACTACATCGAATCAATTCCATTTTTTTTTATTTTTTATGAGGTCACTTTGTCATCCTACTTGGTTGGATTCCCACCTTAATTGGAATAATCTCATCCCATGTTCTTAACTCGATTGTTTCCTCTCCGGCACGATTTCATTGGAATATTGCTGAGATTCGAGTTTTATTTCGCTATCTTGAAAATCTGATCTCAGATCTAGGTTTGTGTTTTTTTTAGGCGCTTCGAACCATGTTCTTGACTCGATTGTTTCCTCTCCGGCATGATTTCGTTGAATCTCTCAGGCACCGGTGAGTCTATCCTTGACATCTCATGGCAATCTGGTTCTTGATCCTTCGACAGTGAAGATCTGACTTCCTTTCTGTGGCAATCTGATCTTTTTTTTTCCTTTGGCAACGAGTTATTTTCTTTCTTCGATGTGATCAGTCTGATGCGATTTGGTTGGACATTTCTAGAAATCAGATCTGGTAGAATGAGTGACAGTGTCTAAATTTTGATCCTATAGCTTTCTTGATGACGAATTGAATGTTGTTCTGATCTTCATCAAAGGTAAGTCGTAATTTGATTTTTATTTAATCACTTCTAAGTTAGATTTGATTTTTTTACTGTCTTTCTTCACTCTCCCGTTCTGGATTTTTGCTTCGTGACATATCTTGTTCAATTATAAATGGCTGATTATAATTTTATCGTTAATGTCATACCTCTATCTCCTTTGATTAATCTTGCAACTTCTGCTCTTGACTCTGGTTTATTCTTAGTATATGTGATGTTTGAGAAAATGCCATTGAAATGTTTATGATTTTTCTTATATTCTATATATATCGTTCTCGATCTATACGTGAAAAGAACTGAGGCAATAGAGTGCCAACTTCTGAGGTAGCAGATTCTTTGTGCTCCAAAAATTTGTGTTTATCCTTTTAATGGCATTTTATATTTATTTCTACTTTTTTTGTTTATTTTATATTATTATTTTTTATTTTCTTTTCTTCTGCTATTGCATGTTATCTCTTTTCTGCATTTTTTATAGAAAGTAGACTTGACTATAGTGAACCACAGTTTGGACAAAGTTGTTTCAATTCATTTCAATGAATGGTTCTAACTTTATTTCCTTCCTTTTTGGTCTTGCCGCAGGTTTAGAGTTGGGATAAAAATTTACTGAAAATTATATTCGAAAATTTGTAGCTCTTTTCTTCTCTTTATCACAGTGACATTTGGTTAAGAAAATCATCGGATTGATCAATTTCATCTTAATTGTTTGTTTTCCATCTTATTGGGTTAGTTTCCCATTTTAATTGATTGGTTTCCACCAGAAATGGGATTTTCCATTCTAAATCGGATTGTCCATATCAAATAGACAGACCCCTACTACATCGAATCAATTCCATTTTTTTATTTTTTATGAGGTCACTTTGTCATCCTACTTGGTTGGATTCCCACCTTAATTGGAATAATCTCATCCCATATTGGTCCAATCCCATGATAATTGGTTTAATTGTATATGTTAAATCAATTTCAATAGTTCGGTCATCACATTGGTATAAACCCATGCTTATGTTGATATAGTCATATTCATGTGGATTTTCATAAACTAATTGATCAATGGTTTGTTGTTTGATAGGTTTAGTTTAGCTTGGGGAAGTCAACTCATGATCTCTTGGTTACTTGATTAATTTATATTAATTTAAGTAATCATACACAAAGCCTAAGAAAATTAAATTTAATTATAAAGTCCATCTGGAATTGGGTCAAATTGGATCATTCCTATCAAATTGGGGTCAATTCCATCGTTATAGGACTAATCTTTTACTCCATAGGGTTAAACCCATCTTAATTGGTTGGGTCTCATGTTTAATTAAACCAAACTCATTTCAATCGGATTAGTTTCATTCCAATTGTTTATCTTGCATCATATTAATTTGGTTTCTTATTTCAATTGATTGGTTCACACTAAACCAGTTTGAATTCAATGAATTTGCACTAATTGAATAAAATCTCATTCTTAGATTATTCCCATTTCAATTGATTAGGTTCTCATTTAATTGAATTCATTTTTTACTTTAAAGACCTGGTTTCTATTTCCTATTGGATTTATATATTTTCTATTAAGTCCTCTCACAGTATTAGATTATTGGTTTGATAATCTGTTTTACATATGGTCTTGTACTATCAGATATTTTATTTATTTGTATTCATGTCTTTGAGTGACAAATGTGTCACTTGATTACTTCTATTCACTGTGCACAACATTGGATAGGTGCCGCCTCTTTCTTATTATCTCAAAGGTCCACCTCTACTCACAGACAGGTAACGCCCCTACTTTATGTCTTTATTTTATGTGGTATATGGGTTCGGCCATCGTGCACCCATAACTATTCGATATAGATGGGTATGCATGCGGCACTTACCATCCCTAGTGTAGTGACGGGCGGGATAGACTAGGACGTTCCCTACCCCCTGCAATGTATCCCATAAATGCGAAAGAAAAATGTATTAATAGTTTTGGTTCCCAATCCCCACTTATGTATCCTGTAGGAATTCCTATAATTCGTTGTAACTATCTCCGTGCAATGCGGACTCACGCGCTTGTGATGCGCGAATAAATATTGATATGTGGATGTATGTAAGAATAAAGCGAGACTCAAATGCCTATCTCCCAATGTCGAGAGTACACTCTCACATGTTGACAAGTAGAGATTGTTTTTATTTTTTTTCTTTATGCGTAGTTCATTTCGAACTACGTATGGGCTTAATTCTCGGACCTCACCCCAAGATACGTAGGCTGCCTGAGGATCCATCACCCAAGCTCAGTCCAATTGCAATGAGGGTTGCAATAATATCTAATTTGCATCATAATGTATTTTATATTTAGTACACTAGCTTAAAATTTGTGTTTTTTTTTTTCAAATTTTACTGTTTCAATCATCAAGCATAATTTCAAAAATTCAAATTTCAAGAAAAATCAAATTTAATTCAACTTCAATTCCAATTTCAATGTCAATTTCAAATTCAATTCAATTTTAAAAATTCAATTTCAATTCAATTTCTGTTTCAATTTTAATTTAAATTCCAAATCCAATTTCAATTTCAAATTCAATTCAATTTCTATTTCAATTTCAATTTCAATTCCAAACTCAATTTCAATTTCAAATTCAATTCAATTTCAAATTCAATTTTCAAATTTCAAATTTCATTTCAATTCTCCATCTTCGCATGGAACCTTGGGCAAGCATTCCATCATCGCATGGAAGTCCCTTTCAACCTTGGGCAAACAATCTATCATCGCATGGGAGTCCTTTCAATCCTGGGCAAGCATTCCATCATTGTATGGAAGTCCCTTTCAAATCCTATTTTACATAGACGGTCTACCAGCTTGACTAGTGGCTGTAGAAGTCTATTTGATTGCTTTACATAGACGGTCTACCAGCTTGACTAGTGGCTGTAGAAGTCTATTCGATTGCTTTACATAGAAGGCTTACCAGTTTGACTAGTGACTGTAGGAGTATTCAATATCCTAAACCTAGATGACCTATTAGCTTGACTAGTGGCTATAGGGGTCTACCATCTTTCCAACCCAAGCGGTTGAACTACGTTGGGCTTGATTCTTGGACTTATCCTGAGATACGTAGGTAGCTTGAGTGCTTATCATTCGAGTTCAATCCTAAACTAATTTATTTTAATTTATTTTTTCATTTTTTTAATTTCAAAGTCATTGCATTTAAGCTTTGGACTACGCTTCAATAGCAAAAAATGATTTTGTCTGTCAACATGTTGAGAGTTGTGCACTTGTTATCCGAAATTGACTGATTGGTCCGTCATCCAATCATTTTATTTCTTATCAATATCACATTTTAATTCTAATTTCTATTATATTCACAATTGTATGGCTTGCTCCTAGATTGAAATATATCTAGAACCTAAGTCTGGTGCCTATTAAAAGTTGTTTAGCCATTGCCTGTAATTTAAATTAGGATAGGAAATGATAGTATATGGAGACTAATCTTCGGATTAGGCAATTTGGGTGCCTAACACCTTCCCAAATTGTAACATGACACTTACCCATTGTTTCTCTGGTTTGACCATAAGCCTTAATCCATTACGTAAGTCATTAGTATTTCTCATATGAGAAATTATATATAGGTCCTAGACCTTATCTAGGTGGCGACTCCATTTTCATTTTTTATATTTCAATCATTTCATACAATTACAAAATTTCATCCTTACAGTATCTAGGGAGAACCTGTCTCTATTGGATGTTATTCATAGATCTGTAGTGTTTGAAATGAATGAAAACAGTACCACTGGCCCTGATGGATTCCCTGGTAAATTCTTCAAAATATGCTAGAGTATAGTGGAAAGGGAGGTTTGCCGAGCTGTGAAAAGCTTTTTCATTGAGGGCTACTTACCACATGGCATCAACAAAAATTTCCTAACTCTTATTCCCAAGGTGAATCTGGCTGATTTCAAGCCAATTTGTGTTGGAAATTTGTGTACAAGATCATCCCTAAGCTACTGGCAATCCATCTTGGTAAGTTTGTAGGTGACATGATATCTGATGAGCAAGGGGCCTTTGTAAAAGGTTGTCTAATCCACCACAATATTGGAGTTGCATCCAAACTTACAACTTTGATGGGTCAAAAGAATAATAATGGGTTTATGGCCATAAAACTCGACATCCAGAAAGCATACGATTCTCTTGAATGGTGCTACCTTGCAGCTGTTTTGAAGAAGGTCAGATTCTCTCATACATTTGTAAATAGAATTTTGGCCCTTCTCAGTTCGGTAAAATTCTCAATGATGGTGAATGGGGGTCCGGTAGGGTTTTTTGGCGCTTCCAGAGGCCTGAGGCAGGGTGATCCCCTAACCCCCCTTTTCTTTGTGTTGGCAGAAGAGGTCTTATGCAGATCCATTAAGAACATGATCCACCAAGGTGTAGTTGATCCTCTAAAAGTTAGGGATTCTGTGGAGGTGCCAGCCCAACTGCTATATGCTGATGACATCCTTCTCTTTATGCATGCAAGAACTAAAATTGCTCGGGCCCTTTGGGATTTGCTGAGGCTTTATCAAGCATACGCGGGCCAACTCATTAATGAAAGTAAAAGAATTTTTTTTTTCAATAACACTGGGCATAGCACAAAAAATAATATTCTTGCTTGTCTATGTTTCTCTGAATGCTCTTTCCCTACAAAATATCTGGGTGTTGATATATTCAAAGGCAAGGTCAAGAAACACCACATTTTCCCCCTTTTGGACCGGTTAAAAAATAAATTATTGGCCTGGAACGGAAGGCTTTTATCAATGGCGGGCCGTGTTCAATTGGTGCAATCAGTACTTTGTAGCTCCATGATTCATCTTTCTTAGTATATCTGTGGCCTTCCCTTATGCTTAAACAGGCTGAAGCCTGGATTAGAAATTTCATTTGGTGCGGTGTTCCTCTCAAACAAAATGGGGTTACAATGAAATGGCTTTCTACCATAACAGTGAAGATGGTTTTGAACATGTTTTCTTATCCTGTAAATTTGTGATAGAGGTCTAGAAGGGGGTCTTTGGCCTACTCGGTCTACACTGGTGTGAATTTCCTGATTCTGAAAGGTTATACTCTTGGTGGAAAAGAAAACAACGAGCTATGCCCCTTTGAAAACTTTGGATGTCCATGTTTTATGTCTTGATTCAAATTTTATGGTCATCTAGAAACAAGTGTTGTTTTGAGGGTAAGTCCACATATGTCTGACATGTAAGATCCGCACTCTGAAAGCCCGGTTTAACTGATGTTTCTCATCGTGACAGGTCTTCCAATCATAAATGGACTAGAAGACGAGGTCGGGTGACGAGCCACGGCATCCAAGTATGAGAAACTATACTTAAAAACCAAGTTTTTACATACCGATCTTAGTACCTGCTGCACTCTGAGTGAGACCGGTATGTCCAACCGGTATGTGTGCGCGAGTGATGATGGACTCTAGTGGGTCCCATATTCTGAATCTGAGTTTAGGAAATTTTTTAGACAAAGGAGACCTTCCTAGAATGGTCTCCCACTCTATATATGAGACCTTCTTTCTCCTTAGATCTTTTCCAAACACTCTAAAACACTAGAAAAGTCTAGAAGAGATCTGAGAAAGAGTAGAGAGGAAGGAAGCCGTTCGTGAAGGGATTTTTCATTGGAGGAAAACATCACCATTGAATAAACACCAGTAAGTTCTCCACCTCTATAATAATGCTTGGGTTACAGATTAAAGCCGTGAAATGACATATTGATCCAAAACCCTAGAACTATAAAACCCTAGTTCCTTGTCGAGGTCCATTCCGAGAAGGATGGGGACGTAGTTCTACAATGTTAAACTGTAAGACCCGTATCGAACTAACCGGTCTTACCACCTTGTACCAGGTCTACCTATCATGGTCGAGCCAAATGGACCAAGTGCGTGAAAGAAATAGCAAGACCAGGTATGAAACAGACCCAAAAACAGTGAAATAGGGGGTAGGGTCGCATACCCAAACAGGCAGGGTCAACCCCACCTCATCAGGAAGTCAGACCCCTGAATTTTAGACCTAGGGTCGGACAATTTAGACCCTAGGGTCGACGGGATCTCCGACCCCCTCATCGACCCTAGGATCACCGACAGAAACCGTAAATAGGAAACTTTCCAAATTTCAAGGGGATTCTTTCCTAATCTCAATGGAACTTATTTTGGGAGGCTTTTCTCTATAAATAGGGCATCCCTTAGCCTCTTTCACTCCTTTTGAAACCCTAATTGAAAGAGAAGAGAAGGAGAAGAGAAGTAAAGTTGGCGATGAAGACTCAAGAGAAGAATTCAGAGAAACCTTTGAATCTCAGCAAACCTAAGGTATGGATATGCTTCCATTAATGATTTATGACCTTAGAATAGTTCATGAAGAGGGTATGATCTAGGAAAAACCCAAATCATCCATCTATGAGAAGATTTTAATGAAATCCATGGAGGAAATCATGGTAGACAAAGTAAGGAAGTAACCGGGAGTTTTAAGCCATAGAACAAGCATGGAATGGACTGTGGAAGTAAGCCAAAAGACTCAAACTTGAAAGATTAGACTGTAGAATGAAAAAGTCGACTCAAACCATGTGCGGTTGCACGTAGGGTCCATTGGGAATCGACCCTACTAGACCACAAGATCGACCCCTAGCTTCCGGGAAGACTAGGGAAGCTACGGTCGCACCTAGGGTCAATGGAACATCTGACCCTAGCATCGACCCTATACCCTAGGGTCGTAGTAAACTGCTACCCTACCTGCGACCCGTCCTACGACCCTAGCTTAACAGCAAGCTTAAAACTGTCAAAATGAATTATAATTAAAATCTATCGACTTGTTAGGTTTTTCTATTGATATAAAGGTGATACTTAGAGCTTGAAGGAGGATTTACACTCAAGCAAAGGTGAGGGAACAAGACCTAAACTAATTGGCTAATAATAAACTGTTTTTATTTCTTGAGTCCAATGCCATGACTGATTCTATGCGTGTATGCTTGTAATGTGCATTCAACATGTCATCCAATATTCCTGCTATTAATGTTCATGCATATTTAATTCTATTTATAACATGATGATGATGATGATGCTAGGAATAGGCATGTGAATGTATGTGTGTGGTTAGTGTGTTTGATGCGAGTGGAGCATCAGGGGAGGACGTGATATTGTGGTGTGTCCAGGTCACCAGACTCTAGTTCTATCTCTACTCAAGTCTTGTCCACTGACATCGTCGTATCGCCATTACCTTAGCAGAACTATTACGTCATAGGGTATCAAGGGAGGTGGTCTCGGACCGTGTAGTCTTCGACTCTGCCGGGGGGCCTTAGCTCTATCTCTATGGACGTATTGTGGGATGCTGGGGTGAGGCCTTGGATACACTGTTTGACATTATGATTGGTTAGTTGCGAGCCCAGTTTATAAGCCCTCGCCAGAAGAGGCTTACGTGTTGGTATGGGTAGAGTATCAGGGGAAGTGTGATGCGGTGTGATCCTAAGCACTTTAGCTCTATCTCTATTTCATGGTGGGTGCATGTGGGACGACAATAAACGTTATCTTTGGGCGGCTTCACACACTCGTGTATAGAGGTGAGGCGGCTCTATAGCACATTGCAAACTTATATACCAGATCATAGATATGAATTGAATGCATACATATGTTTGTTGCATTGTTTTGTTTGTTCACTGAGCCGTGATGTGTGCTCACCCTTTCGACGTCGAATATTTTTAGTTGATGATGCAGATACCACTGTGGAAGATTATATGAATGCTTCTATGTACAGGCACATGGCTACAATGGAGGCTGAAGATATAGTGGAGACACATGACTCCTCATGCGAGTGCAACTCATGCGTTTTCGATTAGATTTTTATTTGAACTATTAAGGAAATGTAATTTGATATTTTATTTACTTATGTCTCAGTTGATACAACATAATTTGATATTTTATTTATGATTATCACAGTTAGATTCATCAGTTTATTTAATATTAAGACTTCCGTTATTATGTATTTATTCTGATTATTGTTGTGGATGTGTATGGTTTGATTTAAAAGGACACAGCCTATTAGAGATCCTGGTTGAACCGTTGATTTATTAGCGGTTCATCACACCATTCTGAAAGGTGCAGAATTGGGGTGTGACATAAACGATAAACAATCTAAACCTAATATGTATCTTGACCTTATAAGGGTTTAGGAGGAACCTTAAAACCAAGCCAATGACCGACGAGAGAAGGAGATCTGATAATGGACTCTCGAACCCGTACCGCCAGACATACTAGATGGACAAATGGGTCTTGCGGTATGCCATACTACAGGGCATACCGGTTAGATAAAAAGTCCTGCGGTATGGTCTTGTGGTATATATCTCAGACACATACCAGCTGCACTAGAGTGAGACCCGTATGGCTTGTTGAGTGAGACCGGTCTATTTTTTCTAAGCTTGTTGTTGGCTAAACTTAGTTCTGACCAACTGAAACCTTGTAAAAACCTAATTCTAATTAATGAACAATGTTGTGTAAGACTTGTGGACGGCGTGAGTGAACTCTGTAACATAAAGGAGACATGTAATTACACATCAGTTAAGGGATAAGACCCCAAACCCTAACTAATTAATAAACAATAAACCATTGTATATGTATCTGTATCTGTTGTTTGTTGCCTGTGCATTTCACATGTCATCTGTTATTTAAATTCATTATCTATTCATGCATATTTGTATGCTAGGAATGTGGTTGTTTAGACATGTGAATGTTTTTTTTAGCATGTGGAATGTGAAGGGGAGTAAAGCCCTAGATATATCTTCACATTAATACTTTTTCGTATCGCCATCTACCTTAGCAAGCTTGGTGCGAATAGGATATCAGGGGGATGACATGGGATTGTGGCTCTGCCTGCCAACTAGACTCTAGCCCTATCTCTATGTCATGGGGAGTTGTACTCACGTAGGGCCATAGATACTGTGATGACATATATGACTAGTTAGAAACGGAACCCACTTGCAAGCCCTTGCCAACAGAGGTTTAGGTGTTGGTGCGATATAGGGTATTAGGGGGAGGACATGGAATGGTGGCTCTGTCTACCCGCTAGACTCTAGCTCTATCTCTATACTAAAGTGAGTGATGTGAGACAATAGTAGTAGTGTGGATAGAAGCTTGACTATTGGGTGTGCTCACTGTGAGGACAAAGTTCGTCTCTCCCACCCATCTTCGATGGATGAAAAAAATAATGATTTAGAGTCGCGACCTAGATTAAGGTCTAGGACCTATAAAAATGTAGTCTTATAAAAAGAAAAGACTTCTATTGACTCATTGGACCCAATATATTGAGTTTAGTCTATCAGAGAACGAGTAAGCGTTCAAGGTATAGTTTAGAAAGGTATTAGGCACCCAAAGCTGCCCGATCCAAAAATCGGCCTCCTATGTGATTCTACTTTCCTTAGACTCTATTATTCTGACTATCCATGGTCAATGGATGATGACTAGGGATCATGGGGATCTTATGCCAAGTTGCTAAGTTCTTCTAACCTAGGTTCAGCCAAACATGTTCTCAAAATAAATAAACAAAAAAAGTAATATACAATAAACCGAACCAAAGATGGTTCGGTGATGGACTAAATCTGAAACGTCCAAGGCATCTCAAATTGCTTACGTGTTCCAATACTGAAAATCAAGTCCATAACGTAGTTCGAACAAAATGTGATTAAGGTTTATGGGTGTGATTTATGATTAAGCTTTCTTAGATTCAATTGTTCAAGTTGAAGTTTATGCTTGATGATTGAAATTGAATCTAGAGATAGCCTATTTGGATTGAAGTGAATATGGATATGATATGGATATGGATATGGATATGGAGGACCTAAGGATTCTAAGATGTGGTACCGTACTTGGAGAGGTCCTCCAAGTTGCCTACGTATTTCAGAGGTCCTGAAAATTAGGTATAATGTAGTTCATTGTGATGTTTTAATACTCTCAGGGAGCAAGGATGTGTCTACTCTCAGAGGGTAATCTATCTCTCTCTACTCTCGGGGAGTAATCTGTCTCTTTCTCTACTCTCGGGGAGTAATCTATCTCTCTCTACTCTCAGGGAGCAATCTGTTTCTTTCTCTCTACTCTCAGGGAGCAATCTATCTCTCTCTCTCTACTCTCGGGGAGCAATCTGTCTCTTTCTCTACTCTCAGGGAGCAATCTGTCTCTTTCTCTACTCTCGGGGAGCAAGGTGTCTCTTTTTCTACTCTTGGGGAGCAATTTGTGTCTTTACTCTCGGGGAGCAATCTGTCTCTCTACTCTCAGGGAGCAATCTGTCTCTCTCTACTCTCGGGGAGCAATATGTCTCTCTCTACTCTCGGGAAGCAAGGGTTTGAGTTTGTGTTTGAGAATCTCTCCAAACTGCCTACATATCTTAGGGTGCTACCCTAAGAATCAGGATCCGCGTAGTTTAGAATGCAGATTCAATTCATTCATGTGTATATTCTTTCAAGATCATGGTGTGGAACTATGTTTGGGAATCTCACCAAACTACCTAAGTATCTTAGGGTGCCGCCCTAAGAATTAGGATCCGCGTAGTTCAGAAACGGATTCATTCATTGATGTGTATATTCTTTCAAGATCATGGTGTGGAACCGTGTTTGAAAATCTCACCAAACTGCCTATGTATCTTAGGGTGCTGTCATAAGAATCAGGATCCTCGTAGTTCAGAATCAGATTCATTCATTGATGTTTTCTTTCATGATCAGGGTGTGGAACCGTATTTGAAAATCTCACCAAACTGCCTACGTATCTTAGGATGCTGACCTAAGAATCAGGATCCGCATAGTTCGGAAGTGGATTCATTCATTGATGTGTATATTCTTTTAATATTAGGGTGTGGAACCTAAATGCTCTATGGTTCGATTCACATCACACCTATCTAGTTCTCTGTACCCTAGGGGAGATGAGCTGAGGGGTAGGGGTCGTCCTAAAACTACCCTTAACCTAAAACCCTAATTTGGCATTTGTTGGGCTAGACTTCATATCTCTTGATTAAAATTTATCATTTTTTCGTGAATGTGGGTGGCTACATACACGTCCCCACATCTAATATATCTTCTAGGTGTATAGATATGGCAATTCGACTAGGGTGTTGTAGAAATTTAATTATTGTCAATAATAAATATCATTTAAATATAACAACTACAACATATATCATCTCAAATATAGCAATAAAGTATGTGAATCAATATAATAGCAAGCATGTGAAAGCATTGATCAAGCATCGATTATCAACAATGTGACCAAGATCATATTTGATCGACTACTCAGATTTGATGTAATCGATCATCATCAATGTGATCAAAATCATATTTGATCAATGGTTCAGATTCAATCAAAACATTCATGAGGTCAATCCAACCATTCAAATTCAATTAAATCACTCAAAAAGAATAATCTATCTATTCAAATCAATCATCAAGACAATCCAATGGTCCCGATTCAAATAAGATGCTCAGGATCAAGATTTAATGGTTCATATTCAAATAAGATGATAATGATCAAGATCTAATGGTCTCAAATTCTTCTAAGGCACAATATGATGGAAATCTAATGGCTTAAATCATGCCTACAAGGTCAGACTATGAAAACTGGTCAGACTGATTTTCAGATTCGAAACAGTCATGGAAAAATAATCATAAGATATTCTTTAATCATGCAAAAGATTATCTGTTAACTTGGTTGTCTTCTAGACTCATGTGGCTACCTTTTCCTTCAAGGAAGTGATGTCTAAAAAAGTCTCTACATAACACTTATGCATGGATTTTCATGATTTTTACGACAATCAATAGATTCTATGGATCTTTGCCAAAACATGCATATGGGGCTTCATACATATTCAAATTAAGCTCAAAATTATATCCTTTGAAAGATGACTCAGAGACCTAGATTTTGTCTCAAGAAGGAAAATCCTAACAGGGAGCCAAAATGGGTTGAATATGCACCACAAGTGCAAGCATGTGCACCGGTCAAGTCTTTTCCAGATTCTGACCAGCTGCACCATAAATTCTATATAAAATCAACCACTCATTGAAAATAAAATTCAGGCATATGGTCATCTAGCTAACTGATAGATCTAACACTTCATTAAAAAAATATCATGCAAACAGAAAGATCCTCAAGGCTCAAACATCACATCTCAGTCATGCAATTCAGTGTGCTCGAACTGACCCTAAAACAGACCATGGTGCACTTCAAAAATTATATGAAATCCTTAAAAAATTAGAAAAATCCAAATCTAGTGCCAAAATTTTCATGACTTCAAATATATCACTTTCGTTGAAGGAAGGATTATCAAATTATGGCCGTAAATTCCATTTTTAGAGCATTTTTGATGAGGGTTTGCATTGTACCTGAGAAGGATAGTAGCACCATTGGGGATTTTTTATCTAGACTTTCTCAATTCCAAAAAAGTCGAAATTTGTAAAGAAACTTTCTAACATATGTATGAATATCTCATAAAAGTTTGGGCTCAAAATTCATCAAAAATCTATATGAGATGTATGTCCCAAAATCGGATTCCAGATCTGGAATTTCTAGATCTGAAATCTACCTTGTAAAAAACATTAAAATACTCAAAATTCATCATATGACATTCAATTTTTCTCTATTGAGTACTTTAAACATATTCTAAGGCATAAATAATATCAAAATTTGGCATTACAGCATCAACATGTATGCAATATAACATCTTTGATCATGATTTATCAAAAATAAGCATATTCAAGCAATTTTCGACATGTTAGCATCATGGAATAGTATCAAAAGCAAAGTTTTTTGTTACAGCAATGGGTGAAGGGCCATGAATTGCAAGTATGTACTAAAAAATAATAATGGAGAATGGACTTACCTCTTTGCAGAGAGTTCCCTCTCTCTTAGCTTTTCCTTCTTCCTTTTCTTCTTCTCTTTCCCTTATTCTTCCTCTTCTTCGGCTTCTCTCTTTCTTCTTCTCTATTTCTTCTTCTCTATTTCTTCTTCTCTTTTTCTCTCTCTTCTTCTCTTCTATTTTCTTAGACTCTCTCCCCTTTTCTAGCCCTTTTAGATTTTTTTTCCTTCCTTTTCTCTTTTCTTCTCTTTTTTTTTCTTTCCTTTTTTTTTCTTTTCCTTTTCTCCACTCACGTTCTCCCCTCTTTTTGCTTTTTTTTTCTTTTCTCTTTTCTTCTCTATCATTTCATAGGCCATTTCCGCTGCCATTCTACATGGAATCTTTCGACAACCTCTATCCTAAATTTTCCATATTCACTTTGTAAAACACTAAAAGTGAGAAATACTGGAGTTTGAATCACCTCATTTGGAAGTAAAATGACCAACTTATTAATTTCTGAAGTTTAAATAGATCAATTCATGATAATTCGACTAGCAACTCTGAATGGGATGCCTTGGAGAACTCTTGGAGAACTCTATTTCAATTCCTTCATGTCCACTTTGTAGAGCACCAAAAATGAAACATATTGAGACTCGAATCACATGATTTAAACGTCGAAAAATAAAATTATGAGGAATTGAAGTTTAAATGGGCATATCGGCTTGCAGCTCCGCATGGGATCCTTTGGAGACCTCTATCCCAAATTCTCCACTTTCACTTTGTAGAGCACTAAAAATAAAACATATTGGAGTTTGAATCACCTCATTACGTTGGATAATAAAATTATGAGGAGTTGAAGTTTAAGCAGGCATATCGGCTTGCAGCTTTGCATGGGATCCCTCGGAGACGTCTGCTCTAGATTTTCCACATCTACTTTGTAGAGCACCAAAAATGAGGAATAATGACACTGGAATCACTTTATTTGCATGTCAGATGAGCGAGATATGAGAAGATGAAGTTTAAATAATTAAACTTACGATAATTTGCATGTAAGCCCTTGGATATTATTAATCTTCAGAAAATACCTTTATTCTTATTCTCAGACTAAAATCGCCATATCTTCTTCATTTGACATTGGGATTGAGCGATTCTGGTTTTATTTCGAAGGTATTTCCAAGACCTACGCATCCATGCAGGTTGCAACCCATTTCCTTACTGTGGGGCCCACCGAAAACCTCCTCAAAGTCACAGACAAAATCCAAACCTTGCATTGGGATTCACCAACCTGCCATATGATTTCACTTAAGCTCCTAACACTGGGGATCATCTCAGTTATTCTCAAAACATTATAGATGCCGGGGCTAATCGACTATCATTTTTTAGAGAATTTCACTCGCCTCCCCTATATTTTCTAAATTTTCTCTCACTTCTCCCACTTTGATGTCTACTCTCTAGTAAGACTTCGTTCAACTAGGGATGACAAAAATCGGGTGCTTACAGATACTCCTCTTTAGCCGAGATTGTATCAATTGAAGGTAAAGATAAGAGAACCACATTTTTGCCTTTCATATTGGAGAGACAAAAATTCAAAGAGGTAAGATCATCAAACCACTCAACATTCATGCATATAACATGGCAAATATAGTAACATCAGGACTAACAACCATCATTACACAAATCATGTACATCCAAAACAAATGACTCTGTTAGCAGCATACTCCAAATGAAATTTGGGAGGACAAATAGAAGTTGAAATGGTTCTCACTGGGTCATAAACTTTGTCTGATTACATAGCTTTAAAGGAAATGACTGGATAAAAACATTAAATGAGTGTTTAAACACATCTGGATAAACCTAAAGAATCCTTTGAAGAGTCCACTTATCCCATCCACTAGCAGTAGCCTCGACCAGGTCATGGCTTAATTATTTAGGTGCTTTAAAACCTGTTCCCTTCTTATTGATGTCTTTCAATGCCCCATATTGATGGAATAGCCTTGCAGGTGAATAAAATGAAGTGTGTGTCAAACCCATAATCTGAACATCTACACTACCTAGAGTGTTTGTGACAACTTTCTCTGCATTCCACCAACTACAGTTCCATCAGATGCTTGAAATGGTCATTTGCTTTAGACGTGACAGCCAATCTGTGTCAACTTGATATACAATAGGATCTACCCTCTTTACTAGATGATAACGATTAAGACTTGGTGCTCCGAGTTCCTCTACCAGACCCAACCTTTCAACTAATCAGATTTGAAGCAAGTATAATGATCAATTGAACTTTTCTAAACAACACTTGCCTTGGAGATTTACTGCAAGATCCAGTCCCCTCAGAGTCTCTGCTAACACAGTAGGTATGATGTCTCTTTGACGCTCTGGATGTCCGATTGGATCAATAATGATAGGAGATCCTGTAGCTTCTTGACTCTATAGTAATGTTCGAGCAATGATGCAATATAGATAGACTTGTCTCTTCCATGTTTTTGCTTCATCATCTTCAGGTTCTTTCCATGCATAGGTATCTATCATGGGTTGCAATTTCAATCTCTGGTCTTGAACGAATAATCTTGCTTCTTCTTCATTCCAGTTGAAGAAGTCTCTTATTCTCTGCTTATAATCTCTCTTAGGGGATGGTCTAAACATCTTTCTTTTTGGTGGATAAAGGAGACATGCTCTGAATTCTTCAATAGTAGGGCATAATTCTGCTTCACCAAATCTAAATACATGAGCTATTAGATCTCAGCATTGAATAGAGGTTTTTAGTAAACCTGGGCACAATTTTACTGTCATCATTTGGAGGAGGACATCCAAGTGAATCTTCTCTAAGAATGAATGATTTTCAGTGAATTCCATATGCCAACTCCAATTCTTCAATGCTCTATCCATCTTCAACATGTTGTTTGACGAGTAAAAGCTCTAGAGTGCTCACCAAAGTTGACCTGTAGAAAATCCTGACCTATAATAGAATTAGTAGGGAAATCATTAGAACTTTCTTACGCAGTAATTGGTAGACACATTGAAGTGAGTTGTGCATGAAATATGTGCATATGTATGACCTTGTCTAGGCCTATGTTTCTAAATCAAAAGATGGGTGAGCAAGGATGAAGGCCAAACTCGACTAATAAGAAGTTATCCAGATGAGTTTTCCATCAGGAGGATCTTTTTGTTGTTTATGTAGAATGGTCGATCCCTCCGAAGAGATACCATTTTATGGGCTTGAGAAGGAAGGGCTCTTTAGAATCTTTGGATGTCGTTGAATGTAATGAATGACAGATAAGAGTTCCAGCTAGATTTATCATTATCATTATTTTCAGATTGACATGCCCACTAGGGTCAATATCAAAAGATGTGAAAAATGAGCTCGATATGCGACTCTTGAGAAATCCGTTGGATAGATGAACGGAAGAAAGAGCATAGCCAGATAGCAGAAAGTTCTTCCTTTAATTATGACGAGATGATGAAACCATTCCTGAGTGGCAGGATGTAGTAGCCTCTTCGGAGAATTCAACCCAATTCCGTTGTAAAGTCATCCAAAACAGTCAAATTTCATTGTCGACTTCCGTGAATGACAAACCAACTGCACTCTCCAGTTTTTTTTTTCTTTTTTGGAAGAGTGCAGAGGCTTGACATGATATTGTTTCACCTGATTAAGGTTGGTTAGGTATTGTAACTCTTCACCATCCAGATCTGTCAACCAAACTACCTTTTCAGGTAAGATTTCTTTCACTATGAATGGTCCACTCCAGTTTAGACGAAATTTACCCCTGAGGTCATGGATAAGTGCTCTTTGCTCCTTTAGTAGTAGATCTCCCACTGCCAAGTGACAAATACTACAGACCTTCTTATTAAAAGTAGTAGTCATTCTTTGTTGGTACTTCTTTGCATTTCAGCCGCTTTCATTCTTCTTTCATCAATGAGGTTCAACTCTTTATAACGAAATCGGAGCCATTCAGCTTCAGGGATTTTGGACTCCATTAATATCCTCGGTAATGACACTTCCATTTCTACGGGGAGTACTGCTTCCATACCATATACTAAAGAGTAAGGCGTCACTCTAGTAAATGTCCTTATAGAAGTTTTGTATGCCTATAATGCATATGGTAGCCTATCTGCCCAGTCACCATGAGTTTCTGCCATTTTCTGGAGGATGACCTTGACATTCTTGTTGGCGGCTTCTACTGCTCCATTTGTCTGTAGACGATAAGGGGAAGAATGGTGCCTTTGGATGTTAAACTTGTCACACAGCTCTTGTACCTTCCCTTTGAAGTGTTGATCTTGATCTGAGATTAGAGCATGAGGCATCCCATGCCGACAGATGATATGCTCTTGAAGGAACTTGGCTACCTTATTTGCTGTGATTTTAGCATATGACTGAGGTTCTACCTACTTGGTAAAGTATTCGATGGCTACTAAGATGAACTCATGTCCATTTGATGCTTTTGGGTGAATCTTTTCGATTACATCTATACCCCAAGTTGAGAATGGCCAAGGTAAACTGAGAGTGTGCAATTCTGTAGGCGAAACATGTATCAGGTTGGCAAAGATCTGGCATTTGTGACACTTCTTCACGAACTCCGCGTAATCTGTTTCCATCGTGTTCCAATAGTACCCCATTCTCAAGATTTTCTTTGCAAGCATCCTAGCATTCATGTGCGGTCCACAAACTCCTTGATGTATCTGCTTAATGAGGGTTTGTGCTTGCTCTTCATCGACACAGATCAATTGTACCCCATCATATGATCTCTTGTATATGATATCTTAGTAGAGGATGAACTGTGAGGCATATCGTCTCAGTGTCTTCTTCTCTCCTGTTGTAGCATTTGCAGAGTATTCGCCTTCTCTAATGAAGTCCACTATGGGTGCAAACCAAGGTCTTCCTTCAACTGTCAATGCATCAACTTCTGCATAAGCCGGCTGCCTTCTTCTTTCTATCATCAAGGGTCTTATGCGTTCGACAGGATCACCACTGATCATTGAAGCCAAGGTGGCCAATGCGTTTGCATATTTGTTTGTGTCCCTTGGGGAATAGTCGAACTCTATCTCTGTGAAGCTCTGGGCCAGACTAATTGCATGCTGCTGATAAGGTATTAATTTTTCATCCTTGGTTTTTCAATCTCCTCTGACTTGGTAGATGATGATGGACGAATCCCCATACACTTTCAACTTCTTAATGCCTATTGCAAGTGCAGCTTTGAGCCCCATGATGCAAGCTTCATATTCTGCAGTATTGTTTATACACTCGAACTTTAATCGGAGTGAGAATGGTATGAATTCTCCTTCTGGATCTATAAGTAATACCCCAGCTCCGTACCCTCTATGGTTGGCGGCTCCGTCAAAGAACATCATCCATGTATCTTTTTTCTTTTCCTCTTCGGCCATGTGAACCTCTTCATCGGGGAATACATCTTCTAAGTTTCTGAGGTTATCCCTGACTGGGTGAGCGGACAGATGCTCTGCAATTACACTTCCCTTAATGGATTTCTATGAGACATATGTGATATCAAATTCAGACAACAATAGTAGCCATCGAGCCAGTCCTATAAATGTTGGCTTCTCAAATAGGTACTTCAATGGGTCCATCCTTGAAATGAGTATGACAGGGTACAATAACATATAATGTCTCAACCTTTTAGTTACCCAGACTAGAGCCACACATGTCTTCTCTAAGGGTATATAGTTTAACTCGTAGCCTGCTAATTTCTTGCTTAAGTAATATATTGTCTTTTATGTACGTCCATCGTCATCATGTTGGGCTATCATTGACCCCATGGAATTTTCCAACACTGATAAGTAAATGAGTAATGGCCTTTCAGCACAGGTGGAGCCAACACTAGTGGATTTGATATTAAGTCTTGATCTTGTCAAAAGCCAACTGACACTGAAGGTTATACTCTTTGGGTTGATTCTTCCTTAATAACTTGAAGATCGGATCGCATGTTGCCGTGAGGTGTGCGATAAATCGATTGACATACTGGAGCCTTCCTAAAAAACTTCTTATCACTTTCTCTGTTTTGGGAGGTGGCATCTCTGATATTGTTTTTATCTTGGCCGGGTCTATTTCAATCCCCCTTTGACTAACCATGGAGCCTAGCATTTTTTCTGATGTTACCCCAAATGCACACTTTTGAGGGTTAAGCCTAAGCTTGTATTGCTTGATCATCTAAAAGAATTTCCTCAGAGCTATAATATGGTCCTCTTTGGTAAGTGATTTCACAATCATATCGTCCACATATACTTCAACTTCCTTATGAATCAGATCATGCAACACTATCGTAGCCATCCTCTGATAGGTTGCTCCTGCATTCTTTACTCCAAATGGCATTACCGTGTAACAATAGGTACCCCAGTCTATTGTAAAGATAGTTTTCTCTTTGTCTTCCGGGGCCATCTTGATCTGGTTATACCCTGATAATCCATCCATGAAAGACAGAAGTGCATGATTGGCTGTGTTATCAACTAGGATGTCTATCTTTGGTAGTGGGAAATCATCCTTGGGGCTGGCCTTATTCAGATTCCAGTAATCCACACACACTCTCAGCCTTCCATCCTTCTTAGGTGCTATGACCACATTAGCTAGCCATTCTGGGTACTTTGAAATTTCCAAGAATCCAACGTCAAACTATTTCATTATATCCTCTTTGACTTTTAAAGTCCATTCAGGCCTTAGCCATCTCAACTTCTGCTTGTGTGGCTTTGCATTGGGAATTAGAGGTATCTTGGGTTGTACCACTTCTGGATCTATGTCTGGCATATCTTCATAAGATCATGCGAACACCTCTTGGAATTCCTTTAATAACTTTGTCAACTAGTCAGTCTCTTCTTCGGTCAAGGTCATACCAATCATGGTCTCTTGTGGCTGCTCTTCTGTGCCAAGATTGATCGTCTTGAAGTCCTCGCCAACAAGTTGAGCTTTTTTTCTCTTCCAAGGCTTTGATGGATTGTAAGATTTTAGGAGGTGGTTCATCATTCTCATCATTATCAAAGTTAGAGTTAGAAGAAGAGGAATTAAAAGAAGTAGACACAGTATAATTAGAAAAACTTTCTTTATTAATGCCTGGAAACAGAGGTATAAAAGAGGATGTTCCTAATGCAACGGACTCAACGCTATCAAAAGACTCAAACCTACCTAAGGACTTATAGACTTTGGGCCCAGACATGGCCATATTATACTGATTACATGACAATCCTTTCGGGTAGACAAAGGTATCTAGACAACTCCAGTTTGGGATCATTCCATTGATAAGGAGGATGATTGGTTGCACATTGGGATCTCGATCTTGATCGTCTCCGGTGAGCATCAAAACTTGGTCCTCATCGAACAAATTACTGATGTCGATCATCTCCGTCTCTGACTTCTGCTCCTCACTCAGCCTTTGACTCTTGATCTTTTCCAGCTCCATCCAATCAATTGTACAGTCAAAGAATATTTCAAAACTAGGTACTTGTCTCTGGAGGTTTCTGTCTAGCCACGGTTTAGGGAATCCGTAGAATGTAATGTCCTCTCCTTCTTTGACAAAGTATCCATTGAGAGTCTTGAAGTATGGGTTGATATGCTCATCCTCATATATACCTCCAAATTGTGCCTGGTAGACCGGCTCATCTGTCCTCTGTGGTTGCCATCTTCTGTGATTCCTGTCTGCTGCCTTTATTGGACTCCTACTACTACTCCTATATTATTTCCTCTCGAGCCTCCGAAATGCATCATCGACACTCTTCTGTTTCTCCTCTATCAGTTTCAGATCTCGATCGATAGGAACATACCCCAGTCCAAATCTGTACTCATTGATCAAAACAGATAACATGTTGACATCACCCTGTTGGTTGGAACCGAGACCCATACCTGAAAAGTAAGACATGTTAAGTAATTGACGAAGCAAAAATGACAAATTCGTACCTGGGGGATTTGGTTCTGTGGTTTCCATGATGTTGCTAATGCAGAATTGGCCGAGACTGATATCTTATGGCATACTTCCTTCTATCCCTTTATCCTTCTGCCATGTTGCCAACACATTTACAACTACCGAGTTTGCATAAATAGTAACAGTAGTGCCATTATGGAGGAATTTAACCTTTTAATGCAAACTTGATGCCACTGCGTCTGCCAAGTATATCCATGGTCTGCTCAGAAATACATTGAAGGATGATGGTATATCAATAACTTGAAACTCAGTCAGAAACTCTGCAGGCCCAACCTGTATCGAAACAGTAAACATGCCCAAAATGGCCCTCCTAGAATTGTCATAAGCCTTTATGGTCATGTCAGAAGGCTTGAGCTCAGATTCACTAAATCCTAAATGCTTAAAGGTGGAAAAAGGGAACACATTTTATAAGACCCGCATTCCATGAACCCGATCTAAACCTTTAATTCATGTCGTAACAGGTCTTCCAATCATCACTGGGCCAGACGGGATGAGCGGATGACAACCAAGTACGAAAACGGACTAAAATTAAGAATGATAATTTCATATCGATCGATGGTACCGGTCGACCGGTATGGCCTGCGCAGCAGACCACTTAGATCCAAAAATGGATCTCTGCGGGTCTCACTTTCCAAATTCCGAACCGAAGGATTTTCTAATGTTAGGAGGCTTCCTAAACTCAACCCTAGCCTATATAAGGACTCCTAAACCTCCTAAAATCCCTTTCATCGATCCTCACAAACCCTAGAGAGGAGAAAGAGACTGAAGAAGGAGAAGAAGCTAGGAAGGAGAGGGAAGAGCCGCCATTGCCGTTGGACGAAGAACACTCTACCGTGAACCAACAGTAAGTGCTTAAAGCTTCCTCTACGTTAAGTGTTCTAGAATGGTTAGTCATGATTGGATTAATACCATGCAAAGCGAGGTATTGATCTAAACCATGTTTTGCCGTCAAACCCTAATTTAGTCGGTAAACCCTAGATTCAAGTTCTAGGTTGAAGACCATCAAAACTGGGACTTGAATGGAGTTGGAAACAACTCTAACTCAGTGCTCAGACCTAGAATGTGTCGGAGAAACCCTAGAATCAATAGGAGGTGACCAACGGAAGGCGAGAACCCGATGTATGGTCTTTCGGAGACATACCGGTAGACCATACCGGTTACACCATACGCGACCGGTACTGCGACCGGTATCTCCCGGAGGGTGGTCTGTGGGGACCGGTCGACCATATCGGTCGCACCTTTCCCCACAGTGCCACGGCCAGTACCTGCGACCGATCGGCTCTGTGAGGAGTGTTTTTGACCCAGTTGGTTTTTCGACCAACGTAAATCCTAAGAAAATTATTCTAACTCAACCCTAACATCGTGTAGGACCTTGTGATAGCAAGTTTGGATTCTGTGACGCGGAGCAAGCTATCAAACAAGCGTCAGGTAAGGGAATCGGACCTAAACCCTAATAATTTAATAACAGTAAAAAGTTGCTAAAAATTATGATTTTATGGAATGGTGCTTGTGCATACTCGCATGTCATCTTTACTTTCAGTTATTATTATTGTTCATGCATACTCGCTATGCTAGGATGTGACTATTAGGCATGTGATTGTTTTCGTTGGTGTATGGAATGGGAAGGGCTTGGGGTCTGGGATCATTCCTCACACTAGCACCTTTTTGTATCGTTCTGTCTTAGCATGCTTGGTGCGGGTAGGGTATCAGGGAGAGGAAGTGGCACTGTGGTCTCCGGCCTGGCCACTAGACTATCTCTATCTCTATGCCGTAAGGAGCTGTGCTGGGATAGGGCCTACTGTGATGACATATAGGATTGGTTAGTTGCGAGCCCAGTTTGTAAGCCCTCGCCAATAGGGGTTTACGTGTTGGTATGGGTAGGGTATCAGGGGAAGTGTTGGCGGTGTTTGATCCGGACGCTTTAGCTCTATCTCTGTTCCATGGTGGGTGCATGTGGGACAACAGTGGTGTTTGATCCATTGGGTAGCTTCACACACTCGTGTATAGAGGTGCGGTGGCCGCCAATCCTTTCTATAGCATATTGCAAACTTAAAACCAAACTATAATATGAATGTTATTCATGCATATGCTTGTTGCACTGTCTGATTGTCTTACTGAGTTAAGTTGTGAGCTCACCCTGTATATATATATACATGTTTTTAGATGTTGATGCAGGTTATACTGTGGAGGACTACATGGACGCTCCAGTGTATGGAGGTGTTGCTGCTTTAGAAGTGCAAGCAGGAGAGGACAAGCATGACGCTTCATGCGAGTGCCCTTTCTGCATGTACCTCTAGGATTTGTTTAGTTTATTTATTTATTTTTAGTTGGATTTATAATTGATGTAAGGATATTTATTTACATTTTGGTGTGGAGAATAATTGGATATTTTATTTAAATTATCAATAGAGAATTCAATTCATTTAATTTAAGACTTTTGTTGTATTTTATTCTATTCTGATTATGGTTATGTGCAATGGTTTGTATGAGTGGACACGGTCTTATTGAGATCCTGGTGTGAACCGTTGGTTCAGTGACGGTTCACTCACACTTCTGGTTCAGCCGAAATTGGGGTGTGACACATTTAGGGCCGACCCATTGTCAATCAATACTTGAAATATACTCTTACCCCGGCATCCAATAGTGATGTACAGAGGGTGGGTATGATTCTTACCTTCTAGGGGAAGATCTTCATCGGAATTAACCGCATACTTACCCCCAATCAGGTTTGCTAATTCATCACAATCAGTCGAGGTCGGGACTTGAATACTTGCTAAGGACTTTAGGACTACATCTCTGTGAGTTTTGGAGGCCATCAGTAACCCCCATATGGAAACAATAGCTTGGGTCTTTTGGAGCTGCTTTAACATAGGATTTTGTGGTTCCATTTGAGTAGTCTAACCTTTATCTTCCTCTCTCATCAGTTGGGCCAGATTTTTCGCTGTCAAGTGAGCCAACTTGGAATTCTTCCCTGTCCTTGTTTCTGCTATCTCTTCTTCATCTTCTGAGAACACAACTTCCATTTCTATGAAATGCTTGTTTAATTGGGCCACATCTGATTCTTGTTCTGATAGGTATATAACAAGTGGCTCTTCAACTTCTGTTTTCGCTACAGAGTACTCGGGATCTTCTGGGAATATCACTTCCATCTCATTCTTAGCTCTTCGTCAAATTGATAGGCAATAAAGGGCTCTTTTAGTTCTGCCTTTGCTACCACTGGCTGAGAAATTTTGGGGAAATACACTTTATGTTCGCATCTGACTTCTTGGGTTGAGACCATGTTTACCTCGTCAACAGGTGTGATGCTTCCTTCAGCTTGGACCACTTGAGTTGGAATATCCTTGTCCGAACATACCTCCCCCCATTCTATGAAATTGACTGTGTGACAGGGAAGGGGATTATTTGCCACAGATGCTTGCCTCGGTTAGAGCTTGAATTTTCTGGCATCTAGCAGGTCTTGTATGGCATGGCTCAGTGCAGTACAATACTCAGTATCGTGCCCATTTTGGTTATGGTATTTGTAGAACTCATTTGCATGCCAAAAAGGAGGTAACGGATTCGGGACAGGCCATGTCTCTAGGGTTTTAAGTTTTTCGCCTTTAACTAACTTATCAAGAAGTAATGTTTTATTCATTCCCAATTCCGTGAACTGTCTTCTGGTTCTCCAATTCTAGCAAGCAAGGGGAGGAGATGTGTCCTCTATAATTAGTGGTTCCGCACTCGTATTGGCTACTTGCTTTGGTGCCACTGACGGGTTGGATCCTGAACCCTTGGGTGGATACGATCTTCTGCTAAAGCTGGATTTTGGCTTCTCCGCTTTGGTTGGGAGGACGTCCCCATGATTGATAGCATCTTTAACTTGTTGCCCCGTAACAATAAGTCCTTCAAAAGTCAGAATAGCCTGTCCAAAGATATAAATCTTGTAAGTTTTGTTCAATCCTCTCATCATCATCTGGACCTAATCTCTCTCAGATGGTCAGTCCCATAGCTTTGCTGCTACTGCTCTGAACCTAGTTAAGTACTCTGTGAAACTTTCTTCTTGCTTCTGCATCATAGTCTCCAACTACCTCCTGTGAGTCTCAACCTCAGTGTTGTAAGAGTAAAAACTTATGAAGGCCCAAGTTATATCAGACCAAGAATGAATTTGGGATGGGTTCAAGTTCACCAACCATCTATGGGCCCCTCCGGTCAGTGAAAATTGGAATGCCTGTGCTAATTGTTCATCTGAGAATCATTGTCCTTGCTTCAGTAAACTAGTGAATGATCTCAAATGGGTTTTGGGATCCCCTGACCCATCAAATTTCTCCGTCGTCCACTTGAACTTAGGGGGCAATTTCACTTCTGGAAAGAAACACAGTCCTTCAGCATCTATTATTGGAATTAAATTGTCTCAGGTTATGGGTTTGACATGAGGAAAGCAAGTTGGCACCTCTGTCATCCTACAATCAAACAATAAAAACGGTAACATAATGATGTGGAACGTGTTTTATCAAAAGAAAAGGGCATTTTGAATGACCCGTGCATTTCTCTCTTCTCTTTCATTCCCTCCCAATGGTCTCTGCAAAATCAGAGAGTGACAAGAAAGGAACCGAGGCAATTTCGGGCAATGGCTTAAAAAACTCAAACTCCTCCAGGAAGGCATTTGATTTCTCCGGCAATGGCAAGCGTTGCAGTTCTCTTTCTTCTTCAGTTTGCGGCTGTGTTCTCACCATCATCGAAGAGAGGTAAATCGTTTCACTGCTGCTGCTGCCTTCGCACCTTGCTGGGTAGCTCTCATCTTTGCACCAGCGGACCTGACCAGCAACGGCGGCAACCTCTTCAACTGGCTACAGGAAGAAAAAGTTGCGTCGTCGATTGGGTGATTCCAGGTACTTAAGAACCGATGCGATTTATTCTCTATTAGCTAGATTATGGTCTTTATTCTTAGGAAATCATCATTCATAATTTGATGCTGGTTTTTCTGTTTTAGGTGGTTTTTATTTTCTTGGGTTGATTACATATTGGATGTTTTCTCTTGCTTTTTTTTTCTTTTGGAAAGGGTACGAGAAAATCCCATTGCAATGAGCAAACATGGTTTATAAAGCCTGAAGCACCCCATCCTTTAAAATTGGTAAGTCTAGACTCCAAAACTCACATCCATCTCACTAAACCTTTTGGCCCTTGAAATTCTAGAATGCCAGAGCCAGGGCATTTCCTTGGATATGGATCATTAAGCCCTTTGTCACCGTATCTTCCATATTTTTACCTTCTATTAATGTTTTTTTTGTTCTGGTTTTTGTTTGTTTTTTTCTACCAAGTAACTAAATAGTGAGACCAGAAGATAACTTTCTTCTGGATTATCATTTTGGAAACATTTCCATGTTTCATTTTAAATTTTTTTTTTTTTTGGTACAAGGACTTAAGAAATTGTGTTTGGTATTGCCATCATCCCATTGCTGATATTGGGTATATATAACTTACAAGCTGCATGCAAAAATGCCCCAATAAGCATTAAAGCCAAAAGAGTTGTTGACCTCTTATGTGAGAAGAGGGGAGAAAATTGATTGGTCTAGAGAGCAGAATCGAGAGCCCCAAAACCAATCCCCAAACCCGCAGATTCATTGATTCAGGTATGGAAAAAGAAAACAAGAATGGATTCTATATTCTACCATTCTGATGCAACATTTACAATATAGACACAACTGGTATGCTCATGACATCAAATAAGAAGAACAAAATTATTTCTCTATGAACTCAATACCTCCTTTGAGTACTCATCCAGAATAGTAGTCTTGAGCTTCATGTGCTAAATTCCACTAAGTTTTTCTACATGCATGCAAAAAGTTAAATATTGAAGTTTTCCACTACCTAATTTACAAGATTATTTGATTTTATAGGATTCTACTGACCCAACTTTGTTTCTTTACAAGGGTGTTGCTAAATTCTGTTTTGCACCTGCTAATTCTATGTCCTTTCTTTCATGAGGTCCGGTAATCTAATGGGGTTCTAATAACTTGAATCTGGTATAGCTTATCTATTATTCTTTTGTCTCGTTTTTCCTGGTCTCAATATGACTATGTAATTAGAACACCCTCATGTGTTGTCATGTAAAGTTCCTTATCTATCATCTGTTTTTGCAGAAATTATCTTTAATCGTTCGAGGATACTGTCCCTTATTTGAATTATCTCTTCCATGGTTTATTCCCACACTTGGACTGCAAATCCTAATCCCCAACGAAAAGAATCTTGAATATAGGACATAAGAGAAACACCCAATAGCCTTCCTATACAAATACTGAAATATGATCACTTTAAAAATGAACTTTTCTTCTTTGTGCTCTGGTCGTTTTTGGTACAAGGCAGCAACTGATCATCACTTTCAAGTTGATCTGCTGCAAAGGCTTGCAAGCAAGGATTGAGAAGATTGAGATATTAACGCACTTTGTTTTACTATTAACAACTCAATCTCACCTACTATTCCACCTTAAGCACCAAGCCCATTAAGATATATGATTTAATTATGTATTTATGTAGTTAATTTGTTCTTGCTGGAGTCAAGAATTTGTATTCTTTTTTCTTTTGTGAGATGTTTCGTTTAGTAACAGTACATTGATCCATCTTATTTTATGTAGCTTTCTTTAGGTGCAAGTTTTGGAACTAGAGTTAGAGTGCCTATACAAAGAGAATCTCTTGAGGAGTATGTGGCTTCTTTAGCAACAGCAGTTACACATTATAAGGTTTTTGAGGAGTCTGGTTTTGGTTGTGACTTCAAATACTGGTTCTTGGATAGAAACTTACAACGGTGTAGCTTTTCTCTCTCTTTTTTTTTTTTTGTTTTTTTTTTGTTTTTGTTCTCTAGCAATAGTAGTTGCAGAAATGAAGGGTAGGATACTTTATTGTAATATAAACAACACGATCAAGGATTTAATAAAAAATCACATGACTCTGCAATTAAAGATACCCCTGCTGGATTGAAGTTCTTTATTCTCCATGTATATATGACTTTCGGTTATTTCCTTATTCATAAGACAAAATATGGGTTCATGTACTTATGTTCTGTTCACAATGTTTACAGTGGTTAACAGTGTCTTACTTCCGTCCAATGCTTGCAATATTTAGGAATTAATGATGATTTTGCAATTAAAGATACCCCTGACTTAGTTGCTACATGGTATCAATCTGACCCCCTTGGCCGATCCAATCCATAAGCTGGCGTTTGGAGGGCATTATATACTCATAGCAATATTATAAATCGGAAATAGCAAAGCAACCCATATGCTCCATCTACGGCACCAAGAAAAACTGCAATTCTTAAAGTTGTGGAGTAATTTGTCATACCAATGTTACAATAACATCTAATTTGTCCTGCAACATATCCTTTCTATAATGTCTATTGAATATCAAACACATGACCATTTGAATGAATCCGTTGTTTCATCATATAACAGTGTAGCCCCAAAAATTACAACATTTTTATGATGATTGAAACCTACAAATACATCAAAAGGTCTTTTCTCTTTGTCGGTGCAAAAAGTAGTGTCAAATGTAACTACATCACCAAATAATGAGTAATCTATCCTCATCTTATGATCAGCCCAAAATATGTTGGTCATCTGTTTTTCAGAGTCCAGTTGTACTGAATAGGTAAATGAAAGATTGGCACAACTTTGTTGGTGGAAGTATTTAAAGACACTTCCGGCTTCACCATAAGCTAAATCACGTTCCCGCTTAGTGCGGAGATAATTCTGAACATCTAGCCAGGTGTACCCAAGGTTTCGCACCCCACCTGCTTGCTGACCCATGTACTCATATGTAGAATTCGGTCTGATCCCAAAATCATCCGCTAAATCAATCCGTAAGGCATGTACATCTGATATACTCTGTTGTGAACGCATATAATGAAAGGTAGCCGATAAGTGGAGAAGATGATTATGCTCTTCAACAAAATCAAAACATTTATATTGTCTTTCATCATCCATATATTGAATTCCCATTCTTACAGGACAGTCAGTTCTTGTCTCTGCTCAATGCTTAATTGTATGAATATTTCGTTTGTCTTTTTTCCTCACTCCATGCTTACTATAGACAAATCGCCTCGAAGTTAAGACTATCTTTGTCACACCCCAATTCCGCACACTTCAGAATGGTGTGATGAACCGCCAAATAACCAACGGTTCAACCAGGATCTCTTATAGGCTATCCCCGCGTTATCCAAACTTAACACGCATCCACAACCATAATCAGAGTAATACACAATAGCGGAAAATTTATAAATAATATGAACTGAGAACTAAAATGGTACCCATAATATCAAATTATTCTGTGTTTAACTAAGACATAAATATTCAAATACCAAATACATGTCTTATAAATCCAATAAAGGAACCTACAAAAATATATAATCGAATACACACGAGTTGCACTCGCAAGAGGAGTCGTGTGTATCGTCTTCAGCTCCAACTTCCATAGCGGCTACAGTTCCATACGCTGACAGGTTCATATAATCTTCAACAGTATATCCTGCATCATCAACTAAAAATATTCGACGTCGAGGGGTGAGCACACAACACGGCTCAGTGAGTAGCCAAAACAATGCAACATTACATATGCATGCAAAAATCAATTTATATCTTTGGTCTTGGTTTATAGTTTGCAATGTGCAATAGAAAGGTTGGATGATCAAAGGTTAACGGTTATTGATACCGCCTCTATACACAGGGTGTGGAAGCCCGCCCGAAGGTTAACGGTTATCGTCGTCCCCATCCACCCTACCATAACATTATACAACAACGGTTAACGGTTATTGCTATATAATGCTATACCAACACGTAAGCCCCTGTTAGCGAGGGCTTGCAACCGGGCTCGTGCTAACCAATCCTAATGCCAAATAGTGTATCCAAGGCCTCACCCCAAATCCCTCAGAACATCCATAGAGATAGAGCTAAGGCCCCCCGGTAGAGTCAGAGACTACAAGGACCGAGACCACCTCCCCTGATACTCTACGACATAATAGTTTTGCTAAGGTAATGGCGATACGACGATGCCAATGCACAAGACTTGAGTTAGAGATAGAGCTAAAGTGCTGAGACCCGCCAAAGGTTAACGTTTATTGACGTTCTCATCACACCTCCCCTGATACTCGCTCGCATCAAGCACATCAACCACACACATACAATCACATGCCTATCCCTATCATCATCATCATCATCATATTATAAACAATAAAGTAAATATGCATGAACAAGTAATAGAAGTATTGGATGGCATGTTATATGCACATTACAAACATATTCGCATAGAATCAAACATGGCATAGGACTCAAGAAATAGAAAACAGTTTATTATTAACCAATTTAGTTTGGGGTTAAGGTTCCTCACCTTAGCTTGCTAATAGATATTTCCAAGCTTTCGAATCACTGTTATAACTGTATTATATTGCTAGCAAACCTAACAAAGTCGATAGAATTTAATTAGAATTAATTCAGAATTTAAAAATCATTCTGTCAACTGAGGGTCGATGCTAGGGTCGATGCTAGGGTCGATGGGTCTATCGACCCTCCCTCCATTCTGAACTTTTCGAATGCTGAGGGTCGATGGTCAGAAACACCTAGGGTCGGATGGTCTATCGACCCTCGGTGCAACCCTCGGTGCACTCTGGTCCAATCTCTACTTTTTAATCCATTCTTCGTGTTTGGGGTCCTATGACTTGCTTCCTACATTCACCCAACATTCATTCCATGGTCTAGAACCATGTATAATTCATCTAGATAGCTTTCGTGCATCCTCCTATGGTTTTCCATGAAAACCTAACCATGGATGGATGGTTTGGGTCTCTCCGAAATCCTACACTCAACCATATCTAACCTAAGGTCTGTAGAACCTCATGGAATCAGTATCCATACCTGAGAAGATTATTTTTCTCTGCAATTTCTTCTCCTTTTTGCTAAGCCTTCTTCTTAGCCTCCTTTCTTCCTCTTTTCCTTCTTCTCTCTTTCTCTCAATTCAATTAGGGTTGTGAAAGGGCTGAATGTGGTTTAGGGACGTCCTTTAAATAGACTAGGAATGTCCTATAATAATCCCATTGAGATTTGGAAAGAATCCCAACCGAAAATTAGGAAATTTCCTAATTTCAGTTTCGTCAGAATTCGAGGGTCGATGGGAGGGTCGATGATCCCGTCGACCCTAGGGTCTTAAACTGTCCGACCCTCCCTCAAAAACTGAGGGTCTGACTTTCTGTATTGGGAGGTCCGACCCTACTTCACTGGGTGTGCGACCCTCCCTTAGAATTAAGTATTTTCGGGTCGATTTCGTACCTGGGATCTCGATCTCCTTCATGCCCTTGGTCCATTTGACTCGACCATGATGGGTAAACCTGGTTCAAGGTGGTAAGACCGGGTTAGATTGACACGGGTCTTACAATCTTAGTCTTATCTTCTGCCTTCCTCTAATGACAATATTCCTTCCTAATACTAAAGCCCATACGTCTCCCATAGGCATTGTAAAAATCATACGCATTGTCATCTGTATCAAACATCATTCTGATCCGAGGTGTATCCTCAAGACCTTCTCCAATGTTGTGATCTCCCATTTTGTGGTAAGTTTACACTCTCATACAACAGAATTAAAGATAATTTCTACAAAAACAACAAGACAATTCCAATAAAACAATTAAAAAGAGTCACATATTCAGCAAATGTTGCATACTCCTTTTGTAATACATAGCATGTCCAGAAAGTAAAGACATAAGCCATCACTAAATGGGCCCAAAATCTACGGGCAAAGAAGGAATTGTATATGAGACACTAAGGAAGCATGAGACGATTAAATCCCATCACATCAGGCCATAAGTTCCAACTATAGCATGCCTTAAAAAAAAAAGAAGGAAAATAACAACTTTAGATGTCTCAACAAAACCTGTATCGGATTCCCCTGTTCCTGCATCCTTTGAATCTGATCTTCCCCATCATCCTCCAAGGGCAATTGCCATCATCTCATATATCTTGTTACCCAACTCAGCTAGACTGTCAGGCTACAGAAAAGGGACCAAAACAATAAGAGAATTGAGTATTGAAAGGCCGTAAATCAAGCAAAATGCTGTAACAGAGAACTGCACGTTGTTAACAAATGAAAGATTAGTTTAATGCCCCTACAGAGAATCCACTAGAAATCAAGGCTGTCTCATATAAGAGGTCAACAACTCTTTTGGCTTCAATGCTTTCTGGGGCATTCTTGCATGCAGCCTGTAAGTTATATATACCCAACATCAGCAATGGGATGATGGCAATACCAAACACAATTTCTTAAGTCCTTGTACCAAAAAAAAAAAACTTAAATTGAAACTTGGAAATGCTTGCAAAATGATAATCCAGAAGAAATTTATCTTCTGGTCTGACTATTTAGTAACTTGGTAGAAAAAATAGAACGAAAACCAGAACAGAAAAAACATTAATAGAAGGTTAAAATATGGAAGATACAGCGACAAAGGGCTTTATGATCCATATCCAAGGAAATGCCTTGGCACCGGCATTCTAGAATTTCAAGCGCCAAAAGGTTTAGTGAGATGGATGTGAGTTTTGGAGTCTAAACTTACCAATTTTAAAGGATGGGGTGCTTCAGGCTTTATAAACCATGTTTCCTCATTGCAATGGGATTTTCTCAGACCCTTCCCAAAAGAAAAAAAAAAAAAAAAAAAAAAGCAAGAGAAAACGTCCAATATGTAATCACCTAATTGACGACCCAACTTTTTCTTCCTATAGCCAGTTGAAGAGGTCACCGCCATTGCTGGTCAGGTCCACCTGCGAAGATGAGAGCTACCCAGCAAGGTGCAAAGGCAACAACAGCGGTGTACGATTTACCTCTCTTCGATGATGGTGAGAACATAGCCGCGAACTGAAGAAGAAAGATAACTGCATCGCTTGCCATTGTCGGAGAAAATAAATGCCTTCTAAGAGGAGTTTGAGTTTTTTAAGCCATTTCCAAAAATCTTCTCGGTTCCTTTATTGTCACTCTTTTATTTTGCAGAGACCATTGGGAGGAAATGAAAGAGAAGAGAGATACGCGCAGGTCATTCAAAATGCCCTTTTCTTTTGATAAATCACGTTCCTTGTTGGCAGATGTGGCATTGAGCAATGAAGTGCTTAACGGCAGTTCTTAGGCCTGGCCTGAAGACATTTGCTGCAAGTCGGGTGTAGGTTCTCAAGAACCCAGCGTGGCCACCCACTGTTGAAGAATGGTATTCTTGAAACAATGCATTACACAAGCTGGAGTCAGGAGAGAGAACCAATCTATTTTTATAATAAAGGAGTCCATGGCTGTAAGACCCGCACGCCACGAACCCGGTCTAACCTTACATTTCGTGTCATGACCAGTATACATATCATGGTCGAGCCAAGTGGACCAAGTGCATGAAGAAACCCAAGACCCAATATGAAATTGAACTCAAAAACAGTCAAAATGAGGGTAGGGTCGCATGCCTAAACAGGTAGGGTCGACCCCACCTCAAAAGAAGTCCAACCCATGACTTTTTGGTCGTGGAGTCGCATGGGTCTTGGATTATCCGACCCTAGCATCGACCCTAGCATCGACCCTAGGAAAACAACAAAAATAGCACGAACCGAAAATTAGGAAACTTTCCTAATTTCGAATGGGACCTTTCCTAAACTCAATGGGACTTATTTTGGGAGGTTTTCCTCTATAAATAGGACGTCCCTAAGCCTCTTTCACTCCTTTTAGAACCCTAATTGAAAGTGAGAGAAAGATAAGAGAAGGAAGAGAAGAAGAGAAGGAAAACTTGAAGAAAAGGCTAAGGAAGAAGAAGAAGTTCAGAGAAATCTTTGAAACTCAGACTACAGAAGGTATGAACCTCAATCCCTATCTGAATTGAAAGCTTAGAATAGATTATGATGAAGTTAGGTTAGGAGAAACCCTAATACCATCCATCCATGGATAAATTTCAATGGAAATCATGGAGAAAATCATTGAAAACTATGAAAAGTGAATAACTTGGAGTTTTGAGCCATAGAACAATCATAGAATGGACTATAAAAGTAAGCCAAAGGACCCAAACATGAATGAATAGACTGTAGAATGAAAAGGTCGACTCAAACCACGTGCAGTCGCACGTAGGGTCGATTGGGAATCGACCCTACCAGACCACAGGATCGACCCCTAGCTCCCGGGAAGTCCAGGGAAGCTGCGGTCGCACCTAGGGTCGATGGGACAACCGACCCTAGCATCGACCCTATACCCTAGGGTCGCAGAAACCTGCGACCCATCCTGCGACCCTAGCTTTACAGCAAGCTTAAAACTGTCGGAATGAATTCTAATTAAAATCTATCGACTTGTTAGGTTTTCCTATTGATATAAAGGTGATTCTTAGAGCTTGAAAAAGGATTTGCACTCAAGCAAAGGTGAGGGAACAAGACTTAAATTAATTGGCTAATAATAAACTATTTTTATTTCTTGAGTCCAATGCCATGACTGATTCTATGCGTGTATGCTTGTAATGTGCATTAAACATGTCATCCAATATTTCTGCTATTAATGTTCATGCATATTTAATTCTATTTTATTTATAACATGATGATGATGGTGATGCTAGGAATAGACATGTGAATGTATGTGTGTGGTTAGTGTGCTTGATGCGAGTGGAGCATCAGGGGAAGGACGTGATATTGTGGTGTGTCCTGGTCACCAGACTCTAGCTCTATCTCTACTCAAGTATTGCCCACTGACATCGTCGTATCGTCATTACCTTAGTAAAACTATTACGTCGTAGGGTATCAGGGGAGGTGGTCTCGGACCGTGTAGTCATCAACTCCGCTGGGGGGCCTTAGCTCTATCTCTATGGACGTATTGAGGGATGCTGAGGTGAGGCGTTGGATACACTGTTTGCCATTAGGATTGGTTAGTTGCGAGCCCAGTTTGCAAGCCCTCGCCAGCAGGGGCTTACGTGTTGGTATGGGTAGAGTATCAGGGGAAGTGTGATGCGGTGCGGTCCTAAGCACTTTAGCTGTATCTCTATTCCATGGTGGGTGCATGTGGGATGGCAATAACATTTTCATTGGACGGCTTCACACACTCGTGTATAGAGGTGAGGCGGCCACCGAACCTTTCTATACCACATTGCAAACTTATATACCAGACCACAGATATGAATTGAATGCATGCATTGTTTTGTTTGCTCACTGAGCCGTGATGTGTGCTCACCCTTTTCGAATTCGAATATTTTTAGTTGATGATGCAGGTACCATTGTGAAAGATTATGTAAACGCTTCTATGTACGGGCACGTGGCTGCCATGGAGGCTGAAGATATAGTGGAGACGCATGACTCCTCATGCGAGTGCAACTCATGCGTTTTCGATTAGATTTTTATTTGAACTATTAAGGAAATGTAATTTGATATTTTATTTACGTATGTCTCGGTTGATACAACATAATTTGATATTTTATTTATGATTATCACAGTTAGATTCTCAGTTCATTTAATATTAAGACTTCCGCTATTGTGTATTTATTCTGATTATGGTTGTGGATGTGTATGGTTTAAGTTAGAGGACACAGCCTATTAAAGATCCTGGTTGAACCGTTGGTTTATTGACAGTTCATCACACCATTTTGGTTAGTCCAGAATTGGGGTGTGACAATGGCGGTATGAGTAGTGTTCTCGCGAAGATGGGTCAGCCAATAAATCATCGCGAATTGCTTGCAAGTCTAGGAATGTCTGGACCTCTTTACATAATTGGGCTGCCAAGTTTAGAATAAGCCCACTAAAAGCCAAAAGAGTGTGTTGGACTGATGGTCTTCGGGACAATGAGTCGGCTACTACATTCTCGAGTCTGGGCCGATACAATATATCGAAGGTGTATTCGAGAAGATTAGACAGCCACTGGTGTTGTTTTGGTGTTTGGATAATCCGAGACCCAAGAAATATTGTCGCCATCTCCGTACGGACTCGATGATTGCATACATTTCCCGGATATAAGTGGAGGTAACTTGCATCCTGGTGAGAGTTTCCTGCTATAAAGTGCAATCGGATGAGAGTTTTGAGAAAGGACAGCAACAATACCAGTACCCGATGCATCGGCTTCCACTATAAAAGGACTAGAGAATTTGGTAGTTGTAATACAGGTGCCATGGTCATTGTAGATTTTAGTTTGTCGAAGGCTTGTTGGGCAGAAGTACTCCATATAAATGCTCCCTTATGTGGTGTGGCAATATGGGCGTAACGAGTAATGAATTGGCGATAATATCCGGTCAAATCAAGGAAACCACCCAAGTCTCGAACCAAGGATGGTATAGGCCATTCAAGCATTGTTGCAACTTTGTTGGGATCCATGGCAACACCAAGTTCATAAACAATGTGCCCGAGGTATTCCACTTGGAGCTTACCGAAGGAGCATTTGGAAAGCTTGGCATACAACTGATGGATCTGCAACTATTGAAGAACCTGCTCCAAGTGATGTAAATGGTTACTCCAGGTCGAGCTATATATGAGTAAATCATAAAAAAAAATATAAGCAGGAAATGACGTAAGACTGGCCGAAAGATAGAATTCATGGTGGTCTGGAAAGTGGACGGTGCATTCGTGAGACCGAATGGCATCACAAGAAATTCAAAGTGGCCATCATGCGTACTGAATGCCGTCTTCAGAATGTCATCGGCATGGACTCTGATTTGATGATATCCCGAACGCAGATCCATCTTGGAAAAAAACTTGGCCCCATGATGTTCATTTAACAGTTCGTCCACTGTAGGGATAGGAAATTGATCTTTAATGTAACTGTGTTGAGAGCACGGTAGTTGACACAGAAGCGCCAAGTGCCATCCCGCTTCTTGACCAGCAACACCGGGGAGGAAAAAGGGCTTGTACTCTGTAGGATAATACCAGCTTTCAACATCTCGACGACATACGTTCGATCTCATATTTCTGAAAATGGGGGTAAAGGTATGGTCGGACATTGACTGGCATTGAACCTGGTTGCAGAGGTATACGGTGGTCCTTAGCACATTGGGGGGGGAAGACCAGAGGGATTGTCGAAGACCATGGAATATTTTTGCAATAATGGCTGCTAAGAGGCAGGAGTGGAAGAAATCTCAAATGTAGGTTGTGAATAGAGCTCTAAGCTAAACCAGGCTGCTACATAATCGGTATCAATTAGACGATGGATGCCATGAAAGTAGAGTTGTGAGGGTGCAGGGACTGGCTCACCGAATAAGCAAATATGGGCATCACCAGCAGTAAATTCCAATATATGCTGAGCATAGTAAAAAATCAGTAGATCCAATGTGGATAACCACTGGACTCCAAAACCACGTCGGCGCTGAAGAGGGGTAGAACAACTGCCTCGACCTTGGCTATATGATTTGGAAACTTCACTACTAATTCCTTGATGACACCTTCACTTTGGAGTGTTGTGCCATTTCTGACCAACACACTAAGGGGCTTTGCTGCTTCAATAGCCAGGCCCAGATATCATGCGATTCTACTCTGCACAAAGTTGTGGGTGCTGCCACTATCAACCAGCACTTGCACAGGGGACCCCTGTATACTGGCATTAAATCGAAGAGTTGTTGGGGAAGAATGGCCAGCCAAGGCATTATATGAGATCTCAAAAGTGATAGGGGCATCGAGGGGAGTGGTGGGTTCAGCCGGTGGGGCTTCGGCTGGTGGATCCAGGGGAAGAGGAGAGGTAGGGTCATCGTCTTCATCATCACTGGCGGACTGTAGAATAAGTAGCAGTCGGATTTTGCAACAATGACCAGGTGAGAATTTCTCATCGCAGTTATAACACAAACTGTAAAACCCGCACTCCATGAACCCGATCTAAACTTTGAATTCATGTCGTAACAGGTCCTCCAATCATCACCGGGCCAGACGGGACGAGCGGATGACAAACAGGTATGAAACAGACTGAATTAAGTATGAATTAATTCATATCGGTCGATGGTACCGGTGTTGGTACCGGTCGACTGGTATAGCCTGTGCAGCAGACCACTAAGATCCGAAAACGGATCTCTATGGGTCCCACTTTCTAAATTTCAAACCGAAGGACTTTCCTAATGCTAGGAGGCTTCCTAAACCTAAACCTAGCCTATATAAACCCCTCTATACCTCCTAAAACCTCTTCCATGATCCTCACAAACTCGAGAAAGGAGAAAGAGGCTGAAGAAGGAGAAGAAGCTAGGAAGGAAAGGGAAGAGCCGACATTGTCGTTTGATGAAGAACAAGTTACCGCAAGTCAACGGTAAGTGCTCAAACCTTCCTCTACCATAAGTAATCTAGAATGGTTAGTTGTAGTTGGATCAATACCATGCAAAGCGAGGTATTGATCTAAACCCTATGTTGTCGTCAAACCCTAATTTAGTCGATAAACCCTAGATTCAAGTTCTAGGTTGAGATCATCGAAAATAGGACTTGAATGGAGTTGGAAACAACTTTAACTCAATGCTTAGACCTAGGATGTGTAGGAGAAACCCTAGGATCAATAGAGGGTGACCGACAGAAGGCGAGAACCAAGTGTATGGTCTTTCGGAGACATACCGGTCGAACCATACCGGTCGCACCATATGCGACTGGTACCTCTTGGGGACTGGTCTGTGGGGACCAGCCGACCATACCGGTGCAGGTTTTCCCCACAGTGCTGCGACTGGTACCTATGATCGGTCAGCTCTGTGAGATGTGTTTTGTCATTGTTGGTTTTCGACCAACGTAAACCTATTCTAACTAAACCCTAATATCGTGTAGGACCTTGTGATAGCACGTTTGGACCTTGTGACGCGGAGCAAACTATCAAACAAGCGTCAGGAGAGGAAACAAGACCTAAACTAATTGGCTAATAATAAACTGTTTTCGTTTATTGAGTCCAATACCATGAATGATTCTGTGTTGTATGATTGTAATGTGCATATCACATGTCATCCACTATTCATGTTATTATTGTTCATGCATATTTAATTCTGTTTATTTATAACATGATGATGATGCTAGGAATAGGCATGTGAATGTATGTGTGTGGATAGTGTGTTTGATGCGAGTGGAGCATCAGGGGGAGGACGTGACATTGTGGTTCAGCCTGGTCACCAGACTCTAGCTCTATCTCTACTCAAGTCTTGTCCACTAACATCGTCGTATCGCCATTACCTTAGCGGAACTAATACGTCGTAGGGCATCAGGGGGGACGTGACATTGTGGTTCAGCCTGGTCACCAGACCCTAGCTCATCTCTATGGATCTATTGAGGGATGCTGGGGTGAGGCCTTGGATACACTATTTGACATTGGGATTGGTTAGTTGCGAGCCTAGTTTATAAGCCCTCGCCAATAAGGGCTTACGTGTTGGTATGGGAGCATGTGGTACTGCAATGCCGATACCCATTGGGTACACTGTTTCTATGGTGGGTGCATGTGGGACGGCAATGCCGATATTCATTGGGCGGCTTCACACACTCGTATATAGAGGTGAGGTGGCCTCCGAACCTTTCTATAGCACATTGCAAACTTATAAACCAGACCAAAGATATGAATTGAATGCATGCATATGTTTGTTGCATTGTTTTGTTTGCTCACTGAGCCGTGATGTGTGCTCACCCTTTTCGACGTCGAATATTTTAGTTGATGATGTAGGTACCACTGTTGAAGATTATATAAATGCTCCTGTATAAGGGCGAGCTGCGGCGATGGACGCTGAAGTGATGATGGAATCGCATGATTCGACATGCGAGTGCAACTCCTGTGTTTTCGATTAGACTTTTATTTGGATTATACAGACAATGTATTTGAATTAATTATTTAAGTTTATGTCTTAGTCCTTTTGGAAATAATTAGTTAAATTATTTATTTTATCACATTTAGATTCTCAGTTCATTTAATATTTAAGACTTCCGCTATTGTGTATTTACTCTGATTATTGTTGTAGATGTGTATGGTTTAAGCAAACAGACACAGCCTATTTGAGATCCTGGTTGAACCGTTGATTTATTAGCGGTTCATCACACCATTCTGAATAGTGCGGAATTAGGGTGTGACACAAACCCTTATCTTGGCGGGCTTGCATTTCTGCTGGGGTAAGGCATTTAATAGGAAGGTGGGTGGGGTTGCAAGATACTAGTGGGGTGGGCAGTAAAGGTGGTAGGGAAGAGGAAGGGAAAGCCCAAGGACTGTTAGAGGGGCGAGACCAAGATATTTTAGATTCGAGCCCCTTTGATTCTTGGAGGCTGGCAAGACCCACGGTCGGGGCCATAGAGGTTGGCCGGAAGGACAAGACCTCACACCGAATGGAGGGAACTAGACTAGAAGTGAAGCAGCTAAAGAGGAACCCAGGGGATACACCATAAGTCTGATTGGCAAGAAGCTCAAATCGGGACTGGTAGTCTGAGACGGTGGAAGTCTGGGTTAACTTGGAGAGGGGCCCTTGTGGATCTTCAAACTCTGAGGGACCAAACCGGACCTCAAGAGCCTTGGTGAAAGCAGTCCAAGAGGAGAACCGGATATTACAAAACATCCATTGAAACCATTGTAGAGCCGGTCTATCCATGTGAAATGATGAGATCACTAGTGCCATGATAGTCGAGGAATTGTCCGGCCTTGAAAATCCAACCCAAAGGGTCAATACCATCGAACCTAAGAAAGTCCAAATGGAGGGAACGTGTATGTATACCGCCAATGGAGGAAGAAGGCGACGCAGGTGGGAGAGGTGGTAGAGAAGGCAGAGAGGGCGGATCTGGTGGAGGGGTTTGTTGGCGGAGAGATTGTTCAAGGCGGTCATCCAGGGCCATAACACGCTCCACAAGCTTGGTGACCAAAGTCTGCGAAGTGTTGAGATGTTCTCCGTGAGCGGTGGTGGTGTTTGTAAGAGTTTTGACAATCCCATCAAGCTGTCGAGAACGAGTTCCTTCCGCCCTTACAATGGAGGAAAGCTTATTGAAAGCGCCAAAATTGTTAAGATTTGTTTGCTACGAGAGAACCACCTCCTAAGAACAGAGAAAAAAATTTGGGGAATAAATTTCTCATGCCTTTTTCGTTTCTTTCTATGAGTTTATAGCCTTTACGGTTACAACGATATGGAGATCACCGTACAAATACTCCATCACTCGACCCTAATCCCAAGGACACCCTGCCCTCTAACCATTTTTTGTTTTTTTTATTCCTATCTAGACACGTAATATTCCTTCAAAGATGTGGGCTGCCTCCAGGTGCGTGCGCCACGTCTTGGTGCCTCCCGGCTATCTATGCCATCAGTGATTCTCCCTCTTGATGATGTGGCCATAACAATTTGCGTTGGTGGAACTCCTTTTCTCGCGATGGAAAAGGAAGGTGAGGACAAGTCCTGTATGGGAGATTTGGTAACCAATCGTGGTTTTGGTGGCCTCTATGTCATTTGGTGCAACCGAAATCAAAGTTGCTTTGATGGAAGACTGCAAATGGCAAAGGTATCATAAGACAGATTGAGATGGGGATACGAGAACTATCTCTTAGGCAACTGTGCCTAATTGGGTCGATGGCTGACCTTCTGGTGGTGCATCGATATGGTTTGCACACTAAATTCAAAAATTGGCTCGCGAACTAATCTGGGTTGCTCCCTTAGAGGTTGGATGAAAATTAATGTGAACGAGTGTTCGTTGGGGAACCCAGGGCAGGCTGGACTTGGAGGCGTTGTACGTGATCACTCGAGAAGGGTGGTACATGCGTTCTCGGTCCCGATTGGAATAGCAACGAACTATCGAGTGGAGGTGATTGTATGTGATTTTTAGGTGTGATGTTGGCCTGCAGACTTGGGTACTTAAAAATCTGGTTTGAATGTGACACCAAAGACGCAGTGGGAAGTTTGCTTCATCGAAACATTTGGTCAGCGGCAGTTGAGGATAACACATTGTTTCTAGGAAGCTAATAATCTGGCAGATGGGTTGACCAAAGCAGTTGCTCGTACTAATGTATCGTCACCTGAATATATACACTTTGTTTTGTTTGGGCTTATATATATATATATATATATATATATATATATATATATATATATATATATATATATATACTAAAACCTAGAATTCCATACATAATAGTGATGCTCTTTATTTCTTCCAAAAAAAAAAAAAAAAAACTATGGTGCTTTCTATCCATTGAAGGGTATGGGTCTAGAGGTTCTGATTTTTTATAAGGCTGAGCAATTTAGGAAAAAAATCATCTCATGTTGTTTAGTTTATTCAATTGTCATCCAAAGGCATTCTTTGTTTACCCAAAAAAATCGAAAGGCGTTCACCAAGCGCACATATCGGTGTATTGGTATACACACGGGTTGAACTCCAATCATTGGATCATAGCTGGACACCAACCAACGATAGGAAATGAGACGAGTCTGAGCAACTCAATACTTATAAATTTTTCTGGAAAGAGGATATATAAAGCTAACAAGGCACATTGAAATCTTATGGGAAAATTACTCCTACATCTTCTTAACATTTCATTTACTACACAGACCTCCCTGACACTTCATTTACTACACAGACCTCCCTGACACTTCTTGACACTTCATTTACTACACAGACCTCCCTGACACTTCTTAACTTGCATATATCTCCTTAAAACTAACGGTGTTAACTTAAAATACCTTTTGTTTTGCAGTAGTACATAAACTGATTCATTCTCCAACCCCAAGTTTCGGGCATGGAGCTGGTTCATCTTCGCTGCCACAAACCGCGTCTCTTTTGCTTTTGTGGCAATAAAGACAGAGAAACACACAAATTGACGAAAGAGAGAAGAGTGTGTAGGTAGTAAACTGCTAAACCTTGTCGGGCTCTTTTCTCCTTTTCTTTTTCTCCATTCTCATTCTCTTACCTTCAGAAACGGTTCTGCAACTCTCACATCATGCGAAAGAGCTTTTAGTTGCCGGAGGAAATGCACGCATGAGATCTCTCTTTGCCTTTGTGCTTTAGAGGAACCAGACGTTTTGGATTTTGGATTCCTTTCAACAATGGGAAATGTCTCCTCTGAGGATGGTTTCGATCAGCAGAGTGAACAATTTAGGAGCAATTGAGTGCCAACGTCAGTGAATCTGAGAGTTTGAGTAGCTTTTCCTGCCAGCGCTACGATGCTGAGGGCGCTTCAAGTTCTCTCCCATTGTCTTCGCTCGCTGGGCGTCCGTTAAACATGAATTCAGGATTTCTGGCGCCGCCCTAAGCCAGAAAAACCGGAGGCGGATTTGTCTGTTTAGTCTTCTTTTTATTTTATTTTGTTGGATTGTCTTGATCTTTTAATTTGTCAAACTAACTAGGAACTGCTTTAGTGTTGGTGTTTAAATTTCACGTTTTTGATCTCTGTCTCTGATTTCTCTTCTTAAACTACTGGTTCAGGTCACATTTTAGCATTATAAGCATTATCCCCTTCGCCGCCTCCTCTATAGAGGAGTTGTTGAACTTCTTCTCCTTAATGATGTCGAAGACGGCAACAACGTCTGATTGACAGTAAGCAGAAGAAGAGGACTTGAGAGAATTGACATGGAGTTTGTGGGTGGAGCCGAGGAATGAAGAATTTGATTTGAATGGATCAAAGGGGAGGGAAGAGAGAGGAAGAAGGGGGATAAAGGTATTTTCATATTTTAAAAAGATAAAGGTATGTTCCCGTTAAGCATTATCGTTCATTTTCTACCAGAGTGGACTAAGGATGTGTTTGGTATCATTTTTATTTTTATTATCTGATATATTTTTATTTTTGTAAGTGTTTGGTATCATTTCTGGACACTGTTTAAGAACAGAAAAAATAAAAATAGACCAAAAAACAAAAAGTGGTCTTGGCCAGAAACGCTTTTTGACTTTTTTTGCACAAGTCATTGATAAGCACGTGCGCTAACCCTTCAAAAGAACGGGTAAAAAAGTAATTTTAAGTTTTTTTTATAAATCCAAGTCGTCTTCTTCCTCCTTCCTTACATTTCTTTTTTTGTTTCATATCTTGTGCAAAACAACCGATTCTTCAGGAGAGCCAACTGCGATGATATGCCTCAGGCCCTTGGCACTAGCCATTGAGTTAAGAATTTATTTGTTTCCATCGCTATTATTGTGTTAATTTGTTCACCATGAGGATCGATTACAGATACATCCCAGCTTCACAGGCTAGAGCTAAGAGTCACAGGAAAACGAGCTTAAAGAAGAGATGTCTGATGATCTTGAAGCAACAAAGAACCAGCATGATCATTCTCTCTCCAATGATTGATCGTCCATTAATTTCACTCTTCATGTCAGATTGATTGTTTGTAAACCTGTGATAAGAGTGAAAACCTCTTATAGAATCAGCTACACTTCTTGCCCATGGAAAGCCAAAATGAAATATGCTTCACAATACTAAATGCACCTCATTCAGTTTTTGTGGGCTCTCTCTATAACTAGTTTTTCTCTTTGAGATAGTGAAATTTTTTATTTACTGCAACCGTGGACGTAGCCCTCACACATTGTGTCGGTGAACCACACTAAATCTCTATGTTCTCTGTGTGTGATTTCTCTTTTCTATTTCTTGATTCTGTAACAAGATATAAGTTTATGGGTTAGCTCTAGTAATAACACACAGACTCATGTGGAGGTAAGTTTGCATATAGGTTCATTTTGAGACCTCCACGCTAACTTCAAAATCAAGATTCAAGTTTATCTTCAATATTCAAATGGATCAATCAATCGATCAAGAAGAATTCCAATTTTGGATCGAACTCCAAGCCAACGGTGTTGGTTATAATTTAATGGATGCAAGTAAGTTCATTGTTACAGAGCAGAGAAAAAGGAACTCAAATGCATACTCTTTCTCCAGAACAGCTAGTTGGACCCATACTTGGCATCAATATTTTGATTCTCTATATGCAGATTGCTCTGTTACTTAAGCAGATATTATGAGAAAACAACAAATGATTCATGCATTGGCACTCCCGGGTTTGAAATCAAGGAGAAGATTCTTCTCCCTGCATCTCACTTCATCCTTGAATAGTTATAAAAATTATTTTTGAACATTGGTATACCAAATATATTTTTCATTCTACAATCTATTTTTTATTGCAGTTACGAAATAACTTTTCATTTTTTTTTATCAAAAATGGTTTTTAAAAATACTTTTTGAAAAAATAGCAAAAATCAAAAACAAAAATGATACCAAACACAACCTAAAGTGTTATACGTTCTATTTTTGGATCAGTGTAAATCAGTAAGTGCCAGAGGAGGTCCGTATAATATAGTAAACGAAATGTCAAGGAAAAGTCTGAATAATTTTCCATGGAAATAAATCATCCATGCCCCTCATGCTGTATGAGAAAATCCAGAGTGACTGTAGTTTATTGTGGGCACGTACCAATGTATTTGTATACATTAGATTTCCTCATGTCCGCACGAGGGACATGAGAGAGGATTTGAATCATCTTTTATTCAAGTGGAAAACGGGAGTACGAGAGTACAAGAGAAAGAGAGAAAGGTTCAGATTTACAAGAAGAGAATGGGTATAGAAATCGTCTCCCGCCTGAGTTTGGGCGGGAGACTTGGTGGCCCGGATGGATAGCCGCCACATGGCTCTCGGGTGGATCCGAGCCCTCCATCAGAGCCGACACCCAAGCCGACAAGCTGAGCCGACAGGGGTGTCAATTCGAATGGAGGGTTAGGATCCACCCGAGAGCCAGGTGGTGGCCATCCATCCAGGCCGCCAAGTCTCCCGCCCAAACTCAGGCGGGAGAGGATGTGGATCCAGAGAATTGGTGTCAAAAATGGGCCCGGCTCGGAAGCACCAACCGAGCCGGCCCGATATAACCCGAATCCAGCCCGGACCGAACCTTAATGGATAGGTTTCGGTCTCGGCTTGTAAAACCCGACACCGTTTCAGTCCAGACCGAAACCAGACCGAACCGGCCAGTTAAGAAGCCCGAATTAGCCCGAACCAATAATACCTAACCTGAATACCGGTAAGGTCCATCCGGGCCCAGTTTCTTAATTTTAATGGTTTTAAATTTTGATGGATTATATTACACTGTTATAGTTCACTTCTTGATTCGATAGATTATATGAATCTATAGTTGAAAAGAGTATGTTAATTGTTACAATTTATTGAATTACATATATATAAGAGGAATGATACTAATTTTATAGATAGAAATAATAAAATATGTTATATATCTTACATATAAAATAGGCCCGATAAGCTTGATAAGTCCGATCCGGACCGAACCAACCCGAAATCATCTCAATAAACCCAGCCCGATAACAAATCGACACCGGACCAGCCCGTTAATTATTGTGTCCAGCACAGCCCAACCCAGCCTGAACTCTTAATGGACATGTTTTGGGCTTATAAAACTCGACATCGGTTCAGCCTGGACCGAAACCGGTCCGGACTGACCCGTTGACACCCTTAGTTCCTTGCCCCAATTCCTTTTTATTTAATGGAGAAATCGACCCAAAACTTTTCATGTGTATTAGGGCCCGTTTGATAAAACTTCTACTTCTAAATTCTGAATTCTGGTTCAAATTTGGATTCTACTCCAAACTACTCTAGTGTATGATGAATTTAATATTTGGATTCCCATTCCCACTTGGGTCTCCACTGTCTGCGGGCTGTAGTTGTTTGCATCACAGACCATCTACGGAGACTTGCAGAAGCGCATCATCCATCCCCAATCCTAGCACTTGCTTCTTTGATTGCCATGGCCTACAGCTACAAGAGAACCCGAGGAATCTCTTCTTCTCACTCTTCTATCCATCGATGGAATCTCGATGTCTTCTTGAGTTTCAGTGGAGATGCGGGCAACAAAATAATCATCGATGACCTCTACAGTGCTTTGGTTCAAAGACAGATTCGTACATTCAGAGATGACGACGAACGCAAGCGAGGAGAGAAATTAATTGAAGAATCAATGATCGCCATAGTCGTTTTCTCAAGAAAGTACGTTTCTTCCATATGGTGTCTCGATGAACTAGTGAAGATCCTTGAATGCAGGAGCAAGCTTGGTCTAACTCTTGTGCCTATTTTCTGTGATTTGGATCCGTCGGATGTCCGACATCAGAAGGGTATTCTAGAAGAAGCATTTGGCAGTCATGGAGAGAATTTAGAGGAGGAAAAGGAGAAGGTGGAGAGGTGGAGGAAAGCCCTCACAGAAGCGGCTAATCTTTCTGGTTGGGATCTGCGAGATATTGCCAATGGGTAATCCTTACTAAAACCCTCTTTTAACTTAATCTTAAATTTTAGTCATTTTAGTTTGTTCCCCAAACCTTACACATTATTATATATTAGAAAGAATTATTGAGTGAACCTTACTGTCTTGTCTTACGCAATGTATTTTCGAGTCTGAATCCTAATGTGCGTTCCATGAATTGCTCTACATTCGTCGTTCATATGTTAAAATCAAAGGGTAGTTTGGTGGTAGTTTGGTGGTAGTTTGGTCAATTGGGTTCAGACTAAAATATCTGAATCTTGTTCCCACCCTTCAATGTAGAATGTTAGGGGTTACCCTGGATGCACATCCTAGGGGATCCATGGACCATATTTCCTCCTTAGGTAAGAGTCTCCCTAATCTGGAGACTTTTGGGCCAATATTGGGCCCATTTGATGATTGTTGTCTCTTTCTTGGGTGTGGGTTCTCTGAACGAAGCTGTTGCTCGTGTTCACCAATGGTAGCAGGCGATGGTAGATTCGTCAGTAGGAGGGTAGGGGAGGAGAGAGATATAGAGGGCTGCTGGCATAGCTCCCACTCTGCCGTTCAGGGAACCTTTTCCCCTCGTTTTTTGTCCCATCTCTTATTTCTCACAAATTTCATGGGAGTTGGCCTCATTAGTCCAACATAATTAGCATTTATCAGTGACTTTGGGCATGTATGCCTATGTAGAAGACGAAAGACCTGATGATCACTCTGACTTTAAAGACTAATAGTGCATAGGCCTTATCAAGCATAGGCAGTATCATAGTTGTTAAGACAACATGGCGACCCAAGGCATTGGATGGCCACCTAAGCGTTTAGGTGACAAGGTCCCTGCCTAGGCTCTCTAGGCATGCATTATATGTAATATAGCAATGATAATTTTATATATATATGCATATATGCAACATAGAAGCCAAATCAATGCAATATGATATAATTATGCTAATAATGACCTAGTATGAGAAAACCACTATATATTAAACAAAGCATATGCTTTAATATAAGCATATTCATCAAAAAAACAAAGTAATAAACATGAGTCAACTTAGACTTGTGGAGTGCAAAAAATTGATATCACATAAAACATGCTGCCACAAGGCGGCAACATGGCATCCAAGGCAACACTAAGGCGCCCTAGGTGATGCTTAGATGATTAGGGTGGTCGTCCTTCTTACATCAAACAAGGCAATCACATACCTTCGGGCCAAAAACAGCTCATTGACGCCTAGGCACGCCTTGATAACTATAGGCAGCACTATTAATTGATGTAGGACTGAACTTCCTAGTGTCATAGGATTTATGATGTAGCAACTAACTGTAGCTGAAATAATGAGGATGTTAAGATGGATGAGTGGTAAAACTAAAAATGATAAATAAGAAATGAACATACTAGAGCTAATTGAATAGTAGCTCCAATACATGATAAGTTGTAAAAAGTTGTTTGAGGTGGCATGACCATGTACAATGGAGGCCTTTGAAGTCCAGTATGGGGGGTTGATTTGATTTAGATTGAAGAAGCTAAAAGAGCCAAGGGCAGGCCTAAAATGAGTCTTAGAGAAGTGGTGAAGAAATATATGTATAACCTAGGACTGGTAAAGTATGACTCTAAATAGAGCTAATGAGAGGAAAAGATCTATGTAGCCAACCCCACTAAAGTGGGATAAAGCTAAGTTGAGTTGTGTTGAGTTGAGTTTAGTTGTATGAACTATGAATACTTGGAATTGAAAGATAAAAAAATATAATTTGCTTTAATGTAATTTTAAGTTGTTTTAATATGTTATCAATACGGCTGATTAATTGCTTTAAAATGTTTAAATTAGCCTTACGCTTCTACAATAAATATTTTGAGACATGAAATCTATAATTACAAGGTTAGAGTAATGCGGTGCTAATCCTTGTAATCAATAGAGAAGAAGAAGAGAAGAAGATAAGAGAAATCAAATCAGGTATAGGTACCTAATCCTGTATTCCAAGTTTACCAACTCAAAAACTCTTGAAAAAAACTCAAACTTCTTTACTCAAAAGATGCTTAATTGACGGAAGTGTATTACATATATAAAGGTCTCTGAAATTCAAATTGACTCATCAAAAGACTCCTAACACTCTCACCCCCTGACTTAAAAGCATGGAATAAAATCTCGGCGAGATCTCGCCAATCTCGCCCTTCTTGACATTAGCCGAGACGAAAACAGGGTCGATAACCCTTTTCGTTTCGGCAGATGCATATTCTCGCCGAGATCTCGGTAAATTGCTTTTTTTTTTTTTCTCTCTTTATAAAAGAGAAAACTCACTGTTCTCGGTTCTCGCTGTTTCCTCTTCTTTATTAGTTTTTTGAAAATTTTCTCATTTTTTCCTCATTCTTTCTTTGTTTGGACTTTTAACTTGCAACGGGTGGTGCTTTGGACTGTGGGGATTGCTGTGGGAGCTTTGTATCAACTGTTGAAGGTTAGATTCTTGCCTAAAAATGAGATTTTTACATGAGACTATGAGAGAGAAAAAAAAATTGGTAGAATCTGATGAAATTTTTATATGTTAGATACGTGAGCCCGATCTACGAGCTCACGGTTTCAGATTTCGATTTTGATTATTGTATGTATTTTTTTCAATTATTCACATTTAAAAACTAATTTCTAGCAATTAAAAATTAAAATAATTATTATTTATACTTATTTGATGATGATGACGTATTTATATGTTAATCACCATTGGCTGATCTACTGTCCTACGGTTTCAGATTTCGATTTCGGTTGTTGTTGGTATTTTTTTCAATTATTTGCATTTAAAAATGAATTTCCAGCAATTAAAATTTAAAATAATTATTACTATTACTCATTTGATGATGATGACCTATTTATATGTTAATCACCGATGGCAGATCTACTGTCCTACAATTTCAGATTTTGATTTTGGTTATTGTATTTTTTTTTGAATTATTTATATTAAAAAAATAATTTCCAGTAATTAAAAATTAATTTAAAAATAGTTAAAAAATAGGGAAAAATAAGGAAAAATATTCTGATCGCATTTAAAATATGAGAGTTTTGAAATGTAATTTCTGCTGTGTTCAAGTTTATAAGGTTATTGAAGTTTGGGTTTTCTATGAAACAGTGCTTAGAAATTATGTCGAGACCAAGTTCTGGGGCAGGCGATGGAGGCGACAGTGCCAGTTCCCGTACTGACCCTGTATGACAGTATGGGATTGCCCTTCAGGGTGATAGGAGGAAGACCCAATGTAATTTTTGTGGGAACAAGCTTCAGTTTGGCGGCATCACAAGATTGAAGCAACACTTGAGTGGATTGGGCAAAGATGTTTCCAAATGCCCGCAGTGTCCTGTGGAGATATCCAGGGCTATAGGTGAAAAGTTGAGGGGAGGGAGGCAGAGGAGGACAGCAATGGAAAGAGAAAAACAACAGTTTGAGGAGGCAGTTCGAGGTACCATACCAGAATCCAGTGAGAAACATGAGGCTGAGGGATGGGATGTAAAGAATATGACAGAGGCAGAGGCAAGACAGATGCGCCATGCGGCACTGGCTAGTAAAGAAACCTTCAGATCAGATGCGGAAAGGAGACAAGTAGGAGCAGGTACATCTGGAGCAGGTGGCAGTGGTAGTGGATTTGCTCAGCCTGAGCCACATAGACGGAGCAAAGAGATTGGTTCTTGGTTTTCTAGATCATGAAGTAGAAGGAAAGAACCTGTGCCTCAGCCACGGCGACGGGATGATTATGTTCAAGTTCTAGAGCAAGATCCCGGAGTCTTTACGAAGCAAGGTAGCAAGCAGAAAAAAATAAAGGCAATGTTTGGGGGAAAGAATAGGGAGTCAGTAGGGTATTTTTACTCTAAGTGGTCGTTTTATCATGGTATCCTAGCAAACGCCACCACAGACCTTTTCTTTCAGAGCATGCTAAATGCAGTTGCTGAGGCAGGTACAGGGATTAGAGGGCCAAATCAATATGAGCTAATGACTCATTATTTGCCTCAACATAAGAAGGAATTATAAGACTGGATTCTAGGCTAGAAGAAGAATTGGGAAGATTTAGGAGTAACCATTATGTGTGATGGTTGGACTGGTCCTACTAGAAAGTCCATCATCAACTTCATGGTTTATTGTGATGGGAGGACGATGTTCCTTAGATCTGTCGATGCATCAGCTGAAGTAAAAGATGCTGACTATATTTATGGGTTGTTGCAACAGGTGGTGGCTGAGGTGAGAGCTCAGAACGTTGTTCATGTTGTGACGGACAACAGTAGCAATTTTAAGAAGGCAAGGGAGATGTTAATGAACAATGCCGACTACAATCTCTTTTGGACTCCATGTGCTGCCCATTGTATTGATTTGATGTTGAAGGACATGGGCAAGATAAGTAAAGTGAAGAGAGTGGTTGAGCAAGCAAGATAAGTAACAACTTTCATCTACAACCATGGTTATTCCTTGAACATACTCAGGGAGAGATGTGGAGGGGACTTGGTCAGACCAGGCATTACCAGATTCGCTACGAACTTCATAGCATTAAAGAGCTTTAAGGCGAAGATGGCCGGACTCAGATCGATGTTTGCATCTGATGATTGGTTTTCATGGAGACAGTCAGTTATCCCCCAGGGAGTGGAAGCACAGAGTACTATCGCTTCAGATGAATTTTGGCAAAACGTGAAGGTGGTAGTCAGGGTGTTGCATCCTGTAGTGCAGGTATTGAGATTGGTAGATACTGAGCGAAAACCTATCATGCCACTTCTTTATGCTGTTGTGAATGCATTGAAAGTACGTGTTAAAGCTTTGATACCACGTGGCTACAAGAATTACATAATGATCATCAATGACTAATGGGAGAGCCAACTCATGCGTCCATTGCATAAGGCTGGTGAGTAAATTTGATGATGTATTTACTTTAGTGTTACTTATGTACCAATATAATTTTTATTTGCTTTAACCACGTATCTACTGTCAAATATTTATACGCATGTACTTGGGACGAACGCAAAACTCATTGAGGCAGTGAAGCTAGTAGTTGCAAAGTTGGAGCCAGATCCCTAAGCACAGGCATTGGCAAACCTAGAGGTGAGTTGTATGCTTTAATTACTGGAAATATGGCAAAACTATATATTGTAATGGCAAATTTTATAAGTTTTCGATTGTGTGTAGATTAAAACCTTCAGGGAAACCCGTGGGAGTTTTGGGTTCCCCGCTGTAGTGGCTGGACGTGACAAAAGTGATCCGTGTATATATTACGTTTAAATGACATACAAAATTAAATTATCTTATGTTTTATGTATTACGTTTAAATGAAATACGAAATTAAAATATGTTATTGTTCTTATGCAGTTGAATGGTGGGTGTTGTATGATAAAGATGCAGCTGCTCTGTGAAGAAGATAGCAAGTATAGTGTTAGCTCAGACATGCTCTGCATTCGGCTGTGAGCGAAACTGGAGTACTTTCAACCTCATTCATTCAAAGAGGCGGAATCGACTTGGCTCCCAACGGCTAAATGATTTGGTCTTTGTGCATTACAACATGAGTCTGAGGGTGCAAAACATGTTCCATGATAAGGAGGATGATACCCCGCTCGAGCTCGCCAACATCTTCCAGCTTGACTCTGAAGAGGAAGATCCATTAGTGGAGTGGATGCGGGACAGAGGAGTACCAGTGATGGACGAGTCCGGGGGGATGTCTGACCCTTATTTGGCTAGCCATTTGGATACTGATGTCAACGAGTTTCTAGCCTCGGAAGAGGGTTGAGTCCATACACGATCACCTGTGCCGTTTGACCCTCCTGCTGGCACTGATATAGATGATCCTAAGTGGAGTTGGAGTGGTAGTGGAGCTAGTGGTAGTGATCATGGGGGTGGGCGTGGAGACCCAGGTTATTGGGGCTGATCCAGAGCCACAAGCATCACCTGTTAGATACACTGAGGAGAGCCAGTATACTCATGCAACACAGGATGATGACTATGGTGCACGTGCGCCATCCTCATCACGTAGACCAACTTCGTATTCGTGTAGGCCTCAACATAATTCCCAATCTCAACATGATGAAGATGTTGATTGCAGTAGTATGATGGATGTCGATGTTGATAGCCTCTCTACTGGCTTACGAAGATTGAGTGTGGAGGAGAATAACAGTTATTGCAATGGACAGGAGCAGTGGAATGCTCCTAGATATAGCACTAGTTTAGTATACACTTCAAATGATTATGTTGATATTAATTTTGTCCCCTATCCCACTGCGACTGCATATGGTTCTTCCTTTGACGATCGTTCAGATGCAGGTGTACAGACACAGAGTCAGAGTGGATCAACCAACTTCTATTCTGTTCCATCAGTACCTCCGCAAGAGTCTACGTACCAGAATACTACTTCAAAAGTTTTTCCATTCTTCCCAAAGATAGGTATCCTTTGGACAGCTATTAAAGTTATATTTATGAATCATGTGCAAGACTACCAGAACTACTTTGCATCAAGAATGTAGTGGGAAGATTATGTTGCTCAGTTGGGAGACAATTTGCGTCGACAACTTTCCCAGATGTACGATGATAGTAGGATGGATCATCCATGACACTGTACGTATTACTAGACATTGTATCTGTATGAGGATTGTAGAATTGTGGACTATGGGCACATGGGGACTATGTCACTATGGGATCATTCAGTATTGAACATTTGAACTATGATGTAATGATTTATAATGAAGTGTTATTTTGTTTCTCTTTCCCCTAATGCATTATTTTATTGTTTCATTTGCTATATTTGATTGAATATAATAGTCAATATTAGTCTAAGTTTACAACAGACTTCAACGTTGACTGCCAAAACATGGGTGTAAACCCAAACAACCACAAAGAGTCATTATTTTTATAATTTTATGCTCTAAATGTGTTTATGTATGTAAAAATGAGGTTCCCCTGAAATTAGAGACCTAAAAAATATATTTTGGCCACTGAGACAGCCTTTTTAGGCTGTTTTGGACAAAATGCAGTGTCTCGGCGAGATCTCGGTTTCGGAGGAGGCCGAGACTCCTCCTGCCTCCTCCGAAACCCGAGATTTTAAACCTTGCTTAAAAGGAAATAAACTCAAAACATTACCCTTTAAATAGCTATTAAGTATCCTAATCTAACTCGAACAGTTAAGACTCTAATTTCGTGTACTAACTTCACCCCCACTTTATGGGCCTATAAATTAGGTCCGTTACTATGAAACCCAAGAAAAAAAAATAAAAGGCTCAACGTATAACATAGCTACCCAAAGCTCATTTTCAGCCCATTGGACTGGAAACTGGGCTTTTTAAACTTCTTATAGGCATCCATATAGTCTTAACGCAATTTCATCGATTCCACTGGTGTTTGAAAAACCTTGTCCTCAATTTTTTTTTAGTGTTGAAGAATCTTCATGACATGATCAACGCCAATCTTCTTGTTCAGTCTGAGGAAAAAAAATTGTTGAATACATATAAAATCAGCACGTCTGGTCCTTTTTATCAAGAAACTGATGTGGTAGGATGAATTCAATATGAATTGTTTTTCCTCAATAAAAACCTCAAATTGTTGGTTCCTTTTCAAGAAGATAATTGAAGTTTTGTTACTCCTTCATTGATGGAATATTGTTCGTTGATTTCATCTTGCTGCTCAACAATGGTTTGATGGAGTATTGTTCATTGATTTCATCTTGCTGCTCAACAATGGGCATTGGATTTTCGTTATGACTAGCAATCACTTCTTATTTAGTTTCTTCAGTACAAGCCATCACTTGTTCAGCCACAGCTTCTTGCTTCTTGTCTTTATTAGCTTCTTTGATTTCTTTGGTTTATATTCATTTGTAGGCTTAAATTCAGCAAAGTCAATTTCTTTCTTAGGCTATGATAGAAAGCTTAGGATATCTTTCACGTACAGCTTCTTCAGTAAGTTCTTCTTTAGGCAATCCAAGAAAACCAATTCATTGTGATGTGTAAGGGAGCATAAGAAAGCTAGTCTACCATCATGCTCTTTCAACCATTGTTTACCTACTTGATGATGTGCTTTGAAAATGGAAACACCCAACCCCAAGATCCATCATAATACCGAAGAGGAAGATAATAAGTAATGAAGAAAAGACCATTTCCTCCGTCAAGTTTCAGTACACTTGACCACCACAACTTGTGACACGATATTTTTCTTTTGCTCTTCGTCCTCATATATTCTACCCCTCCCTAGACCCTGCAGTAGTGGGCGCGTTGTGTACAGGGACACCCTTTTTTGTCATCCTCATATAGCATAGCCAACCTTCTATTAGGTAATTTGAAGACGAGTATGGAAGAAATGAGAAGACATATTCGGCGAGAGTTTAAAATTGGCTTTGATGCCAAATAATGTTGTGCTAGTCCTTGTAATCAATGGAGAAGAGAAGAGAAGAAATCAAGTTTACCAATACCGTATTCCAAGCTCAACAGAAAAAATTCTCAAAATTCTTTACTCAAAACATACTTAATTGATTTTTTTTTTTAGGGTGGAGGGGGACCTTCTGAAATTTCGAAATTCCTAAATTGACTCATGAAATGAGGCATGGAACAGAGCCACTAAGAGGAAGTTCTGGGAGTTACGAAGGAAGTTTCAGGTTCATATTGATTGTGGTTTGAAAAGGTTCCTAATCACTCTCACACAATAACTTAAAGTAAATAGACTCAAAACATCTCTTAAAAGCTAGTATCCTTATTTAAACTCAAACATCTAAGACTCAAATTTCGTGTACTAACTTCACCCCTACTTATGGGCTTATAATTAGGCCTGTCAGAATGAAACCCAAGAATACTAAAGGCCCAATCTATAACATAACTAACAAAGCTCATTTTCAGCCCATTGGACTGCCAACTGCTCCTTATGGGTCTTCTAAGCTTACGTATAGGCATCCATACGGGATCATAATCAAACACTACTGCATCATAGAGCTTTGATCATTTGGTTTTATAAGCATGGAAGCATCTTAACTGGTTTCATTGATTCTAGAATTTGCATTCATCATGTCTTTGGGAAGCAAATCAACTGGTAAACACATTAGCAGGTTTATTTTGTGATAGTTATAGTGCTTTTAATTCCTTGCCTGCATCTGAGGACAGGTTAAGGCTTGGTGTTTTGAGATTTAAGAATTTATAAGGGTTGTGAGGTTAAGTGGATTGACCTTCTCTACTTTGGTTTTGGGGTATGGAAGGATCCCCCCCCCCCATGGCAACGTATTCCATTAGTTTTATTTGATGTATCAATAAATTTTTAAAGGGTTGCCAGAGGTCCAAGAATGATCGGGTGATTTTTTTGTTTTTTGTTGTTCGGGGGGGAATTTTGAAACTTCAGGAAAATAAAGTAAAAAGCCCCATTTATGGTAATAAGCCAAACAAATTCATTTGGCATCTGCAATACATTTTCCATCCACGTAATGGTCAAAATGACCAAATCATTAGTCCACATGGTAGAAAAAGTTTTCCATTTGGGAATGGCTTTAGGCAATGGTTACGTGGGAAGCCTCCTTTATATTTAAATTGTTTGTTACCACTTAATATAGCCAAATTCTGCCACTTCTAAAAGCAAATTGTGTCGTTTTTGTTTTGTACTACAATACAATTACTATTTTATTGTATCTTTTCTTCTTCTTCTTCTTCTTCTTCTTTTTATTTTTTTAAATAATATAGACAGATTATGTGTCCCCTATGCTTACATTAGTTATCTGGATCACATTTGGCAGGCACAAGGGGAAATTTATCCAAAGAATTGTTGAAGATGTTTTGGTGAAATTAAGTCGAACACCAATCAGTGTTGCCAGATATCCAGTTGGAATAGATTCTCGTGTAGCACGCATGAATGTGCTCTTAAATATATCTTCACATGATGTTCGCATTGTTGGAATTTGTGGTCTTGGTGGATTGGGTAAAACAACAATTGCAAAGGCAGTTTACAATGAAATTTATCATGGATTTGAAGGTAGTTGTTTTCTGGAGAATGTGAGAGAAATTTCAAAACAACCAAATGGTCTAATTTATTTACAAGAACAACTTCTTTCTAACGTCCTCATGAAGAAAAACTTGAAGATAAGTAATGTTGCTAGAGGAATAAATGTGATCAAACAAAGGCTCTACTGTAAAAAGGTTCTTGTTATTCTCGATGATGTAGATCAATCTGACCAGTTAAATGCATTGGCTATCAAACTTGATTCATTTGGCATGGGAAGTAGAATCATTGTCATATCACGAGATGAGCATTTGCTGAATGAGGTTGAAGTTGATGTAATATATAAGCCTGGAGAGTTGGATCCTTGTGAATCTCTTCAACTATTTAGTTGGCATGCCTTTGGAAAAGATCATCCTATAAATGACTACATGGAGCTTTCAAAGGAAGTAGTAGCTTATGCCAATGGACTTCCATTGGCTCTTGAAGTTTTGGGTTCTTTAATGTTTGTTAAAAGAAGCTTACATGAATGGAAGAATGTGTTAATGAATTTAAAAAAGATTCCTCATAGTCAAATTCAAAAGAAACTACGATTAAGTTTTGATTCTCTGGATGACATAGAGAAGGATGTATTCCTCGATATTGCATGTTTCTTCATTGGAATGAATGAAGACCATGTAGTTAAAATTCTAGATGGATCTGGATTATTCGCACACATTGGAATTAGTGTTCTCATTCAAAAATCCCTTATAAAGATTGATTTGAATAAGTTAAGGATGCATGATCTTGTTCGAGACATGGGGCGCGAAATTGTTCGTGAAGAATCTCCGAAGGAACTTGGAAGACGTACAAGATTGTGGTCACATGAGGATGTTTGTGATGTATTGACAAAACACAAGGCAAGTGCAATCAAACTTCTTCTTCCTTCCTAAACTTTTGCAAATGTGATCACTTTTTATCCTAAAAGTTGGAAATCTTAAAAGTAGGTCTTTTGGTCATGTTGGAATGTCAAAACGAAGGCAATAAATAACACTTCACCAATGTATTTACAAGAAAGACTATAAGGAATAAGAAAGGGATTAGAACTTCCCTTAAAAGGAGTAAGAAGAGACTAAAAGTAAATAACATTCCTTTATATCTTTCTCCTCTTTAGCATTATCTATCTAGCAAATATCTCAAGTCTCAAGGTTAAGGACCAAAGACCCTTTCCTCTTTTTTTTTTTTTTGAAGTCCAAAGCCTTCATAACATGCCATGTGTGTTTCATGATGGACCATCTATTCTGATGCAGATCAAGAGAGGTTCCAACACAAGTATTCATGTCAGAAAAAACTCAAATCCTAGTCTAATGGATTAAGTAGTAGCGTAAAGGGTTATATGGGTCATGGACGAGGATTTTTTATGTTTTCTATTGTAATAACCTATTTTGAAAGTCCATATATGAGGGATACCATACGAATTGAGAAGTCTAAGGGATGTTAGTGGAGTTATGTATGAGTGGAGAAAGGTATTGAAAATGTAAAAATCATTAAGTATCTTGAAAACAGTCCCAATGTTAATCCTTGTAAATATGCAAGCCATTAGGTTTAGGAGGAAGTCCAATGAGGGTCTAGAACCATCTCAGACTCTCTATGTAAAGAGATACAAGAGATGCCTGTAACTGTAAGCATTTGGAAAAAAAAGAAAAAAGAAAAAAAGAATTGGTGAAATTGGTTATAACTATCCTCTGTGGGAGACAAAGCAACAGTGAGATGATGTTCCTCGTGAAGAGCTGGGTTGCTCGATCAGACGCTGGTCAAGGCTTAGGTGGGATGCCAAAGTCATTTCCTTTAATGTTCTTTCGTTGTAAAGAAAAAGTGTTAGAAAAGAGGAAAAACACTCTGTTATCAATTCTGATTTTTGTCCCTATCTTTATTGATCTTGTTGCAATTGATCTCCCATTGGTTGCTTGCATTATATTTCCATTTCAGTTCTAATTTTTATTCTTTTTGTTGTTAAATTTTAGAATAAATTTCAGCTACCCCCCAAAATAGTGCGAAACATCACCTACCACCCACACATTTCAAAAAACATCAACTACCACCCAAACGTTTACCATCGTTAATCAAATAGATCCACTCCGTTAAACGAATTCCGTTAGTTGCTGATGTCACCCAAAATTGATTTGAAATGGACAATAATGCCCTTAAAGAAATATTAAAGACGGTTTTACCCTCCTTTACTTAAGGAGTGTAAAACCCCAAATCTAAATCATGTTTCTTCTTCTTCTCTAGATCTACCCTTTCTTCTCCGATTATCTTCGCAGACGATGCAAGCCTTTTTTTCCCCGACAATGGCGCAACGAAGCTTTGGCCGGCGGCAATTTTCGTCTGAAAAAACTAAGAACTGTTGGTGGGAATCGACGATGTTCCATGTGAGAGCTCCGGTTCCATATCCTTCTATTCTTCTTCTTCTTTCTTCTTCTCCAATCAAAGTAAGCAAACTGTTAATGTAAGAGCTCCAGTTTTATATCCTTCTATTCTTCTTCTTCTTTCTTCTTCTCCAATCAAAGTAAGCAAACTGTTGTTACGTTCTTCATAACTCAATCCACAGATCTGAAAATGATTGGGTTTAATGTTCATATCGATTTCAGTCCCAGTTTTGGATTCCATTAATTTTCCTACACTCGGAAAAAAAGAAAACGAAACAAATCATGATACAAAGCAGAAATTTGTAGAAAATCCAGCCGAGAAAGAAGAAAAAAAATAGAGAACAAATGGGGAATACAAAGCTTTGGCTGGCGGCAATCTTCGTCTAAAAAAACTAAGAACTGTTGGTGGGAATCGACGAGGTTCCATGTGAGAGCTCCGGTTCCATATCCTTCTATTCTTCTTCTTCTTTCTTCTTCTCCAATCAAAGTAAGCAAATTGTTAATGTGAGAGCTCCGGTTCCATATCCTTGTATTCTTCTTCTTCTTTCTTCTTCTCCAATCAAAGTAAGCAAACTGTTGTTACGTTATTCGCAACTCAATCTAGATCTGAAAATGATTGGGTTTAATGTTCATATCGATTTCAGTCCCAGTTTTGGATTCTATTAATTTTCCTACACTCGGAAAAAAAGAAAACGAAACAAATCGTGATACAAAGCAGAAATTTGTAGAAAAGCAGCCGAGAAAGAAGAAAAAAAATAGAGAACAAATGGGGAATATTAAAGAGTCGTCAAATATGAGTTTCTTTAGTTTCACATACCATTCGTTTTTGTAGATTGAGTAATCAGTAGGATCACAGAGTTTATCCAGAAAAAAAAAATCCTTTCGGAAGTTTTACGATCTCGTCTAGTTTTTCCCATTTTAATCTCCAAACGAATCTCCATTTGGGTAGAAGAAGATGAGGGAGGGAGAGAGGAAAGGAAAGAGAAGGGTCATATTAGTAATTTTACTAGTTTTTTAAAATTTTCCAATTAAAAAAAAGAAAGGATAAAAATGTCTAATGCTGATTTCCGTTTCCTCCGTCAGTTACTTGGGTGTAGTTGATGTTTTTTGAAAGGTGTGGGTGGTAGGTGATGTTTCGAAACTATAATCGGGGATAACTGAAATTAATCCTAAATTTTACCCTGATGTAGGGCATAACTACAATAAACAATAAGCTTGTGTGGCTATTCCAATTGTCTTTTTTTTATTTTTTTAATCAAGAAAGCCCATAAGACCATGATTAGAAATTTTCTTGGGTTTTTTTTTTTCTTTAAAAACACTAGCTAGGCTCACACTCTTGCTGTCTCTACCTCTATCGATTCGATACGATCGATTCGTATCCGTATTGTTGGGGGTCGATACGATACCCCTGTGATACATCTCCCAATTTTTAAAATAGTGTTTATCGCTGCGTATCCACCGTATCGAACCGATACGGGTTGATGCAGGTCGATATAGTCGATATGCAGCTATACAGGTTAATACGGCTAAAATTAAATTTCAGTAAAACTAAAAGTATTGAACCAGTTGAGACGGGCTTTAAAATGATTGTCGCCTTCATTTCCTGCTGCTTTTTGCGAACCAACGGAAAGAGTTTGTAAGATGGTTGGATTTCGACCATTATTTGTAAATCAATCACTCTCCTAACTTTATGGCTTTGATTATACATAAAAAACCACTTAGAAGCAAAGCATTCTACTGTTGTTTCGATCTAAAATTGAAGTTTAATCGACCATTTAAGCAAAACCCACGGGAAAAGGTAAAAACCTGCAACTTCGACATGATATTCGTAATTTAGTATGAATGTAAGAAACATTTTTTTTCTTAATGTTACTTATTATAGTGTTTTTGTGCTTTAAAAATGTGTTATGCATGGTCCTTATCATTCTTGTACATATCTTGCCCCGTATCCAAGTGTATCCACCGTATACAATATGATATGTCTCTTAAAATCGTCCAACCGATACATTACCGATACACGATACTTTAATCCTTGATCATCACACTAGCAAGAAGCCTGTGTGATGCATAAGACAATAAGAAAAATGGATTTAATAAAGTAGATGTAAAATATACCAGAATAATGAAAAAAAGTATGATGTTTCTAAAGATTCAAAATCATGATTGGACAATGGAGCAATCTTACCATTGTGCCAAGGCCCGCCTCTTTCACAAGTTGTCAAATGTCAGCCTCAAATTCACTCATTTGCCCTCCCATGTACCCATGCATCCTTAGGTTGTTGGTGAACCCTTTTGCTAGTATCACATTTTTTGAAACTTTATTTTGCCACGTGGTGAATTATTTTTAGCTGAGACTTGACATGTGTGCAGGACCCTTGGGGTCTACCTGTTCTTAGTTTTAAGTATCGGTATCAGGTATCGTATCTGAGGGTTGATTTTAAGATTCGAATCATATCGTGTCAAGGGTATGCAAGATACGCATGGATATGGATATACATGGAAATGTTAGGGAAATGCAAAATACAATTTCAAAGCATAAAACACCATAAATAAGTAAGTCCGATCATAGGATTCTAGATGGTTGGACCTAATCTCCGCCATGTGGCAGATGATTTAGGACCTAAATTTTGTTTACAAGTATGTCCCTAATGGCAAAGAGGATTCAAAGCAACATAATTTATCAATCCTCTTTGCTGTAGGATCGATTAATCAGTCCAAATTAAAAACTGCAGTAAAGAAATAATGAAGAAATCCACTTATCTTTCAATCTAACTGTTAGAACCTGATGAAACTTGGCACAGATAGTCTTTATAATAGATGTGAACACCCTCTGAAGTTTGAGAAAGATCTAAGAAGAATTAAAGGAGCTATGAGTACCGAAAGCTTGCTGTTCCTGATTCCGCCAATGCTGGGATAGCTCAGATTGCTTATAGGCTGTTGAGTGCTCCTTACTTTCTTTAACTTGGGTTATGTGGATCAATATCAGATCTTAGATAGCAAACAAACAGAAGAAACAAGAGAGAATGGAATCTGGTTGAGTCTCACAACCATAGGAGACTCAACCAGAAAATAAGAATTTAACTCTTTTTTTTTTTTCTGCTGGAAAATCTACCTCTGTGCCAGCCCTTCTCAATTTTATTTATAGCTTGTAAGATTACATAAAATAGGAAAGTTTTCAATTGAAATTAAAAGCTAAACTTCCTTTATAGAATAGGAAGTTTCCTAAACAAAAGAAAAGAAAGTTTCCAAAACTGAAAAATAGGAAAGTAATTTTTTAGTCTCCAAGTAATTGAGACTTCTAACTAACTAGCCTATATTTTAGGAAAGAAAACAATGGAAATAATTGAACTAAAAATTAGGAAACTAAGAGTCCTAATAGTGCTGTTTGCTGGCGGTAGAAGAGATCTCTATCTAGAGATCTTAGTTAGGATTCTATTTAGGCTGGCTGCTTAGTCAGCATTAGCTTGCCCCAAAAACCCAGGCCCCTTGATTATTTGCAGCTCTTCCTCCTGGCGTAAACCCTGATCTGCATCAGTCCCATGAGGCCATGATTCTCTGATTTATCTGTTAATTTTAAACTCAATCAAAATTGGTTTTATATTATTTTTCATATAAATTGATGCCTTTTCTAACAATTTGATTTAATTGGTATATTACTGTTAGTGTCATCCATGGGATCATCCATGTGTATTAAAAACAAAAGTTGATGTTTTTTTTTTTGTTTTTTTTGTTTCTGTATATTGTTTAAATACATTGTCATTCAAGGAATCGTATCTGTATTAAACAAACATTGATGCATGATTCGATTGTGTATATTGTTTAGATACACTATTATGCATAGGATCATATGCATTATAATAGAAAAACAAATGAAACAAAGAACTCGTTGAGAAAGAGGAGGAAAAGGTGCAAGACTATGATTTAACAAGTAATTTTAGGCCGTAGCCTTACAATAGGATCTTTTACATACAATCCCAACAGCAAAGTCGATAAACATCAATCAAAATAAAAGGTCTTTTTTACAACATGATTTTTTACAAAAATAAGAATTAAGAAGATTCCTTTTTGAAATTAAGAACTAGAAATCAGAAGTAGGAACTTATCTAGTCATTCTGGCCATTGGATGATCAAATAACTACTATTGAATGAAGCTTCATATGGTGGTAGAAGTAGAACAAGACTAAAATATGAGGTCGATCTGCTCAACGGTTAGAATCTTATGGAGTACTCAAGATGCTGCAACAATGAGGTTCCAAAACAGGACTGCAAGATGTATTAGATCTGGTGAGGTGTTGATTGGTTGACGGGGGTCTTCTCTTTGATTCAGCAATAGGGGTAGTGAACTCCTGCAATAGTTGCTTCTGGTCTTCAAGTTACAACAACAAGATAGTGCCTTGTGGTTGTCGAAATCGATGGAGGAAGGGGAGGGAAGCCAGTAGCATGGTTCAAGGTGCTGATCGAAACCAGTGGTTTCGACTGGCACAATTCGGTTTCGACCAAGGTCGAGACGAAACCTTATGTCGGTACTGAAAAGTACCATGAAAACCTGGTCTAACTCGACCAAGTTTCAACCGAAACCTGGTTTTGACTTGGTTTTGGTCCACCTATCCTTATAAAAGTCTGGGTTTCGACCCAAACTTGACTAGATTTTGACTCCAAAGGGAGGAACAGTACACAGGAACAACATATATTAGGCTACATAGGAACAACATTTATTAGGTAGTACTTATTTTATATTTCATTTACTTAAGATATTATCCATAAATAAGCAAACCCCCCCCCAATTTAAATACAATAAAAACAGTTTAAAATTCAAATTCCAAAAAGATAAAAAATCAACCCTCTAGTTCAAGAACAAAAACAGATTTTTAGGTGTGGGGGCACTTTTTAACTCCAAATTCTAGATTTTTTCCCAAATCTAAAATTTTCATAAATTTTATTATAGTAAAGCAACACTAAAAACCCAGAGTGTGCCAAAATAATCTCTTGCTGTGATGCTTAAAAAATTATATCCATTCAGACGACTTTGAACAGTATTTGCGCCTCCGAACAAGGTTTAACAAGAGCGTAACTCTTTCATTATAACTCAGATTCAAGCAATCTCGGATTTGTTGCAAAGCTGATTCAGCTTTCCAACAAATCCGAGATTGCTTGAATTTGAGTTATAATGAATGAGTTACACTTCAGTCAAATCTTGTTAGGAGTACGGTCTCTGGATGAAAATAATTTTTGGACATCAAAGCAAGAGATTATTTTGGCTCACTCTTGGTTTTTAGTGATGCTTTACTATAATAAGATTTATGAAGTTTTTAGATTTGAGTAAAAGCCTAGCATTTGGAAGTTGAAAATCGCTTCGCACCCAAAAATCCGGTTTTTGTTCTTGAATTGAAAAATTGACTTCTTATACTTTTGGAATTTGAATTTTAGACTATTTTTATTGGATTCAAATGGAAGAGGGGGGGGGGGGGGCGGTGTTTGCTTATTTTTGAATAATATCTTACTTAAATGATATTAGTCATAAATAAGTACTGCCTACTTAACTTTGGACACAATCCAAGGTCTCAACGTACACTAGTAAACTTGGGTCCACACCACATGTTATTATTTTGGATGTCTTTTTTTTCAAACTAACTTGTGAAATAGGTATATAAAAAAGGTTGAAATAGGCTACTAAAAAAATAAAGTTCTGGGCCTCTAAACCATGGTTTCAAGGTTTTCTGGGAAAAATCCTAGATTTTCATGTAGTTTCAATCGAAATCCGAGACAACTTGATTCCGAGGCTGGTCGAAACTGGCACCTTGAACCTTGGCAAGTAGAACCGATGGGAATAAAGGGGGTAGGGAAGGAGGGGACAAGAATAATGAAGAAGGGGAGGGGAGGGGGATCAGCCGAGTCTCACAGCCTTAGGAGACCCAGCTAGACGTTGGCAAGCAAGGTTTCTTTTTTTTTTTTTTTTCTAAAAACTTCCTCGTGTTTCTCCTTGTATTAATATTTATAGCTAGAGCTTGAATACAATTTTGGAAGGTAAGATTGGTCAATCTTTCCTTTGTGAAACTTTACAAGAGTGGAGATTCCAATCTTTTACTATCTTAGACAATCTTTCTAAAACTGAAAATAGAAAGACTAACTTTGGAAAGTAACTAACAATAGAAAGAACTAACTTTAGGTTTTGAAACTATATATATAGTAGGTAGATCTCTTGGCAGCTGTCACCAACAGTTCTTACAGCTGTCCAGCAGCTAGTGGTAGCTAGCCACTAACCGTAGGAGACTTGGGCTTGGCTCTTGGGCCTCCTGCGGTAGACTTGTACTTCCTCAAAAATTAACTGAGACAATAAGTCTCCTTAATTTTCGGGCCGTTTCGGAACTGTATCGGTCCGATACAGTCCGATACAGTTCAATACTTTAAACCTTGACCTAGCCAAAGAAATTTTAGCCCCCATTTGTCATGTGGCAGGTATGCTGACTAGGTATGGTTACATGGTTTTGGTCTACACAGATCATTACCCTTACTAAATACTGTTTTTGTTTTTTCAGGAAAAATGTTCTTTAAAAGAATTGCAAATAAAATTATTGCTAGCTAGCTAGATAGATAGATAGATAGTGTAGTGAGTGAGTGAGTACCACATTTATACAACAGTAGGGAAAAATAACACTCTTATAGTCTTACCTCAAAAATGTAGCACATGAACATACAATAGGGAGAGGATGGTAGGGGTGTCAATCGGTTGGTCCTGGTTGGTCTCGGTCGGGCCTAATCGGTCACCACCAATTAAATACCTTGCACTGTGACAGACATGTTTAATTCATCAGTCCTCATTTGCGAGATATGGACACGTTTGTCTTCGGTTCAGTCGGTCTCGGTTCATAATCGGTCTTATGCTAATCAGCCTAATTGGTCTGTTAACGGGTTTCAATGATGCAAACCAACTGGTTCATAATCGGTTATGCTATTTGGTCTTATGCTAATCGTCCTAATTTTATTTTTTATTTTTTATGAATAATTATTTCTCATGAAGGGTTTGTGAGAGCATCCCTCTTAACTGACTCTATATCATCAACAACTAAATTGTTATATTCTATCATATAACTTAGGTGGGAGTAGGACACCAACTTGAACAAATTGCATAATTGTCAATGGAGCATCATGGTCTACCAAAACTATGGATCTATCATTATGCATTATTGGAAATAAAAGATGGGTCCTTCTATACTTCAATGATGTCCCTTAGCCTCAAGGACATAAAAAATGGGGGTCTTAAATGAGAAATATGCCTTTAGCGATATAATCTTTAGCGGTTAATACTTAATAGTCATTTAATTGGTAGGTGTTGGGTTAGGTCCTTAATCGGTTGGTGCGGTTGGGCGACCGTCGGGCTACACACTTGCATTGTGAACGACCCACTGTCCGGGTCTAAGCCTGTCACGTTTAGTAAACGGTGAGTGTCGGTCTGGTTCGGGGGACACTGTGCGGGCCAGAAATTGACACTAATGGGGGGAGAGAGATCAGAAGAAGCTGGTGGGAGGTTGTTTATTAATGAATCATTACCAATCTGTTTAGTAATGAGCATTATCTTATTATTGGTCATCTATCTATTCCCATGTTTAGAAAGATCAGTTTTGATGATACCACTCCTCGAGATTAGTTGATGAGTTATCCTTGTTGGAGACTCTAAAATTCTGTGAGTATGTGATGTGCTAATTATGCCGGTGACTCTATACCTTGAGATGATAAGAAAGAGTTATCTATGTTCTAAAATGTACTGAATGCTTTATTACTCTGCCGTTCATAAGGAAATATCATCTTTCTTTATATATACAAGTATTCATGTATGTGTATATGATCCATAAACTGCCTGTCACACAAACTAAAGAATATTCAGAACTTCTGAGCTTGACTCATCATCGTGGTAAGAAGATCTAAAGGAAGATATGTTAAGTGAGAAGAAGCCATTGGAAATCTAGACTACAACAGGAGTTGAAGATCTGGAACATGACACTGTGCTGATATGGAGCAAAGACAAGAAAACAAGATTGAAGATCTATTCAAGATGGTCTCCATGAGCTGAATAGGATTTAGATTATTTACTAAGTTATTCTTGGTAAATCCTATGTACTTGATTTCGTGAGAGATTGCTCAAAGCCTAGTTAAAGTCACCTAGACAAAAATGATATATCGTCTAGGTGAAGACAGACTTTGATTCATTAAAGGTTTAGTGCATCTAGAACTTAAAATAGATGCCTAAGACCTTAGAAAAGAAGTCTAAGAACTTGGTTCAGACTCCGAAGAGCTTTAAAGATTGAATAATCTAAGTTTAGATGTATCGTTTGAAGGTAGAATAGCGCCTAGATGATTGGCTGAACTTAGAACAGACGTCTAATTGAGCATCAGTCAGATTGTCTCTTAGACAAAAATGAACTTATCGAGAGATATGTCTTCTGTTCTATTGAGGATAGACGTCTAAGAATAGGCGTCTGATCGAGTAAAAATTTGTTTTATTTAAAATAACCATTGGACTTAATACTCTGTTAACAACAAACTTGAACCTACAAGCGGCTATATTTCTTACTATTGGTCCTTCACTGACATTTGCTACTCGAAATCGATTTAACATAGATTTGAATTGTTAGCTTAATAAAATAAAATACTATCCTAACTAACTGCTTTGACTAGTGGACTCTTGGTTAGTTCAATAGTTTACTTTATTGGTTTCCTTTACCAATTAGGTATGTTAGTTTCCTTTTCCTATTTGAGTTTATCTTTTTATCTTTAGTTTGTAACTAGGACTTTGACTTGTAGAGTCCCTAGATCTTATCTAGTAGTGGTTTTATGTTTTTTTTTATAAAATAAACTACAAGGAGGAAAGCAATACATCGATTCTCTCCATCTGCTCTTATTTTCTATTTTGTTACATGGTATTAGAGTTGGTTTGAGAGTCGTTTAAGATTCTTTGTTAGGTGTGCAGCCACCACTATTGCTGCTCCCGCTGATGTACTGCTGCCCCATTGATGCCACTAGCCCTTCTTGGTATTCTGCTGATGTGCTACTGCTTCTGAGGTACTGTTGATTGAGAAACTCTTCTCTACTGCTGATATATTGCTGCTCTTGATGTGCCATTGATGTCTTGCTGCTCCTAATTTACTATGAAGCACTACCCTATTGCTGCTGACAATATCCATCAGTCTTAAACCTACTGATCTACTACCTCCTGCGATTTGATGCAACCTACTACAAACTACTATTACTTAGTTCATTGTGACCTATACTGTGCTGCTACTACTACTTGGTTCATAGTGACCTTTACTGTGTTGCTACTACTACTACTACTACTATTGCTACTACTACTGCTTCCGCTGCTATATTGTTTCAAGCTGAAGCTCTCACTATCCTAACTAACTGCCTTGACTTAGTCAATCGTGTGGACTAGTGTTTCTCTTAGTTAGTTTATTAGTTTCCTTTGTCAATTAGGCATGTTAGTTTTCTTTTCCTATTTGATGTTACTTTATCTTTAGTTTGTAAGTAGGACTCTAACTTGTAGAGTCCTAGATCTTATCTAGTAGTTGTTTTCTATTTTCTATAAATATAAACTACAAGGAGGAGAGCAACACATCAACTCTCCATCTTCTCTAATTTCTATTCTGTTACATGAATCATGAGCTTTAATGGCTAGTTTTCCTTGGTAATCATCTCTAGTCTATAAAAGAGTCCTAGAAGGCCGGCGAGACAAATGATTGGAAAAGATTTCAAAAAAATTTCATGATATATCTGAAAGAGAAAAGAGATAGAACAAGAGAGTCAGACCTGATTTAGAGTGATATCCTTGTCTGAGTTGTTGATCTGCTTGCAAGAGCATCTATCGAAAAACAACCCCAAAACTGCTCGATTTTCTGACTTAATTTTTTATTTTTTTTTAAATTTTTTTTTATCGATGGGTTTTCAAAAGGCAATCTGGGCAAAGATCTCTTTGTGAGTGAAATCAAGTTTACTGTGTTTTATTGTGATTTTATCTAAATTTTTGGTTGTCTTTATTGATCTGTAATTGTGGCTAAAAAGCCTTATCTTTTGTATTTGATTTTTGGCTAGGACCGTTTCCTTCCTCAGCTAGTTTAGCTTGAAAGGGCTCATAAAGTTAATTGACACCTGAAAGTCAATCAGATCAGTAAAAGAGGTGAAAGCCCTCTCAGTTGGGTTAATTGTATTTCTGTGTAAAAACAATAGATTAGCACGAAGACTGCTTAGTTGTAAAGGTTTATTGACACCTTAAGTCAATCTAACAGTGGATTTGCTATGAAGTAGCTTATCAGTGGATATAGGCTGGTAACCCCGGTTCGAACCACTTAAATTTGTGTGTCAATCTCTCTCACTTTCCCTATTCTGTTTTCATTGGTAAATCTCATTGAGGAAATCAGTGGTGTTTACAAAGCTTCTGCAGATATATTTGAGTTGATTTTAAAAAGGGTAATATTTCACAACACACTCAATTCACCCCCTCTTGTGTGTTGCCTCAGTAAATAGTTTTGTAATCTTTGTTTTTTAGAGGGTTCTGTTTTCATCTAGTATAAATAGAATTCCAAAAAATACAAAATAAAAAATAGACATTAAAAAAAAAGGGAGTCTCAGTGCACGAGGCTCCTACTATTGCAGGGTCTGGGGAGGGGCAGAATGTACGCAGTCTTAACCCCACAATGCGGAGAGGTTTTTTCTGTTTTTCGTACTCGTGACCTCTAGGTTGCAATATGACTACCGTACCGTCACACCAAGGCTCGCACTCAAAAATAAAAAATAGACATTAAGTCTATTTTTAATTTTTGGAAATATCTACCATTTTTTATATCCATGACCAATCTTCTAAACCCAAGGCCTTTATAGCATGCCATGTAATTCATGATGGACTGACTATTGGGTGGGTTCCATATATTTCCCCCCTTGATCATGGTGTAGGAGATAACTATGATAAAAAGTAAGCATGTGTTTTATGAAATTTTTGTTCAAAAAATCAAATATACTTTAAATGCTCCCATTAGCTTAGATGATTGCATACTTGATTGTGCAAATATTTTATGTATATAATTGTCTAGGCATCCCGGCGAGTCAGACAGGGCTAGGCGGTTGGTCGTATTATTGTGTCATGCCTTGTTTTATTTGTTTATTTTTTTTATTAATGGGATTTGTAGCATTTTTATTGGATATATAAAGTATTTATATACACCATAATGCATGGAATCATGTATATCTATTAAAAACAATAAAAATTGATGTGCTCACCCCCTCTTTTTGTATAAATCCTTTTATTAAGATTTACCCTTACAATGCCTTGGAAACACCTTGGATACGCTTTAGGTTCGCCTAGGCTCCGAGGCACCTCTCCAGCGCCTTGGTTCGCCTTGGCACCTTGACAACTATTCTATATAATCTTTCTAAAGTAAATTTCTGCACGGCATATTAGGAGAGTTTTTCTAAGTAGGCAATTGGTTCTACGACATGGCAAGTCCAATGGGGTCGTAATTTTGTGTCAGATAGACCTCTAGGTCTTTTGCTTGTATGTTGAGATTCAGCCCGACCCAATTTGGCTGTGGCAAAATGAAGAATTGAAAAATAAAGAACTAGAGAGAGGGTGCATGCAAATACATGGATGTCTAACAAATAGAGGAAATCATGGACATACATGAGAAATTATTCAATTAAATTTGACAAGTGGCCAATCCAAACCATTCTCTAGTTATCCAACATTCAATTTTGCTGCATCACCTTTCCACGTGGCAAATAAGTGGCCCACCAACCTCTCCATATGTGCCACCTAGATAAGCTGCCACCGTTGAGGGGTGTATATTCATATGCAAGTCCTTACCCTTTGACTCAATAATACATGGTTTGTAATTGTGGCCCATATATATATATATATATATATATGGCCCAAAAATATTCAATATTCCTATATATCCAACCTTGTGGCATTTCATTTCTTTGCAGTGGGAACTGGGGATCATTTGCAAAAACAGAAATCCTACATATTAATTGGTTGGAATTTTAGGTTCCACCGAAATTATTTGGCCAACTGTGTATTTGGTTCAGTAATTTTTCTGCATGTTAAAGGCATTTTGAATTGAAATTTACATGAATAGAATTAATGAGATCTTTCTGTATCCATTGGGCCTCATCTGAATTGCCATGTGCCATTTTTTTTGGCACTCTTACCAAACTCCCATTCTAATAGACATTGGTAAAAAAATTCTCCCTACAAGAAAATCTTGGCTTCACCCCTGATCTTAAACATGTTTAACTTCAAATGTGTATGCTTTTGTGCCTGCCCATCTGCACTTTGTTGAAGTATGTGGTTCACTAATCCAATTCCTTCTGTTCCTAGGGAACCGAATCTGTTGAAGGCCTCACTCTAAGCATGTTTAACTCTGAAGATGTGAGTTTTAGTATAGAAGCATTTGCAAATATGTGTAGAATGAGACTGCTTCAACTCAATTACGTTCACCTCAAAGGAGGGTATGAACATTTTCCTAAGGATTTAAGATGGCTTTGTTGGCATGGATTCCATTTGAATTCTATACCTTCAAATTTTGACATGGAGAATGTTGTTATCCTTGACATGAGAAATAGCAATATTAAAGAAGTTTGGAAGGGAATCAAGGTATGAAATAATTTCAATAATTCTCTTTCTTTAGGATGAATTTTGGATTCAATAAAATTTATATTTTTCTTTTTTTAATTTTTAATGCAGCCGCTCAGAAGGTTAAAAATCCTCAATCTTAGTAATTCACGCCACCTAAAAAAATCCCCTAACTTCATAGGACTTCCTAATCTGGAGAGATTGATCCTTAAAGGTTGTACAAGTCTGGTTGAAGTTCATGAATCCATTGGATTCCTTGACAAGCTTGTTGTCTTGAATTTGAAACACTGCAAGAATCTTAGGAATCTTCCCAGTAGCATCAGTAAGTTGGGATCACTTGAAGTACTCAATCTTTTTGGTTGCTCAAGACAGGTGAAATCTAACTCATTGTTCTCATTCTTTCAAATTTTGGCTTCACAAAGAAAAAATTCCAATCCCTTCACTTTGGTTCCATCTTTTTCTTGTTTGTACTCCTTAAGAGATCTAAATCTCAGTTTCTGCAATTTGTCAGAAGGTATGATTCCTAATGATATCGGTGGCTTATCCTCATTGAAACAATTATCTTTAAGTGGGAACAGTTTTCGTTCTTTACCTGCCAGTATCAGTCGCCTTTCTCGTCTCGGAATCCTTAATATGAGGGGTTGTGGAAATTTGCAACTACTACCAGACCTTCCCTCAAGTTTAGGAACATTGGATCTAGAATACTGCTCATCGTTGGAAAGTTTACCAGCAAATATGAGTGACCTTTCTCATCTTCTCAGTCTTACTTTGGATGGATGCAGAGGGCTGCGGTCACCACTAGAGCTTCCTTCAAGTATAGGGTACTTTGGGAGTTCTGGTTGCACATCTCTAGAAGTACTAAATCTTGCAAGCGTATATCCATCATTGCAAGATTTAAGGATTGACTACAATCGCTTTTCCAGCCTATCCGACCAGATAGATCACCTTACTGAACTTATCTCTGTAACTTTGGATGGCTATCCAAGGACTCGATCGTTGCCAAAATTCCCGTCAAGTTTGAAGGCTTTGTTTATTGAAGGTAACTCATCAATGGAGCTTACCAAGCAGATTCTGATACAAAGCCTGGCAACCTCACAATCTATAGGAAGCATCTGCATGAGAGGGTGCCACCATCTTGAGAACATTTTGCGAAAGAAGAGCCTTTTCCAGGTCTCTCTCTCTCTCTCTCTCTCTCTCTCTCTCTCTCTCTCTCTCTCTTTCACACACACACACACACACACACACATATGAAGTTAAACATGTGTGTGTGTGTGTTTATTTATTTATATATTTATGTGGAACAGGAAATATACAGGAGTTTTGAAGTGTGTGTGTTTATTTATTTATATATTTATGTGGAACAGGAAATATACAGGAGTTTTGAAGTCATTGGTAGAGGAAGTGAGATTCCAGAGTGGATCAGGCATCAAAGTATGGGATCTTCAATATCTTTCGAGGTATCTCCACATTCAGGTTGTATGATACAAGGGTTGGATATATCTGCTCTTTTTGCAACTGACAGAGAAGGCTATGCATTCTCTTCTAGCCTTCTTATTTGTAATAAAAGCAAGGGTATTCAGTGGGATTACTCTGGAAAATACTGGCCACGCCCTAGCTTAATAGATCAAGATCTTGTGTGGGTGGGCCATGTTCCAGTTGCTGGCCTTCCTAATTACTTTGAAGATGAAGTTGGATTTAGGGCTCACTTCGAAGTGGGGGATCAAGTGGAGGTTTCAGTGAAAATTGAAGTTGATGATGTCAGAGGAGCAAGGGTGCAGATGAAGAATGTGGAGTCCTGCTGGTACACAAGCCAGATGAAGGAGAAACCCATTCAGATGATAGATCAGTGACACAATACAACACGGCTTCAGATGATGATGTCCTTATGGATGAAGAAGGCTCAGTAGCTGTTTACGTTGAAGATGAGAGGAAGAGAGGCTATAATGAGGGTGTGGCATGGTCTAGTAGTGATGCAAAACGGTTGAGGATTGGCGACTAATTCATGCATCATATTGCTTATAGAGGTTTCATTCCTTGGAGTATCATGTGTGTGTGTTATCTTTAATGATAGATGTTGAGTATGTTTCTATGATTTGCATAATCCATCTCTATGAAGGTCAGTTAGCCTGTTGTAGCAGTGGAGTTCATTGCAGTTCAAAGATCGAGCAAAATTTTTTTTTTCCCGATTCTGGAATTATTTATTCAGCTCCGACGACTTCTTCTTTCCCCTGCTTCTTTCTTATGTATACAGATCTTCCTCTGTTTTTGTAGCATTGTACACTCTGTTTTCATAACCTCTGTTTTTGAATGTTTTTTAACATTGTTTCCTTAATTCTAATGGTAATGAGGCCCTTCTCTTTTCTTGTAAAATTTTTCGTGCAAATGATATTTTACAGGAATATTTGTTTGCATTTAAAATTTTCCTACTCTTTCAACTCTTTTTTTTTTTTTTACTAAAAAAAAAAGAAAAAAGAAAACATTTTGGCTCTTTATTTCCATGTAAAATGGTAGAAAAATAAATTTTTCCTATAAAATATGACTTTTCACCATTTTACATGGAAACAAATGGAGGGGAGCCTAGTGAAAATGAATGATTGTTTCCTATCATTTTTGGTAAGAAGAAAGGGCTAATGTGACATATGTGACATATTTTGGTTGGTGCAAACAACAAAGTATATTCTTCAATATTTGCGAGTTATTATTTTATTTTTAATTTCTTTTGAAATTGTATTTTCATTCTATGTTTCAGAGCCCTTGTCAAAAACAAAAAATCCCATAAAGATAAATAGATGTTATATTGACCGATTCATTACATGTTGCTACTTAGATGATTCTGATTTTGTTTACCATTTGAATCAACCTCATGTATTCTGCTATATTGGCATCTTCCCTACTTAGATTTGACACTGACATTAGATGTATGCATAATTCCATCCAAAAATTCATTTATTTATTCAATTTTTATTGTTTGAACAATTTAATTAAAAGTTGTGAAAAGGATTCTTGGCCTATTAGATCTAGGGTAATTCTTTGGTCTTGCACACTTATGTGCCATATGGAAAGGGGATGTACATGTAGCATATCTAAAAATTTAATACCTAGGCGATTGTTTGGGTAGATATGTCAAATTTCAGTCAAAAATTTGTTTTTTGGTAAAAAAATTGCAGCCCAAATTCGATCATATACTCTTCATGTAATGCATACCTCATATATATGTCCATTCATCCCTTTGGTGGTCCATGCACCTTTTTTGTTTTATTAATTGATAAAAAAATTTCCCTAAAAGGTTGTGTTTGTTTGGATATAAAATTTCACATGTGACATTGATTTAAAATTTTCACTTGTAATATTTTATATGTTAAAAGAATTTTCAATGTTTGTTACCAAGAGGTAAAATATAGTGATCTGGAGGGAAAAGAAAATTTGACTTTCTTTTACCTCCTAAAAAAAACCATTGAATTTTTTTTAACATATAAAATGTTACACATAAATTTTTTTTTTTTGTAAAATTTTATGTCAAAAAAACATTGCAAAATAAAGAAAATGTCTTCTACAAATACAAAATGTGTAGCTTTAGTAGTTAGAGAAGAACTCCCATTGTAGGGATATCAAATTGGAATATGAACCAAAAAGCCCGACTGAACCTGATTTAAAAAATTGTAATTGGGCCGATTGAATTTCTCATTGGTTCGGTTTAAGTTTTGGTGTAACAATAAAATCTTCAATGTTGGTTTGGTCAAGCTTGATTGGATTAATAATCTCAATTGAAACTGAACGAATAGACCAAACCGGGAAAACCCCACGATAAAAACTATATAATAGTTTTTGGTATTTATTTATTTATATACTTAATAATTGGATTTTAATTGTTGATTATAATTTACTAAAAAATAAGATATATGATGTAAATAGACCTATAGAAATTCCATTTAAGGTATCAGTTGAAGTATATATTAAATTTAATCTATTAATAACCGATAAAAGATCGATAATTTATTTTTTGAAAAAAGACAAAATAGCTAATCAGTTTTGGTTTAGAATTTAAGCACCACTCAATTTATTGATTGGCTTCAGTCTATGTATTAAGGGCATTGGTTTCAGTCTATGTATTAAGGGCCTCAGTCAAACTCTTCATTTTTTGTGAGGTTGGACCTTATTCCCTTTCAAATGGCCAATGGCTCATGTGTATAGAATCTTTTAAAAGAAGAACTTCAAAGCCTAGAGATAGGATTATTAACAATTATCTTCTTATTATTTACCAGGAAAAAAAATATTCTTCTAAATTATTATTCCTTGCACTTTCCATTTGGAAAAAAAATGATATGATTCTTTTATTCTTTATGTTGTGGTGGATTACAAAATAAAAATCAGAAATATTATTTTATTTTTGTACACTTTTTGGTGGAGGGAGATGAAGGAGAATTTGGTCCGAAGCCTTGGGAATGGCAGTCCATAAGTCTTATAAGTTATCAGTGTTTCTCATTAGCCAAAATAAAAAGTCAAGTATATTGGGCTTGCTCAAAAATCAAATTATAATATTTATTTATTTAATTTTTTTTTTTGTTTTCGTTTTTATTGTCATATACATTAATTTGAACTTTATTGTATATTTATTGTCAGGCAGATAATTTATGGCAAAAGATTTTGTGTACGACTATACATGTACATTGCAGTTACTTCTACCGTCATATGGGAATAGATGAATAATGTGTACCAAATTTGCCCTTTTTTAATGGATGAAAGGCCCAATATGTGACAAAGTATATACATGACCATGGCCGGTGTATAAAAACTGAATCTATAATTTATTCTATGTTTCAATGGGAAAAGAATAAAATTAACTGCACATGCTAGACATTCTCTTAGCTCAAGAGCATCCAAAGTTTTTTTCCATAAGGAAGTCAACTTCCAAAGACAATGCATTCACCTAAAAAAAAAAAAATTCCAAAGACAATGACATTTTATTCCTAATAAAGCACACAACCCCAAGGTTCTCTTGGTGAATGAATCTTGTAGGCTCTCTTTTTTTTTAAATTTTTTAATTTTTTAATTTTTTATTAAATTATATTATACTTCGCAGTCAAATTCCTTTGATCTAAAAGTTAAAATAAAAATTACATATAAAAAAAATCATTACTAAATATAGGAAGAAATTTAAGTAGTTTTTACAATAATATTAGGTAGTGATTATAAAAAATTTCTCTTCCCTTCCTTCTAATTTTCCTTTCATTCAAACGGAGTTGTTGTAACGCAACCATGTCTTCCCTTATCCCTTTCTTGCAAATGTCTAAATTTTTTTTTTCAGAACTAAGTTTCTGGAGTCGAAAATAGATTGATAAAATTCCTTGGATCCATAAATTATTTTTCCTAGTACCATTGAGGAAGCAAAGATGACTTAATATAAATAGCTTGAAGTAGCTAGGACTGCAACAGGGGTCGGGCTGGGCGCGGGCATTTTAAAACCCAGCCAGACTCTGAGTTCTCTTAATTCAGTTTAGACCTGGTCCGGCTGTAATTTACGGCCTAAAAACCCAATCCTAACCCACCCTCAGGGTTGGTTGGGCTCAGCCAGATTGCCCCTGACAATGGGGATGGGGAAGGAAGATGCAGAGGTTAGGCTTGGCTGACGAGAAGGGGAAGAAAGAAGAAGGGAAGAAGAAGAAAGAAGAAGAAAGAACAAGAAGAAAGAACATGAAAGGGAAGAAGAAGAAGGAAAAGAAAGAAGAAAGAAAAAGATGAAGAAGAAAGAAGAAGAAGAAGAAGATAGAGCCGGGTTGGGCCGAACTGGGCTCGTTCCAAGGCCTCAACCCTGGCCTGGCCTGGCCTTAATTCAGAACAAGAAATTCTCTGCCCTTACCTACCCCCAGGGCTAATGTATCTCAGCTCAACCCGCTATCAGGGCCTGTGTATCTCAGCCCAAACTCTGTTCGGGCCAAACTTGCACCCCTAACTTGAAGAGTAGACGAAAAAATTTAACTAAAGTAAATAAATAAAAAAAAATGTCAAATTCACTCGATATAAATTCACTGGCTCTACAGGTCAAAAGCGTCACCCAAATTTCTACATTCATGAAAAAAAAAAAAATATATAAACTTAAAACATTATGTTATAAAAATAGAGGACCAAACATTAGGAATATTTGAGCTCACTTGGAGTGAAACCATTGATTTTTGGTGGGCTTTTTTAGTCTTTTCTAGCCGACTCCAACTGGCCTTCCTGATGGACGGAAAGCCCGATACGTGACCTTGTATATAAATGGCTTGTGTATAAAACTGGATCTATAATTATTCTATGTTTGACTGGGAAAGGAATAAAATCCATCACTGGATATCTTCTATCAATGCTATTAAAAATCTTTCAAGTTTTTGGATCTTAGCTCAACAGCATCCAAAGTTCCTTCCCACAGGGAAGAACCAACTTCCAAAGACAATGACATTTTAATCCAATAAAGCACACAACCCCAAGCCTCTCTTGGTGAATGAATCTTGTAGGCTCTCTTTCTTAATTAAATTATATTTTATTTTGCAGGAATTTGATCTAAAATGAAAATAAAAATTACATATATAAAGTATCATTACTAAATATGATAAGAAACTTAAGTAGTTTTTACTCAGTAATTTATACAATAATATTGGGTAGTGATTATAAAAATTTTCTTTTTAGATTTGAAAATTTTCACTTCCCTTCCCTCTAATTTCCTTTTCAACTAAACATAGTTGTAATGCAACCAAATGTTCACTTATCCATATATCCATTTCTTGCAAATGTCTAAATTGTTTTTTATTTTTATTTTTGTTTTTTTATTTTTATTTTTTTGGAACCAATTTTCTGAAGTCTGAAATAGATTGATAAAATTCATTGGATCCATAAATTATTTTTCCTAGTAACTATTGAGGAAGCAAAGACGATCTAATATAAAAAGCTTGAAATCGACTACAATAGGGTCAGGGTGGGCCAGGCTTTTTAAAACCCAGCATGACCTTGAGTCCCCTTAGCTAGGTTTAGGACTGGCCCGACCCTAATTTAGGGACTGAAAAATCTAACCCTAACTCGTCCTTAGGGTTATTCGGGCTCATCTTGATTGGCCTTGACCATGGGGATGGGGAAGGGAGATGTAGATAGACTAGGTCAAGCCGAGGAGAAGAAGAAGAAGAAAGAAGTAAAAAAAAAATAAATAAAGAAAAAAGAAAAAGAAGGCGAAGAAGAAAGAACATGAGGAAGAAGAAGAAGAGGAAAGAAGAAGAAAGATCCAACAATCTCCAGATGCTCCTTTTGTTATACTTCCATTGAAACTTTTAACCATACTTTCCTTCAATGTGAGGTTGGTAGGGTGGAACCTGAAGGGGGCAGCTCAGTTGGCAAAGAGCCTACACTTCAAGAAGTAGAAGGTTCTAAGTCCGACTTCTCTTACCACCTTAGGGTCACTCATACGTGAGTATTAAGTTCTCTTTCATTTGTTCTTTGGGTGTTAGTAGAATGGTTCTAATTCAATCCTAGAATGATTCAGCCCATACAATTGTGGGGTTAGTATGGGCCTGTGGGACTAACCAGGCTGAAGGTTGAGATGCCCATCGTTAACAAAAATAAAAAATAAAAATAAAAATAAAAAGTCGTGCGGGTAGAATGGATTGAGTTCATAGGTTACTTTTCTCTTCATTGGAGTGGTTTTGATAGTGCTGAACTTCTCTTTTAATGGTGGAAGCATAAGACTACTGTTGTTATTATGAAGAATATCAGGTCGCCAGGTATTGTCATCGTTGCTCACAATCTTTGGTTTGGAAGAAATCGAGCTCGTTTTGATGGTATAAGGCAATCTTTGGCTAGAATTTTGAGATGAATAGTGAAGGGCATGCAGGACCTATCTATACTGGTGCGTGAGCTGTATATTCCATTACGGAGTCGGTTTTTGCCAGCCGGTTCAAGCTTCATACTAAGCTTTCAGCTACTCGAGCCATTCAATAGCTTAACTAGGTCAAGCCTTTCGGTCATTGGATAAAGATTAATGTTGATGGAAGCTCATTAGGAAATCCAGGGCGTGCGGGAGCAGTTGGAGCTCTTAGAAACTCCTAGGGTATTGTTATCATAGCCTTTTCTGTGTATTGGGGAATATCAACAAATTACATTGTTGAATTCTCAGCAGTAACGATTGGGATTCGTAAGGCTATGGAGCATGATTTCCCTCAGCTCTGGATCGAGTGCGACTCTACAGCTGTTGTGGAAGGTTTTCTAAGGAATAATATCCCGTGGCAGTGCTTGCAACAATGGACTTCTCTTTCTGCTTACCTAGAACGTACCTAGTGGCGGATAGATACTGTTTTCGTGAAGTAAATGTAGTGGCTGATGCATTTGCAATGCGAGCAGCTCAGACTCAGTTATCTAGTTGTTGGGTGATATGCCCTTCCTTTGTTATTAGAGACGTTCTCTGTGAGATGCTAAGGTTCCGTTTCCCTTAAGGGCTTTGGTTTTTCTTGTTGATGGTATTGTCGAAGGTGGGGTTGAGCTTCATCCTTTTTTCTTTTTTTTCCTATACTTTTTTTTTTCATTTCATATTAATAAAGCTTTATGATTTCTAGCAAAAAGGAGGAGGAGAAGAAGAAGAAGATAAAGAATAGATGAAAAGATTTAACTAAAGTAAATTAAAAAGCAAATTCACTAATAGGTGAAAGTGTCACCCAAATTTTTACATTCATGAGAAAAAAAAAAAGAAAAAAAGAAAAAAAAAAAAAAACTTGTAAACTGGAAATTAAAATAGCATGTTAGAAAAAGTAGAGGACCAAACATTAGGAATACAAATTTCAGGAGTTCAACGACTACACTATCATATATTCTCACTGTTTGCTATTGATATTTGAGCTCACTTGGAATGAAACCATTGATTTTTGGTGGGCTTTAGTCCACTCTAGCCAACTCAACTGCTAGCCAACTCATCCAACTGCGCTAAATTGCTTTATTGTTCCAAATTTGGTAGAAATTCCTCTTTGTGTGTAGTTTAATGTGCAGAGTGAACTAAAAAATAAAATGGATTAAAATCATTCCTTAGGAATAAAATATTATTTTTATTAGGGTAACAACTATATTTTCACTAAAAAATCTTGAAATAACAATTACACTGAAGATAAATTGCATGTAATCACAATTCCCCTCTTACAAAGATTATGGTAAATTATTATTGTTGTGATGGTCTGATATTCTTTTCACTGTTTCCCATCACTATATACCCCCCCCCCCCCCCCCTCCCGGTTCCTTCAAACATTCTTTTGACATTTGCGAAAAACATAATCAGTCCTAGAAATGTTCTAGTGTAACAGTTTATCATTTTTTTCTCCCACTTTTTCATTGCTTTATAATGGTTCTTGACTATATTCTTCCCTCTGGCTCAGTTATGTTGCAAAGGAAATTAAATAAAAGGAAAGTAAAAATTTAAATATTAAAAGGAAACTTTTATAGTTATATTACAACATCATTGTATAAATTACTTAAATGTCTTATCGTATTTAGTAATGATACTTATAAAACATATTTTATTTTTCAAATGCAAAAAATTTGGATATATACAAGGTGAAATGCAAGTTAATAATTAAATATAAAACGATTTGAATTAGTTACATTATCATGTAATAGCTTATGCTGTAATGAATACAAAAATTTCATTTTTCCATTTCTTTAATTTCTCTAGCTACCATTCTGAGACTCTGCATTCTTTTCACATTTGCGGAAAATAAAGTCCTTTCCGCAGTTGTTATTTTATATAAAGTAAAGCACTACTTTATAGCTGGTAATGCCAAATCTTCTTTTATAAATTTTCCTTTCCAAGAATCACCTGTGTCATTAACTTGTGTAGATTTCAACTTCATATTTAATGGTGGTATCTTTTCTTTTTTTGAGAGAAAAAGCTTTATTCCAAAGTGGTCACCTGTACATACTACGTAGGATCCCACCATATAGTGGGACCCACGTCCCCTCTTCTGGGTAGGATCACTTGCTTATGGTGCTACCACTGATCTCCTTCAACTAATGAAAGAGGATTTCAAGATCATCTCAAAATAGCATTTCAATACCTGACTCATCGTCCTGCCTATATTTTCTAGGTTATTATGGTTGAGGTAGGACTTTAATGTGATGTGATCCAGCTCTGTTGAGCATTTTATGATCCTGATATGTTATTTTGAAACCCATCAATCCCTTTTCTTCTATGGAAATTGATAAATGATGATGATACCCACCAGTGACTTACATAATATGTAATTAATTAAGATCAACTCAGTTATGCCTAATCACAACCAAGGTGTAAGGTATCAGTATTGATTTTGCATGTGACCAATATGATTAAAAAATTATAAAAAAATAATAATATGGAATAGATATCAATCATGGTTGAAACCGATACGAACTGATCAGATTAATACTGATTACTAAAATAATGATCACAAGTGAATGAGGTTGGCTAAATAGATTTATTTATTAAGTTCTTGATATGTCAATGATAAATTAAGAGACCCCATATCCTTCGAATATCCCCCATTTCATCTTACCAACTTCGCTTAATTCGAGGACAAAGCATATTGGGAGCTGATTCAGCCAAACCACCATTAGTTAAAGAGAGAATAAGGCAAATTGGGAACCACGTAGATCAATAAATCAACCAAAAGACTCACTTTATTTTTTCTTAAATTATACAAGCAATTAAGTAGTAATAGTAATTAAATTCCTTGAGGATAAGAGACATTACAACACATGCCCACTAGGTATTCTATAGCATCAGCTTATGTGGTGTCATGTCATTTGACCCAAAGCACTCAAAACCCACCACCGTTTATGACCACAAAGTGTCCTTAGTGCTTTCTTTACGTATGCATGGCTCAAAATAACTAGTTATACGTAACAAAAGCCAATATAATTACTCAAAAGTGAATTTTCTTAGCCATAAAGTGGGTCCCAATTCTCGCACTAGCTAGGCTAGCTCATTGTAAAGTACGTATGGTTAGGGTTTCTCTAAGGTGGGATTAAGCTTTATTCTCATGTATATATGGAATGGATAAGTGTTGGGGTGGTATACTAATCCATCACTTACTTCGTAGTTTGTTTTATGCAGTGGATGGTATGAATATGATCCAAAAATAAATAAATAAATAATTAAAAAAATAAAAATAAAGAAGAAATCTAATATTCTAGTGATTCCGTGGGAGAGAATCCTTTCCAACATGCACCCATTTTTTCAAGAATATCGTGTTGGGCAGCAATCCAACATGCAAGATATTCTCTACTCGTTGTTTTAATCTCTATGCGATTTGGTTGCACATTAGGTAGACACGACATACATGGATTGCACCAATGGCTTCAATTTAGACAAAAACTTGAATTTGGGGTACAGATTCGGGTTGATAGGTCCCATAGAATAGCTACGTGGTGATCCAATAGCTTATCAATAAAAAACGGACAATACCTAGTGGACAAGGCTTTTCGTTATTATGGGGTCTGAGGAACGAGTTCTGTGTGCAGTTTTATCCGTGCTTTGTGGTGATGCTATTTTCATATTCGAATTCATGGCTACCAGGTTATAATATAAAACAACCTTACCATTGCATCAAGGCTTGTGGCAGAGAATAATCGCATCCTCTATACAAGACATCGAATAATTTGATCACTTATTTTTTTTTATGTAATTTTTTTGATAAAGTGATCACATTCAATCACCGATGATAAATTCTCATCCGATGATTAGTAGTTCATCAAGGTATACATTCCATGGATGGCTTGGAAGGGGGTGGGTAAGCTAACATGCATGTATGTAATATTGCTTGCTGGTCAATAAAAAAAGGGAAGAACCACTTGTACTTATAAGGTTGTGTTTGGTATGCATTCTTAGAATGCATTCTACATCAAGAACATATTATGAGATGACTAAAATAGTCTTTTAATTGGTATGCATTCTCTTTCTTGATCATGGAATGCGTTAGAGAATGTTGTTCATTCTAGGACGCACACTTAAGTTCATTCTGTATTCTGATGTTAAATTTTTATCTTAAAAGTTCTAACTTATGGGAGAAGGGATTCTCAAATATATAAGGCACCCAAGGTTTCAGACTTAACCAATGTGAGATTATTCCCAACATTTGAACCTAAGATAGAAATTCTTTGCTCTTTAACCCATTGGCATATTACGAATGCATATTCCATTCCAAAAATACATTTCTAAGAATGGAAACCAAATAGTAAATGGGCATTCTATGTTGTATATATCTTGCATAACTTTATTAATGGTAAGGAACTAATGCGAAGCTAAAAGATAAATGGTGATATTGTTAAACAAGGACAGCTATAATACCAACAAAGGAAAAGGGAAATGTTTGGGAAAGCTCCATTGCGCTAAAGCACACCAAATTATCCTCGTACTAATAAAATATAAGAGTAGTTTTTGGGCATTATATATTGCATCGTGCATTAATTTTATTCATGTAAAGGTATTAATATAAAAATTAATTAGTCTAAAGAAAAAAATTTGGATATCCTTTTTTAGATGAGTATTCTTTATGATTCTATCACCGTCTATATTCAGTGGATCCTACCCTTCAAAGATGACCCAACAAAAAAATAGGAACTGTTTGGAAAAGCTCCACTGCAATAAAATGTACCTATAAAAAGTTAAAGAAGGTTGTCATAGACTATAATGGATCCCGATTCCACTCAATAAGAAGAGAGATTTATCTTTTAATTTTCGTGATAAGCTATGACTATATGGTCGAAGTTGTTCTTTGATGAATGTTTTATTCATTTAAAAGAATGTCGGGTCCCATGTGCAAAACGTAGGGAAAGTTTTCCTTCACCTTGGTAAAAGAAACCAACCAATAAGATTAATAGTGACCTGTTCTCTATAATAAGGTACAGTGCTCTAGAACCGATTAATTTAATATTTTATAAAATTATAATAAATTAATGAAAAAATTTCATCTAGACCACATCAAAGATTGATAACATCATCTACACCCCAAAATTTTGACTGTGATAATCAAAGAAGTCCACTTCGTCAGTTGATTCCAACTAAATGCTGACGTCAGCTGAAATGAAACTTTCCATGGACAATACTACCCTTAGAGTAAAGATAAAAGACCATTTTACCCTTCTTCTTCTTCTTCCTTTCATCTTCTTCTTTCCTCTTCTGCTCTTCTCCATACTCAGATTCATATGGCAGGAGCTGGTTTGGGGGAAAATTGGGGGAGCTGACATGGCTCCTACAGATAGTCAGCTCCACTAAGATAGATTGCACTCCGTCAAAAGATTTCCGTTATTGTTCATCGGAGAAAATTGGGGGAATATGAAACTAATCGAACTCCAACAAATAATAAAATAACCTTTCATAAATCTTTGAAATCGAAGTTCTTCAACAAATAGATTGGGAAGGAAATGCTCGCTGACTGTAATAGATCTTTTCGGCGTCTACACGCAAAACGAGCAGTTCAAGTTTTCATCCAGAAGGCCAAGGACATCATCGCCTCCAGTCTTCCTATTTTTTGACTTCGACTCATCGAGATCCGGCGACTTACAGCCTCTGGTCATAAGTTTCTGCCATTTCCTTGCTTTCTCCTACGCCGTCAGTGGTTGGCTTTGATAGCTCGAATCGCAGCGATTAGTTCATTGGAAGATTCGGAAACATCGGATACCGAGGGATCTCCAACAATAGGAGCCGAAACATTGCCTATGGCCGGAACACAGTCAGGACACTCCCATTGAAGAGCGAAAGCTAGGGTTTCAGGGCGAACGGATAGACATCTGAGATGCCACAAGAAGTGGTGAGCTTATCATCATCCGCAGGCTTTTCCTTGCACAACATGCAAATGCCATCTCTGTTGCAAGGGAGTAGCCGATGTTGCGTTGTCGCCATGGATGACGTGATCCCCCCAATGGTGATCATTCTCCGGTTTAGGGAATGGTACCTTCGGGTAAAGGATTTGTTTCTTCAATCGATTTCTAAGAACCGCTAGGTTGGGTTTAAGCAGTATTCTCTAGTATTAACCCCATTTTGGATAGTTTCTGTGATCAGCAGTGACAAAATTGAGTTCTGCATCACCTGGTTCGTACTCAGCTTCAAGGGTTCCAACGGAGGAAGATGGGATACAACCCTTGATCTTCTTGTGACTTGCACTGTGTCCACCCAAAGCTTGGTATGACCAAAATTCTATCTATCAGAATGTGAGGGAGAAGAAGAGAAGGAAAATGAGAGGAAGAAGAAGAGAGGGGAAATGGGTGAAAGGAATCTCCATATGATATCAAAGGTCAAATTAGTAAAACAATATAATTTTTAAAAATTTCAATTTATGATATGAGGGGTAAAACTGTATTTCAATAATTTTAAAGATTTCCGTTTTTTAAGTGGACCTAGGTGATGTTTTTGCAATCTTGTGGGTGTAGATGATGTTAACAATCCTTGATGGGATGTAGATGAAATTTTTTCTAAATTAATTTATCACATTACGAAGATCAAGAATCTGATTTTAACATGTTTATGAAAGACGAAGATAATCTCTTCCCTTCAATTACATGCATCTCTTTTGAAGTTAGCCTTAAATTCAGGCATTATTCGAACTTCCTCTTATTTGCAAAGATTGTGATAGATAGATTTTTAGGTTAGGATAGTTCTGTTAAGTGATGGTGTGCCCTCGAATAAACTGATTTAACACTGAAGTTGTCTTTACATTGTATGAACTTACCTTTCTTAGCCTTTGTTAAGATACCAATGACATTTGCTTGTCTTCACCATATCCCCAAGAAAGAAGAAAGATCCTTGTTGGGCACATATACTAGAAAGCCAATAGAATTACAACATCTGAACACCACCAAAAGTACACATATATTCTACAGGTAAAATTGTCATTTTACCCAAAAACCATTCTCAAGGGCACATCCATCATTACAAGCTTAAGTCAAGGGTAGAATCGTCTGTGAAAGTACCATTTTGTACTCCAAAGGCACACGGATCCCACCGCTTACGATTCCTTATAAATAGGCCAGAAAACAAGGTCATTTGTTTTGCTAAAGATTAATTATATTAGAAAGAAAAGAAAGATACAAGAAACTCCCTATATGGATGGAAAACCTCCACCTTAACCTATACTGTGGTCCGTGAGAAGCATCCCACACCACGTCCCTTGCTACAAAATCCAGACACAATTACCATGATTGAGAAGCTCGATTATGAGCTGCTTTTTTTGCCAATCTATCTGCAACATTATTAATTTCTCTAAAACAATGAGTAAACCGAACCTAACAATTAGCAAGACCAGCAGAAATAGCTCTCCACTCTTGCAAGGAACTCTACGGCAAATTACCTAACAACAAGGCTGATACCATAGCAGAAGAATCGAACTCCAATCAGAATTTTGAGTACCCCAAAATTTGAGCTTCTTTCAAACCTTTCAAAGCGTCTCGTATCTCGACAACAAAACAGGTGGTCACCCCAACATATTCAGCAAAAGCAGATTTTACCAACCCTCTATCCGACCAAATAACTCCTCCAGCTCCTGCTTCAGCAGGATTACCCAGGCTACATCCGTCTGAATTTATTTTGCACCAGTCATGAGGGGGAGGTTGCCAATACAACTCAATAATCCTAGTAGGTTTCACATGTGTTGTAGACAGGCTTAAAAGACGAGTTATTCTCAAATCCTCTTTCGTCTTAATGACACACGTATCTCTTATCAAGATATCCATACACCCCCTACGAATAATATTCCAAACCATCATTTTGGTAACAACCATCCCAGACCAAATGGCTTCATTCCTTGCATGCCACAAAGCATCAAGGATAATAAAGAGGGATCCAATCCACATAATGCGAAGCGGCATAACATTGGCCTTCTTTCTCCACCAGCACAGAAGAGCATCAGTTGATTGGAAAATAGGAATCAGCACACCAAATAATTGTCCTACTTCTTCCCAAATTCCAATAGTAAATCTGCATCCACAAAAAAAACATGAGTAAAAGATTCCACATGCATTTTACATAGGCCACATCTCGATACAATACATATGCCTTTTCACTAGACAATATCATCTGTAGGAAGTTTATGCCACCACCACCTCTAAGCAAAAAAAGAAACCCTCGGATGTAGTCCCTTGTACCAAATAGCTGCAGCCCGATTTTGTTTTGCATGTTTTTTTCGTAAAGCCTCCCATGCTGACTTAACCGAAAAACGTCCTCCTTGATCCTCTATACAAAGGTGCTTATCCTTCATTCTAGTAGTCAATTTAATACTTTTAGTATTTGAGAGACATTCTTTTAAAATCGATGACTCAACCGTAGGCAAAATCCAGTTCCCATTTGTTATGAACCGAGATAGAGGCCACCTTTTATGATTAAAAAAATTCCTCTCAATACCTAGATAGTCTATCAAAGACAAATCTCCAATCCAAATTGTAAAATATTTTGATTTTATTATTATGGGCAACATTATCTTACTTGTCTTTTATAACTAGTGGGAATCCAATCAAGGATTGATTGATTATCCCTTTCCTATTATAAACCAAATCTATTCCATTATGGGATTGGAATAGATTTGATATGCAGTTATTATAAATATGAAGCAGGGTCCCTACAGTCTCTCTCTATGTGAAATCGAAGGGACCTATACCTAAGGGAGAGGAGACTGTAGAAGATCTCTGTTGAGAATCAATTGAAAGACAAAGGGTGAAAATCAATCTTCTACAAAGAGGTATGTCTCATCTATTTTATTTGATTATGTTATTGCTCAATGTGTTTTATTCTTCATATGGGATTGATTGGAATGAGTTTATTAGGATTAAAAATCCTACAGTGGTATCAGAGTCATCCCACATGGATTTAAATCATTGAGTATAGAATCGTCATGTATGAATCCATTAAAACATAGAGAAAATATCTTTTGATTTCCATTTCAATTTTTGGTGAAAAAGGAAGAGATTTAAAATAATCAGTTAATTTTTCGACCGTCAAAATTACAAGAAAAATATACCAATGTGTAGATCTCCGTGAGATAGTTACAGCGATACAAAAATCACTGCCACCGGACACCGGACGCGCCGCTACACTTAGGCGAAAGAAGCGAGTGAGATCTACTCACTAGATTTTATTTTATTAAAAAAAAAAGAGAAAGAAAGACGGACCGGGGTAGACCTTACCCAGACCTGAACCCGACCCAATAATATCGAACCAGGTTAACCCGATCCGGCCAGAAACCCACCCGGATGTGTCCCGGATTGGGTCAATTCGACCTGGACCAAAGGCCTGACCCAGATATGACCTAACCGATCTCGGTCCGGGCCCGAATCCGACCTCTGGTATGCTCAAGTAGGGTCAACCAGGCCCGAACTAAGAACCGACCTGGATATGTCCGAGTCAGGTCGACCCGACCAAGATCGGTACTAAAATGGACCAGGTTAGACCGGTTCAATTCCAGACCAAAATTGGACCAAACCAAACCAGCCCAGACCGGTTATACAGAACCAAGCCCAAATCGGTTCAGGCCTGAGGCCCTGTTTGGATCACAAGCAAGTGATCCCACGCGTCGACTTTAATCTACGCGTGAGGGCCCGTGAATGGTCCGTTTGACCTGAAATTTATTCCCTTGAATTTGTTTCATTATGCTCTACATTCTGGTATATCTGTAATGTCATTTTTAGAATCTCAAATCTGTAGTAATTGATTAAAAGCTAGTTTTGGGAGTATTTACAAGGTTTTTATAATTTTAAATGATGAAATGATTACCAGATGAGTAATGTGCATGTTTATGATACTTTGTTGAGACATAATTTCATGTTTTTAGTTTTTAAATCATATTCCATGTGACTACATACCAAAATTTACAGATATAACTGTGTAATTGAGTAAAATCCACCAAAGTGGCATACCTATTACATAGTTATGTCTGAAAATTCAAGAATTTTAATATGCCAAAGTAGTCAAGCTTGATGATGCATACCCAAAGGTGGCATTGTCTAGTTATGTTAATTACATGTACTCACGTATTAAGGATGTTTGACTAAGGATTTTTCTGTCACACCCCAATTCTGAACCAATCAGAATGGTGTGAGTGAACCGTCACTGAACCAACGGTTCACACCAGGATCTCAAATAGACCGTATCCACTCATACAAACCATTGCACATAACCACAATCAGAATATAATAAATACAACGGAAGTCTTTAAATAAATGAATTGAGAATCTATTAATAAATTTAAATGAAATATCTAATTATTCAAAATCCAAACATAAACTAAATATCTTTACATCTCTTTAATCCAACTGTAAATAATTAAAATAAATAAAAATCAAATCAAAGGTACACACAGAAAGGGTACTCGCATGAAGCGTCATGCTCGTCCTCTCCTGCCTGTACATCCAAAGCAGCAATGCCACCATACGCCGGAGCGTTCACATAGTCGTCCACCGTGTACCATGCATCAACATCTAAAACCAATGTATATACAAAGGGTGAGCTCACAACTTAGCTCAGTAAGACAATCACACAGTTTCAAAATATTATGCATGAGTAACAATCATTTTATGCTGTGGTCTGGTTTAAATTTTCAATGTGCTATAGAAAGGTTCGGAGGGTGCCTCACCTCTATACACGAGTGTGTGGCATCGCACAGTAGATCACACCACCACCGACCCACATGCACCCATCATGGAATAGAGATAGAGCTAAGGTATACCCGCACTTTCCCTGATACTCCACCCATACCAGTACCTAAGCCCCTACTGGCCAGGGCTTGCAAACTGGGCTCGCAACTAACTAATCCTATATGTCATCAATGTAGGCTCTATCCCAGTACAGCCGTCTACGACATAGAGATAGAGCTAGAGCGTGCAGGCCGGGCTGGAGACCACAATGCCTCACCTCCCCCTGATACCCTACCCGCAACAAGCATACTAGGATAGAACAATACGCAGGTAGACCCTATCCCAACATAACTCCCTACGGCATAGAGATAGAGCTAAAGCATCGTGGTCAGGCCAGCGTCAACATCGGAGACCACAGTGCCACATCATCATGGCCAGGTCAACGTCAACATCGGAGACCACCGTGCCACGACCTTCCCCTGATACCCCACCCGTACCAAGCATGTTAAAATAGAATACTAGAAAAGGTGCCAGAGTGAGGAATGATCCCAGGCGCCATGCCCTTCCCATTCCACACTCCAACGAAAATAACCACATTCCTAACAATCACATCCTATCATATGGAATATGCATTAACAATAATAATAACTGGAAATAAAAGATGACATGTGAATATGCACAAACATCACATCATATATTCAGGGTCATTAACAAAGATTTACTGTCCGTTAATTATTAGGGTTTAGGTCAGATTCCCTTACCTGACGCTCGTTTGATTGCTTGCTCCACGATACAAGATCCAAACAGAATATCACAAAGTCCTACAATATTATTAGAGTTTCGGTAGAATAGTTTCTTAGGGTTTCACGTTGGTCGAAAAACCTACAAGGTTACAAAATTACACTTACAGAGCTGACCGGTTGCATGTACCGGTCGTAGCTCTGTGGGGAAAACTGGAAATTGGTATGGTCAGCCGGTCCCCACAGGCTACTCCCCAAGAGATACCAGTCCCAGTACCGGTCGCATGACCTGCGACCGGTATGATCGACCAGTATGTCTCCGAAAGACCATACACTTGGTTTTTTGACTGTCGTCGATCATTCTCCATGGATTTTTAGGGTTTCTCCTATCCATTCTAGGTCTAAGTTTTGAGTTAGAGTTATCTCCTACTCATTCAAGTCTAGTTTTTATGATAATCATCCTAGAACTCAAATCTAGGTTTTAACGACAAATTAGGGTTTAATGGTCAATTAGGGTTTAGATCAATACCTGCTTTGCATGGTATTGATCCAACCATACAAGCTATCCTAGAGTCATAATGTAAGAGGGATGATTCAAACACTTACCATCGACTGGCGTAAGGTGAGCGTCGTCGAACGGCAAGGGCGGCACTTCCTTCTTCCTCCTAGCTTCTTCTCCTTCTCCAACCTCCTTCTCCTTTCTAGGGTTTGTGAGGAATAATGGAAAGGATTTGAGGAGGGTTAGAGATAGGCTAGGATTAGGGTTTAGTAACCCTATTAGGATTAGGAAGGTCCAGGTATTAGGGTTTAGGAAAGTAGGATCCGCAGAGATCCAATTCCGGATCTCCGTAGTCAACTGCGCAGAGTTGATCGGTCGACCGGTATGTAGACCGGTACCATCAACCGGTCAACATAAAATCATACTTAGTTGTCCGTCTTTGGTCCGATTTCATACCTAATTGTCATCTGCTCGTCCCGTCTGGCCCGGTGATGATCGAAAAACCTGCTACGACATGAAATCAAGGTTTAGACTAGATTTATGGAGTACGGGTCTTACATTTTCATTCAGCCAAAGGTGATGAAATTTTTTGAAGCCATCATTCCTTAACGGTTTTGCTTGGATATCTAAGAGGACCAGTGCATGTTTGTCCCAAAGGATGACCGTGTAGTGTGGTTGAATCTTAAGAAAAGAAATTACTTATTAAGGATGTACGGTTGAAGGTTTTCATTCACCCAAAGGTGATGAAATTTTCTGAAGCCATCATTCCTTGGTGGTTTTTCCTGGATATCTAAGAGGACCAGTGCATGCTTATGCCAAAGGATAAGTGTGTAGTGCTGTTGACTCTTAGGAAGGGAAAATAATGATCATCTATCTTACTATGGTTTAATGATTTATTTATTTCTTTAATATACATATGAGTGTTGGATATATTAATTGCATACATGTTTTGAATGTAAACTCATATAGTAAACTTTATCTCAGGATGTTGATACCTGCAAATGTGTTAGCTTCAGTGCCTGTGTTGACTGGTTCAAATTACCAAAAATGGTATGAAACAGTAGAAACCCAACTCAGCATGTTGGATATAGACTTAGCTCTCAGAGAGGAAAAACCTGGTCCTACCACTCCTGAGAGCTCTCCCGCTGAGATTATCAAAATGGAGATGTGGGAAGCTTATAATAAAAAATCCCTAATCCTGATGAAAAATTCTATTTCTGAATCCCTTCGTGGTAGTATCCAGATGAAAGATACTGCCAAGGAATATATAAAAGAGATATATATGAAATTTAATGTGATAAATAAAAGTCTCAAAATTAGTCTGATGGCAGCCTTAATTGGGGCAAGGTTTGATGCAAATGGCAGTATTTGAGAACACATCCTGGAACTGGTTGCAAAAAGGAAAAGACTCAAGGGACTGGGAACTTGTTTGGATGATGAATTTATGATCTATCTAGCCTTGACTTCTCTCCCAAATGAATATTGCCAGGTTCATGTATCTTACAATACTCAGAAAGACAATTGGAGTTTGGACGATCTGATTTGCTTTTGCTCTCAAGAAGAGGATAGATTAAAAAAGAAGAAACCTAAGAGTGCAAATCTAGTCCAGCATAAACCTTTTACTAAAAAGGAAAAGGGAAATGGAGGTGTAGGGCCTCAGAAGAAGAAAAAGTTTTTCAAGAAGGGAAATGGAAAACCCTATAATAAAACAGATGCCTCAAAAGGAAATGACAAAAAGAAAGACTTGAATGGCGTGGCGTGCTTCTGGTGCAAAAAGAAGGGGCACATGAAGAAAGATTGTCGAGACAGACAGGCCTGGTTAAATAAGCAGAAAGAATCTAGTACTCATCTATCTCTAGTATGTTTTGAGTCTTTTCTAGTTGATGCTCCTGTAGATTCCTGGTGGATTGACTCTGGATCATCCATTCATGTTACCCATTCCTTGCAGGGGTGTCTAAGCCAGAGAGCACTAAGCAGAGATGAGGTTAATGTGTTTATGGGGAACAGTGTGAGAGTTGCAGTGGAGGCCATTGGAGTTTTAGACTATTTCTGACTTCAAAAATCTTTATAGATTTGGAAGACACTATATATGTTCCCTCAATGAAGAAAAATTTGATTTCTATATCAAGACTAGTAAATAATGGATACAGTTTGAGTTTTAATAAGAATAGTTTTGATTTATGTCTGGATTCTTCTATAATTGGAAATGGCATGATAGTGAATTGTTTATATCAATTGAATTTAGCACATTCTATGGTTTTGAATGTGTCTTCTAAACGTCCTATGTTGGATGAGTCATCCTCTACTCTTTGGCACAGGTGCTTAGGACATTTCAGTGGAGTGTATGAAGAGACTCATTGTTGATGGAATTCTAAAACCTTTACAGTTTGATGATATGCCTATCTGTGTGGACTGTATCAAGGAAAAAATAACCAGAAACAGGAAGAAGAAGGCGGTTCACAGCAATGACTTGTTGGAACTAATTCATACTGACATCAGTGGTCCTTTTCCCTCTCCCTCCATTGAAGGTCATCGATATTTTATTACCTTCATTGATGATTATTCAAGATATGATTATGTCTACCTGTTGGCTGACAAATCTAGTTTGCCAGATGTTTTTAAGATTTATAAGACAGAAGTGGAGAATTTTTTGTCAAGAAGGATAAAATTTGTTAGATCTGATCGAGGAGGTGAATATTATGGTAGACCAGGTGATTCTAGTTAACACTTTGGTCCTTTTGCCAAGTTCTTACAAGAGCATGGCATCATTGCTCAATATTCTATGCCAGGAACCCCTCAACAAAATGGAGTTGCCAAAAGAAGGAATAGGACTTTAAAAGATATGATGAAAAGTATGATTAGTAACACCAATCTTACAGATTTTCTATGGGGGAAAGCTCTAAAAATTACTGCTTACATACTCAATAGGGTGCCAAGTAAATCTGTTCCCAAAACACATTTTGAGCTATGGACTGACAAAAAATCGAGCTTGAATCATCTACATGTTTTGGGATGCAGAGCAGAAGTCAGATTATATAATCCTCATGAAAAGATTATGGATCCAAGTACAATCAGTTGTCATTTTGTTGGCTATCCTGATAGATCCAAAGGGTTTAGATTTTGTTGTCCCAGTTCCATCAATCGGATAGTTGAGACTGCTCATGCCAAGTTCATTGAAGACTCATGTGAATTAGTAGAACCAAGAAGCTTGGAGTTTGATGAAGTCCTTGTATTTCCTAATTAAGTGATTCCTAGCACTATTGTGCCTACTGTTATGCATCCCATGGTTCCACCAATGGCAGAGGAATTTGTGGGGACTGAGGTACCTGAACAACTTGCGGTACTAGTGTTGATTGCAGAACCTGAAGTGGTGGTCAGGAGATCCACTAGGCAACGCAAGAGTGCTATCTCCTCTGACTACATTCTATACTTGACTGAAGGAGAGTTTGACATTAGTCAAGCAATAGATCCATCAAGTTTTGAGGATGCCATGAATAGCTCTAATGCACCAAAATGGTTAGAAGCTATGAAAGATGAATTGTTATCCATGGCCAATAATGGTGTTTGGACGCTTGTAGATTTACTTGATTCTTGTAAACCCATAAGCTCCAAATGGGTTTTCAAGACTAAGTGTGACTCCAAGAAAAGAATTGAGTGCTATAAGGCTAGGCTAGTAGCTAAGGGATTCACACAGAGGGAGGGAGTTGACTTCAAGGAGACATTTTATCCAATCTCCTCGAAGGATTCCTTCAGAGTTAGTATGGCACTTGTGGCTCATTATGATCTGAAATTACATCAGATGGATGTAAAAACAGCCTTTTTGAATGGAGACTTAATTGATGAAGTTTACATGGACTAACCAGAAGATTTTGAGGTACAAGACAAGGAAGGAATGGTTTGTAAGCTCAACAAATCCATTTATGGTCTCAAACAAGCTTTTAGACAATGGTATCTAAAGTTCCATCAGATTATATCCTCCTTTGGTTTTGTTGAGAGTGCTATTGATCAATGAATTTATCATAAAATCAGTGGGAACGAGTTCATCTTTATGGTGTTGTATGTAGATGACATTTTGCTTATCAGTAGTGATTTGGGTTTGCTTGCAGAGACCAAGCGATTTCTATCAGAGAACTTTGAAATGAAAGATATGGGTGAGGGTTCTTTTATCCTGGGTATTGAAATCAGTCGTGATAGAAGGCGTAGACTATTGGGATTGTCTCAAAGGGCCTATATTGATCGTATACTCAAGAGATTTAATATGTCAAACTGTTCCGCTGGTGAGGCACCCATCCATAAGGGAAACAAGTTAAACAAGACCCAGTGCCCTAGGAATGAGATTGAAAGAAGGTCTATGACTGATAAGCCTTACGCATCTGCATTAGGGAGCCTTATGTATGCACAAGTTTGCACTCGCCCTGATATCGCTTTTGTAGTGAGTGTGTTGGGACGTTTTCAATCAAATCCAAGTTTGGCTCACTGGACAGCTGTGAAGAAAGTCTTGTGATATTTACAGAGGACAAAAGATTATATATGCTTACCTATGACTGTAATGATACCCTTAAGATTGTGGGTTATTCTGATGTAGATTACAATGGATTCCCTGATGATAGAAAATCCACATCAGGATACATCTTTATGATGGCTGGAGGAGCTATTTCCTAGAAAAGTGTGAAGCAAACAATTTTAGCATCTTCTATTATGGAGGCAAAGGTCGATGTGTTGTTCAAGGCCACAAAACAGGCAATCTGGCTGAGGAACTTCATTTCTGGTCTAAAGACTGTGAAAATCATCTCTAGACCATTATTAATGTATTGTGATAATCAGTCAGCTATATCTTTCTCTAAGAATAACTAAAGGACTGGTGCTTCAAAGCACATTGATATCAAGTATCTATTAGTAAAGGAAAAGGTTGATGATAATCACATCATTGTAGAAAAGATCTCGACGGTAGATATGATTGCTGATCCATTGACAAAGACCTTACCAGTGGGAGTCTTTAAGGATTATGTTTCTAGCATGGGCATAGTCGAGTCTTTTGATGTAATTTTGTAAAAAATCATATATTTACATTGATACTTGATTTTATTGTTTTGTCTGTGGTTTTTATGGACAGTGATGAATACCATTGTTTCTTTTTATGATTTAGCATTTACACTCTTGCTAGTATGAATGAAAGTTTTATTTAATTAACATGCCATGACACAAAAGGCAGTATTAAGCCAGAATACAAAAGACAGTATTAAGCCAGAGCACAAAATGCAGTATTAAGTCAAAACACAAAAGAAAATATTAAATCAGGACCCAAAATGCAGTATTAAGCTAAGTTTTAAAAGGCAGTATTAAGTCAAAACATAAAGGCAGTATTAAGCCAAGTTTCAAAAGACAACAAGCCAGGGTCAAATATTATCAATGAGACTTCTGTCTATGATAATAGAAAGTTGTATGCCTTATGATTGAGGTGTATCTTCTGCTGTTGTTCAATATTAGTCTGCTTGTTGAAAGGAAGAGGGTTTTGAGATAACCCAATTTTTAGTTAATGGTTTCCATGGCCATACTAGTTTATAACAGTCTTGTGGAATAATGTAGCCCAAGTGGGAGATTGTAAAATCTTTTGATTTTATTATTATGGACAACATTATCTTACTTGTCTTTTATAACTAATGAGAATCCAATCAAGGATTGATTGATTATCCTTTTCCTATTATAAACCAAATCTATTCCATTATGAGATTGGAATAGATTTGATATGCAGTTATTATAAATATGAAGCAGGGTCCCTACAGTCTCTCTCTACGTGAAATCGAAGGGATCCATACCCAAGGGAGAGGAGACTGTAGAATATCTCTGCTAGGAATCAATTGAAAGACAAGGGCAAAAATCAATCTTCTACGAAGAGGTATATCCCATCTATTTAATTTGATTATGTTATTGCTCAATGTGTTTTATTCTATATATGAGATTAATTGAAATGAGTTTATTAGAATTAAAAATCCTACACAAACATCATGCCATACGTCAATACTTTCACCATCCCTAATCAACCACCTGGAGTGTTTAGACGTCCAATCCCATACTCTATTAATACTTCTCCAAATTGGAGAGGTGCATTGATGTCGTCTTACCAGCCCATCTTTAAACAAATAATGGTTCCTCATGAAGCATGCATAGGAGGACTCTTCAACATGTATTTTCCATGCCATCTTACTCACCAATGCATCATTAATATTAGACAGTCGTCGAATCCCAAGACCACCCTCCAGTTTAGGAGCACACATCATCTCCCATTTAACCACCACTGCCTTCTTCTTCGTAGGGTCACCCGTCCATAAAATTTTTGCATCAAACATTCAACCTCTTGGACAATACTTTTTGGCCATTTATATACTGCAAAACTATGAATAAAAGAACCAAATAAGACTGTCCTTACTAACTCAACACAACCAACATACGATAAGAGGCTACCATTCCAAGTTGAAAATTTTGCTCGAAACCTATCAAGCAAAGGATGGAAATAATCTTTGTGAATCCTTCCATTAAAAAGAGTCACACCCAAATATTTGGTGGGGAAAAAAACCTTCAGTAAACACCATCACATCAAGCATTCTCCTTTTACGAGCATGGGACACAGAAGGAGAAAAAAAACATTTTACTTTTAGGAGGAATAATTACCTGACCACCATAAGCAGCATACAGATTCAGAAATGCTTTAATTTCCTACATGATCTCACACTTGCTTTGATGAAAATGAAAATATCATCGGCAAATATAAGGTGAGTAGGGACATTATAACCTCTACCATTGAAGATAGGAACCATGTCACCAACATTAGTTAACTTTTGGAGCCCATGGCTTAACACCTCCTCAGCCAACATAAAAAGAATGGGCGACAGAGGATCCCCTTGCCTCAAACCCCGGCTAGGACTAAAAAAACCCACAGGACCATCATTCACCATTATTAATAATTTTGCAGACCTAAGGAGAGAATTAATCCTGTTGACAAAATTATCCGAGAAACCAAATTTTCTAAGGACATCCTATAACAAATCCTACTCTAGAGTATCATAAGCTTTTTGGACATCCAATTTCATAGCAATACATCCTTTTTTAATTTTCCTATGCATCATTGTCACCAATTTCGATGCTTGGTCAATATTATCATGACTCATTCTACCCTTAACAAAGGCACCCTGTGCTGAAGAGATAAACTTCTCAACAAATGAACCCAGTCTAGAAGCCAATATTTTTGGAACAATTTTATAAGAAAAATTCCCAATACTTATTGGTCGAAAAAAAGGTCATGTCACATCACAAACAATATTTTTTACTATTATACCTATCGCTGTAACACCTCAGACTCAAAATCCCTCTCTTGCCCATCCATTTATCTGATTTACCATGTCAACTTCCTGACCTCATTATCTGTTCTATAGATTCCTAACTTAAGCATCGGAGCTATCCTAGGCTATAAGCCTGATATCCATTGCCCTGTCTTGTCGTGTGTGGGTCTACTCATTAGGACCTCAGTGCAGAACCTAGTAGCAATAGATTGACACTCATTATGGGGCCTTGAGCAATTTAGAGAGAATAAGAACATCAGGCCGAAGTGTTTTGTCCTATTCACCTTTGCAGTGATAACTCCACTCGATGGATTGATGTAGGACAAGAAGCCACACCATCAATATGAACCAATAGAATGAGGACGGGGAGGAGCAAAAAGAGGAGGACCTTCGTGATGCTCATAGTTGTGAGCTTCCACCTTGGTAATACCGAGGTAAAAGGACCGAGGATCCTAACCTCAGTAGAGGAAAACACCCTGAAGAATATATCACTCGGATGCAATTCAACGACATGACTTTGAAGATGGAAACCTTGGCCTAGCTTCTCCAGGGGTTCTAGCCCCTATATCCAAGGGCTGCACCTTAAGGACCAAATCTTCCTCACCCAGCACAAGACCTCCCAAATGATCCTCCTAGCAAGGTTCCAACTGGAAACATTCTGGACATAAGACCACCAGCATGCAGCAATGGAAACCCCCTGAACAGTGATGGAGCATGATGTACCAAGAGAAAGAAAGAAATCCCAGAGGTAGGACTGGATCCTCGGCCACAGTGGCCAGTGGCAGTAGGACTGGTTCAATTACTAACAATCAACGAGTTCCAATCTCTGAGCGACCGGGTCCTCGGCCAAATCAAGAATCCATACCTGCTAGGCATCAACAATATATGATAGATGCCGAGTTTCCCAAAACCTAGGCAGTACCCTGGACTATTCCCTAAGGAGATAAAGTGAAAGAGCCTATCATCGCCAAGGCTGAAGCGAAGATAGAAGATCAACTTACTCTTTTCCTACAACAAGTAGATAACATGATGCACTAAAGCATTGCACGTGAAGAGAAAGACACAACAAAATAATCCCCTAACTGACATCATCATGAGGGCTCCTCTCCCTAAAAGCTTCCATACGCTGACCATAGAACAGTATGATGGCAAGACGGACCCCGAGCAACACCTTGATAATTTCATGGACGTGATGTTGCTCCATGGCTATCAGGATGCAGTCATTTGTAGGGGCACCACCCTAAAGAACACGGTAAGAATGTGGTTTAACAGTCTACAACCGAGGTCCATCAAGTCTTTTAAAGAGCTTAGCAGATGCTTCCACAATCACTTCCAAGGGAGCAAGACTCAGAAAAAGACTACGGTGCACCTAATGAACATGAAGCAGCGCCATGAAGAAACATTATGTGAATTTGTCAGCCACTTTAACCAGGAGGTTCTTCAAATCAAAGACATATAATCATTTGTCATTTACACCACGTTGATGGCTGGAATTACAGATTCAAGGCTTGGATTTTCAATAGCCAAGAAAGCCCCCCGGCTTGAAAAAATTTCTTGCCCGATGTAAGAAGTATGCATTTGCTAATGAAACCCTCAAAGCCAACAAAAGCAATCCCAAGACCTCTGACAAAAAAAGGTATGAGGGTAAAGATCAAGTCTAGCAGGGAGATGTAAAGAAGCAACAACAGGGAAGGGATGATGCCCCAATTAGAGGATCGTAGCCGCGTTTTGATGATTATACCCCCCTCAATAGGCCACTCTCCTACGTCCTCATTGCAGGGGATGGGTGCCTACAAAACTGCTCAAGCTCATTATAGATCCTAAGAGAAGAAATCCCAATAAGTATTGCCATTTTCATAGGGATATCAGCCATGACATCGATGATTATTGGCATCTCAAGGGTGAGGTAGAAGACCTCATCCATCAAGGCTATTATGGCTAGTTTGTTGATCAAAATGCCATGAGAGTTCCTGCACCCAAACAAGAAGCAGGAGAGCCCCGGCTGAACCTATTCGTTAAAGGAACCCCCTTATAGAAGAAAAGAGGAGGAAAGAAGGAAAAAGGGAAAGAGATAATCGAGATGATCGAGGCCATTGAGAACACTACTGAGATCATCAGAATGAAGAAGGCAAAGAGAGAATTGTCGAACGACAACCTACCCCTGCAAAATGAGATGCAAGAGTCATTTGTGGTCGGTTCTCTTTTGATCTTGACCCCACACCACATTAAGTCCATGAATATGGGAGGACAATGAACATTGCAAAGACAAGAGGGAGGCCGCTGCAACCAACATATCCTCCAATTAGCCGACGGCCCCAGGTTGAGACCCGGCCAAAACCTCTTCATTTGATAATAGAATGATCATCCGACTGCCCAAATTCCCCCTTTGACAAGGTTAATGTGATAAGGTTTACACCAACATGAAGTTTTGTAGCTCAGTGAAACTGAGGTTCTTTGGCTGAGATGAATACCTCGGCACCTTGGCATGGCCTAGCTACCCCGCCCAAGAATACCATCTCGGTGCAGTAGGATCACATAGGAAATTCACCCAAGACAGTTACTTGGCATCTCGAACAGGTTGAGATCCTTTTTCTGAGGTGACAACCTCAACTCATCCAAACAACGAAGAAGAAAGGAAGTAGATGGAGTATAACCACCTCATGGAAGGAAGAAAGATGGTCCGGACCATCACCGAAGGCCCCGCAATGAACAATACCTCATCTAAATCAAGAAAAGCCTACGCTCAGATCGTCAAATCTACAAAATGGCCTGGCAAGAGGGCTTGCATAGGAGACTTCCTTACATTCAGTGATGAAGATCTGTGCGGCCTCGAGGTGCTCTATGAGACACAATTATTATCACCTTGTGGATCACCAACTGCAATGTAAGAAAAGTTTTCGTGGACAATGGCAACTCAACCAACATCATCTACTGGTAGGCGTATCAAATAACAGAGTTCGGTAAAAAATGACTGACACCTGTCAACACGCCCCTGGTCTACCTATCTGGTGACTTGATCCACATTATGGGTTTTATCCGACTACCAGTTAGAGCAAGAATCTACCCCGTGAGTTAAGAGTAACAATGAAGTTCCTTGTTGTTGATGTCCCCTCATCGCACAACGTCATATTAGGTCGGCTTGGGATAAATGCATTGAGGATGTTACCCTCCACATACCACCTGGTGTTAAAATTCCCAATTCCTTGAGGCACTGGGTAGAGTAAAGCAAATCAGCTCGTGTCAAGGAAATGCTACTCAACCGAGCTACAAGAAGACAAAAAGCCTACATAAGCCATGCCTATCCATACCTAAGGAACGACCTGAGGTAGCAGCACGGCACTCCTACTGAAGACCTCAATCAAGTCATTTTGGTAAAGAACCAACCCGAGAGGACCATCTAAATCAACACATCACTATCGGCCAACAGATTGAAGAACTCGTTGGCTTCCTTAAGGCGAATGCTGATTTTTTGCATGGTCAGCAGATGACATTCCTAGCATCCCTCGAGAGGTGATCGACCACAATCTCAGCATCAATATGCAACATTGATTAGTAAAACAAAAAAAAAGGACCTTGGCCTCGGCTAGACAAGCCTTTATGATAAAGAAGTATAGAAGCTTCATAATGCCGGATTTATTGAGGAAGTCATTTACCCCGAGTTGATATCTAATGTGGTCATGGTCTCTAAGCTAGGCCGATGGAAGATATGCATCGACTTCCTAGACCTTAACATGGCCTATCCCAAAGACAGCTTTCCCCTGCTGAGAATAGATCAACTCATTAATGCCACCGCAGGACATAAATAGTTTAGCTTTATGGATGCATATTCAAGATACAACTAGATCTGGATGCACAAGGCCGACGCCGTGAAGACTACCTTCCTCACTAACCACATTCTTCTGTTATAGCATCATGCCCTTCTAGTTGAATAACGTAGGTGCGACCTATTAAAGGCTGGTTAAAAAGATATTCGAAGACCAAATTGGTAAAATTAATGAGGTATATGTTGACGATATGTTGGTCAAGAGCCTGATGGGTAGTAAGCATGTTGATGACCTCGTGGAAGCTGGTGGGTAGTAAGCATGTTGATGATCTCGTGGAAGCATTTAGTGTACTATGCAAGTATCAAATGAGGCTCTATTTAGCAAAATGCACCTTTGGTGTCACCTCGGGTAAATTTCTAGGCTTCACGATCTCAAGCAAAGGTATTGAAGCAAATCTAGCCAAAGACACCGCCATCTTTGACATACTAGCTAGCTTCCACAAGGTCCAAGCAAGTCTAGGAGCCAATAGGTTGGATCGTCGCCCTTAGTCGCTTCATGTCTAAATCTATAGATAAGTACATCCCGTTCTTTAAAACTTTGAAAGGCAACAAGACATTCGAATGGATGACTGAATGTTACGTAGTCTTCGATGAGTTGAAGGCATAACTTGCCGCCCCGCCATTGTTATTCAAGCCCGAAGTCAAGGATGACTTACCACTTTATATAGTAGTAATGGAAGGAGTGGTAAGCGCACTCTTATTAGAAGAGGTCGATAAAGTTCAGCAACCAATCTATTATGTAAGCAAGGTTTTTGTCGACGTCAAGACACGTTATAAGCAAGTGGAACAGGTCAGCTTTGGTCACCGAGGCAAGGAAGCTCCGCCCATATGTCCAAGCGCACTCCATCTCCGAGCTTACCAACTAATCCCAGAAGAAGATCCTTTCAAGGGCTAAAATATCGGGTCGAGTAATTAGTTAAGCGATCAAACTTGAAGAGTTTGACATACTATACAAATCCCATGCCACAATCAAAGCACAAGCATTGGCCAATTTCCTCATCGAGAGCAGAGTCCTACAGGAAGTAGCAAGTACTCTTACCTCTAGAATAGCAGAAGCAGTTCAACCTCATTCATCATCTTAGATCCTTTACATAGATCGCTCCTCCAACTACAAAGTAAGTGGAGCTAACATGGTCTTAACGAGCCCAGAATGGTCCCAAAATCAATATGCGCTTTGTTTCCAATTCCCAGCCACAAATAACTTGGTTGAGCCCTATCAAAAAAATGTGGCTGAGTATGAAAATCTTTTAGTTAGACTTTTACTAGCCAAGGCATTGTCGTCCAAGAGTATTTAAGCCTCAAGCAACTCCCTACTCATCGTCAAGCAAGTCAACAATGAATCTGCATACCTCCAAAAATTCCGTAAAGCAGTAGCCTTCTTCTCTAACTTCACCCTTCAACAGGTACTCAAAGCTCAGAATTCCCAAGAAGATGCCCTTTCAAAGTTGGCCACTCTCAACCTCTCTGATGGAGCACTTGATCTACACTGAGGTCTTCCCAAGGCCCAACAGTGATCGAATCATTGAAGTGATGCCAACTATAGTCGAAGCTTATTGGATCGATCCCATCCATCACTCCTTCAAAGATGGCACCCTACCAGAAGATCATGCTGAGGTCAGGAAAATCCAAACAAAGGTAACTCACGATATACTTGTGCAAGACGTCCTAAATAAGAACTTCACTTTCTTGCTCCTCCATTGTCTTTGGACATCGGAAGCAGCTTATTTGATCCAGAATGTCCATGAAGGAATCTTTGGGGCACACCTAGGTGGAAGAGTATGGGGACACAAAGTCTTAAGACAAGGTTACTAATGGCCCAAGATGCAAAAAGAGTGCATAAAATATGTGTAGATATGTGAGAAGTGCCAGTTATTTACATGGTCCCCTACCTGCTAACCACCCCCTCCAGCGATATCCACCCCATTGCCCTTCGTGCAGTGGGGAATGGATATCCTCGGCCCCTTTAAGCCCGGTCACCATAAAGGAAAGCTTTTAATCATAGCCATCGACTACTTTACCAAGTGGGTCAAGGCTGAGGCAGTGGTAAGTATTCTGGAGAGCAAAATCTATGAGTTCTTCAAACAGTCCATTTTTTTCGATACTACATCCCCAGAGTGCTAATCATAAACAATGAAAAGCAGTTTAACGATGCGGCCTTTGCCGAATTTTGCATCGAGAACAATATCGAGCACAAGAAGACATCGGTTGCCCATCCTCAAGCCAATGGCCTGATAAAGGCACGGATTAAGCAGAAGATTAGACGAAGCCAAAGGTTAATGGACCGATGAGCCCACACATCTTATGGGCCTACCATACCACAAGTTGCTTAGCCACTGAAGAAACACCATTTATGCTTACTTTCAGCACTGAGGCCGTAATCCCACTTGAAATTACCCACCCGTCTCAACTTGTCCTCAATTTTGATCAAGCTACCAACGATGAAGTACTCCACTCCAGCTTGATTTTACTTGAAGAAACCAGAGAGCAGGCGCTTCAATGTATTAACAGAAGGCCGCCAAGCACTATAACTAGAAGGTAAAAGAGAGATTGTTTAGAGTTGGTGACTTCGTGCTCCAGAACACCACTGTTTTTTACCCCACTCACTTAGGAAAACTGATGCCTGACTAAGAGGTTCCTTATAGAGTTGTCCAAGTACATAGGCAAGATCGTCCTTACAGAGTTGTCCAAGTACATAGGCAAGGATCTTATCACCTCGCTCACATGGACTACATGCCCATTCCAAGATCATGGCATTCAGATAATCTCCAGAAATACCACCAATGAAGCTACAACATAGCCAACACTTGAAGATGTTTTTCATTTTCCATAGTCTTCTAGTCAAGCAAATTTTAATCGATAGTTTCTCATGCTATTTTCTCTTACAACTCCAACATTCTATAGTTAGTTGAGCAAATCGACCCTTGCTACTTGGCATGACTGAATACTAAGGCCCGAGGTGGGTAGATTGGACTTTACCTGTTGAACAAATCGACCCTTATTACTCACCATGATCAAGTATCAAGGCCCAAGGTGGGTAGATCAGACTTCAACTGTTAGTCGAACAAATCGACCCTTGCTACTCGACATGATAGAGTACTAAGGCCCTAGGTGGGTAGATTGGACTTAAATTACTAATCAAACAAACCAACCCTTGGGACTTGGTATGACCGATTACCAAGGCTCGAGGTGGGTAGATCAGACTTCGAGTGCTAGTCGAACAAATTGACTCCTGCTATCCGGTATGATCGAGTAATATGGTTTGACGATAGACCAAACTTCAAATAAGCTCACATTAGATTGGTCCAATCACCTAGGCATCACCGAGGCAAATGGCCCGAGGAGGGTAGATCAAATCTTACAAAATCGGCTTAATAACCTCTGCACAACCAAGGCAAATGGCCCAAGGAGGGTAGATCAAACATCATACCAATTCCTGGCACATTGGCTCGAGATGATTACATCGACACCTCGAAGACCTCGGGAAAACCAAGATGATTTGCCTGAGATGATCACCTCGTGCGCCGCCCCTGAAGACCTTGGGAAGACTAAGATAATTTGCCTGAGAAGACTAGCTTGACGTCTTACAAAGACCTCGGGAGGACTGAGATGATTTTCCTGAGGAAACTACCTCGGTACCCCCCTAAAGACCAAGATCATTTACCCAAGATGATAACCTCAGAACATACCAAGCACCTCGGCCATTCTGATATCCTTTGACCGAGGTTATTAGCTCAGCGTACTGTAAGCACCCCATTTTTGCATCCCCAGCAGAAATGAACCCATATGGCAGGTTTTCGGCCTTAACCCAAAGATTTGTGATTCTCTAATGAACCCCACAGCAGGGTCATGGGCTATTACCTACTTGGATGTATAGGTCGTGAAATTATCTTTGAAATAAGACTAGAATCATCAAATTCTGACATCAAACAAGGAAGATATCGCAGTTTGAAAGTGCAAGGGCATTTACGTAATTATCGTATGATGCATGCATTATCATTTAAACTTCATGTCATCATATCTTGGTCATTTGATATCAGAATCGGATGATTCAAAGGCCAATATACCTTATTTTCAGTCCTCTTCAAAGTGGACGTGAAAAATCCCGGACAAAGGTCACCGGTGGGCCCCATGCAAGCTTTCATGCAAAATTATCAATAAAGCTTCAAAGCTTCATATCTTTACCGTTCTACGTCGGATTCAGATGATTCCAAGACCATTATTCTTCATTTGTAATGTTCTACAAAGTGGACGTAAAAAATCTTGGATAGAGGTCACCGGTGGGTCCCATGCAAAATTACACATGGAAATAGTCATTTAATCTTTGAAAATTCATATTTTGGTCACCCCATATCCAAATCAGGTGATTTCAGTTTCATTATGTTCCATTATAAGTACTCTACAAAGTGGACGTAAAGGATTTTCGATAGAAGTTTCCGAAGGATCCCATGTAGAATGATTAGCCAAATTATCGATAATTGGTCTGCTTAAATTTCAGCAATTCATAAGTTGGCCATTTTATTTTCAAATGAGGTGATTCAAGTTCTAATATTCTTCATTTTTAGTGTTCTACAAAGTGAACGTAGAAAATTTGAAATAAATGCTATTGAAAAATTTCATGTGGAATGGTGGTAGAAATGGACTATGAAATGTCAATCTTGGTCCAAACCAGCTTAATCCAGCTTAGTCTAACTTAGCCCGACCCAGCTCAGACCAATCCAGACCAAGTCACGTCAGCCCATATGCATGCATTTCTTTTATCTGTGTATAATGTATAATATATTATTGTATATAATATATATATATATATATCGTATGGGTATATATATATATATATATATATATATATATATATATATATATATATATATATATATATATATATATATATATATTATAGGAAAGAGAGAGGAAAGAGAGGCCATGGTAAGAGAGAGGGAGAAGATAAAAGGAAAAAAAAGGAAAGAAAAAAATACGTGAGAGAGGAGAGGGTTTTTCTAAAAGAAGGAAAAAAGGAAAGAAGAGAAGAAGGAAAGAAAATGGAAAGAAAGGAAGGAGAAAAAACATGGAGAAGGAAGAGAAAGAGGAAGCAAGAGGAGAAAGGAAGGAAGAAGAAAAGGAAAGAAGGAATTTTTTAGAAGAAGGAAAGAGAGAAATGAAAGAGAGAAGGGATTTTCTAGAAGAAGAATGAGAGAAAGGAAAGAAAGGAAGAGAAAAAAAAACGTGGAGAGGAAAGAGAAAAGCGAAGGAAAAGAAGAAAGGAAAGAAGAAAAAAGAAAAAAAAAGAATTTTTCAGAAGAAAAAGAAGAAAAGGAAGGAAGAGAAAAGAAGAAAAGGAAGGAAGAGAGAAGAGGAGAGAGAGAGAGAGAGAGACGTTTTCTACTCTAGAAAATGTGAGAGAAAGAGAGGGAGAAGAGAAAAAAGGAAGGAAAAGAGGAAAGGAAAGAAGAAAAAAGGAAAAAAGGATTTTCTAAAAGAAAAAGAAGAAAAAGAAAGAAGGATCTTTTAGAAGAGGAGAGAAGAGCATAAATAGGCCAAGAGAGAGAGAGAATGATTTTTTTTTCCAGATAAAAGGAGAGAGAGGACGTGAGTGAGAGAGAAAACGTGAGAGAGGGAGAAAGAAAGAGAGAAAGAGAAGAGAGAGAAAAGCAGAGAAAAGGAGAAGGAGGATTCGTTTTCAAAAAGCTTGATACGATCTTCAAAAGTCCTACATCGACGATTTCGCTCCATTTGAGCACAAGGTTAGTACCCTAGACAAATTTAGAGGTCTTTAGAATGCTTGAATATTGATTTTGCTTAAAAAAAACTTATTTCCATTAAATCTCGATTAGAAATGCTCTATTGCATGCATATTAATGTTAGGATGCCTATATCTAGTATTTTTTATGAATGATGATTTGTCTAAACTACTCAATGATGAAGTTTTGAATGCTATATGATGACGTTTGATGTTTTTGACAAGTTTCATAAAGTGGTTTTCTAATCTGAAATTTTTAGATTTAGGATCCAAACTTAGGACGTGCATCACATGTAGTTTTTCTTAGATTTTGAAGCCCAAACTTTTATGGGAGTCTCTCTGATATGTTAGAAGACTACCCTAGAAATTGCATTCCATTTGAAACTAGGAAAGTATATAAAAAAAATTCGTATTTGACATTACTGTTTTATTCGAATATAATGCAATCCCCTATCAGAAAGTCTCTAGAAAAGGGTCTTATAGCCATAATCAGGAAATAGACTTCATATGAACTTTTTAGGTATGAAAGTCTTCTCAAAAATGGCACTAGTTTCATATTTTAAGATTTTTTATTGAATTGATATTGATTTTTAAGTGCATAGTGCTCTGATTTTGAATCTATCAGAATGTACTGATTTGCATGATTGAAAAGGATCATTTTTCACAAAGAAAGTATTTTGTTTTCACTTGTTTGTCTAAATGAAATTCTAGATTAGACAGTTATATACATGGACATATATTTGGATTTAATTTTCATTAAGTATAGGATTTTATTCGGAATTTATGGTGCAACTGGTCAAAAATCTGGAACAGATTTGACTAGTGCACATATCCGGTCTTGGGGCATATCTTTGACCTATTTTTGCTCTCTTTTGGGATTCAACTCCTTCAGATGAAATATAGCATGTTGAGTCATCTTCCTGTGAAAAAAAATAGAGCTTGATTTGAGTTACAGAAGATTTACTTATGGTCATTCTTGTGTAATGCGATAGAATCTGAATGCAGTTCATAGTTTTGTCCAATATCTGAATCTTTGTATCGCATTATTGACAGTTTTGGGTCATTAATCAATCCAAATGTCTTAATAAAAATTACAATATTTTCAAAGAACATTGAATATATATTTTTGTTAATTTTGTACTTTTAAAAAAAAAAAGGTTCATTGATGTCTCATTCATGGTAACATGCAATTAATTGCTTGGTGAATTCTATCATATTTGATTGCATACTTGCCATAATTGAATAAATGACTACATTTAGAGCATTCACTTGCCATGTTTGAATTATTCATATTATCATTACTATATTTGGATATGCATTGTCACCTTCTATATTGACTCTTAAATGCTGTATTGGATTGCTTACATGCTATAGTCGAAATGCTCACATGCCATATTTAGATGCTTACTGTCATATTTGGAATGCTACCACTGCTATAGTTGGAATGTTTTCATTTCCCATATTTGTCTTGGAAAGAGATAAATTAGAAAAATAGCAATTAGGATAGGAAACCTTAAAATGAGAAAGAAAATAGCAATTAGGGTAGGAAACCTTAAAAAATAGAAAGAGCACAACAATTAGGGTAGGAAACCCTAAAAGATTGAAAGAGCACAACAATTCGGGAAAGTGAAATCCTAAAAATGGAAAGAATAATTAGGGCAAGATAAACCCTAGAATAAAAAAGAATAATTAGGGTATGAAACCCTAAAAAATAAGAATCACAATGAAAAGGGATAGGAAACCCTAGAAACCTAAAAATGGAAACAACAAAAATGGTAGGAATTTAGGTCACATCCCTAGATCCTATTGACAAAAATGGTAATAACAAAAATGGTAGGAATTTAAGTCTCATCCCTAGATCCTATTGACAAAAATAGAAACAACAAAAATGGTAGGAATTTAGGTCTCATCCCTAGATCCTATTGACAAAAATGGAAACAAAAAAAATGGTAGGAATTTAGGTCTCATCCCTAGATCCTATTGTCAAAAATAGAAACAACAAAAATGGTAGGAATTTAGGTCTTATACTAGATCCTATTGACAAAATGGAAACAATAAAAATAATAGGAATTTAGGACTCATCCCTAGATCCTATTGACAAAAATATAAACAATAAAAATGGTAGGAATTTAGGTCTCATCCCTAGATCCTATTGACAAAAATGGAAACAATAAAAATGGTAGAAATTTAGGTCTCATCCCTAGATCCTATTGACAAAAATAGAAACAATAAAAATGGTAGGAATTTAGGTCTCATCCCTAGATCCTATTGACAAAAATGGAAGGAATTTGGTACACATTCCAAATCCGACTCTTACAATCATTTCGAACTACGTCGTACCTGATTTCTAGGGCACACCCTAGAATATGTAGGCAATTTGGGAATCCCAAATATGGTACAAAGCCACCCATCAACCATACATCCAGCATAAACTTCAACTTGAACAAATAATCTAATTGAAGCACATGCATAAATTACTTTCATAATCTTTAATCACAAAATCCATTTCGAACGACGTTTTGGACTTGATTTCTAGGATTGGAATACGTAGGCAATTTGAGATATCTTACACGTCTCAAATTCAGTCCAAGACTGAATGATCTTTGGTCCGGTTCACTGTATAATACTGTACTCATTGCTTGTTTATTTGCTTTAAAACATGATTGGCTGAACCCTAGGTTAGAATAACTTAGCAACTTGGTTTAGGACATCCCCCATTGAACCCTAGTCATCCAGTTGACCAAGCACAGTTAAAATTAGAATTTAAGAAAAATTTAGGAGGCCGCTATTGATCGGGCGGTTTGGATGCCTAACACCTTCCCATAATCGTACCCTGAATCTCTTGCAGACCAAAGAACTGATACATTGGGTCATGAGTCAATAGAAGTCTTACCTTAGGGTGAGGCTACATTTTTAGAGGTCCTAGACCTTAATCTAGGTGGCGACTCCAACAGAACCGTTGATCTTCATTAATACTTTATTTCTATCCCAAGGAGGATCATTCATTTTTCATTGTCCTCATAGTGGCGACTCCACTGGGGATTGATATTCAGACTCCTAGGATACTTTCCTTAGATTGATTGTTTGACATTAGATGCTAGATCTAGGGTACTATATTTATTGTTTGTACATATTGCTTTGGGGGGGGTATGGGTTCAGTCACACATTCGTGCGAGTATCCGAACCAGGTCCCATGCATATGGGGTAGCCTGCTAGGCGAAAAACACAACCTTGGCCTGTAGTTTGTGAGATCACGATCGGCGAGCAGCCTCTGACGAGCGTTTCTTGGGTCCGCCCGAGAATGCGTTATGTTACTCCACGTCGCTTGATTCTTACATCATCGTATATAAAGGGATTGGGGGCCCATTATTCATCGTGCATTCGGTGATAGGTTACCCCGTCCTCGTCATGGTAGCCTTTTCTGTCCTAACCCAGTTTGAGCCACATGTATGTTATTTTTGGTCCATCATTGAACCAACATGATAAAATCTACTCGATCATAATATTTACATCCGAGACGTCGAAGTTCTGCCCATTTTTGTCCTTGACTTGTCAATATGTTTGGATCCACACTTAAGTATTCTTGTCTCTCACTTGTTGGGAGCATGAGGGTTACATATACCCGCATACACATTAGTGTGGGAAGTCTGTACACGCCCTCCATCGTACAAAGTTCATTATGTTGATCTGTTCAATATTGATAAGTCAATATCAAAAAATGATCGAAAAATCTTCGTCACGGCATAAATACTGTGATCAAGTAGAAATTTACCGGATTTTCAATCATGAACCGCTTTTGTCATCCTTCATGAAAACTACAAATAAGCATATCCGTTTCAATTTCTTGAAATTTGATGAACCACATGGTCGAACCTTGGTGCTACAATGTTCCATTTGAAATCTTGAGGCCCCAAGACCAATCATGGGGTTATTCAAATACAAATAAATTGTTACAGATGATGTCCAATGGTCGGTTTTCATGAAGGAGCTAACTTTGTTTGGTCGAGTCAGCTTGTATGTGTATGTGTATTCTTCTCGTGTCCAGTCACTTCTGAGTCTTAACCTTCGTTCATTGTTTATATAAAAAAAAATAAAAAATAAAAAAAAAACCAAAAAAAAGAAAAGAAAAAAAAAGAGAAAGGTTGAACTAGGGAGGATAGGATTGTCTAGACTTAAGAGAATACTTGAGTGAGTAAACAAAGCATTCACTCTTATTACATCCACTCATAAGAAGGTCTCATCATCACCTGTTCATGTCTCGGTTCATGTTCATAAGGAGGACTTTTGTACCTCAAAGTGTTGGAATGGTTGGAAGACAGTATATTGAGAGCCCAAATATTGCAGAGCGGAATTGAAATTTCAAGATCGGAGTTAAGGAATCCAAGAGGTTAAAAAGCTAAATCATAGATTCTGAGAGATTACATGTTTCTTTCCCATGTTAACATACCCGCCAATTTTTAATGGAAAAACTAAGATTGGAAAGCATTTCGTTCACCCTTGGCAATTGAGCCACTTTGACTGACGGAGTTGGTTTCTGACTCTGAAATTACTTTCATCATCCAAAGTGACCCTGACACAAAGGAGTAGTCCTCAAACCTTTAAGAATGGCCCGCCCACCTCCCAAAATCCAGGATGAAAAGGAAGACCATGTGGTCAATTGTATCCTAAAATTGAGGTAGTCTGAAAATGAACTTCATGTGCACCCTAAACTAGGGAACAACCAAAATGTCAGTGCACCCTAAATTGGGGCACAACCCAAATGTCAATGCACCCTAAACTGGGGCATAATTAAAATGTCAATGGATTCAAAATGGGACAGACCAAAAGGAAAAAGACCAAACAAGGGTATAGGTCAATGTTTCATGACATCTAAACTAGGGCATAAGATTGGAATACATTAATACCAAATGGAGGCATTGGCCAAGTGAATGTCAGACCTGAACTAGGGCATAGAACAAAATGCTAATAGACTCAGGCGAGGTATAACTCAGGATGGAAAGCGTCAAACACCCATTGATAGATAGGCATGATAAGCCTTACTAGCAGAAGTCTGAACGAAGGTTTGGTCCCACAATTGATCATAAGTTAGTGTTAAGGACGTTGTATCCAATTGGGGTAACTAGGTGAATTACTTGTCTAAACTGGCTACCATTGGTAACTGATAGGTCATCTATGTTTGGGCTTAAGCTCGATATGTCTGTAGACGGTCCAGTCCAAATGCTCTGAAAAAATAAACAATAATTATCTCATTTGAGACATCAACAACAGTGCTTTACTATTTTCAATCCATTCCTTCCCAGTTTGATATTTCTTCCTCTTCCATATCCGTTGCTAATTCTGACTCTGATGACGATTGAGATGATGAGCTACAACTTGAACTTCTACTCCATCGGCCTTTAGAGAAATGAAAGCTCAACACACATGTGAAAGTTACAGATGATTAAGTTGAAGTCATGCAAGCATTCTCAAAGATACAAGTTGGTACATCAAAATGTCATCCCATTTGGTCAATTTATAGAAAGAATTTTTTTTGGGATATTTCCTTGAAAGTGGAGAACATTTATAGACTCATACAGGTGGTTCATTCAGTTTTGTAAAAATGGGTCTATAGACAAGGACCATTCAAGTGATTAAGTCTTCTATAGGTGCATGACATCTACAGACATGAAGTGTGTTACAGATCAACCTCAAAGTCAAAGATGAGCTCAAAAAAAAAAAAAAAAAAAAAAAAAAAAAAATAAGAATGCTATACAAATAATGAGGTTGGTTGACAAATTCCATTGGAACAGTGATGGTGGACAAATCCAACTACGATGCATAGACATGGGGCAACTACTTTGAAACACTAATGATGAATGAGTTCGATTGCAAGACATATACATGGGGCAACTTGTCACACCCTAATTCTGCACCAACCAGAATGGTGTGATGAACCGTCAATAAACCAACGGTTCAACCAGGATCTCAAAATAGGCTATCCCACATATGATAAACCAAAACACATTCCACATTAATCAGAGGTAATAAAGTAAATAGCGGAAGTCTTACAGATAATGAACTGAGGTCTAATCATGATAAATAATTAATATTCTATTTATTTCCAAGTAACCAAAACATAACTTAATACATATTACAATATCCAAATACGAAAACTAAACACTAAACGTATCCATCGCTGAAACGCTCGCTTAACGAACCGTGTTCGTTCTCCACAGCTTGCTCATTCATAGCCTCCACATGTTCATATGTTGGCATGTAGACATAGTCTTCAATCATAGTACCTGCAATATCATAAACTAAAAAGATTTACGCGCGCGAGGGTCAGCTCTCCAACTTGAGCTCAGTGAGTAGCCAAAACAATGCAACAATATATATGCATGCAAAAAGTCAATTTATATCTTTGGTCCGGTTTAAAGTTTGCAGTATGCTATAGAAAGGTTTAGGTAGCCAAAGGTCGCGTTTATTGACTCCGCCTCTATACACGAGTGTGTGGCGTTACCGAAGTCACGTTTATCGTCAACTCACATGCACCCAACCATGAACATTATATAACAAATGTTACGTTTATTGCTATATAGTGTCATACCAACACGTAAGCCCCTATTGGCGAGGGCCAAGCTGGGCTCGCAACTAACAAATCCTAATGCCAAACAGTGTATCCAAGGCCTCACCCGCATCCCTCGGAATGTCCATAGAGATAGAGCTAAGACCCCCCGGTAGAGTCGGAGACTACAAGGACCGAGACCACCTCCCGATACTCTCGACATAATAGTTTCGCTAAAGTAATGGCGTGACGATGCTAATGCACAAGACTTGAGTTAGAGATAGAGCTAAAGTGCTGAGACCCGCCAAAGGTTAACGTTTATTGATGTTCTCATCACACCTCCCCTGATACTCGCTCTCATCAAGCACATCAACCACACACATACAAGCACATGCCTATTCCTATCATCATCATCATCATCATGTTATAAACGATAAAGTAAATATGCATGAACAAATAATAGAAATATTGGATGGCATACTATATGCACATTACAAATATATTCGCATAGAATCAAACATAGCATAGGACTCAAGAAATAGAAAATAGTTTATTATTAACCAATTTAGTTTGGAGTTAAGGTTCCTCACCTTAGCTTGCTATAAGATACTTTTCCAAGCTTTAGAATCACCTTTACAGTGTTATTATATTGCTAGAAGACCTAACAAAGTCGATAGAATTTAATTAGAATTAATTCTAGATTTAAAAACTACTCTGTTAACGAGGGTCGGAGGTAGGTCGGAGTCTGATCGACCCGGGTGCGACCCTCCCCTAATTTGAACTTCCCGAACACTGAGGGTCGATGCTAGGGTCGGATCTGCCATCGACCCTAGGTGCGACCCTCCATGGTTTGAGTCGAAAATATAAGATTTCGTTCTCTCTTTCATGGTTGGGTCCTATGGCTTACTTCCACAATCCATTCTATACATGTTATATGGTTTAGAACTATACTTTATTCACCTACATGGTTTTAATGATCTCCTTCATGGTTTCCATTGAAACGAAATCATGGATGGATGATTTGGGTTTCTTCTAAGTCATACCCTCTTCATAAACCATTCTAAAGTCTTAAATAAATCATGGGGAACGTATTCATACCTTAGGTTTGCTGAGATTCAGAGTTCCTCTGAATTTCCTCTTCTTCCTTAACCTTTTCGTCAAGTTTTCATTCTCTTCTTCTCTTCCTTCTCTTCTCTTTCTCTCAATCCAATTAGGGTTGTAAAAGGAGTGAAAGAGGCTTAGGGACGTCCTATTTATAGGGCAAAACCTCCCAAAATGAGTCCCATTGAGTTTAGGAAAGGTTCCAATTGAAATTAGGAAGGTTTCTCAATTTTTGGTTCGTGCTGTTTTCCCGAATGCCGAGGGTCGATGGTGAGGGTCGATGGGAGGGTCGGACAACTCATAGACCCATTGGCTCGACCATGATAAGTAGACGGGTCCCGACACGAAATATAAGGTTAGGCCGGGTTCGTGGCGTGCGGGTATTACACAACTCCTTTGGAGCCCTACTGATGGACGAGTTCAGTTATAGAGCAATAAGACAATTGGTTCTCGTACAATGACATATAGACACCATTCTTAGAACCTGATTGGAGACCTGATCGTTTGTTGTGATTCACGTTGTGTGTTGAACTGGATTTTTGATATGGGTCACTACATCCTACCCATACAGGAGGTGGCCTCATCACTTTGTTGTCATCAGAGTATTTCTTTTCGGCTAAAGACTCTTTCTCCTGTCCATCAATCTGACGGTCTTTCACAGAGTCTACATAACATGCCCTTACTTCAAATGTCACAAAATTTTATGGTATCGTTTCTTGTGAACATGTCGTCTTGCTATGCATAAATATTGTTCAATAAATCTGACTAGAATATCTATTTGTCGTTCATCATTTCGACGGCGTTCAAGAATTCCTTAGTCTTTTGTTGCTAGCCAATAAAATGGCATCGCCTAGTGGGGATCAAGCCATTCTACATAAATAACCAAACGCTCTCCCAATGGCAGACCCATTGGACAGTTTCTTATCAGTCCATCTAGACCTTCATTGTCATACTTGTATACAGACTTAAAGGATTTGGGCCCAAACGTGGTTATAACAGATTCAACATCTGAGCATAGCTTGTCGAAATTTGTTTTCTATCTGAATCATACCAAGAGGAGAAAGCATTCATTGACATTTTTCTAAGATTAGTGTAGGGTTACATCTCCTTAAGGTTATTTCTAGTGATGACTCAAAAGTCGCCTGCCTATCAATGTGTGCAGATTTGAACTTAGACACTGGGGTAAAATCACCCATTTATCCAAACATCATAAGTTTAGTTGAGCCCCCTGTTTGAAATTCTAGCTGAGTTTATTTGAATGTAAGAGAAAGATGACTCATAAAAATTTGAAAAATAAAAAAATAAAATTGAGTTATTGTTATCGTTTGCCCCTCATTAAAAAGACCTGATTGCCCTTTGATCAAAGTGAAACCCATATAAATTGGACAGGAATGCAGAACATGTCAAGATTGCCTTTTAAAGAAAAGAAACATGTTTCTCTCAGTCTAGATTAAGTCAAGTCAAGGAAAGTCAATCAAATCATGATCTCTAGTTCCTCTTGGATTCCAAGCAATGTTAGTGGACAAAGTGCAGATGTTGAGCCCCATTGTGGCTACCTCAATATTTATGGAAAGTTCAACCCATTTTGGGAATGAAGAAAGATGAAGAAAGGAATTGAAAAGAACAAGAAAAAGGAAAAGATAAATGAAAAAAAAAAAGAGAAAAGGAAAGAAAGGTGAAGAATGAATGAAAGCAGAATAAGAATGGAAAAGAGTACAAGATACAAGCAAAGAAAAGAATGAAAGATCAGGGAAAGAAAGATGAAAGCACAAAGAGAACATGATGATCAAAGAACAATGAGAAGGAAGAAGAATAAAAGAAAAAAAAAAGATGCAAGCAAAGAAAAGAAAGAAAGATCATGGAAAGAGAGAGAAAGCCCGAGCCCGAACTACGCGGAACCTGATTCCAGAGAGATGGAAGTCGCAAAGGATACGTAGGCAATTTGGGACACCCCAAATTCGGTCCAAAGGCTATACATCCAGGGGCTATACAGCCAAAGGCTATACATCCAGAAGTTACAAATCCAGAGCACAAAGCATAGTTACGGTTACATCATGAGCGGTCTTGAGCTAAAGTCACAGACCTGATAAGGTCGCTACTCAAGAAGCTTGACAGTTACAGTTACATCATAAGCTGTCTTGAGCCAAAGTCGTAGACTTAATGAGGTCACTACTCAAGAAACTTGACAGTTACAGTTACATTACAAGCGGTCTTGAGCCAAAGTCACAGACCTGATAAGGTTGCTACTCAAGAAGCTTGACTGTTACAGTTATATTTTGAGCGGTCTTGAGCTAAAGTCATAGACTTGATAAGGTCGCTACTCAAGAAGCTTGACAGTTACAGTTACATCATAAGCGGTCTTGAGCCAAAGTCACAGACCTGATAAGATCGCTACTCAAGAAGCTTGACAGTTACAGTTACATTACAAGTGGTCTTGAGCTAAAGTTACAGACCTGATGAGGTCGCTACTCAAGGAGCTTGACATCTACAGTTATTTGTTGTATAATGTTAGAATCCAGATCAAGTGCAGAATAATACAAAAATGTGGTTCTTTTGTCTTTAGCGTTCAATTGGTAACAATCTCGGCTAAAGAGGGGCATCTGTAAGCACGCCATTTTTGCATCCCCAGCAGAAATGAACCCATATGGCAGGTTTTTGACCTTTAACCCAAAGATTTAGGATTCTCTAATGAACCCCACAGCAGGATCATGGGCTATTACCTACTTAGATGTATAGGTCGTGAAATTATCTTCGAAATGAGACTAGAATCATCAAATTCTGACATCAAACAAGGAAGATATCATAGTTTGAAAGTGCAAGGGCATTTATGTAATTATCGTATGATGCATGCATTATCATTTAAACTTCATGTCATCATATCTTGGTCATTTGATATCGGATTCGGATGATTCAAATGCCAATATTCCTTATTTTCAGTCCTCTTCAAAGTGGACATGAAAAATCTCGGACAAAAGTCACCGGTGGGCCCCATACAAGCTTTAATGCAAAATTATCGATAAAAATTAAAGCTTCATATCTTTGCTGTTCTACGTCGGATTCAAATGATTCCAAGGCCATTATTCTTCATTTGTGATGTTCTACAAAGTGGATGTAAAAAATCTTGGGTAGAGGTCACCGGTGGGTCCCATGCAAAATTACACATGAAAATGGTCATTTAATCTTTGGAAATTCATATTTTGGTCACCCCATATCCAAATCAGGTGATTTCAGTTTCATTATGTTCCATTTTTAGTACTCTACAAAGTGGACGTAAAGGATTTCCAATAGAAGTCTCCGAAGGATCCCATGCAGAATGATTAGCCAAATTATCGATAATTGGCCTGCTTAAACTTCAGCAATTCATAAGTTGACCATTTTATTTCCAAATGAGTTGATTCAAGTTCCAATATTCTTCATTTTTAGTGTTTTACAAAGTGAATGTAGAAAATTTGAAATAAATACTATTGGAAAATTTCATGTGGAATGGTGGCAGAAATGGACTATGAAATGTCAATCATGGTCCAAACCAGCTTAATCCAGCTTAGTCTAACTTAGCCCGGCCCAGCTCAGACCAATCCAGACCAAGTCACGTCAGCCCATATGCATGCATTTCTTTTATCTGTGTATAATGTATAATATATTATTGTATATAATATAGATATATATCTTATGGGTATATATATATATATATATATATATATATATATATATATATATATATATATATATATATAGGGAAAGAGAGAGGAAAGAGAGGCCGTGGGAAGAGAAAGGGAGAAGAAAAAAAAGAAAGAGAGAGGGAGAAGAAAAAAAGAAAAAAAGGAAAGAAAAAAAACGTGAGAGAGGAGAGGGTTTTTTTAGAAGAAGGAAAAAAGGAAACAAGAGAAGAAGGAAAGAAAAAGGAAAGAAAGGAAGGAGAAAAAATGTGGAGAAGGAAGAGAAAGAGGAAGGAAGAGAAGAAAGGAAAGAAGAAGAAAAGGAAAGAAGGGATTTTCTAAAAGAAGGAAAGAGAGAAAGGAAAGAGATAAGGGATTTTCTAGAAGAAAAAGGAGAAAAAGGAAAGAAAGGAAGAGAAAAAAAAACATGGAGAGGAAAGACAAAAAAGGAAGGAAAAGAAGAAAGGAAAGAAGAAAAAAGAAAAAAAAATTTTTCAGAAGAAAAAGAAGAAAAGGAAGGAAGAGAAAAGAAGAAAATAAAGGAAGAGAGAAGAGGAGAGAGAGAGAGAGACATTTTCTAATCTAGAAAACGTGAGAGAAAGAGAGGGAGAAGAGAAAAAAGGAAGGAAAAGAGGAAAGGAAAGAAGAAAAAGGAAAAAAGGATTTTCTAGAAAAAAAAAGAAAGAAAAGGAAAGAATGATTTTTTAGAAGAGGAGAGAAAAACATAAATAGGCCAAGAGAGAGAGAGAGAGAATGATCTTTTTTTCCAGACCAGAAGGAGAGAGAGGACATGAGTGTGAGAGAAAACGTGAGAGAGGGAGAAAGAAAGAGAGAAGAAGAGAAAAGAAAGAAAAGAGAAGAAGAAAAGAGAGAAAGAGAAGAGAGAGAGAAGCAGAGAAAAGGAGAAGGAAGATTCGTTTTCAAAGATCTTGGTACGATCTTCAAACATACTACATCGACGGTTTCCCTCCATTTGAGTACAAGGTTAGTACCCTAGACAAATTTAGAGGTCTTTAGAATGCTTGAATATTGGTTTTGCTTGAAAAAAAATTTATTTTCATTAAATCTCGATCAGAAATGCTCTATTGCATGCATATTAATGTTAGGATGCCTATGTCTAGCATTTTTTATGAATGATGATTTGTCTAAACTACTCAATGATAAAGTTTTGAATGCTATATGATGACGTTTGATGTTTTTGACAAATTTCATAAACTGATTTTCTAATCTGAAATTTTTAGATTTAGGATCCAAACTTAGGACGTGCATCACATGTAGTTTTTCTTAGATTTTGAAGCCCAACATTTTATGGGAGTCTCTATGATATGTTAGAAGAATACCCTAGAAATTTCGTTCCATTTGGAATTGGGAAAGTATATAAAAAAAATTCGTCTTTAACATTGCTATTTTATTCGGATATAATGCAATCTCCAATCAGAAAGTCTCTAGACAAGGGTCTTATGGCCATAATCAGGAATCAACTTCATATAAACTTTTTAAATATGAAAGGCTTCTCAAAAATGGCACTGGTTTTATATTTTTTTGATTTTTTATTGAATTGATATTGATTTGTAAGTGCATAGTGCTCTGATTTTGAATCTGTCAGGATGTACTGATTTGCATGATTTAAAATGATCATTTTTCACAAAGAAAGTATTCTGTTTTCACTTGTTTTTCTTGATGAAATTCTAGATTAGAAAGTTGTCTACATGGACATATGTCTGGATTTAATTTTTATTAAGTATAGGATTTTATTCGGAATTTATGGTGCAACTGGTCAAAAATCTGGAATCGACTTGACCAGTACACATATCCGGTCTTGGGGCATATCTTTGACCTATTTTTGCTTTCTTTTGGGATTCGACTCCTTCAGATGAAATATAGCATGTTGAGTCATCATTCTGTGAAAAAAATAGAGCTTGATTTGAGTTACAGAAGACCTACTTATGGTCATTCTTGTGTAATGCGATAGAATCTGAATGCAGTTCATAGTTTTGTCCAATATCTGAATCTTTGTATCACATTATTGATAGTTTTGGGTCAATTAATCATTCCAAATGTCTTCATAAAAATTACAATATTTTCAAAGAACATTGAACATATATTTTTGATAATTTTGTACTTTTCAAAAAAAAAAGATTCATTGATGTCTCATTCATTGTAACATGCAATTAATTGCTTGGTGAATTCTATCATAATTGATTGCATACTTGCCATATTTGGATAAATGACTACATTTAGAGCATTCACTTGCCATCTTTGGATTATTCATATGATCATTACTATATTTGGATACACATTGTCACCTGCTATATTGACTCTCAAATGTTGTATTGGATTGCTTACATGCTATACTCGAAATGCTCACATACCATATTTAGATGCTTACTGTCATATTTAGAATGATATCATTGCTGTATTTGGAATGCTAACACTGCTATAGTTGGAATGTTTTCATTTGTCATATTTGTCTTGAAAAGAGATAATGTAAGACCCATGTCAATCTAACCCGGTCTTACCACCTTGAATCAGGTTTACCCATCATGGTCGAGTCAAGTGGACCAAGGGCGTGACGGAGATCGAGATCCCAGGTATAAAATCAACCCAAAAACACTTAATTTTAGGGGAGGGTCGCATACCTATCCAAGTAGGGTCGGACCCCCCAAAACAGAATGTCAAACCCTCAGATTTGAAGGGAGGGTCGGACAGCTTAAGACCCTAGGGTCAACGGGATCATCGACCCTCCCATCGACCCTCGGTTTTTGACGAATATAGAAATTTGGAAATTTCCTAATTTTCGATTGGGATTCTTTTCAAATCTCAATGGGACTATTATAGGACATTCCTACTCTATTTAAAGGATGTCCCTAAGCCACTTTCACTCCTTTCACAACCCTAATTGAATTGAGAGAAAGAGAGAGAAGGAAAAGAGGAAGAAGGAGACAAGGAGGAAGACCGAGCAAAAAGGAGAAGAAATTTCGAGAAAAGTAATCTTCTCGGATATGGATACTAATTCCATGAGTTTCTCGGACCTTAGGTTAGATATGGTTGAGTGTAGGATTTCGGAGAAACCCAAACCATCCCTTCATGGCTAGGTTTTCATGGAAAACCATAGGATGCTGCACGAAAACTATTTAGATGGATTATACTGGTTCTGACCATGGAATGGTGTTGAATGAATGTAGGAAGCAAGCCATAGGACCCCGGACCGAAGAGTGGTTTAAAAGTGGAAATTGGACCGTTGCATCGGGGTCGCACCGAGGGTCGTGGACCATCCGACCCTAGGTGTTTCGACCATCGACCCTCGGTTTCGGGAACTTCGGAATGGGGAGGGTCGATGACCCATCGCCCTAGCATCGACCCTAGCATTGACCCTCGGTTGTCAGAATGGTTTTAAATTCTGAATTAATTCTAATTAAATTCTATACTTTGTTAGGTTTGCTAGCAATATAATAACGTTATAACGGTGATTCTAAAGCTTGGAAAAATATCTTTTAGCAAGCTAAGGTGAGAACCTTAACCCAAACTAAATTGGTTAATAATAAACTGTTTTCATTTTCTTGAGTCCTATGCTATGTTTGATTCTATGCGAATATGTTGTAATGTGCATCATGCCATCCAATATTTCTATTACTTGTTCATGCATATTTACTTTATTGTTTATAACATGATGATGATGATGATGATAGATAGGCATGTGCTTGTATGTGTGTGGTTGATGTGCTTGATGCGGCGAGTATCGGGGAGGTGTGATGAGAACGTCAATAACGTTAACCTTTGGCGGGTCTCGGCACTTTGCTCTATCTCTAACTCAAGTCTTGTGCATTGACATCGTCGTATCGCCATTACCTTAGCAGAACTATTATGTCGTAGAGTATCGGGGAGGTGGTCTCGGTCCTTGTAGTCTCGACTCTATCGGGGGCCATAGCTCTATCTCTATGGGCATTCCGAGGGATCTGGGGTGAGGCCTTGGATACACGTTTGGCATTAGGATTGGTTAGTAGTGAGCCCGGTTTGCAAGCCCTCGCTAACGGGGCTTACGTGTTAGTATAGCATTTATAGCAATAACGTTAACCTTTGTTGTATAATGTTATGGTAGGGTGGATGGGGACGACGATAAACGTTAACCTTCGGGCGGGCTTCCACACCTGTATAGAGGCGGTGTCAATAACGTTAACCTTTGACCCCCAACCTTTCTATTGCATTGCAAACTATTAACCAGACCAAAGATATAAATTGAATTTTTGCATGCATATGTATTGTTGCATTATTTTGGCTACTCACTGAGCCGTGTTGTGTGCTCACCCCTCGACGTCGAATATTTTTAGTTGATGATGCAGGTTACACAATCGAAGATTATATGAACGCGTCTGCGTACGGGAATATAGCAACGATGGACGCTGGAGCTGAAGATGATACACACGACTCCTCTTGCGAGTGCAACTCGTGTGTATTTGATTAGATATTTTTATAGGTTTTTTTATTTGGATTTATTAAAGAATTGTATTGATATTTACTTATGTCTCGGTTGATACAGAATAATTTTTCTATTAAGTTATTATATCATTTTAGTTCTCGTCATTTATTTATAAGATTTCCGCTATTGTGTATTTACTCTGATTATGATTGTGGATGCATGTAAGTTTGGATAACGCGGGGATAGCCTATTAGAGATCCTGGTTGAACCGTTAGTTATTTAGCGGTTCATCACACCATTCTGAACAGTGCAGAATTGGGGTGTGACAGATAAATTAGAAAAATAACAATTAGTGTAGGAAACCTTAAAAAATAGAAAGAAAATAGCAATTAGGGTAGGAAACCTTAAAAAATAGAAAGAGCACAACAATTAGGGTAGGAAACCATAAAAGATGGAAAGAGCACAGCAATTAGGGAAAGTGAAACCCTAAAAATGGAAAGAATAATTAGGGCTAGATAAACCCTAGAATAAAGAGAATAATTAGGGTATGAAACCCTAAAAAATAAAAATCACAATGAAAAGGGATAGAAAACCCTAGAAACCTAAAAATAGAAACAATAAAAATGGTAGAAATTTAGGTCACATCCCTAGATCCTATTGACAAAAATGGAAATAACAAAAATGGTAGGAATTTAGGTCTAATCCCTAGATCTTATTGACAAAAATGGAAACAACAAAAATGGTAGGAATTTAGGTCTCATCCCTAGATCCTATTAACAAAAATTGAAACAACAAAAATAGTCAGAATTTAGGTCTCATCCATAGATCCTATTGTCAAAAATGAAAACAACAAAAATGATAGGAATTTAGGTCTCATCCCTAGATCCTATTGACAAAAATGGAAACAATAAAAATAATAGGGATTTAGGTCTCATCCCTAGATCCTATTGATAAAAATGGAAACAAAAAAATGATAGGAATTTAGGTCTCATCCCTAGATCCTATTGACAAAAATGGTAGGAATTTAGGTCTCATCCCTAGATCCTATTGACAAAAATGAAAGGAATTTGGTACACATTTCAAATCCGACTCTCACAATCATTTCGAACTACGTCGTACCTGATTTCTAGGGCACACCTTAAAATACGTAGGTAATTTGGGAACCCCAAATACGGTACAAAGCCACCCATCAACCATACATCCAGCATAAACTTCAACTTGAACAAAGAATCTAATTGAAGCACATGCATAAATCACTTCCTTAATCTGTAATCACAAAACCCATTTCAAACTATGTTTTGGAGTTGATTTCCAGGACTGGAATACGTAGGCAATTTGAGATGTCTTACACGTTTCAGATTCAGTCTAAGATCGAACCATCTTTGGTCCGGTTCACTGTATAATACTGTACTCATTGTTTGTTTATTTGCTTTAAAACATGATTGGCTGAACCCTAGGTTATAATAACTTAGAAACTTGGTTTAGGACATCCCCCATTGAACCCTAGTCATCTAGTTGACCAAGCACAGTCAAAATTAGAATTTAAGGAAAGTTTAGGAGGCCGATATTGATCGGACGGTTTGGGTGCCTAACACCTTCCTATAACTGTACCCTGAATACATACCCGATCTCTTGCAGACCAAAGAACTGATACATTGGGTCATGAGTCAATAGAAGTTTTACCTTAGGGTGAGGCTACATTTTTAGAGGTCCTAGACCTTAATCTAGGTGGCGACTCCAATAGAACCATTGATCTTCATTGATACTTTATTTCTATCCCGAGGAGGATCATTCATTTCTCATTGTCCTCACACGTACTATCGGGGCATGCACTCTGACCGTGGTGAAAAGATCAAGATCATTTGACGGTGGTAATCATTCCAGCATCTTATCAGGCCACACACTACGTCCTCGATAGAAAACTTAAGATCCCCATACGTCCCATGGCTCCTTCCATCATGCAGAATGTCTTTAGAACACAATTTTTTGACCTAAAAGGTCTAAGGAGGGTAGAGGGTATCAATAGAATAATTTTTTTATTTTTTAATTATTTTCTCAATTGGATCTTGCAGATCTAAGAGCGGAAGTAGGCAAATGTTAGGCACAAATACTAAAAAGTCAATAGAATCAAGACATCTGGGCACCACCAAAAGTACGCATAAGATGATTTTACCCGAAACCACTCTCCAGGGCAAATCCTTCGTTACCAACTTAAGTCAATGGTAGAATTGTTTGCCAAAATACCATATTGTACTCCAAAGGCGCACGGGTTCCACCACTCACGGTTCTCTATAAATAGGCCAAAAAAACAAGGTTATGTTACTTTACAATCAATGTTATACCTAACGTTCTGACACCTCAAACTCAAAATCCCTCTTTTGCCCCTCCATTTCTCTTATTTACCATGTCAGCCTCTTGACCTCACTATTTGTTCGATAGATTCCTGACTGAAGCATCGGAGCTACCCCCAGGGCTATATGCCCAACCTCGCTTACCCTGTCTTGTCGTATGGAGGTTTACTTAGCATTTAGGACCTCAGCACAGAACCTTACAGCAACAGTCTCAAACCCTAAACCCTCAATCGCTGCAACTACTGAAGAAGAAGAAGAAGAAGAAGAAGAAGAATGATCTGTTAACAGACAACACCTCCGAAGGTTGACATCTCTTCATTGACAACTCACTCTAAGGTAAGTCCTTACTCTCCTCACTCTCTCCTCACCTGTTATGCCATTTTCCTCCTCCTTAAGGCCAAAAATCACAGAGATTTAAATCTCTAAAAATTGCCACCACCGAAGGCTTGTGATCATAGAGATTCATATCTCTTCCCATTTGTTGGTTTGTCATGATTATTTAGGTCTAGGGTTTTTAATTGGTATGAATTTATAGGTTTCAGTTCTATCGATTTTGGGATTTTGCCAGAATTTCATGGAGTTCCCTGTAAATAAGTTGTCTACTGTATAGGGTTTTTGTTTTTAGTTCTATATATTTAAGGAATTTTCCTAATTTAATTGATGTTCATTGCGAAGTGTTTCACTTCTAGTGATTTAGGGATTTTATCTAATTTCATTGATGTTCCCTATGAAATTTTTTGCTTAATGTGTAGGTGTTCAGTTCTACTGATTACTTACACACTCTCTCTCTCTCTCTCTCTCTCTCTCTCTCTCTCTGAATGGCTAATTTGGTACTAATCCCTAAATTTTGTTTTATTTCTATTTTTTTTGGGTTCCAGTTCTATGTTAATTTTTGTTTTTGTTTAACGTTGTTAGTAACTATTGCTAATTTTGTTGTTGTTCTTTGTTAATGTTTGAATACAGTGTAAGCAATGTCTAGCACTGTCTGCATGGTATATCTATTGGAAGACCATACCCATAAGTGTTTTGTAGACCTAAACAAATATGGGTGTCTGGATGTTGTGTATGACATATACATCTCAGTGCTAACACATACCCTGCTGGAAGAATAATTAGGTTCTTTGTGAAATTCATATCTTCTAATTGGATTGAAAAAATGCATATAGTTATGATGATGATTTTCTAGAAAATGTTTTGTTTGCATGAGCAAAGAATTGATGAGCATGATAAACCAATTTGTTTATCAAGTTAATGTATGTGATCATCGTTGTACCACTGATTTTTCAATCAATGGCTATCCTAGTGCCATGTAGGTAGAGATGAAACTGTTGGTAAGGAAGATGATGCATTTGAACATTTTTCTACTGATATGGTTGGAAAACAAACTGCTTGGAGTGGTGGTGAAAAAGTCAGAGGACTAAAAATAATAGTTTCAAAAGGCACTAAGACCCCTACTTTTAATGATGCATCCAATAAGACATCTGCCTATACTAGGACCCGTGCTTCCACTAGAGGTGGTGCCTCCATTAGCACCGACATGGTTGATCTTACACATGGAAACTGGAAGGGTTCAACATCTACAATTGAAAACAACGTAGATTCAGACAGTGAATATGAGTGTTATCATTTGATGACTCATTAGATGAAGATTGGAGACATGATAAGGATGAAGGAACTACAAATTCCGATAGTGAGACTGAAAGGGAAGTAGATCTTAATGGTGATGGAGATAGGGACACTAATGATGAGAGGTCTAACTATCACTCCGATGATTGTTATGGAGTGCCTTGCAGAAATTTTGATATTGATGAAGAAGAGAAAGTAAAGTTTCATGTAGGGTTAATTAATATTCTGTAATGTGGATGAGTTAAAGGGCTACCCTTAGGGAATACAACATTGAAAGAGTTAATTTTTTAAGAATAAAAATATGAAAAGGCGAGACTAACTGCTATATGTGCTGAAAAAATGGTTTTAATGAAAAATCCATGCTTCACCTACCTTAGATGGGCTTACTTATATGGTGAAGGCATATGGTTCTGAGTACACATGTGGTAGACTCCCGAAGAACCCAAATGTCACATCTACATGGATAGCAAGTAATCTTACTTCTAGACTAAGGACTAATCTTGAGATGAAGACCAAAAGTATGCAAGCTACTTTGAATGCAAAATGTGAGATTAACCCACATTACATGCAACTGTATAGGGCACATAGGATTGCTAAATTGAATGAGGGAAGTTTTAAGAAGGCTTATGCACAATTACTTAGGTATGATGAACTGCTAAGATTAATGAACCTAGGAACTGTATTCAAATTACAACCACATGAGAGGACTGATTTGACATAAGTCTAGTTTCCAAAAGGCTTTTTATACGTCTTGAGGATTGTAAAAAAAGATTTTTGAGAGGTTTTAGACCATTCATTGGTCTGGATGGATGCCACTTAAAGGGGACAAACGTAAGGATTTTTTTTGTCTGTGCGTTTGCTATTGTTGAGAGTGAGACCAATTATAGTTGGTCATTTTTCTTATACAATCTATATGCCACTATTGACACAGGAATTAATGGCTTGCCATTGACTTTTATTTCAGATAAATTTTTATTTTTTTTTGGGTGCATAGATTTACAATATTGACTTTTATGTTAGCTTGTATATAATATTATCAAATTTTGTTTTGTAGCATTTGTTAGAGGCCACTATAGAGGTTTTTCCAAGTGCAAGTCATAGAAACTATTGCCATCATCTCTACTGTAATTTCATGGCAAAGTTTCCTACTATGCGACTGAGAAATGATTTCTGAACAGCAAGTAAAGCCTCAAATTCATTACAATTTTCAGAAGGCAATGAACAAAATGTAAAACCATTGCAAGGAATCCCATGACTGATTGAAGAAAAATCCAGTTGGCATGTTGGCAAATCATGCCTTTGATTACAGAGCTAAAAGTAATTATATGACAAACAACATGACTGAGTCCTTCAATCAGTGGATAGACTCCTTTAGGGACAAGTCAATTCTCACCCTAATTGACAAAATCGAAGTGAAATTGCATAGAAGATTTGAGAAGGGTTGTTCTTATAAGGGGAAGTTGACACTGAGAATGAAGAAGAGATTGTTGGCCTATATATTGTAATTGTTGGCAAATTGGGCTAACTGGGTCCAGTTTGATGAGAGAGAGTGTCTGCGGACCCTACAGGCAAAATGACAGTGATACAGGTGATATGACTTTGTTACAGGTACTGTGAAGCATGGAAGAGGTGAAAGAATTAGAGGAGAGAGAAAGAGGAGAGAGAAAGTGGGACCCAGGAGAGAGAAGGTGGGACCCACCACGGAGGCATGCCACCTAGACAGCCCACTTGGCCGAGTAGCCAGCCAGCAGGCCAGCCGCAAGGCAGCCCAGCCCAGCAAGCAGGCCAGGCTTGCCTTGCCAGCAAGCCAGCCAGCCCGCAAGGCAGGCCAGCCCGCAAGGCAGTCCAGCCCCGCAAGCCAGCCAGCCCGCAGGCATGCCCTGCCGCAAGTCCGCACGCACACCATGTGTTTGACGATTTTCCAGGAGAGAGAAAAGCTCTCTGGAAAATCGTCTCTGGCAAAGTTTAATAAAACTTTGAATGGTTACAGAGGCCATTTTTCAGATTTTCAGGGGCATTTTCGGAAGAAAAGATTGTTAAAGATGCGAGATCGACAGTCTAAAAGGAGCCACGTCTTAAAGATTCCAAATCCAAGGCTCTGGCGAAGGCGGGCTACTGTGTGGCGCTGACCGTGCGCCTAGATACTCCCGCACGTTACGTGAATGGCCAGGCGCAACATATTATCATGCATCGCGATACATGTAAGTATAGCCTTGATCCAATGTGACGCGCCTACGGTGCCGCGACACCATTGATCCATATCGTGCGGCTAATATTAAAGCCGACTGGATCTGACGCTATTTATGCAGATCCAGCGGCGAGAATCAAATCCCGCCTTTTTGAGTGAGATCCGACGGCCAAGTATACTGATTCCCTCTTCAGCCAATCAGAGCGCGACACCCAAGTGACAGGGCGCGGCTACGGTGTGTCGCAGGCGCACCAAATGATGCCAAAAGATTCCATTTGGAATTTTTTCAGAGGCCGAACTTGTTTATGCCATAACTTGGCCATCCGGTGGCCAAATCCGACGATCCAAATTGCACCGAGCTAGGTTTTTAATGCTCTTTCTATTGAGAATGGTTAGAGAGACTGGCAGTAGAGAAAAACAGAGCTGGAGAAGGTTTTTGAAGGAAAAAGGGGAGAATGTTAGGTTTTTGATTTTTTCTTGCTCTGGAAATTGAAGACATTCCTTCTCCATCACTTTTCATGCTGATGCCGATACATTGAAGTATTCTTGGAGGCTGGAAGAGCTTGATTGCATATGACAAGGGATTTATTGACTACCAGAAGAAGAAGAACATCGTCAATTATCAGAAAAATTGGTTGTGAGATTTTCTTATCTCTCTTACTATTTATTGAATCAATTCATTGTATGTTAAAGTAGGTTGATGATGTTGAATGCCTATGGTGTGTGGGAATCTAATGTATGCTAGCATTAGGCAAAGAAAAAGAGAAGAAAATACTGAATGCCTTGCTAGGTTGGGATTTAATTGTAGGGCATCATTATAAGCCCCAAAAATTGTATCTGTTGTGGTGTGTTCAGTGGGTCTTTGGACAACGGCTTTATGCCCGAATTCCGGCATTGTTACGCCCTCTCGGTTTTATCTTTGGGAAAATTTAGGGTGAGCATCCTTGTCTCTGTAAAGGGCTAAAAGTTGAGTATTGAGTAAATACGAAGCCCATTGGGCATTACTCCGTGGATTAGCCAACACTCACTGTGGTGGTGAACCACGTAATCTTTGTGTGTTGTGGTTTGCTTGATTATGTACTTTGTGAAGTGCGTGGAATGAATTGCAGGATGAGTGTGCAAATCTGGTAGACCTGGCCACTGAGTGGTTGTGAGGTAGATTTGCATACGATTGTGTTTGGGACAGTTTATTTTATAAACATCACTGGGCAGCAAAGAAAATCAAGGGAAAAATTATTCACACTGATTCACCCCCTCTCGGTGTCATTCAAGGTTTATCAATTGGTATCGAGCACCGGGCTCGGTGGCGACTAATCAACAACCGAGAAGATCAGAATAAAAGATATGGCACCAGGTGAAGTTTCAAACAAGCCTCCCTTGTTTGATGGGACGGATTTTGTCTTTTGGAAAAGAAGAATGGAGGTCTATGTAGGATCTCTTGGTTATGATGTTTGGGCTTCTGTAGAGAATGACTATACTCCACATGATACAAATGCTCCCACAGTTGTAGATAAAAAGAATTTTGAGAACAATAGAAAAGCTCTCAATGCCATTCAAGGGGGGACCGACAAATAGTGAATCGGCTAAAATCATGGACTGCAAGACAACGAAAGGAAGTATGGGACGAGCCGATCAACATATATGAAGGAGATAAGAAAATCAAGACTTGTCAAGTTACGGACATTCGAGAGGTCGGTTTGAGAATCTGAAGATGAATGAAGATGAGACCATTGATTAATACATGAATAGGGTTAATGATGTGGTCAACTCTATTAGAGGACTTGGTGAAGATTTGAAAGGTCATATTGTTTGTCAGAAGATTTTGAGGTCTCTCACCCCAAAATTTGAGTCAAAGGTATCTGCTCTTGAAGAAACCAAGGACTTGGAACAGGTTACTATTGATGAAATTCATGGAGCTTTAACAGATTTTGAGATGAGGATTGATCCAGGAACCACTAGTGATAAGAAGGTAGCTTTCAAGGCTATGAAGAAGCTGAAGATTTCGAAAAACAAAATGAGGAAGAAAGTGAAGATGAAGCCACAGCTCATTTCACTAGAAAATTAAGAAAAGGTACAGGAAAGTATAAAAACAAGCTTCCATTCAAATGCTTTAATTGTGGTAAAGTTGGACACTTCACTGCAAAGTGCCCAATGAAGAGTAAGTTTGACAGTGATGATGAAGATGATAGAAAAAGCAAGTTTAAGGGAAAGAAAAACTACAACTTCAAGAAAAACAGGTCAAACAGAAAGAGTTTTATCTTTAAAAGAAGCACTGAATCCTCAGATGATGACTCTGATGAAATCTCAGAAGATGAACCTAGTGAGGCCTTGTTCATGGTTTACATTGAAGATCAAGAGAAGAACACAGCTAAAGAGAAATTATCCTCAAAAAGCAATGAAGAAGGCATTGTGGAATCTATCTCAAGCAGTGAAGAGGAAAAAGGGAATGAAATTTCAAGCTCTGGTGATGATGAAGAAGGTGAGGTAAATTTTGAAGAAGAGTTTGCTGCAGCTATGAAGGAACTCAAGAAAGAAAGAAAATATAACAAGCTTGCCTCACAAGAAGTTAAAAAACAAAAAAAGATAATTCAAGATTTGAAAATTCAAGTGGTAGAATCCAAGAAAATTGTTGAAGATCTCAAGACTCAGCTTGAACAGGTATCAACAGATCACTCCAAACTAATGACTGAGAATACAGGTTTGAAAGCTCAACTCGAAACACAAGCCCCGGTGATGAGTAAATTTGAAGAGCTTGAGAAGGAATTTATTTTGTTAAAAGCAAAGGTGAGTGAATATGAAATAGAAGAGTTGGAAAGACAACAGAAATTGAACAAATTTGATGAGCCAAGCAACTCTACAATACATCCTAGTAGCAGAAAGCTAGATGGGATTATAAACTCTCAAAGACCTTTCAATGTAAAATTTGGTCTTGGTTTCGATAAGGGAGAGACTTCAACTAATGCAAACTCAAATATAAAGGGTTCCATCTCTTTTGTGAAAGAGAGTGAAAAGGGCAAGACTGCTGTAGTTTATGATAAAAAAGTAAATCATGTTCCTACTTCACTGACCAACAATGCAAGGCAAGGTAGGAGAGTTGAAAAGACTAACACCTATGGAAGAGATTATCCTAATGCATTGCAGAGACAGATGAGTTATGTGACTCCTTCTAGGTCACGATCTTATTTTCATGGTTACGGTTATAAATGCAATACTTATGGTCACAGAATAGCTACTTGCAAGTTCAATATGAGTCAAGTTAGATTTGAAAGAAGAAATCAGTTTGCCCCTCTTGAAGAAAATTTTGTTGAATGCTATAACTGTAACAATTTTGGGCATATAGCAAGGAACTGTAGAACCATCTTTCCCCCTATGCCACCTTCACAGAGACAGTATGATAGAATTAGAAGCAAGATTCCAAGACAGAAGCAAGATGAAATATCTAAATCAAATAAGAGGATCTGGGTTCAGAAAAATAGCTCTTTGGTTGTACAGACAGCTCTCAAGGCTCAAAATAGTTCTGCACCCTGGATTCTTGATAGTGGATGTTCAAGCCATATGACAGGAGATAGTAAGAGGCTTCAGAAATTTCAACATTATGAAGGAGGCTCAGTCAAGTTTGGTAATGATATTGGTGCAAAGATTGTTGGGAAAGGAAGCATTAGCCTCAACAATGGGAAGGTAAAATCTAATGAGGTTCTCTATGTTTCAGGCTTGAAACATAATCTATTGAGTGTTAGTCAGCTTTGTGATAAGGGCACAGATTAATTTTCAGTGATCAAGGATGTGAGATTCGAAGAACTGACAGTGGCAAATTGATGGCAACTGGAAAGAGAACTTCAGGAAATCTTTATACATTGTCTGAAGATTTTCAAGAAAATTGCATATTGAGCCAAGAAGAAGAAACATGGCTATGGCACAAAAGACTGGGACATATTGGATTTGAAAATTTAGTAAAGATTTTCAATAAAAATGCTGTGAGAGATATCCTATCTTTGAAGAAGCCTACCAATGGCATATATCCATCTTGTCAGAAAGGGAAGCAGACAAGAGTATCATTTAAACCCAAAGATCACCATACTACTCAACCACTTGAGATTATTCACACAGATCTATGTGGGCCAGTGAGAACTCAGAGCATCTCAGGAGAGATGTACTTTATTCTATTCATAAATGACTACTCCAGGATGACTTGGGTAATGTTCTTGAAAAATAAGTTAGAGGCTCTTGCTAAGTTTAAAATCTTCAAAGCTCAAGTTGAAAATGAGACAGGAAAGAAAATTAAATGTTTAAGTTCTGACAGGGGAGGAGAATACACCTGGATTAATTTTGCAAATTTTTGTTCTAAGAATGGCATCAAGAGACAGACTTCAGCTCCTAGAACACCACAACAGAATGGTGTTGCAGAAAGAAAGAATAGAACTGTTCAAGAGATGACCAGGACTATGTTGACAGAAAATGACATGGGGAACAAATTATGGAGAGAAGCAGTGCACACAGCAGTATATGTTCAGAACAGGTGTATGTTGAGATAGCATGAAGACAAAACTCCCTATGAATTATGGTTTGGTAAAAAGGCCACAGCAAAGCACTTCAAAGTGTTTGGTAGTAAATGTTATATCAAAAACACCAATCATGATTTAGGGAAGTTTGATGATCGAAAGGATGAAGGAATTTTTCTTGGCTACTCTACCTCAAGCAAAGCATATAAATGTTACAATAAAAAACTTGGCAAGATTGTTGAAAGTGCGGATGTGAGAGTTGATGAGCACAAGAATTCTCCTACGGGATCAAATAATGAGGTTCCTATTTTTGAAGACCTGGACGGTGGAGCGAAATGACATTGAATTAGAAAAGGAGCAGGGATGTTACAAATGTGCCGAAACGGAGAACAGGGTTGATACGGAAGACAGAGAAGAGCGGTCGGGTTCGAGAGGCGGATAGGCGGAACAAAAGTGGTTCAAGCAGAGTAAAAAAGAATCATCCTGACCAATTAATTCTTGGTGATCCATCTGCTGGTATGCAAACAAGAAAGGTGAGACAGCCAAAACAAATGTTTTCATTACTATCTCAGATTGAACCAAAGTCAGTTGCAGAGGCATGTGAAGATGCTAGTTGGCTCAAGGCAATGAATGAAGAGTTGGATCAAATAGAGAAAAATAAAACTTGGGAATTGGTGCCAAGGCCTACAGACAAGAATGTCATTGGCACTAAATGGGTCTACAGGAACAAGCTCAATGAAGATGGAAAAATTGTAAGAAACAAGGCCAGGTTAGTTTGTAAAGGATATGCTCAGGTTGAGGGCATTGACTTTGAAGAAACATTTGCTCCTGTGGCTAGGTTGGAAGCTATCAGGATGTTTCTTGCTTTTGCAGTGCATAAGAACTTCAAGGTTTATCAGTTGGATGTCAAGTCAGCTTTTCTGAATGGAGACTTGGAAGAAGAGGTGTATATAGAGCAACCAGAAGGATTTCAACTGAGTGAGGACCCTACACTTGTGTGTAAACTGAAGAAAACATTGTATGGGTTGAAGCAAGCACCAAGAGCATGGTATTTAAGACTGGATACTTATCTCTGTAAGTTGGGTTTCAAGAAAGGTTTGGTTGATAGTAATCTGTATGTTAAATCTATGGATGGCAATCAGACAGTTGTGGTTGTATATGTAGATGATATCATCTTTGCAGGCCAAAAGGATGAATTATGTCAAGACTTTGCTCAGAGAATGCAAGATGAGTTTGAGATGTCTATGATTAGAGAGTTATCTTATTTTTTAAGTCTTCAGATCAGCCAATTAAAGAATGGATTCTTTTTATCACAGGCCAAATATGTGAAGGAAATGTTGAAGAAATTCACAATGGAAGACTGTACACCAATAAGCACTCCAATGATGACAAGTTGTAAGCTAAGTAAAGAGGATGACTCTCCCTCAGTTGATAATACTATGTACAGGTCAATGATAGGAAGTCTTCTCTACTTGACTACTACTAGACCAGATATTCTTCAGTCTATGTGCATGGTAGCTAGATTTCAAGCTGGCCCGAAGGAAACACATGTGGTAGCTATGAAGAGAATCTTCAGATATCTGAAGGGGACAATGGAGTATGGTCTTTGGTATGAAAAAAGCAAGGATCTAGTTTTGTCATCCTACTCAGATGCAGATTGGGCAGGTTGTGTTGATGATAAGAAGAGCACTAGTGGAGGTGCCTTCTATCTTGGTAGAAATTTGGTGGCTTGGCATAGTAAAAAGCAGAGTCAGTCTCATTGTCTACAGCAGAAGCAGAATATATTGCAGCCACCTCTTGTTGTACACAGGTTTTGTGGATGAAACAAATGTTGAAGGATTTAGGCAGTGAGTCAGACAAGCCTATTTCAATGTTCTGTGACAACACAAGTGCTATTAATATCTCAAAAAATCCAGTTATGCACTCCAGGGCGAAGCACATAGCCATTCGATATCATTTCTTGAGAGAAAAGGTTTTGGAAGGAGAAGTTCAGTTAGAGTTCATTCCTACAGCAGAGCAGATTGCAGATATCTTCACAAAGCCACTTCCCAGAGATCAGTTTGACTACTTGAGACAGAAATTAGGAGTGATTACCTTTCCCAAGCATTGAGAAGCTTGGAGTGAGGGGGAGCAGGGTTTGCTTGTTCTACTTTTTTTCTTTCTATGTAGGACTCAGGGGGAGTCTGTTGGTATTTTTTTTGTGTGCTGCTATGGTGATATGTTTATGCTTTGGAGCACCCATAGGATTGGGAAGATGCGGTGGACACTCTTATGTGGGAAATCCCTTTGTTCTTGTTGTCAAAGGGGGAGAAATGTCTGTGGATTGAGTAGTTGCCAACAATTCCAAAGGGGGAGATTGTTGGCCTATATATTGTAATTATTGGAAAATTGGGCTAACTGGGTCCAGTTTGATGAGAGAGTGTCTGCGGACCCTACAGGCAAAATGGCAGTGATACAGGTGATATGGCTTTGTTACAGGTACTGTGAAGCATGGAAGAGGTGAAAGAATTAGAGGAGAGAAAAAGAGGAGAGAGAAAGAGGAGAGAGAAAGTGGGACCCAGGAGAGAGAAGGTGGGACCCACCACGGAGGCATGCCACCTAGACAGCCCACCTGGCCGAGCAGCCAGCCAGCAGGCCAGCCGCAAGGCAGCCCAGCCCAGCAAGCAGGCCAGGCTTGCCTTGCCAGCAAGCCAGCCAGCCCGCAAGGCAGGCCAGCCCGCAAGGCAGTCCAGCCCCGCAAGCTAGCCAGCCCGCAGGCATGCCCTGCCGCAAGTCCGCACGCACACCATGTGTTTGACGATTTTCCAGGAGAGAGAAAAGCTCTCTGGAAAATCGTCTCTGGCAAAGTTTAATAAAACTTCGAATGGTTACAGAGGCCATTTTTTGGATTTTTAGGGGCATTTTTGGAAGAAAAGATTGTTAAAGATGCGAGATCGGCAGTCTAAAAGGAGCCACGTCTTAAAGATTCCAAATCCAAGGCTCTGGCGAAGGCGGGCTACTGTATGGCGCTGACCGTGCGCCTAGATACTCCCGCGCGTTACGTGAATGGCCAGACGCAACATATTATCATGCATCGCGGTACATGTAAGTATAGCCTTGATCCAGTGTGACGCGCCTACGGTGCCGCGACACCATTGATCCAGATCGTGCGGCTAATATTAAAGCCGACTGGATCTGACGCTATTTATGCAGATCCAGCGGCGAGAATCAAATCCCGCCTTTTTGAGTGAGATCCGACGGCCAAGTATACTGATTCCCTCTTCAGCCAATCAGAGCGCGACACCCAAGCGACAGGGCGTGGCTACGGTGTGTCGCAGGCGCACCAAATGATGCCAAAAGATTCCATTTGGAATTTTTTCAGAGGCCGAACTTGTTTATGCCACAACTTGGCCATCCGGTGGCCAAATCCGACGATCCAAATTGCACTGAGCTAGGTTTTTAATGTTCTTTCTATTGAGAATGGTTAGAGAGACTGACAGCCGCGAAAAACAGAGCTGGAGAAGGTTTTTGAAGGAAAAAGGGGAGAATGTTAGGTTTTTGATTTTTTCTTGCTCTGGAAATTGAAGACATTCCTTCTCCATCACTTTTCATGCTGATGCCGATACATTGAAGTATTCTTGAAGGCTGGAAGAGCTTGATTGCATATGATAAGGGATTTATTGACTACCAGAAGAAGAAGAACATCGTCAATTATCAAAAAAATTGGTTGTGAGATTTTCTTATCTCTCTTACTATTTATTGAATCAATTCATTGTATGTTAAAGTAGGTTGATGATGTTGAATGCCTATGGTGTGTGGGAATTTAATGTATGCTAGCATTAGTCAAAGAAAAAGAGAAGAAAATATTGAATGCCTTGCTAGGTTGGGATTTAATTGTAGGGCATCATTATAAGCCCCAAAAATTGTATCTGTTGTGGTGTGTTCAGTGGGTGCTGGACACTGGCTTTATGCCTGAATTCTGGCGTTGTTACGCCCTCTCAGTTTTATGCTGGGAAAATTTAGGGTGAGCATCCTTGTCCTGTATAGGGCTAAAAATTGAGTATTGAGTAAATACGAAGCCCATTGGGCATTACTCCGTGGATTAGCCATCACTCACTGTGGTGGTGAACCACGTAATCTTTGTGTGTTGTGGTTGCTTGATTATGTGCTTTGTGAAGTGTGTGGAATGAATTGCAGGATGGGTGTGGAAATCTGGTAGACCTGGCCACTGAGTGGTTGTGAGGTAAATTTGCATACGATTGTGTTTGGGACAGTTTATTTTATAAACATCACTGGGCAGCAAAGAAAATCAAGGGAAAAATTATTCACATTGATTCACCCCCCCCCCCTCAGTGTCATTCAAGGTTTATCAGAGATTAGACATGGTCAGAAGTCAAATGAGGTTTTGTATGGCTATACATGCAGGAGGTAATTAGTTTGAGGTTATAGGGGCAAACACTATAAGATTCATAATTAACTTGAACAACATGACTCATGATTACGAAATATGGGAGTGTTCAGGTTTGCCATGTAAACATACAACATCATCTATTATATTCAAGAGGTAGAATCTAACAGATTTTTATAATATATGTTACTACATGGATAAATATATGCAAGCCTATGGGGATATGATCCACCTACTCCCGGATCTAACCAAGATAGAAGAAAATGGTGAGGGTGTCCTGTAGCCTCCACCACTAAAGAGGATACATAGCAGGCCCCATAAAAATATAAGAAGAGAACCGGGTGAGACAACAGCTGGAGACTTTAGCAGGAAAGTAAGTACTATAAGATGCAAGGAAGTGGGGCATAATAGGAGGACATGCGTGTTGGGTTTTCCTCCTCACACCCACGTGGGTGAAAGGACCCACATGTTCCTTCATAGGAAGGAAATCTCATATATAAGGTAGTTTTGAGAAACTAACCTTACTCTCTTCTTAGTTATCATAAATAAAGAGATAAATTGACGGTGGTGTTATTATGATGCATTCCCAAGTTCCTGAATTATAGAAAACCAGAGAGAAAAAGGCTTTGAGAGTGAGACTTCTCTACAAGTACGAAATCCAAAGCCAAGGGTAATCGAAAACTCATCTTTTGTGTTTATGCTATTGAGAGTGATACAGAGAGGAGGAAAGAGAGATAGGGTGAAGTTCTTATACCTTGTATGTGTGAATTAATGGCATTCTCTTTATTCAGGGAAGAGAGAAAGGTGACAGTTCTTTTCGGTATTTGTTACGTCGGCATCAAGGTGAGAGTATTCTTGTACTTTTGATTACCACCTATTATTTTGGTGAGTTATTGTATTACCTAAGAGGGTTATTTCTCTTGGAGATTGATAGTATCTAGTTGTAACTAAAGAGGAATGTATTATGTACTCATTATTATCATAGTGAAGATTTATCTGGACTAAATCCCATGGATTTTTCCCTTTCACATTGGAAGGGTTTTTCACGTAAAAATTGGTGTGTCTCTTGTGGTTCGGTTCCGCTGCTATATCTCTATGCATATATTTGTGGTTGTGTTCTCCAATGGTTTGTATACAGGAGAAAAAAGTCATGTTTTTCCTAACAAGTGGTATCAGAGCTAGGTTTTATAAGTGTGTGTAAACAATGGAGGGAACCCCGACACGGATGATTAGTTTGAATGAGAGCAACTAGATGATTTGGAAAGCCAAGATGGAAGACTTATTACACTGTGAGGAACTGTACGGACTCGTACAGGGTGATATGGTAAAACTAGAAAAATTTTCTGATGTCGAGTGGAAGACCTTGGACCGAAAATCTATTGGCTTTATTGGTAATGGTTGGACGGCACAGTTTTCCATCATGTATCCACAGAGACCTCAGTATAGTCACTGTAGAATAAATTGAAAAGTCTGTACGAAAGGAAGACTGCCGACAATAAAGCATTTCTGATCCTTAAGCTTGTAGACCTGAAGTACAGAAATGGACAACCAGTAGCAAAAAATTTAAATGAGGTACAATGTATTATTAATCAATTATCCTTTATAAAGATTGTGCTAGATAATGAGTTACAAACCTTTTTACTACTTAGTTCATTACCAAACAGTTGGAAGACACTAGTGGTATCTTTTAGCAACTCTGCCCCAAATGGAAAGCTTAGCATGAGTCAAGTAACAGGAAGTCTGTTGAATGAAGAAACAAGAAGAAAGTCTTCGGGTTCATCTCAACAAGAGGCATTTTTCAGAGAAAATTGGGGGAGAAACAAATACAGAAAATCCCAAAATCGTGAGAAGTCAAAAGAGAGATCCAAATCAAGACAAGAAGTCATATGTTACTACTGTAAAAGAGTAGGACATATGAAAAAGGAGTGCAAAAAACTTAAGAGAGATTCCAAGAAAGGAAATAGAGAAGAAAAGAACGAATATACTACTGCCGTTAGCTCAAATGGAGATACTATTAGTATCTCAGGTTGTGAAGAATCTTGTCTGACATTCTCATGTCACGACTCAAATTGGATTGCTGCCCCTCGCAGAGCATTATTTACCTCTTACAAGACAGGTGATTTTGGTATTATAAGAATGAGAAACAGTTGTATTTCAAAAATTATGGCGATAGGTGATGTGAGTGTTGAGACAAATGTTGGATGTAAATTGACTCTTAAGGATGTGAAACATGTTTCAGAACTCCATCTGAATTTGATTTCTATAGGAAAATTAGATGCCAAAGATTACGACAGTCACTTTGGTAATGGTCAATGGAAACTTACCAAAGGCTCTTTAGTGGTGGCAAGAGGAAAAAAATATTGCACTTTGTATAATACAAAAGTACAAGTGTGTAAGATTGAAGTGAATACAACAGAGGGTGAATCCAATACAGATTTTTGGCATCGACGATTTGATCACATGAGGGAGAAAGGGATGCAAATTCTCACAAAAAGCAACCTTCTTCTAGACATAAAAGGTATGCCTCTGAATCGTTGTGTTCATTGCTTTGTTGGTAAACAATACCGTGTTACTTACAACGAAAAATTATCCTCATAGAAAAATAAATATTTTAAAATTGATACATTCTGATGTTTGTGGTCCTATGAAAGTAAAAACACTTGATGGTTCTTCTTACTTTGTTACTTTCATAGATGATGCTTCTAGAAAAATGTAAACATATGCTTTGAAAACTAAAGATAAGGTTTTGGATGTCTTCAAAAATTTTCATGCTATGGTTGAAAAAGAAACATAGAAATCTATCAAATGCATTCGTAGATAATGGTGATGAATACATTTGTCCATTTGAGAAGTATTGCAGTAGTCAAGGTATTCGGCATGAACAAACAGTTCCCAAGACCCCATAACATAATGGTGTAGCAGAAAGGATGAATCAAACTATTATGGAAAGGATCAGGTGTATGCTTTCACAGCCAAAGTTCGCTTAATGTTATAGGGGAAAAGTGATGTGTACTGCAGTTCATTTGATTAATTTATCTTCATTAGGTCTTTTGAATGGAGATGTTCTTGAGGAGGTGTGGAGTAGAAAAGATATTTCCTATGATCATTTGAAAGCATTTGATTGCAAAACATTTGTGTATATTTCAAAAGATGAGTGGTCTAAGCTTGATGACAAGGCAAAGCAATGTATTTTCTTAGGATATGTAGATGAAAATTTTGGATACAAGTTATGGGATCCAGTTGAGAAGAAAGTTATAAAAAGCAGAGATGTGATTTTTCTTAAAGATCAAACAATTGAAGACTTTGAAAAAATTGAAAAGCCTTAGTCATTTGTTGATGATCTGATTGATCTTGATCTAGTTCCTCAACCCATGTTACATGATGATGGGGGAGATGTACAAAATGACAATGATGGTGTTCCTATAGATGATACAAGTGATGATGAACAGGGAGAACAGCCCCCTCTAGAACCACCAGTGGAGCCTCAATTGAGAAGATCTACCAGGGAGCGACGACCATCTACCAAGTATTCATCACAAGAATATATTATGCTGATAGATGTAGGTGAACCAGATTGTTTTAAAGAAGCATAGACTGATGAACATAAAGTTGAGTAGTTAAAAGCTATATAGAAAGAGATAGATTCTTTGCATAAGAATCATACTTATGATTTAGTAAAGCTACCTAAGGGTAAGAAGACACTCAAGAATAAATGGGTATTCAAGTTGAAGATAGCAGAACAGCTCACAACCAAGGTACAAGGTGAGGTTGGTTGTGAAGGGTTTTGGGCAAACAAAAAGAATTAACTTTGATAAAAAAATTTCTCCTGTTGTAAAAATGTCATCTATTGGAGTTATATTGGGTTTAGTTGCAAGTTTGAATTTAGAAATTCGACAACTTGATGTCAAGACAGTCTTTCTTCCTGGTGATTTGAAGGAAGAGATTTACATGGAGCAGCCTGAGAGTTTTAAAGTTAAAGGTAAAGAACACATGGTTTGCAGGTTAAGGAAGAGTTTGTATGATTTAAAACAAGCTCCAAGGTAGTGGTACAAGAAATTCGATTCATTTATAATGGATTATAGTACACCAGAACAATAGCAGATCATTGTATGTTTGTTAAGAAATTTTCTGAATGTGATTTCATTATTCTTTTGCTCTATGTTGATGATATGTTGATTGTTGGACATGATGTCAATAAAGTTAATAGGTTGAAGCAAGAGTTGAGCAAGTATGAAAGATTTGGGACTAGCACAGTAAATTTTAGGCATGCAGATCTCTCGTGATAGGAAAATAGAAAAAATTTGACTATCACAAGAAAGGTACATACAAAAAGTACTAGAAAGGTTCAATATGGAGAAAGTGAAATCCGTCAGTTCTCCACTTCCAGGTCACTTTAAATTAAGTAATGAGCAGAGCCCTTCAACTGAGCAAGGAAGAACAGAAATGAAGAAAATTTCCTATGCATTAGCTGTAGGAAGTTTAATGTATGCAAAGTGTACAAGACCTGATATTACATATGCAGTTAAAGTTGTGAGCAGATTTTTTGCCAGTCTTGGCAAAGAGCATTGGGAAGCAGTCAAATGGATTATGAGATATCTCAGAGGTTTATCCAATGCATATTTGTATTTTGATATTGGTAAACCCGTGTTACAAGGTACACAGATGCAAATATGGCGGCGACATCGACTCAAGGAAATTGACATCAGGCTACCTGTTTACTTTTGTAGGGGGTGCAGTGTCATGGAAATCCAAGTTGCATAAGTGTGTCGCTTTGTCAACTATAGAAGCTGAGTATATTGCTGCAGTGGAAGTATGTAAGGAGATGTTGTGGATGAAGAGGTTCATTCAAGAACTAGGTCTAACATAAGACAAATACAATGTTTATGGTGACAGTCAGAGTGTCATTCACTTGAGTAGGAATTCTAGTTTCCATTACAAGACCAAACATGTTGATGTGAGGTATTACTTAATTTGAGATATACTGGAACAAAAGCAACTATAGGTTTGAGAAGATCTATACTGACAAGAACAATGTAGATATGATGATAAAAACATTACCCAAGGTGAAGCATGACTTTTGCAGAAGCTTGGCAAGTTTGGGTTTGGTAGATCTCCGCTCGTGAGTTGAAGGGGGAGTTTGTTGGGTTTTCTTCCTCACACCCACGTAGGTGGAGGGACCCACATGTTCCTTCATAGGAAGGAAATCTCATATATAAGGCAGTTTTAAGAAATTGACCTTACTCTCTTCTTAGTTATCATATATAGAGAGATAAATTGGTGGTGGTGTTATTATGATAAAAACCAGAGAGAAAAAGGCTTTGAGAGTGCGACTTCTCTACGAGTTCGAAAGCCAAAGCTGAGTGTAATCGAAAACTCATCCTTTTGTGTTTTTGCTATTGAGGGTGATACAGAAAGGAGGAAAGAGAGATAGAGAGAAGCTCTTATACCTTGTATGTGCGGCGTGATGACATTCTCCCTGTTCAGGGAAGAGAAAAAGGTGATAGTTCTTTTCAATATTTGTTACATTGGTATCGAGGTGAGAGTATTCTTGTACTTTCGATTACTACCTATTGTTTTGGTGAGTTATTCTATTACCCAAGAATGGGTTATTTCTCTTGGAGATTGATAACCTCTAGTTGTCATTAGAGAGGATTATATAGTATACCCATTATTATTATAGTAGAGATTTACCTAGACTAGGTCCTGTGGTTTTTCTTCTTTCACCTTGGAAGGATTTTCCACGTAAAAATTGATGTATCTCTTGTGGTTTGGTTGTTTATATTTATTTTCGCTGTTATATCTCTGTGCATATATTTGTGGTTGTGTTCTCTATTAGTTTGCATACAGGAGGAAAAAGTCTTGTATTTTTCCTAACAATGCGAAAGAGATACAATGAAAGAGAATGCGCAATTTTCAAAATAGATAGCAACTGAGAAGGTACTACTCATACACCAAACACTTTTTGAGTAATGATGATTATATATTTATTAATTATTTATGTTTTTGTGGGGAAATAAAATAATACCAGGTCCGATGATATAAATATCTCTTCCCAGATGCATACAAGATCCCAGACTTTTGGTACAACAATAATTAGCCACCATCAAATACTTAAACAATACCAAAGCATAAGGCATAAACTAGCAATAAGGTGTCACCCAAATGGTGTACACCTGTAACATTCCATTTACCTTTTTTATTTGCACATACACACTGATCGTCCTTTCAATAGTCAGCAATGCAACCTGTAAGTATTATGAAGCTTATTATTAATAATCGTGTACCGATTATATAAAAAATATCTAAAGCACCCCTAGACTCCACCTCCAAACCTTTCAGACTAGGTCCCTAAATAGTGTACAGACTAGTGTAAAAACCTGTTTATATATTACTATGTAACTTAATGTAGAATTCAGTATTAAAAATCAATATTAAAATCAATATTAAAAATCAGTATTAAAAATAGTATTAAAATTCAATATTAAAATCAGTATTAAAAATCAGTATTAAAAATCAATATTAAAATCAGTACTAAAAATCAATATTAAAATCAGTATTAAAAATCAGTATTAAAAACAGTATTAAAAATCAATATTAAAATCAGTATTAAAAACCAATATTAAAAATCAGAATTACAATTAGTATTAAAATCAGTATAAAAATAATAATAAAATCAGTAATAAAAATCAATATAAAAAATAAGTATTAAAAATCAGTATTAAAATTAGTATTAAAATCAATATTAAAACTCAGTATCAAAACTTAGTATTAAAAGTCAGTATTAAAATCAGTATTAAAAATCAATCTTAAAAATTAGTATTAAAATCAATATTAAAATTCAGTATTAAAATCAATATTAAAAATCAATATTAAAATCAGTATTAAAAATCAATATTAAAATTAGTATTAAAATCAGTATTAAAATGAATATTAAAAGTCAGTATTAAAATTAGTATTAAAATTGAGGATTAAAAATCAGTATTAAAATTAGTATTAAAACTTAGTATTAAAAAATCAGTATATAAAACAGTATAATATCATTAAAAATTTAAACTGGATAAAAAAAATAATATTGTACACCTTATCCACATGGTATACCAAGGTCTAGTCGTCACGTGGTTGTCTGAATGTCACCCAGTGACAGTAAAGGACACTACAAACAATTAATTCATAAAAATCTGGGGTGTTACAAAAAAAGCTACTCTCAAATATATTCCTTATTATAAATAAGACGCAGAATGAAAGGAAGAAAGGTGAATCTTACATCTTCATACAATCTCACTTTAAACCCCATTTTATAGGAATCCAGCCATCTTACCTCCGGATTCCATCTGTTTGTTTTAGACCATTATTGATTTAGGCATCGGAGGGCCACGGGATTAAAAACCCAACCACCTTACTACGTGCTATGTTCCTTGTTTACAGGTGTCACATCTTATGCACTAAACGAAATCCAGTAACAACAAATGTGATAAGATATTGTTTCTCAAGTCCAACTAGAATAAATATGAGAATGTGATAAGATATTGTTTCTCAAGTCCAATTGGATTGAATGTGATTAATTGTTCTCAGGTCCAGCTTGAATGAATGTGACAAGATATTGTTTCTCAGGTTGAATGAATGTGAGAATGTGATAAGATATTGTTTCATAGGTGAAAACATGAATGAATGTGATAAATTGTTCTCATGTCCCACTTGAATGAATTTGATTAGTAATTGTTTCTATGGTCTTTCCTTGTGAAGTGGAGATTCAACTATTACGAGATGATATTGTTTATTTTGTATCATTTTGCATCTCTATTTGAGAGTTGTTCCTTTGACTTTGTTCCTAGGGAAGCCAATTTAGTAGCTCACTCCTTGGCTGGGAAGGCCGTATCATTAATGGGAATGACGCATTGACCCGTTTTCATTCTTTGGCTTCATGACATATGTTGGCCTGAAGCCTTAGTTGTAACCCGCTCTTTTATTAATGAATAGATATTTCTTTTGCCCAAAAAAAAAAAAATTCTATGGTCTAACTTCAATGAATATAATTGCTTTTCATGTCTAGCATGAACGAATGTAAACGTATGTTCCTCGTTAGCTCGATAGCAGGATAATTAGCATAACTTTGAGGATCGGGCTCCTCTGAATCACCCATAAGTGATTCAGGGGGTGGAGCATCTTTTGAATCACTGCCACATGGTCTTTGCTATATCCAACAATCATAAATTGAAACCTGTAAAATAACAGGTTATGTAAATAATACATTATATCAAATGAGAAAAGAGAATCAAAATTACGGTTCTTTACTCCAGGACTTCTATTTTACTGTAACCCAACCAACGAAGCTACTAAAGAATAGGAATTCGATGCCAAGCAAGAAACAATACTCACCATAGAGAATGGATATGCCAACAAAGGGAAGGGTACTGTAAATCTCATCTTTTTGGTAATGTCATCCAACCCCTTGAAAATCCTCTCAATCTCAGATAAGTGTAGAAGTCGAAGGATGAATTCAAATTTAATGTAATTGAAAACAAAAGAGAGAAATTAGAAGGAAACTTTCATGGTCTCCTTCCTCTTCGATTTTTTTTCTACAGTGAAACACCAAATAGATTTTAGATGCCTTTCTGTTATCACAAATTGTTGCATTCTTAATATGGTTCTTCACCTGCGTTGCTTCTTCTTCACTCCTCTTGCTCATAAGACTCATTATTAATGAATTACACAACTCAAGATTCCGAAGAATACCTCTGGCGGTAAGAGAGAACGACTCCAGCTTCCAGCGAGTGCAGTAGCAGAGAATCCCGGCAGCCGTTGAATGCAGTAGCAGGAGTCCGGCGGAACTCCTTTTCTCTCCCTCGTCTTCCTCGCTCTCCCAAGTTCCCGAAAACGATAGAGTTTTTTTTTTTTTTTTTTTTTTTGCCCTTTTCCCGTTTGATTCGGTGTTTTGCTACTTAACATTTTGTTTTACAGGTTTTTCCGTTTTAACCGTTGGATATCTTAAAGGCTATGTGGCGGGCATCTAGAGTATGCTCCACCCGCTTAAGGGTGATTCAGAGGAGCCCGACCCTAACTTTGAAAACGTCACTTATTTTCAGATTTAGGCATCAAAACGGTTTTTTTTTTATTAATATGGATTAAGAACAACTTCAAAGTGGACCTTAGAAGTTTATGAAATTCTTCATTTAGCATTTCTAGAAATCTCATTTTTAACCTGTTTTGAACAAAGCATACATCAAAATTACATTTAACTCAATTTATCTCTAAGAAGAGATTGAGGATTTTGAATTCTCTCACATACCTTGAGGGAGTGTTTGGATATCTATTTATAAACGATGTATTGTTTACAGCATAATCTGAGTTTGGATCCTCTGCAGCCATGCAGCTTCTGCAGTCCCATCCAGACTGTTGGATTGTATTGGTGCATGTATAGATAGATGCATTCTCAACGATCTGAATGTGGGTGCAAGGCTGCCCGACTGTAGGAAATCCAAATCCGTGTATTCCCAATGGAGATATTTAAAGGAATGAAACAAGGGGAGAGATTTAAGGAATTGAAACAAGAGGGAGAGATTTAAGGAATTGTTACATGCATGTCAAAACAATTGAAATCTACAATTCAAAATGAGATTGTAACGCCTGAATGTGGTAGATGTTTATCTAGAGATATCTCCGAGATTATCCTTATCATGCCCCTTCAATTTGAAACGACAACTACAAAATTGTGAGATTCGATCAGAGGCGGTTGAACAGGATATAAGAGAAAGGTTTAGTCATGAAGTCTGCAATTTGGTTGACTGTCGATAATAGACAGAACTCCAATATCTTGCTTGCGACTTTTTCCAGATAAAATGATAATCTAACTCCACATGCTTGGTTGGGACATGAAATATATATAGAAGTATATCGACAATGCATACGATAACCAAGAGTTCACACGCGGCAGCAATAGTGGCTTCATTTGACAGCAGGATATCCCAATTCTTTTCTTTTTTCTTTTTTTTTTGGGTAACTGAGGATATCCCAACTCGAGATAGATAGAGGTCTCGAGCGTTCAGATTCCAGCTCTTCAATAGAGTTCGTAACCCATGCATATACGTGTTTCAGCTTCAATAGATAAGGTTCAATAATGTCCATCTTGTTGGCAAATGGGTATTAACGTACCCGCTGCAGGGTTTTTGGGTGTCCAGGTTTCCCGTGGACTTACTCAAGATTGTAAACCAGCTCTGTTTCTCTGTTAAATGAAGTTTTCTCCTCAAGGGCTTTGGGTTAAAAAGAAAAAAAAAAGAGTTATATAACATATTTCTTTTTGACAATTTTCATATAACAAAAGCTGTTTCTGATATATATTCTTGGAATGTATTTCAGATTGAGAAAACATTCTGAGATGATAAAAGGTAGTGGCTTTTTTTTTGGTGATACTTGATAAAAATAGTGTTTGTTATAAATTTTTTTTTCTTGAATAATGGAATACGTTAGAGAATACACCATATTCTGGAACATGCTATTTAACCCATTCTCATCCTATTTAAGAATGCATATCAAACACAACCTAACAATCCGATAAAAATACTGATGAGAAGTGCTTCTAGCTAGACCATCAAGGCTATGCCAAAATAGCCTAGGATGGTGTTTTTTATTTTATTTTTTATGGATGGGGTGTCAATAAAATTATAATGGGTGTGGCCCAATACATTACTTGGCCAAGTTATCATGAACTTGGGCTGCTATAAAAGGATCTGGTCCTCTCCTCTCGTCCAGCCACGTTTGCAGTCCATTCGACTGGTTGGAATGTTCGGCACGTATGCCGATGCGTTCCAACCCATTTGTGTTGGGTTGGGTTTCCCTCTTATGTAGAGGATGACCCATTACTTATAAGCCCATTAAGAGTAAAGGGGTGTTAAGTAACTTTCCTATTTATAGTTGAATTAGGGTTTTATCTCCTTAACCCTATTAGAATGAAACAAGGAGAGAAAGAGAGGTTAAGTGAGTTGCTGTCCGCCCAAAACAGAGAAGAGAAGAAAGCTGCGTGGTTTCAATCAAGGTGAGGAACGGAAGGTCATCCGTGGTCCGATTGAGCTAAAATTTGGACAGCAGATTCGTAACTGAGAGTTCTTCATTCTGAACGGTGCGATTGACGATTGAAGTCTTCTGAATCAGTCCGATAATCAACGTTTTCACCTATTCGGGTGAGATCTTTTTCAATCTTCATCTTGATATTTGGGTTGTTGATGGTGTATTCCTAGAACATGTTGTTCTAGATGTTTTTGATGATATATGCCAAAAATATTGTATTCTTGAGGAATGATGTTATTGTATGCCTCTAGTTCTAACTAGAGAGAAGACTCTTGTATTCCCATATTTTGGTGATAGTGAAGAGATTTGAGTGGACTACGATCCCGTGGTTTTTACTCCTCACATTGGGGAGGTTTTCCACGTAAAATTTTCTTGTGTTATGCGTGTGGATTTTATTGTGCTTGGAATATTATTCTCTATTTGATTATTTCCTATTAAGTTCACTCAAGAGTGGAAATAAATTATCACTCCCTTTCCTATCAAGTGGTATCAGAGCTTGGTTGTTATTTAAAGTTTTTTCTTGAGTTGAACAATGGAAAGTAATACAAGTAGAATGGTTACTCTGAAGGGTCCAAACTATCATGTTTGGAAAGGAAAAATGGAAGATCTCCTTTATGTAAAAGATTATTATCTACCCGTGTTTGCTAGTGAGAAATCTGAAAATACGACTGATGATGAATGGAATATTTTTCATCGACAAGTGTGTGGGTGCATTAGACAGTGGGTGGATGATAATGTATTGAACCATATAAGTGGAGAGACACATGCACGTACTCTTTGGACCAAGCTTGAGCAATTGTATGCTAGGAAGACAGGGAATAATAAATTATTTTTGATTAAACAGATGATGGCCTTAAGGTATCAAGATGGAACTCCGATGACAGATCATTTGAACTCATTTCAGGGAATCATCAATCAGTTGTCCTCGATGGGTATTAAATTTGATGAAGAGATACAGGGATTATGGCTTCTTGGTACTTTGCCGGACTCATGGAAGACGTTTAGAACGTCATTATCAAACTCAGCTCCAGATGGTGTAATCTCAATGGATTTGGCTAAAAGCAGTGTTTTAAATGAAGAGATGAGAAGAAAATCACAAGGTTCTTCTTCACAATCAGATGCTTTGATCACTGAAAACAGGGGGAGGAGTAAGAGCCGTGGTCCGAAGAATAGAGACAAAAGCAGAGGCAAATCTAATAAATTTACAAATGTTGAGTGTCATTACTGTGGTCTAAAGGGTCACACCAAGAAGTATTGTCGAAAGCTGAAAAGAGATAATAAAAAAGAAAAAGGTAAAGAAAAGAAGAAAGATGATGAAAGTGATGATGAGCGAGTTGCCACCACTTCTGAGGAATTTCTTACTGTCTATGATAGTGATATAGTCAATCTTACAAGCCATGAGACAAGTTGGGTGATTGACAGCGGTGCTTCCGTTCATGCTACATCTCGAAGAGACTACTTTACATCTTACACGTCAGGTGACTTTGGTGTTGTAAGAATGGGCAATGATGGTTTGGCCAAAGTTGTTGGCATTGGAGATGTTTGTTTGGAAACCTATATTGGCACAAGATTAATTCTTAAGGATGTGAAACATATTCCTGACATCCGTTTGAATTTAATTTCTACAGGTAGACTTGATGATGAAGGCTTTTGTAATACCTTCTGTGAAGGTCAATGGAAGCTCACTAAAGGTGTTATCGTTGTAGCAAGAGGTAAAAAGTGTTTAGCATTGTACTTATTGCAAGCAAAGCTCTCTAAGGACTTTGTAAATGCAGTTGACAATGAAAATACAACTGAGTTATGGCATAAGAGACTTGGTCACATGAGTGAGAAGGGAATGATGTTGTTGTCCAAGAATAAACTCCTATCTGGAATGAAGAATGCACATTTGAAAAAGTGTGTCCATTGCTTGGCAGGGAAGCAGAACAGAGTCTCCTTCAAGAGTCCCTCTTCTTCAAGAAAATCAAATGTACTTGATTTGGTGCATTCTGATATGTGCGGTCCTATGAAGACGAGAACACTTGGTGGTTCTCTCTACTTTGTAACATTCATTGATGACCACTCAAGGAAGTTATGGGTTTATACCTTGAAGACAAAAGATCAAATGCTAAATATATTTAAGCAATTTCAAGCTTCAGTTGAGAGACAAACTGATAAGAAATTGAAATGTATTCGCACAGATAATGGGGGAGAATATACAGGACTATTTGATGACTACTGCAAAGAACATGGTATTCGACATCAAAAGACACCTCCAAAGACTCCTCACTTGAATGGTTTAGCTGAGAGAATGAACAGGACATTGGTAGAGAGAGTCAGATGTTTACTTTCACATGCAGGGCTGCCAAGATACTTTTGGGGTGAGGCTTTGAGTACAGTTGTACACTTATTGAATATGTCACCATGTGTTCCACTACAATATGATGTGCCAAATAAAATTTAGACAGGTAAAGATATTTCTTATGATCATTTGCGTGTCTTTGGATGCAAGGCATTTATGCATATTCCAAAGATGAGAGGTCTAAACTTGATGTCAAGACACAACAGTGTGTATTTGTGGGTTATGGTCAAGATGAGTTTGGCTACAGGTTTTATGATCCGGCTGTAAAGAAAATTATCAGAAGCCGAGATGTTGTGTTTATGGAAGACCAGACCATACAAGATATTGATAAGGCAGAGAAGACAGTGTCTTAACAAAGTGATGATTTGATTGACTTAGATCTAGTCCCTTCAAAATCAGTTCCTGAACAAGTTGGAGATGTGGATCAGAATGATCAGCATGATACAGGTGATACTGATATTCCTACACAGGTTGAGATAGATGATGATTCTTATGAACAGCTGCCAGTACCAGAATTTCCACCACATGTTCCAATCAGAAGGTCTACCAGAGATAGACAGCCTTCCACACGGTATTCTACAAATGAATACGTATTATTAACTGATGGGGGAGAACCTGAGTGCTTTGAAGAAGCCATGGAAGATGAACACAAGGACAAGTGGGTTGAAGCAATGCAAGATGAGATGAAGTCATTGCATGAGAATCACACTTTTGACTTAGTGAAGTTGCCTAAGGGTAAGAGAGCTTTGAAAAACAAGTGGGTATATAGAGTGAAGCATGAAGAACACACTTCACATCCAAGGTACAAAGCTAGATTGGTGGTCAAGGGATTCCATCAAAGGAAAGGTATTGGCTTTGATGAGATTTTCGCTCCAGTTGTAAAGATGTCATCCATTCGGGTGGTTCTTGGTTTAGCAGCTAGTCTTGACTTAGAGGTCGAGCAAATGGATGTGAAGACAATTTTCCTTCATGGTGAATTGGAGGAAGAGATCTACATGGAACAGCTAGAGGGTTTTGAGGTAAAAGAAAAAGAGGAGCATGTATGCAGACTGAAGAAAAGTTTTTATGGCTTGAAACAAGCACCGAGACAATGGTATAAGAAGTTTGACTCAATTATGGGGGAGCAAGGCTACAGAAAAACTACTTCTGACCATTGTGTTTTTGTTCAAAAATTCTCTGATGATGATTTTGTTATCCTTTTGCTTTATGTAGATGACATGTTAATTGTTGGCAAGAATGCTTCAAGGATTGACAAGTTAAAGAAACAACTGAGCAAGTCTTTTGCTATGAAAGACTTGGGAAAAGCAAAACAAATTCTTGGCATTAAAATCATTCGAGACAGGATTGCCAAGAAATTATGGTTGTCTCAAGAGAAGTACATAGAAAAAGTACTTCAAAGATTTAAGATGGACAAAGCTAAAGTGGTTAGCTCTCCTCTTGCTACTCACTTTAGATTAAGTACCAAGCGAGCCCGGCTCTTGATGAAGAGAAGGAAAACATGGAAAGAGTTCCATATGCTTCACCAGTGGGAAGTCTGATGTACGCAATGGTTTGCACAAGGCCAGACATAGCACATGCAGTTAGCACTGTTAGTCGTTTCCTCTCAAATCCAGGAAGAGAGCATTGGAATGCAGTTAAGTGGATTATGAGGTATCTCCGGGGAACGTCTGATTTGAAATTATGTTTTGGAAGTGAGAAATCTTTATTGGTTGGCTACACAGATTCAGATATGGCTGGAGATGTTGATACTCGTAAGTCTACATCGGGTTATTTGATAACGTTCTCAGGAGGAGCTGTAGCTTGGCAATCAAGATTACAGAAATGTGTTGCTCTTTCTACTACCGAGGCAGAGTACATTGCAGCAACGGAAGCTTGTAAAGAGTTGCTCTGGATGAAAAAGTTTGTGCAGGAGCTTGGCTTCAAGCAAGAAAAGTATGTGTTGTTCTGTGATAGTTAGAGTGTTATCCACCTTGGTAAGAATTCTACTTTTCACTCTAGATCAAAACATATTGATGTGAGATATCATTGGATTAGAGATGTTTTGAATTCTAAGTTGATAGAGATTGAGAAAATTCATACCAACCATAATGGATCAGATGTGTTGACAAAGGCTTTACCAAGAGAGAAGCTTGAGGTTTGTCGTTTGATCGCTGATATGATGGATTCCTCCACATAGTCGTGAGGGGGAGATTTGTTGGGTTGGGTTTCCCTCTTATGTAGAGGATGACCCATTACTTATAAGCCCATTAAGAGTAAAGGGGTGTTAAGTAACTTTTCTATTTATAGTTGAATTAGGGTTTTATCTCCTTAACCCTATTAGAATGAAACAAGGAGAGAAAGAGAGGTTAAGTGAGTTGCTGTCCGCCCAAAACAGAGAAGAGAAGAAAGCTGCGTGGTTTCAATCAATGTGAGGAACGGAAGGTCATCCGTGGTCCGATTGAGCTGAAATTTGGACAACAAATTCGTAATTGAGAGTTCTTCATTCTGAACGGTGCGATTGACGATTGGAGCCTTCTAGATCAGTCCGATAATCAACGTTTTCACCTATTCGGGTGAGATCTCTTTCAATCTTCATCTTGATATTTGGGTTGTTGATGGTGTATTCCTAGAACATGTTGTTCTAGATGTTTTTGATGATATATGCCAAGAATATTGTATTCTTGAGGAATGATGTTATTGTATGCCTCTAGTTCTAACTAGAGAGAAAACTCTTGTATTCCCATATTTTGGTGATAGTGAAGAGATTTGAGTGGACTACGGTCCCGTGGTTTTTACTCCTCACATTGGGGAAGTTTTCCATGTAAAATTTTCTTGTGTTATGCGTGTGGATTTTATTGTGCTTGGAATATTATTCTCTATTTGATTATTTCCTATTAGGTTCACTCAAGAGTGGAAAGAGATTATCACTCCCTTTCCTATCAATTTGATGGACAACTGGCGGACTGAGCGATAGAAGATCTTTTTCTGTTATAAAGTTCTTTATGGTATTGAACCATCCAAGCCGAAGTTTTCCTATAACGGTTGAATTTGCAATAACTCGGGTCGATGCATTTCAACCCGTCCAATGACTGATATCGTTGGGTGGGTGATAGAAGAAGATCTTTTTCCCTTATAAAGATCTTTAATGCCATTGAACCAGCCCAAGTTTTCCTGTAACCGTCGAGTTAGCAACGAGTCTCTCTTTTCAAAGTGGGAGAACCTATAAAAGTATCTATTTCCGAATATGTCCCCACGACAGAGAGAAAGTGCTCAAAAAAGGGAGGGAAAGAAACAAACAAAAAAGAAAAGGAAAAAAGAAAAGATGAAGAAGCACGCAATCAGAATCCCTCTTCATTTTATATTCATTCTATACTCGTTTATTGCCTTCTTAAAGCCTCTTAGTTGTGTCTGCTTAAGCTTTAGAGATTTATGTAGCCCTCGAAGCTTTAAGGCCAATACCAGTACTGTAATCAGAATTCCCTCTTCCTCATCAATCTGTAAGTACTTCTCCTTAGTCTTATTTTTAGTCATTTCCAGCCTCTTAAATCTGCTGTTGTCTTTGCCCAAGTCATACTTCTCATGTATTGCTAAAACAACTGTCCATCTCTCTCTCTCTCTTTCTCTCGGGTAAAAAAACTGACAGATTGTTTTTGTTGTTTTTCTCTACAGATTGAAATGGGTAGCTCTGGTGCAGCAAGAGATTTTAAGAAAAGCTACTTTGATGTCTTGGGACTTTGCTGTTCATCAGAAATTCCTCTAATTGAGAAGATTCTGAAGCCATTAGATGGAGTTAAGGAGGTTTCAGTGATTGTTACAACAAGAACAGTCATCGTTGTTCATGATAACCTCCTTATCTCTCAAATTCAAATAGGTATAAATTTGAACTTAAAAACCTGCTTGTGAAAAGCAGATATTATATTAAAATGTCAATATGTCAGAGATCAAGATCCAAAGGATGGGGAAGGGGGAACTTCGGGTGCATTTCAATTTTCACAGTTTCCACTACTATTTTTATTATTCATGTTCCTAATCTATCATTGAGAGATATACATTTAATGGGTCCTATACATTCTACATCTCTCTCTATATACAGATCAAAATCTATATTTATATGAGAATAGGGTACCTTCAAATCTGCAAAATCAAGTGGGATAACCTTCTTTATATATCTTTGGGCTGTCAGTATCAGTTTTGTGTACTTTGCAGGGGAGGAGAAATTGATGGTGTGGGAAGTTAGGACTCACTTTTAGTGTTGTTCCCCACCATAATAAAGCATCAAAAGCATGGATGGGCAGTTCTGAATGAGGGAAGAGGAAGGAAGGGGGGAGAGAGAGAGGGAGTTGTTTTCTTGGAATTTTCTAGTTTGGCTCTCCATTCTCCTATTATGATACTGAGCTATATAAGATGTTGGATTTTCATAAATTGAAATTTATTGGCTTGGAATCCTCTTAAGCTAACACAATCATCAATCTTCTTGTACTACATCTTATGAACACAAATTTGGTTTCCAAGTCCAAAATATATCCAATATGATTAATTTCTTAATATTTTTATGTTTGATCTCTATCATCTATTTCAGTTAAGGCGCTGAATCAAGCAAGGTTAGAAGCAAATATTCGAGTTTATGGTGAACCAACACACAGGATGAGATGGCCAAGTCCCTATACAGTTGGATGTGGAATTTTGCTCATAGTTTCCCTCTTTAAATCATTTTATCACCCACTTAAATGGGTTTCTATCGCCGCGGTCATAGTCGGCCTCACACCAATTGGATTGAGATGCATAGCTGCAATACGAAATCTCAGACTTGACATTAACATTTTGATTCTGATTGCAGGTAATTTTTCTTTCCAAAACTTGTTATTCTTTGATGATGAATTGAGGCTAGTCCTTTCATTTTGAAATTTGAACGGCTTTCTTAAGCACCCTGTTTTCAGGCCATTCTAAAAGTAGAGAATTGGTACCTACATGCCTATGCTAGAAACCATTCCCACAGGTGCCATATTCTTTTGCCATGTGGATATTAATGTTCTGATTCTGATAGTTGGATAGAGAGGTCATGGTCTAGATGAGGGACCTATCAAACTGTAGACCGAATTCAATGAAATATTCTTTTTTGTATTGGCATGCATCCCATGTACGTCAATGAACATTAACGATTCCATAAAAAAAAAAATTGAATGCTTATGATACTTCGACGTTACTAGGCATTCTCCCATAGCCCTAGACTTTCAGAGCTCTGTTTTACCACATGACAAACTCTAACAAATCTGAAATATGACATAAGAGTAGGAGAGCTACCCGTCCACAAAAATATGCTCCCATCTGGATCTGCCATGTTTTGAATTTAAAGTAGGTATACAGGAAAGGGCTCCCACCACCAGCTAGGAACCTGACTTCCCAAATTTTTTCATTTAGGGTGACGAATTCAGTAGTCCACATGTTAAAATTAAGGGAAAAAAAAAATCCCTTTCACACATTCTCATATAATGTGCCATGGGATCCACTACTAATATACATTTTCCTTTGATAAACATGGGATCCTTTTTGCAAGAGGATAAAAATCATCACCTGATGTACAGTTGTGCCGGTCATGATTGCACGGCTGGTTTTCACTCGGCATGCATATCAATGTATTGGTATGGGCATCAATCGAGTGAAGGCCAGCTGTGAGATGATCACGGCTGACACCTCTCCAATGACAAGAGAGGATTTCTATCCATTGCAAGGTCCCCACTCTCACTGGTCCTATTTCCCAAATGGCATTATGGGAAACCCATGCCTTAAAATTATAAATAATTAAAAAATAAAAATACAAAGATTTTGGGGCGTTCTCGAACTTTTGAAATGGAAACTTAACATGATATTAGAATTCTACTTCTCTCCAGTGACTCAAAAGAGGGACCACATACCACGTATACTGCTACCCAAAAAGGAGCAATACTTGAAGAGGAATATTGAGAATTATTCTACAATATTGGTTAATTCAAAAATCTTAAATACCTTATATACTTAAGAGTTCCTTCACTTAATTGTCTCTATATAACTTCAAATAAAAATAATTCCATAAACTTTTCCTGAAAGTAAACCCAGTTCAATGCCAAATTCAAGCTTAGTGATCTTCAAATAAATACTATCGGTTTCGCGGCACAGAATGATTGTAGAGACACTTTCTTATGAGTTAACATGCTGCTGACAGTTTGATGACAACCACAATGACTGCCCTGAATTCAGTATTCCAATCTGAGGGTTCACAGCATGTCAGTGTCACTGGACATTGTAAATTCGAAAATGCTATGACACCTAAGTATTGTGCTGGTGAGTGCAACACATTTTCAAAAAGAGATTTCAAAGCTGATTAGAACTCCACTAGCAAGTCAATAGAAAATTAATCAAAACAGCTTTCCACATATGCTTCTTTATTTTATTGGTGGTATTTTATTGGTCGGGAGAGTGAGAGTCTGGGACATCAAAGCATTGCCTTCTAAGGAAATAGTGTAAACATATTACTGAAGCAAATTTGATGAAGGGATAACAAGACCTTCCATTCATGAAATAAGATAAAAAAAAAAAAAGAAAGAAAAGAAAAGATTTTATCAGTGGGACTGACAATGAGTCAAGCATTCACACATGAAAGTTGTTAGATGGGGGCCGTAATTCACTTCCTTTCTTTTTGTTAATAAGTAAAGATAACCCACTAAAAAAGTTGTTTTGGAATATCTACTCTTTAAGATCATGAAAGACACTTTTTGATTAAACTACTCGTATAACATTTTTCTTACTATACCATCTTTTGCTTTTATGTTTGATGCTTTGCAGTGGCTGGATCCATTGCTTTAGGAGATTACGTGGAGGCAGGTACCATTGTCTTCCTATTCACCATTGCAGAGTGGCTTGAATCAAAAGCAAGTCACAAGGTCTTCTCTCTCTCTCTCTAAAAAAAAGTGTGAATATTTGTTTCTTTTTAATTTTTTTGGTATTTGAGAAGGGTATTTTTTTTTTCTCTATCTGATAGTTTTATGTACGACCATGCACATACACGACCATATATGAAACATTTTGCCTAGAAATAACCATAGTACTCCCAACTTTCAATAATACGTAATAATTTATAGAATTTTCACATTTAGTATGGACTAATATTTATACACTATGTAATAGAAAAACAAAATCCTTCCTTATGATCAAAGACTTCATGTTATTACAGGCTACAGCAGCCATGACCTCTTTGTTGAACATGGCTCCTCAGCAAGCCATCCTAGCCGATACCGGACTTGTGGTTAATGCCAAAGATGTGAAGGTGAACACAATCCTTGCCGTCAAGGCCGGGGAATTAGTTCCAATTGACGGAGTTGTTGTCGAAGGGATGTGTGAAGTTGATGAGAAAACATTAACGGGAGAATCAGCTCCTGTTACAAAGCAGAAAGACAGTAATGTTTGGGCTGGCACAATAAACCTAAATGGTGATCTCTCCTCCTCTCTATATTAAGTTTCCTCAACTCCAAAACTAAAACATGAAGAGAAAACTGTTATACTTACAAATTTTTTTTGAACATTTGTAGGTTACATTAGTGTGACAACCACAGCATTAGCTGAAGATTGTGTGGTAGCTAAAATGGCCATGCTAGTAGAAGAGGCCCAAAACAACAAATCCAAAACCCAAAGACTCATAGATGATTGTGCCAAGTATTACACCCCAGGTCAGTAATTTCTCACCACCACCAAATTCTGGCTTAAATTTGGACTACAATGGGCCAGTAACTTGGGCTTAGTCCTACTAAAAATTCATTAAATTCTCAGCCCGGCCAGGCCCAGACCGACCCAAGTTGCAACCCTTCAGCACATTCTTGCGAATAGTACTGTTAACTGCTCCTCATTAAGTCCTTTTGATCACTTGGTTTGTTCTGCAGTTGTAGTGTTAGTAGCAGTCAGCCTCGCGGTGATTCCGGCTGCATTAAAACTTCATAACTTAAACCGCTGGTTTCACTTAGCATTGGTAGTTCTGGTAAGTGCATGTCCATGTCCTCTCATCCTCTCCACACCGGTCGCGACTTTCTGCACACTTACGAAGGCCGCAGCAAATGGAGTTCTAATCAAGGGGGGTGATTATCTTGAGATTCTGGCTCAAATTAGGACGATGGCTTTCGACAAGACGGGGACAATTACAAGAGGAGAATTTGTGGTGAAAGATTTCCGAACTATCTGTGATGATGTTGACCTGAACTCATTGCTTTACTGGTAAATTCCAATCTCTTACATGAGCGATCTTCCATGAACCTATTAGAAAGTTTTAGTAAGTCTCTTAGAATTGCAACTCCTGAACAGGAATGTCTATAAGTTGGCCTGGGCTGATGTATTGCAATTTTTGAATTGTCCCAAGTTCTGTTGGATTACAATTAAAATTTTAGCCCATGGGCCAACCTGCTGCCAACCATTAGGAGAATCCAGTTTCCTTTGAGAGTTTGGATCCATTACATCACGTGCATTAATAACTACTACATGGAAATTTAATTAGCTCTAATTTGGTGGACATATTATCTATATTGTCATCAATCCATGATTAAATTGTCAAACTAATTTGATTTTCCATGCACGTAAAAAAAAAAAAAAAAAAAAAACCATGTGTCATTATAGAGGTTTAAACGAAGTTAGAAAGTTGACTCAATCGGAATCGTTAGGAAAATTGAAAGGAAAAACCAAAGTATTTTAAGATATATAGTTGAGATGAACCACCAGATTTGATAAGTAGTTTTTGGAAGGTCCCCCCAAATCTGTCCATCAACTAGCCTGCCAATTTGGCAGGCATGATGAATCCTTTCCTTTTTTTTTTTTTCTTTTTTTTTTGGGCAAAAATTATTATAAATATGTAATTAATTTTGGAAAGGCCAAGCCCAACTCATGTTGGAATCGTTTCGAATTGCGCCCATGGGCTGGCCCATTTGCAAATTAATTTCACTTTTGACTAACTTCGTTCTTTAGTTCCTCATGACTTTTCTGTTGGGTTCGTTTTGAAAATGTGCTCATGGGCTGGCCCATTTGTAAATAATTTCACTTTTGTATTTATTAGGTCTTAAGTGCCCTAAGACTTATCTATTGCCTAAAGTTTGATGGGCCGACCGGACCATTCAATGGTTCAACCGATTCTAATGTGTGTGTGTGTGTGTCCATGTTTATAATCAGTCCAATCGTTTTCTGTCTGAAAATTTAAAATTGACTACTAAATCTATGGGGAATTTTTTTATTATATCTTATGAAGCTAAGAAACTTACTTTGCTCTCACACTGAAAATTTTCTTTTGAGAAAAGTCAGAACTATAGTGGAGTGCACAGTCATGCATGGCTAGAGTATTGTCGACTTGCATGGGGCCTATATAAGATGTATGCTAATAATGAGAGCTTATTTGATTGAATTAAATTTTAAAATTTGATTAATACAAATCATTTATGAAGTGGCATACCATTATTTTAAATGGTACAATGAAGATCGACCACTTTGATTAACTTATCAATGAGGGTAATTCTGGTTATCTTATTAAAGTGGGCCACCCAAATAAGTTTTCCTTTTTGTTTTATCTCTTTTCTATTCTCATAAAGTTTATATTTATTGGAAATTTAAAATATAATCTTTGATGTTTTGAATTTTGAAGGGTTTCAAGCATTGAAAGCAAATCAAGTCATCCAATGGCTGCTGCTCTTATTGACTATGGACGGTCCAATTCCATTGAACCAAGACCAGAGAATGTTATGGAATTTGAAAATTTTCCAGGGGAAGGGATATATGGACAAATTGATGGGAAAGAAATTTTTATTGGGAACAAAAAAATTGCAAGGAGAGCAGGATGTGAGACAGGTAAGAAGCCATTCACTTTATTATCTTCAAATTTTTAAATTTCATGTTGACATAGAGATACTAGAGATGCTTCACAAAAAGTTGCATAGTTTCCATAAGATTTTTGAACACACACACACATATATGTATAGAAAATCCCTTACCAAAAGCATCATGTACTACATCTCCCTCAAAAGAAAACATTATTTTATTTTACATCCATCAATTTAGAGGCATTGAAATGAAATACCCATCTGTTAATTCTTGTCATCAGATTTCTATGCTAGACAAAAAATACATGTTTTCCGGTGTTTGTCATGTTTCTAGGCAACCAAACATGGTTTTAGAGATTTTTAGATGTTTTGATCATAGAAATACCCTTGGAAGCCTTATTTTTTAGGTTATCTTTGGTGTAGTTTATATTTATGTTTATGAATTATTTATGATAAATCATTTGTGAAAATAAATTATGAACCACTAGACATAAAAATGTAATAATAGATTACCACAATAATGATAAACACCTTCTAACTTATTTGTAGATTTTACATTATTTAATTTATTTTAAATATAAATAAATATCATAAATCATACCAAACAATTATGTATGTCTTAATATATTATATAATTGATTTTATAATATATAACAAAGCGAACTTTAATTAAAGATTTTATATCTATAAGTTTTGAAAGCATTAATGACAAAGGACCTTCAATTTTGAATTTATCCGAAAAAAAAGACCTTAAATTTTAAATTTAATGTTAATATTTCTCCGTCGAATTTGGGGATAGCGTCCTATGAAGCATGCATACGATTAACAAATAAAGGAATATCTAATATAGGTCTACCATACAATTTTGTTTTCATTTAAAAACACAAATGGTGTCTACCTATAAGACATCTTAACCAATGATTAAACATTTTTGCAAAATTATGTTTTGGATATTAAGATTATTTGTAGGGTTTTATCTAACTTCGATTTCCTGAGAACCATTAATTTTTCTTTTTGCCAAACATTTGCCAGTTCCAACAGAAGGAAGTGATACTAAGGGAGGAGCAACAGAAGGATATATTTATTTAGGAGCAAATTTGATCGGAAAATTCAGCCTGGCTGATACCTGTAGAACTGGGGTTGTTGATGCTATCACTGAGTTAAAAAAACTGAGCATTAAAACCGTGATGCTTACAGGAGATAGTCATGCTGCAGCCATTTATGCACAAGAGCAGGTAGGCATTGTAGCTCTTGGGTTATCTTTTACATCATTTTCTTCATTTTAATTATAAATCAGAAAATTTCAATTTAAAAAAAAAAAAAACCCTCCGTTTTGTTTTTTTAAAGACAAAAGAAATGCCAAAAACCAATTAGCTTAGATGGGCCTAGCTTGGGTGTGAACCCATTTGGATTGTTGGACCTATGGACCTATCAGTGGGTCAGTTTTCCAAACTGAGGTGGGCTTCTTGGACTAGGTTGATAGAGTTGGATCTGACACCTTGCCTGAGCCAGGTTATTCCACTGATATTTTCCAACCTTTTTATTTTAATGTACGTGCAGCTAGGGCATGCCATAGGGGTAGTTCATGCAGAACTACTACCAGAAGACAAGGCAAGAATAATTACAAACCTGAAGAGGGAACGACCGACGGCAATGATAGGTGATGGAATCAACGATGCCCCAGCATTAGCCACTGCGGACATAGGCATCTCAATGGGAATATCTGGCTCTGCACTTGCAACAGAGACGGGTCATGTAACCCTAATGTCTAATGACATTAGGAAAATACCCCAAGCTATCAAGCTAGCAAGAAAAAGCCGTCGAAAGATAATCGAAAATGTTACAATATCGATCAGCACGAAGCTTGCTGTTCTTGCTCTGGCCTGTTCTGGTCACCCCCTTCTGTGGGCTGCTGTTCTGGTTGATGTGGGTACATGCTTAATTGTTATACTAAATAGCATGCTTCTTCTAAGAGGGACGTCTAGTGTTAAAAAATCACATTGTTCATCACATGTCCATAAACACAAATCAGAAGGTGGTTGTGGGCACCACAAAAGATCAGATGCATGGAAATCCAACTGCAGTCTTTCTGATCCATGCAGTCACTCAGATCCTACCCCATCACATTGTTCATCCCATGTCCATAAACACCAATCAGAAGGTGGTTGTGGGCACCGCAAAAGATCAGTTGCATTGAAATCCAACTGCAGTCTTCCTGATCCATGCTCTCACTCAGCAACTACCCATGTCCATAAACACAAATCAGAAGGTGGTTGTGGGCACCCCCAAAGATCGGTTGCATTGAAATCCAACTGCAGTCTTCCTGATCCATGCTGTCACTCAGCTCCTACCCATGTCCATGAACACAAATCAGAAGGTGGTTGTGGGCATCCCCCAAGATCAGTTGCATTGAAATCCAACTGCAGTCTTCTTGATCCATGCTGTCACTCAGTTCCTACTCATGTCCATGAACACAAATCAGAAGGTGGTTGTGGGCACTCCCCAAGATCAGTTGCATTGAAATCCAACTGCAGTCTTCCTGATCAGTGCTGTCACTCAGCTCCTACCCATGTCCATGAACAAAAACCAGGAGGTGGTTGTGGGCACCCCCAGAAATCAGTTGCATTAAAATCCAACTGCAGACTTCTTGATCCATGCAGTCTCTCAGCTCCTACCCATGAACAATGTTGCTCACATGGAGAACCAGACTGTGAGAACTCAGGTGGTGTCACTTGTAGGTCGAACAACCAGAGAAGTGACCAATGTTGTTCTGATTCAGACCATTCCATTAGCATCATTTGCCAGAGAAACGACCCCAATGATTCACCAGAATCAAGCTTTGAAGTTGGAGAAGTGGACATTAATGAAGGAGATGACCTTCCGAGTTGCAAGAGGCAATGTGGTGATTTGGGTAACTCATGTCATGCTGAGGCACAACATGTCGTGTCGAGGGATGACCAGTGTGAATCAACTGTTTCGCATGCTTGTATGAGTTTAGAGAAGAGAGAGAATGGTGGGTGTTGCAGGAGTTTTATGAAGGAATGTGAAGGTAAACATGGGTGTTTAGGTACTGGGTTTGGGGGCTTATCAGAGATCATCACCGAGTAGAGGTGGAGTAAAAACCTCTAAATATTGCTTCTTCTTCTTGTTGTTGTTGTTGTTGTTTTACTGGGAGATTTTTGATTTTCTTACTTAATAATGTTTTCACTCCATGAGTATCAAATTAATGGCTCAAATGAGAGTGTGCATCAACCATGTATACTTTGTTACTCAGATATACAAGGATGACTATATATATTTAAGGAGCTGATTGAATGAAACCAAAAATTACGGACTCATCATCAGTAGTTCATTTTGTTACATGTTGAGTGCCAAGAAGAAGTTGTTCGGCCAATACTTTGGGCCTTACCTGGGTCAAGCCAAGCTTGAGCCCAGCCCAAGCTCAAGCCCATGTAACCCCCCAACCCCCCCCCCCCCCCCCCCCAAAAAAAAAAAAAAAAAAAAAAAAAAGGGAGGAGAGGGGGTGGGCTTGCGTTATAAAGGTCTTTATACAACCATTTAGGATGGCCTTCCTCCATGGCTCACGTACTTATGCCATGTGGCATGGTGGTCCATGTTGAAAATTTTAATTGTTGGATGGACATATATGGTACCACCCTATGTCACATTGTCATGTATTAAATGGTTTGGATGGATAGGCCAACTAGCTTGGAAGGCTTTGCTCCATGGGCCACAAACACATGTCATATTTCTACCGAAAAAGTGTTTGTTATATATGTGAAATAAATTCCTGAAAATATTTTGAAAATGTTCAAAATAATTATACTTGAAAAATTATTTTATTTTGTGAACGACTTGAAATAGTAGGGTAAATGGCAATACAAAGGCTGGTATATATATATATATGTCAAAAAATTTGGTTTAGAATTGGCAATCGGCAATTCCACACCTTGCTCACCAAAGCCTCCTTAACTAAAACCTATCATGTACTTCAACTTCCTCAATGAATATCAGAATCAGTAAAAAAAAATCTATTATATGTCAAAATATATATTGTGGTAAAATGATATTATTAACCAATGGAAAGGTTTTTTTTTTTTTTTTTTTTTTTTTTGGCGGGGGGGGGAGGGGGAAGGTGCATCAAGAACCATCACATTTACAAAATTTGTTTTGTTTATACCTATAAGAGAATATAAGAGACAATGATACAAAAACAGAGATGAATGGAAGAGTTGAAATAAAATATATTCCCTTCCTCGTGGTGGAAATTTACATTGTGGACACTATATAGCATTAAGTATTTTGGGTCTAAGGCCGATTAATGATTGACGGCTGTGAATTTGGTTGTGTTTTGGTCGTACTTTGGGTCTTACATGAGAAGAAGAGAGCGACATGTAGCCAAGGAGAACTTGCCATTAACATCCAGAAATTGGGACAAACAACACCACATCGATCAGTGCTAAACCCATCTCTTGGATTCTGGGGGCAAATCATCCTTGGCTGCACTCCACACTCCACGTCTTCATGCAATGCCTAATAGTCTCTATTGATTTCTGCCCACATATATCTTAGGGCCATGCTCCATTAATATAGTGTTTCATCATATGTATAGGCACTGCCAGTCTTATTGCATGATGCATGCATTACTGACCAACTCAATTGGGTTCCAACAAAAATTCCAAAAGAGGCAACTGACTCTCATGCCATCCCAAAGGACACGACTTTTTTTTTTTTTTTTAATCAAACAGTCATCTACAATTCTCATATCATTCGAATCTTTCCTAATTGTTTAGCCCCCCCAAAAAAAAATCTTTTCTAATTTGGTTAGAAAATACGTCACATCTACAATGCCTTTACAGTTCAGTACGGTCCCATTTTCGATTTAAAGGAGTATGGTGAGTATGGAGCTCCATAAATGTTTTTTTTGCCTATTGTGGAAATTTGCATTGATGAGAGACAGGATGGAAGGGACATGTTATGGGCATAGAAAGCAGGAGTTGTGCACTTATTGGGTTTTGAGGGCCTTGGCACAATTGTAAGGTTGTTCTGTTGTGTAACTGATGGTCATGAGTTGAAAACTGGAACAGACCCTACATAAAACAAGGGTAAGCTATTTAGATTAGTCCCATCCTAGACCCCACAATGGAATCTCGTACACTACATACGTCCTTCCCCTTGCTCTCTTCGTGGGGTTTGGATTAAGTAATTCACCACATGAGCTCCATTGCCACTTCTATATTTTATTTTGGGTGAATAATAATGTATTAAAAGAGATGAATATAGATAGACCAACCCCATGGGGAAAGGCAAGAATCAGAATCAGAGACAGTGATATGAAGGATACAATAACCCTTGTGGAGAAAGAATTAACAGTACAGACTACAGAAAAAAAATGTCGGAAGCTTCAAGAAGAGCTTCCCCTTTGATACCATGTTAAACTCATAGATTTGAGAAAGAGTGGTTTCTGAATATTCCAGATATATTTCATTATCAGAAAAGGTAAAAAATACAATGTACAAACTATCCCCTATATATACAGATTAGGACTTTAAATACATGGACTACAGTGATACATGTTACCACCAAATATATGGACTACATTAGTACACGTCACTATTTTCTCCAACGGGGAACAAGAAAAAATTCAAAAAGTAAAACCAAGGGCTCGCCTGTAGCTTGGATAAGCAGAATATCTAGACCCCAAGAAGATACAACATAACGATTCTTTGCAAAATCAGAATATGACGTGCGGAAATATGAGTGATTTTCAAAACCAATGGAGGTCATTATTTGAGAACAAGAACAAGACGAAACAATCCACCTACGCTTGTTCCTTTCTCATCAGATATGGTAAATAGTAGCATAGAAAGCCATCTTTGGCTACATCACAGGCGAAATTTCATTTTTCTCCCTCAAGATCCACTTCCACTCAACAAAGAGACTGAGGAGTGAGGGGTGGGCCTCCATTTCAGTACGTATTACTTACTTCTTCCATATCTTATGGGAGAATAGGTACCCGAAGGAAAGGTGATCAATATCCATGATTGCGTTCCAGCATAAACAACAGTTTGGAATATAGATATTTATATGAGATCGATAAGGACACCTAGCTGAACAGGGAGGACACCTAGCGTAGGAGCAAGTGAAATCTCTAGAAATGAAGCTACGTCTCGGCATATGGCTCTCCACCCAAACCAAATTTTACACAGAACCGTGCTTTCTTTGTAAAGGACGAGATCCCAACGGGAAGGAAAGGAGAAGCATTTGCCGAAGGAAATGATCCAAGTGACTACATCCCTAGAACCAGAAGACCTGCTAGGGATTGTCGTTGCCTGTCCCAGACCTGACACAAGTCCTGAGATGCTGGAGGACCAGGATTCCACTGACCGAGTGATAATAGAAGAGGCCGCTAGGTTTCGGTACACTTATCATTCGGTATCATATATGGTTTTTATAAGACGGATAGAGTTTCTTTTCCGATATTTATAGGGTTTCATAAAAAATTTGGTGTACTACAGAAAAAAAAAACTTATAAATTTATAACCGTATATATTCGCAACGGTTTCATTATGTGTGAGAACATGCCGGTTTTCTTGATCGAAGGAGTCGCCACCTAAATTAGAGTCTAGGACCCATAAATGACTCCAGATATGATTCTTGGATATGGAATCCTATCAAAATAGAGAATCTGGATGATAGATCAGGTACGATCCTACGAGGTTTTAGGTATATTCGGTAATTAGATGATGAAATACTTATATGCAAATGATCATAACATCACATAATACGCATGGACAACGCTATAGCCAACTATTTGGGCAGTCTTCTCGCATAGGAGAGGGAACCTCAAGAGAGGAAAAAAAAAATGCATGGATGCATGAACATGTTGTTAAGGCCATGCAAAACACAACCAATCAGAGGACTCGTGGCACCTCACGAATTCAGTATGTAAGCGAATGCGTGTCCCCATCTCAAGACATCAAATCAGACATGATCCAGTGCTCACAAGTAGTTATCCACGTGCGAGAATATAACACGTTGGGATAGCTGAAGAGTAACCCATTTTTAGGTGGTTACCTCCACGTGTCTCCCTCCAAGAAGAGATTGACACGTGTCTCCCTCCAAGAAGAGATTGAGACGTGCTTTATTATGCTGCAAAGCAGTCCAAAGGTGGTTACAGACAATCTAGCCATTGGATCTACATCAAACGGCTATTGATGAAGACTATACTGCCACGATCCCCCCTCTAATTTCGTCGGGGAGGGGGGCAGGGGAGCACACACAGGCTCCTCATCCACTACGATGTCCTCCTGAGATCTCGAATCAAGTCCCGAGATAGTGCAACCACAGGGATACGTTACAGGTTCACTTCATGCTTAATAAATTCCCTTATCACGAAGGTAAACAGATCGAACTTTTGCTACCAAGTTGTTATTATACTAAATTGTCTACCATTTCCTTCTCTACCTTGAACTCAGCTTTCTCATACCTGAGGTCATCTACTTATCACCTTTAAACTAACTTAGGCATCAAAGTGGCTCCTGGATTATCCAATCCGCCCAACTCTATTATCTGTCTTCACTCAATGACAGGTGTCCCAATTAGAAGTCTAACTAAGATCCGGTGATAACAGATTAGCGCCCACCATTGGGCCATGTGGTAGTCAATTATCGAAATTCTCACATTTCAACAAAAACTCTCCTACAATCCTAATGGCCCATTCAAGGAGAACTCACAGTTACATGCTCCGCAATGATTTAGATGATCTCCCACAAGATGGAGATAGACATATTGATGAGGTTGACTAGACAGTCAATAATGGCGCACCGCTGGTGGCCCCTCAGACCACACCGGCACAACAATATACAATTGCTGCTCAGTCGCAAGCAATCACTCTTCAAATTTAAGCTCTGGCGAAGCTAATCTAGCAACAGGAGGGCCTGCAATAGGTCCCTACACCGGGCGCTTGCTAAGCTTGCTAGGAGCGCTCCATTATAGACTGGGGGTGGAGCTCCTAACAATCCTCAGATTTAAAACTTGGGAGCACAAGCACCAACTTGCAGCCGGTCCTCGCAACTTGCAAGGGGCCGACAACAGCACAGTCAAGGCTACCGTTCCCATGAACAGCGGGTCTCAGGGCATCATGTCCCATAAGCCCTTGAAAACGCAGCCATGTTGCTAGACGAGCTCAGAGTATAGTGGCCTCCAGCAACCCCCCACGCTCACTTCTAGTTTAGTCTTGGATCGGCTCAGCCAATCAGGAGAAAATAATGTACCAATAGGAGATGCCCAAGTAGGCATAGATGCAGCCCGGATGTAGAGAAAAGCACCAGCAGGCAACGTACAAATACGCATCGATGTAGCTCGACAACAATGAGCTATATTGAATGCAGCACCGCTCCCAGTGCTTCCCATGCCATAACTACCAGCAGACGAACTGCAACAACAAGTGAGGGACTTGACTAGACATCTCCAACAAATTGAGCAAGGTCCTAACGTCTACATTCAGCCCATCTTCAGCGTCGAGACTGCTCTGTACAATGCCATTAGGCGTTTCCTACTCTCAAAGGGATACGTAATTTTGGTGATCACACCATATGATGGCACCACTGATCCAGAGAAGTACATCAATAATTCCAGAATGGGGATGCTTCTCTACAGCTATGATGAAGCTATCTATTATCGGTCATTTCCATCCACTCTGCGGGATGCCGGCCTAACGTGGTTTAATAGCCTACCATCACGTTCCATAAACTCCTTCTAGGAGCTCAACCTTAGTTTCTTGATGCACCTCTAGTGCAGTTGAGGAACCAAGAAAACGATCTCAGACCTCATGGCACTGTCACTGGAGAAGGATGAGTCCCTCTGAGAGTTCATTACTTGCTTCAATAAACTGGCACTTGGGATCAAGGATCTCTAGCCTGATGTTGCTATGGCGACACTCAAGACATTCATTCGGGACAAAAAGCTCATCTACTCCATTACTAAGAAGCCTCACAAGAATCTCACCGATATGCTTTATTAGTGTGAGAGGCATGCAGTTTCCAGCGACGCTGTCGACATAGCAACAAAGAGAAAAAAGGGTGTCTCCACTGGGGTATCCGACAAGAAGAGGTCAAACCAGTCCGACAAAATAACAAAAACCTCTGACACTAACAAGAAGCATAACTCAAGGAATAAAAAGCAGGCCACAGGGAAGGTTGGCTATCCTAGCACTACAGTCAACCCTGTCATCCCAACACATCACCAGCTGAATAGGACTGTTTCAAAATTATAGCTGATCAGAAGGGACGACCCCTGGATGGTGTGTTCACCTCCAATGTACTTTGCACTACAGGATCATAACCCAAGGTGATTCTGTCATCACCACAATGAGCATGGCCATTACACAGATGATTGTCGGCACTTTAAACATTTAATCAATGGCAACATCAGTAATGGCCACTAGCCCGAATTCCTGGATCAATCTTGAGTTCCCGAAGGAACTAGGGTAGGTCAACCTGCCCCAAATAACTACTGAACAAAAACCAGAGAAACTAGCGGCACCAAGAGAGACGAGGACCGTGACGGCCAAAATCCCCCAACATGTTGGCATTCGCTCCCTTGTATCGACTTGAATGTGATCCATCTTGTTCCAAGGGATTCCACCTTAAGGACAAAAGGAACCACATCAGGCTGAGAAGGAAAGCAAAAGAAAAGGTTGCAAGCCAAGCTTGGGCCGACCCGACCAGCCACAATCAAGATGGAAGAATCCCCTACTTGGCAACTCATTTAAGAGTTTGTCGACCTCAACCTAGCCTAGGTGGTCGACCTCTGGGATTTCAAGGCACATACTCTATAGTTGCGTAGAAGCTGAGAACCCAATCGGCCTTGTGCTTGTCTGATTTTCAGAAGAGCCAGCCTTGGCGATTGTTAGTAGATCGGCCAAGGTCAAGCAGTGACCTAGTCCTAATTGACCATAAGCCAGCATGCCCAGTCTGCTATAAGTCAATCACAATCTTGCCCAAGCATTACCAAGGACATGTCAACGACATCCTCACAGCCCCTATAGCAGACAATAGCATGCTATCCTTTAGAGTCAGTAGCATAGAGGTAATAAAAGACAAAGGGAAGAATCCTCGAACTGGAGACTTCATTTCTTTTAGTGAAGAAGACTTAATCGATATCGTTATTTCTCACGAAGATGCAAGTGTTAACAATATGGCAATTGGAGATTACTACAATGTAGGCAAGATCCTGATGGACACTAGTAGCGCATTAGAGATCCTGTACTACCATGCTTTCACATAGATGGATTTGGACGACACACAGTTAATGCCCATCCGATATTCACTAATGAGCTTCTTTGGTGACCCGGTTACTTCTAAGGGAGCCATTAGCCTGGAGACCAAGTCGGTAAAGATCCCCGAAGGGTAACTTGTGTGATGACGTATCTTGTGGTGGACATCCCATCCTACCACAATGCCATTTTAGGTTGGCCAGGCCTTAATTAGCTAAGGGCTAACCTATTGACCTACTATTTGGTCATGAAGTTCTTGACTGAGGATGGAACCAGTACTGTAAGGCTGACCAGTCAGTAACCAGAAGGCATTATGTTGCTGATCTGAGGACATACGATGCTATACTATTACAGTCCATCCTCTTTAAAGATCTCCATGATGACCTCAGACAAGAGAGAGGCACTCCAGCTGAAGAGCTCGTCCAGATTCCATTTACTAAAGATGCACCCGAGCACACCTTTAAAATTGGCTCGTCCCTTACTGGTGAGCAGAGGGAGCAGCTCATTGCCTTCCTCTAAAAGAACCCCGATGTCTTCCCATGGACCTCTAATTCGTCGAGCACCATCTTGCAATTGACCTCAATCACAAGACTGTGAAGCAGAAAAAGAGGCCCTTTGCTCTAGAATGTTAGGTTGTAATAGATCAGGAAGTCAATAAGTTACTAGACGCAGACTTTATTAGGGAAGTTGATTATCCCGCCTGGCTGTCCAATGTTGTAATAGTGCTAAAGTCTGGATGCCGATGGCATATTTGTATCGATTTCACTCATTTGAATAAAGCATGCCCTAAAGATTGTTACCCCTTGTCTTGAATAGGTCAAATGATAGATGCCACAACAAGTCATGAATTACTTTTCTTCATGGATGCATATTTCGGGTACAGTCAGATCAAGATGCACCGCAAAGATGAATAACAAATTGCAATCATTACCATCCAAGGAACGTTCTATTACATAATCATGCCCTCGGCTTGAAGAATATGGGAGTAACTTATTAGCGCCTGGTCAACAAAGTCTTCAAAGATCATATTGGTTGAAATATGAAAGTGTACATGGACGACTTCCTCGTCAAAAGTAAGTAGTTCGCTACCACTTAGACGGCCTGACCAAAGCCTTCAACATCATCAAGAGGAACAACATGCACCTCAACTCAACAAAGTGCTCATCTGGAGTTCTCTCAGGGAATCCCTTCAGCTTCATGATCTTAAAACCAAGAATAGAAGCCAACCCCGCCAAGATAGAGGCCATCCAAAAGATGTCTGCACCTACGAAGCCCAAGCATGTGCAAGAGCTGACTGACCGAGTGGTAGCTCTTGATTAGTTTAAGTCAAGATCTATAGACAAATGTCTTCCCTTCTTCAAGACGTTGAAGGGAGGCTAGCCTTTCTCTTAGACACCTGGGTATCAGAAGGCTTTCGAAAACTTAAAGTAATATCTCTCGTCCCCACCACTCTTGGTCAGCCCTGACCCAGGAGACAAGTTATAATTATGCTTAACCTTTTCACTAGAAGCTATTTGTGCAGTATTGGTGAAGAAAGTAGATAAGTTCCAGCACCCAGTGTATTACATCAGCAAAGTGCTACTAGATGCTTAGACTAGATACAAGCCTATTGGGAAAGTAATGTTGGCCCTAGTTATGGCTACTCGAAAGTTACGCCCATACTTTCAAGGTTACTCAATCAGAATTTTGACGAATAAACCTCTGAAGAAGGTGCTATCCAGATCAGATGTCTCTGGACGAATGATTAATTGGGTGGTAGAACTAGGAGAGTTTGATATCAAATTCCAACCGTGAATTGCCATCAAGGCCCAAGCATTAGCTGACTTCAATTTGGAAAGTTCACTTCCAAATAAAGAAGAAGAGCCAGAGAATCCAAACTCAGCCATACAAGTGTACAAGTTGACCTCGAACGATGAAGAACCCTCCACTTAGACTCTCTATATGGATGGATCATCAATTAAGAATCATGTTGGGGTAGGCATAGTCCTGACCAATCTTGAGGGCTTTCGAGTACAATCAGCCTTGCGGTTTGAATTCCCCATAACAAATAACAATGGTATGCATGAAGCACTTTTAGCCTGGATCAGTGATTCATAAATTTTTGTTTGACAAGTCAACGACATTTATACCGCAAGAGACAAATACATGTAGGAGTACATCGCAAAGGTGCGAGAAGCAATTACAAAATTCCATAAGTTTGTGCACTACAATATCTCGAGGGAGGCAAATGTCGAAGCCGACACTCTGTCTAAGCTCATCAGAGCTGACCTCACCAAGTTTACTAGCTTGGTCTACATTGATGTGATAAAATCAGCATACATGGCCCCCAGCTCAGCCGTCCTACCAATGGCTCCTGAGCATTGCTAGATTGACGTGATCCTCACATTCTTTAAAGATAATGTGTTTCGAAATAAACAGACAAGAAGATTGACGAATACAAGCAAAGTCAGTCTACTACAGCGTACTTGATAGACTCCTGTACAAGAAGTCCTTCACCCAGCCCCTTCTCAGATGCCTCCTGTAAAACCCACACTCCACGAACCTGGTCTAACATGGGTTATCGTGTCTTGACCGGTCTTCCTATCATAACCAGGTTGGACGAGATGGTCGAAAGAAGTAGTCACGCATCAAGGAAACATCAAGGTAAATGTTTTTAGCTGTTTTACCTTGTTCGGTCCCACTGTCCGGTCTATTATCTGGTATCACTTTTCTATCATCGGACAGTGCACCCGGATAGCTTAAAATATTGACATATACCTTGTCCAATTAGATTGGTTAAGTTGTCCGATCTCGCGGGTTATGCTACCTGACAAGCGATCAAGCAAACCCAGAATAAAATCCAAAAATAGGAAACTTTCCTAGTTTGGGTGAAATCCTTTCCATATGAGAGTTAGAGTCTTTTAAGGATACTCTCCTCTATATAAAGGCCCTCTCTTACAATTAAATCTCTCTATTGACTCTTCTAAAACCCTAGAGTTTGAGAGCGAGATTTGAGAGAGGAGCTTTGGAGAAGAAGAAGATTATGAAAGTGAAGAAGGGAGAAGAAGGCTGGGCAAGGAGGGATTGTTTCTCCAGCAAGAATCTCCGTCGATTTCCATCAACGTCGTCAAGAAACCAATGGTAAGTTCCTAATCACTGAAGATAGGTTAGGATGAACATGAGGTTGGGATCACAACCGTTAATGACTGTTGACTGATCCCAATATGTTATAGATCTATTGTTGTAGGGTTCACAAAGATCCATTGACAAGAATGTTATGATAAACTAGGGTTACAATGGAAGACCTATCCCTAACGTGTTCCAGACCATAGAATGGTGTAGGATGAGCCCTAGAATGAGTCGAGGGATCAACTCTAGAGAGAGACAAACCAAGGAGTTAACTCAGACACCTTTTGGAACATTCTGGGATGCTGTCCGGAAGGATGTCCGGAGGCACTACTGTCAGACCACATGCTACTAGATAAACTCACAGAAGGTCTGAAACTTGTCTGGTCGGACTTTACAAATTCCAATTGCCACTGGATAAACGATTGGACACTATCGGGAAGTGTCTCAGGGTTTCTTCGGATTGATGTTTGATGTGGCTATTGAGCAACTGGAAAATCAACGAAGAACACTAAATTGTCAGAATTGAACCTAAATTCATCTTATTGTTTGTTTAAGATTCATAGTTAAGCCAAGCTAAACTCGATAACTCAGAGATTGTTAAACATCACTCAACAAATGAGAGACAAGAACCCAAACTAATTGGTTAATAATGAAATACTTTGTTTATTATGTCATCCAATATCTGCTATTATTGTTCATGCATACTTATTTATTATTCTTGTTATGATGTGATTGAGGATAGACATGTGTTTGTATGTGGTTGGTGTGTTGAGTGGGGAAATGTTAGAGCTTCAAACCATTTACCATACTGACATCATCATATCGCCGTTACATGAGGGTGCTTAGTGCGAGGCAGGGTATCAGGGGGAGTGCTAGTAGTGTGTGATCCATTAGGCTCTAGCTTTATCTCTGTTTTGTATGTAAGGATGCTGGGGTAGGGCTACAAACACACTTGTGATGACATCTAGGATTGGTTAGTGACATATCCCAATTTGCAAGCCCTTACCCATAGTGGTGTATGTATTGGTATGGGGTAGAGTATAATGCTGACGGTGTGTGATCCATTAGGCTTTGGCTCTATCTCTCTTTCATGGTGTGTAATGTTGGGTGACAGTAGTTTTGATTGAAGCCTGACTATTGGGTGTACTCACACTTTCGTGTATTGAAGTTAGGATTAATTATGTGATACGAAGTCTAACTTTACCATAGCACATGTAAATTTAACCAAACCCAATGATTGAATGCCATACCATGCATATTGTTTACTGCATGTTTTGTTTCTCACTGAACTATGTTGTAAGCTCACCCCACGAATTCATATTTGTTTTAGTTGATGATGCAGGTACTATATTGGAGATTTCATCAATGTACCTTCTGTTAGAAAAGTGACAGCTATGGACGTGCAGTCAGTGAAGAACGAGTATGACTTGTTATGCGAGAGCCTCTACTGCATTTACCTTTAGGGTTTTACTTTTGTGTTTGGGATTATAAGACATGCAATGAGTTGTTATTATTTTATGTTTCGATCTACATTAAATAATTGGATTATTTATTAAATTATCATTTAAATTCTCAGTTCATTATTTAATAAAGACTTTCATTGATTATTTATATATTCTGATTATGGTTTAATGTATGGTTTGATTGTTAGTAAGGTTCTTATGTGATCCTGGCTTGAGCTGTTTGTTCATTGATGGTTCATTCCCACTTCTAGTTTGATTGAAATTAAGATGTAACAACTTAAATCAGAGCTCTTGGGCTCTACTAATCAAACCTAAGTACATTAACCTTGGTCCATGAATTGAGTTTGGATAATTAAAAGATGTAATACAAACACATAATTAATCACGTATGTTGGTTGAGACAAAGACAGTAAATAAGACCATAATACATAATATAAAGGGAGGAATGATATGTATAAGTAAATAAAATGTGTTCAGACATGAAAATAGGGTACAGTCCATAAGCCGTACAGTTACCCTAGGATAAAAGAAAAATGTAATAATGTCAAGAAACAAAAGAAAGGGAAGCTCTATCATTAGGTTAGTAGAGGACGAAATGTCACACCCTAATTCTGGTCTAACCGGAATGGTGTGATGAACCGCCAATAAACCAACGGTTCAATCAAGATATTGTATAGGTCGTACCCACCATATCAAGCCACACACATATTCCACATTAATAATCAAAGATAATAAACAAATAAGCGAAAGTCTTACAGATAATGAACTGAGTATCTAACAATGATAATAAATAATTAATCCGATTATCTCTAAAACTCAAGACATAAAATTAAATAATCCATTACATGTTCCATTAATCAAATATAGCTAAACTAATCAAATATGCACTGGTTGCACTAGCATGATGAATCATGCGCATCTTCAACAGCTTCTAGGTCCATGGCGGTAATGTGTCCATACTTTGGCGCATTCATATAATCTTCAATAGTAGGACCTGTATCATCAACTAAAAGATTCGACGTCGAAAGGGTGAGCACATATCATGGCTCAGTGAGCAAACAAAACAATGCAACAAACATATGCATGTATTCAATTCATATCTTTGATCTGATTTTTAAGTTTATAATGTGCTATAGAAAGGTTTGGTGGCCCCCGCACCTCTATACACCAGTGTGTGAATGCGTCCAATGGATCAAACACCATTTCTGTCCCACATGCACCCACCATGGAATAAAGATAGAGCTAAATTGTCCGGATCAAACACCGCCAACACTTCCCCTGATGCCCTACCCATACCAACACGTAAGCCCCTATTGGCGAGGACTTACAAACTGGGCTCCCAACTAACCAATCCTAATGCAAAACAGTGTATCCAAGGCCTCACTCCAGCATCCATCAATATGTCCATAGAGATAGAGCTAAGACCCCCTGGCAGAGTCAGAGACCACACGATCCGAGACCACTCCCCTGATGCCCTACGACGTAATAGTTCTACTAAGGTAATGGCGATACGATGATGTTAGTGGACAAGAAATGAGTAGAGATAGAGCTAGAGTCTGATAATGAAGTGAAGGACCACCATGCCACGTCGTCCCCCTGATGCTCCACTAGCATCCAACACACCAACCACACACATACATTTACATGCCTATTCTTAGCATCATCATCATCATCATCATCATGTTATAAATAAACAAAATTAAATATGCATGAACAGTAATAGCATGTGAAATGCACATTACAAACATACAAGCATAAAATCAATCATGGTATTAGACTCAATAAAAATAAATAGTTTTTTATTATCCAATTAGTTTAGGTCTTGTTCCCTCATCTATTAGCGATACTCGATCTCCTTCCAAGCCTTGAAATTCTCTTTGAATTGATTTAACAACCTAAAAGTTATATGAATTTAAGTTAGGGTTCATATGTAATATGTTATAGTAGTCAAAAATCAAAACAAAGCAATGATAGGTGTCTGATTGGTCCTATGGTCTCATACTGTATCGACCTTACTGCCTACGGTTGATACCCTACGGTCGCATATGGTGCGACCCTAGCTGTGATCTTATGATTTCTGGATCTTTCCGAATGCCTATGGTCGATCCTCTGGTCATGCTGGTCATGCTATGGTCGACCGTTACTGCGACCTTGAGATTTCTGATCACAGATTACATGCAATTCGAGTTCTTCCTGGTTCAAATCCTCTACTCTTCAATTGGATTTATTCTAAGGTCATTCTATGGCCATCATTAGTAGTTTCTTATCAACCCTAATCATCAAACTCTCTCCTTATGGTTCTCCTTGGGATTTTCTCAAGGAAATCACATGGATCATAATAGATTGATATTACCTATCTTCCATAGAAGTCTTGTTCCTTAGAGTTTACATCTCTAGAGATTCGGTTCATACCTTTTCCTGTGATAGAGAGCCAATCTCTTCTCAGCAAATTTCTTTCCTTAGCTTTTTTTTTCTCCTCTTTCTCTTCCTTCTCTTTCTCTAGGGTTTACTAATGTTCTAAAAGAATGAAAAAGGACTGATGGACGTCCTTTATATAGAGAAAAAATCTCCATATAGAGTCCTCTTTCAATTAAAAAAGAAATCCCTTAATTTAGGAAAGTTTTTAAAACTCGGAGTCTGATCTAGGGTCTCACGGTCGATGACTACGGTTGTAGAACTCGTCGATCGTAGGGTAGAAATCATCGATCGTAGGGTCATTGATCAGTGACCATTGTTTATTTCCATATGGTCGACCGTACCTACCCAAGTATGCGACCATATGTATACAGTTTCGGGTGTTGAGTCCATTTTTATACCTGATTTGTGATCTATCTTCACATGCTCAGTCCACTTGGTCCAGGAATGATGGGAAGACCTGACATGACACGGTTAAACCAAGTTAGTGGAGTGCGGATCCTACACGAGATGTGGGCCGGTCTATATCGTAGTTCTCCTCGTAAGCCAGGCGAAGCCAATGCACCTGCTCTTGGGTAGTATGAAGGCTCTCAGCAAGAGCTTCTACCCACTGATCTGTCACCCGTTGAGCATCAATCAGAGTCTACTGATCCTCCTTAAGGGCCAAGAGATGGGAGAGAATCTGATCAGATATAAACTATGAAGGTCTAGCTCCTGGTACGGGCTGGGGTGCTGGAGGGAGAATATCATCTACATCCATGAACAAGTGATCCTCTATTACCTGGCTGCTACCCCTTGCAACGGTAGCTCGCGTGCCTCCAACTCCTCATCATTAATGACGACGTCGTATAGGCCCATCTTGTAGAATCTAGGTCCACCATAACCGTTTCCTCGTACATCTGCTCGCCCTCCATGTCCACACCAAGGTGATCAAAGAGGGTAGGGATTAGACGGCCATAGGGTAGGTTGCCCTTCAGTCCGGGCATTGTTGCACAATGCATGGTACGGATGAGGATGTAGGGCAAGCAGACCTCTTGTCTAGTGGCAACATAGTAGATGAGGCACTGAGTCAGTTAAGATACCTCATTGTAGTGATCGCTAGGAGGTAGGATGTTGTGCTAGATAATCTGGCAGTAGACACGAGGAAGATGATGCAAATTGACCTCCTTCATATCTCGATAACCACCCTTCATGATCTGACACCATACCTCACTATAGAGCTCCTCAGTCATATACTTGCACTCCTTGGGCGCACTATATATGAGCTCACCGACATTAGAAATGCCCAGTAGATCTGCCAACTCGTGGGTGTTGAACAAAATGTTCACACCCTTCACCTTGTTGGTGATGCGGAGCTCTCTACCTCTATCAAAATCGTTGGAGTTGCCCTCTAACTCCAAGTTGCAGTAAAACTGCTTCCCCAAGTCTGGGCGAGTGGAGGCCTAATATTGAATCACAAGTAACCAATCCAATGTGTCAAAGGCTGCCTCCACATCGAACCTGGCCAACTCTTGTAGGTTCACAAAGCACCCCACCTCAACACTCTTGGCCTGAAACCAAGGGTACTGAGCCTCTGCCTCTGCCGAACAGAACCGACGCTCGTCAAATAATGTCGTGGGTGGCGGTGGACCTTGAGAACTAGAAGGGCCAACATTCTTGGCGGCGGCTCTATGTTAAGTCATAATAAACCTATGAGAATCAAATCAAATAAATAGAAATTAGTCAAAATTTTAAAAATTTCGACTGCATAACGGCGTAAAATGGGCAAAAGCCTCAATCTCGCCCAAATAATAGACAGGAGGACTTACATCAATGGTAAAACATATGAACACATCAAACCAGTAGTCAATTAATGAATAATTGAAAGAAATATGAGAAATTTGAAAATTTTGGGAAAAGCCCTAATTTCTAGGGCACAAATTCAAAATTTTGGGGTATTAAGAAACCAACCAATGAAAACCCAAATTGATTGAGGGTTTTCATTCATTAAAGCCCCAACATCAATCTTAAGCGGGAAAATAACATTTTCCACGGTTGAAAAAATTTTAATTAAAGAAAAACAAGAAAAACATATCAAAACCCTAGAGAAACTTTAAAAGAAATGGTAGAAAGGGAAGGGGCTTACCTTGTGGGGGTTGCCGCATGTTTTAGCCGGAGGGAAAAATGCTTCAAGATTGTCTGGAAGGACTATAAAGATTCATCGGCACCGAGTGGAGTCGCAACACAGAAAAAACAAGAAAGAGAAGTGGGAAAAAATAACCCAACTCGTGGGTTTAAAAATTAAATCTGGGTTGTCCGGTGGGACTTTTAGACTTATAAAGTGGCCCGAACAATCGATCGGACACTCTCAGAAAGTATCTCAGAGTTATCTAGCGTGTTGTATGGCGCGGCTAATTATCAGATCGGATAGCTGACTAGACAAAATTTTCTAATTGTTTGAATGTGTCCGGCAGGCCGACCGGTAGGCAAAAGTTGGATTAATCAAGGGACCGATCAAGGGCTACCAGACAAAGTTTTTCCTGTATATGCTTGTTGCTCTGTTTTTTTTGGGATTTTCATGAACTGTGTGGGACTAACCATAAAATTATCGACTATGTTGTACAAATTGTCTCATACATGTTGGCCATGTACATCCTTCAACGCTATTAGTCTAAAATGGCAGGACATAGAGGAAGTCCAAGAGGCCGTAACCCGACTCCACCACCATTACCTGGATCGGGAATTAGTGATGAGAACCCAGCTGGGCAGATGCCGAATAATGAGATTCAGACGGGAGCAAATCAAGATGCAACTGTCCAGGCTAACCAAAATAATTTACCTAGACCACTTCCTGGGGACTTGGCTACAATTGTGACCAATCTAACCCGTCAAGTGCAAGAATAGCATCAGATATTGATGAAAGTGCGAGCAGCTTTGGCAACGAACATTCCTACCACTACCAATGTCATACCAACATTACAGAGCCAAACTAATACGGCACCAGTTGGCAGTAACACCATCCCTGTAACTCAGCAACAACAATAGATTCTTGTGCTGAACACCCTTGAACAATAACAAGGTGGATATCAAGGTGGTTACCAAGGCAAATACCCATACCCACCACCAATGTATGGAATGGCTGTTCCAGAGCAGAATGATTTGACAAGGTTAATCGAACGGTTTATGAAGATACCTCAGATGTTTTCTAGCAATGAGTCAAACCCACTATGGCCAGCATAATAGATAGACGAACTAGAGAAAACCTTCTTAATGATGATCACAACAGAGGAAGAGAAGGTACTGTGCACCACTTACATGCTGAGGGAGGGTGCAAACCACTGGTGGAGATCCACCCGCACCTATCTGATGACCAAGTATGCTCAGTTGACTTGGGAAATATTCAAGGAGGCATTCTTCAAAAAGTACTTCCCTAGTAGCTTCCAAGATCAGATGGAAAGAAAATTCTTAAATGTGTAACAGGGATAGATGACTGTGGTCGTATACTAGTAGAGATATGAAGAACTATTTTTCTTTGCCCCTAATAGTATGCAATAAGAAGGTATGAAGACCCAACAGTTCACCATGAGACTTAGGGATAGCATCTGTGAGCATGTGCTGGGTTTAGAGAAGAACATCTACAATGAGGCAGTACAAATTACCCGAGTTCTAGAGTCCATTTAGGAAGAGAGCTTCTTTGCTTATAATCGAGGACTGAAGAGGCCTACTACTGAGAGATCAACTGGGAAACATTCGAAGCCTTTTCAACCATTCAGATCACAAGAAATGGCTGGGTCAACCAAGACTTATCCAGTGGTAGTACAATCAGGGCTCATTCAGGCCAGCCAGAGTAAATGTTACAACTATGATTAGATAGGGCATTTTTCAAAGTCCTGCCCCCATCCGATAAGGCTGTTGCAGCAAGGGAAAGTGTACACGGTAACATCGAAGGACGTAGTCACATTACCTGATGTGGTTATAGGTATGACTTAAATTTTTTTTTCTACAGCATGCTTGTGTGTGCATATAGACTAAAGGCTAGTTAAAAAATTACATGCATGGTAAGGGTAGCCGATGTACCTTCCAGAGTCCTCTTCGACTCTAGGGCCGCCCATTCTTTTTTGTCTATCTCTTTTGGAAAGAGATTGGGCACACCCGTCAAACCTTTAGATCAGAGTTTGTTTATACAATTACCTTCAGGACTAGGGGCAGTGTTAGATGAGTGCTACAGATTGTATCCAGTTCGTATTGATGGAAGGGGTTCAAAAACAAACCTAGTTTGACTCAAGATAGCAGACTTTGACATTGTCTTGGGAATTGACGGATCCTCCAAACCTGACAAGAGGACCTGATCATTGAGGTTGTGCTGTTGAGATCACAAGTAGGAAGTTGTAGTGACTTCGTAATCGGGTTATCTATTATGGCAAGGTAACTTAGAGAAACCAAGACGTGTAAAGGACCACTTCGGAAGAGGAGACCGCAATGCAGAAAGAATATCCTCACTAGTTTGATTCAGAAGGTACGTTCAAATTTTGAGGATGAAATTTCTTTTAAGGGTGGGGGAGTTACAAGACTTGCACTCCATAAACCCAGTTAACATGGTTTATTGTGTCGTGACCTATCTACCTATCATAACCACGTTGGATGAGAAGATCGGATGAAGTAGCCATGCGTCAAGGTAACATCAAGGTAAATGTTTTTAGTTGTTTTACCTTGTCTGGTTTCACTGTCCGATCTATTGTCCTGTCTCACTTTTCTGCCACCGGACAGTGCACCCGGACAACTTAAAATACTGACTTTTACCTTGTCCGATTGGATTGGTTGAGTTATAGGGTCTCGCGGGTTATGCTACAGGACAAGCAACTGGGCAAACCCAAAATCGAATTCGAAAATAAAAAACTTTCCTAGTTTGGTGGACTCCTTTCCATACTAGAGTTAGAGTCTTTTAAGGACTCTCTCCTCTATATAAAGGCTCTCTCCTTCAATTAAATCTCTCTATTGTCTCTTTTAAAACTCTAGAGTTTGAGAGAGAGATCTGAGAGGGGAGCTCTGGAGAAGAAGAAGACTGTGAAGGAGAAGAAGGAAGAAGAGGGCTGGGCAAGGAGAGATCATTTCTCCAGCAAGAATCTCCATTGATTTCCATCAATGTCATCAAGAAATCAACGGTAAGTTCCTAATCATTGTAGATAGTTTAGGATGAACATGAGGTTGGGATCACAACCGTTAAAGACTATTAACTGATCCCAATATGTTATGGATCTATTGTTGTAGGTGTAAATCCGCACCCCACTAACTAGGTTTAACCGTGTCGTGCCAGGTCTTCCCATCATTCCTGGACCAAGTGGACCGAGCGTGTGAAGATAGATCACAAACCAGGTATAAAAATTGACTCAACACCCAAAACTGTATACATATGGTCACATACCTGGGTAGGTACGGTCGACCATATGGTAATAATGAAGATCACAAATCTAGGACCCCACGGTCGATGGGTTTCGCCACCGTAGCCATCGACCGTGAGACCCTAGATCAGACTTTGAGTTTTAAAAACTTTCCTAAACTAAGGGATTTCTTTCCTAATTGAAAGAGGACTCTATATGGAGAGTTTTCCTCTATATAAAGGACGTCCCTCAGTCCTTTTTCACTCTTTTAGAACATTAGTAAACCCTAAAGAAAGAGAAGGAAAGAGAAGGAAGAGAAGGAAGAGAAGGAAGAGAAGGAGAAGAAGAAAAAGCTAAGGAGAGGAATTTATTGAGAAGTGATTGGTTCTCTATCACAGGCAAAGGTATGAACCTAATATTTGGAGATGTAAACTCTAAGGAATAAGACTTCTATGGAAGATAGGCAATATCAACCTATTATGATCTATGTGATTTTCTTAAGAAAATCCCAAGGAGAACCATAAGGAGTGAGTTTGATGATTAGGATTGATAAGAAACTATTAATGAATGCCATAGAATGACCTTAGAATAAACCTAATTAAAGAGTAGAGGATTTGACCCAGGATGAACTCGAATTGCATGTAGTCTGTGACTAAAAATTTTAAGGTCGCAGCTATCGTCGACCATAGCATGACCAGTATGACCAGAGGATCAACTATAGGCATTTCAGAGATTCAGGAATCATATGGTCGTAGCTACGGTCGCACCAAATGCGACCATAGGGTATCGACCATAAGCAGTAAGGTCGATATAGTATGAGACCATAGGACCAATCAGACATATATCAGTGCTTTGTTTCAATTTTCTACTACTGTAACATGTTACATATGAACCTTAACTTAAACCCATATAACTTTTAGGTTGTTAAGTTGATTGAAAGAGAATTTCAAGACTTGGAAGGAGATTAAGATTAAGTATTGTTAATTGGTGAGAGAACAAGACCTAAACTAATTAGTTAATAACAAACTGTTTATTTTTATTGAGTCCAATGTCATGATTGATTCTATGCTTGTATGTTTGTAATGTGCATCTCACATGTCATCTAATATTTCTTCTATTACTGTTCATGCATATTTAATTTTGTTTATTTATAACGTGATAATGATGATGATGATGCTAGGAATAGGCATGTGAATGTATGTGTGTGGTTGGTGTGTTGGATGCGAGTGGAGCATCAGGGGAAGGATATGGCGTGGTGGTCTTTGACCTTGTTACCAGACTCTGGCTCTATCTTTACTCAAGTCTTTCCCACTAACATCGTCGTATCGTCATTACCTTAGCAGAACTATTATGTCGTAGGGCATCAGGGGAGGTGGTCTCGGACCGTGTGGTCTCTGACTCTATCGGGGGGCCTTAGCTCTATCTCTATGGACGTATTGAGGGATACTGGGGTGAGACCTTCGATACACTGTTTGGCATTAGGATTGATTAGTTGCGAGCCCAATTTGCAAGGCCTCACCAATAGAAGCTTATGTGTTGGTATGGTTAGGGCATCAGGGGAAAGTGTTGGCGGTGTTTGATCTGGATACTTGAGCTCTATCTCTATTCCATGGTGGGTGCATGTGGGATGGAAATGGTGTTTGATCCATTAGGCAGATTTGCACACTCATGTATAGAGGTGCGGGGGCCATCAAACCTTTCTATAACACATTGCAAACTTAAAAATCAGACCAAAGATATGAATTGAATGCATGCATGTGTTTGTTGCATTATTTTGTTTGCTCACTGAGCCGTGATGTGTGCTCACCCTTTCGACGTCGAATATTTTTACTTGATGATGCAAGACCTACTGTTGAAGATTATATAAATGCGTCGATGTATGGACATATAGCGGTAATGGACAGAGGATTAACGGAGGAGACGCATGATTCTTCATGCGAATGCAACCACTGTGTTTATGATTAGTTTAGCTATGTTTGACTATTGGAACATGTAATAGATTAATTATTTTTATGTCTCGAGTTTTGGAGATAATCGGATTAATTATTTATTATCATTGTTAGACACTCAGTTCATTATCTGTAAGACTTCTGTTTATTTGTTTATGATCTCTGATTATTACTGTGGAATGTGTGTGTGGTTTGATATGGTGGGTATGACCTATGCGAGATCCTGGTTGAACCGTTGGTTCATTGACAGTTCATCACACTATTCCGGTTAGACCAGAATTGGGGTGTGATAGTAGGGTTCACAAGATCCATTGTCAAGAATGTTGTGATAAACTAGGGTTACAATGGAAGACCTAACCTTAATGTGTTCCAGACCATAGAACAATGTAGGATGAGCCCTATAATGAGTCAAGGGATCGACTCTGGAGAGAGACAACCAAGGAGTTAATTCGAATACCTTTTAAAACATCTTGGGATGTTGTCCAGAAGGATGTCTAGAGGCACTACTGTTAGACCAGACATGCTACTGGACAAATTCTCATAAGGTTTAAAACTTGTCCAGTTAAACTTTACGAATTTGAAGTGCCACCAGACAAGAGACCGGACAAGTGATCGGATATTCTCAGGAAGTGTCTCAGGGTTTATCCAGATTGATGTTTTTACGTGGCTATTGAGCAACCGGATAATCAATCCGAAGAACACTAAACTGTTATAATTAAACCTAAATTCATGCTATTTGTCTAGGATTCATAAGTAAGCCAAGCTAGACTCGACAACTTAGAGATTGTTAAACATCACTCAACAGGTAAGGGACAAGACCCCAAACTAATTGGTTAATAATAAACTACCTTGCTTGTTGTTGATATGTTGTGTTTGTGCATATAACATGTCATCCAATATCAGTTATTATTGTTCATGCATATTTATTATTATTCTTGTTACGATGTGATTAAAGATAGGCATGTGTTAGTGTGTGGTTGATGTGTTGAAACCATTTACCATACCAACATCACCGTATCGTTGTTACCATAGCGTGCTTAATGCGAGACAGGGCATCAGGGGGAGTGCTGATGGTGTACTATCCGTTAGGCTCTAGCTCTATCTCTGTTTCGTATTAAAAGATGCTGGGGTAGGGCCATGGATACACTTGTGATGACATCTAGGATTGGTTAGTGACGTATCCCAATTTGCAAGCCCTCGCTAATAGGGGTGTACATATTGGTATGGGGCAAAGTATCAGGGGGTGCTGGTAGTGTATGATCCGTTAGGCTCTAGCTCTATCTCTCTCTCATAGTGAGTGATGTGGGACAACAACGATTTTGGTTGAAGCCTGACCGTTGGGTGTGCTCACACTCTCATGTATGGAAGTTAGGATTAGTTGTGCGATACAAAACCTAACTTTATCATAGCACATTGCAAACTTAACCAAACCCAATGATTGAATGCCACAACATGCATATTGATTTCTGCATTATTTGTTTCTCACTGAGCTAAGTTGTGAGCTCACCACATGAATTTATATTCTTTTTAGTTGATTATGTAGGTACTACTGTTGGAGATTTCGTCAAGGCACCTTTTATTGGAAAAGTGGCAACTATGGACGTATAGTATGTGGAGAACAAGCATGACTCATCATGCGAGTGCCTCTACTGTGTTTACCTTTAGGGTTTTACTTTTGTGTTGGGGATTTTAAGACATGTAATGAGTTATTATTATTTTATGTTGCGGTTTACTTTGAATAATTGGATTATTTATTAAATTATCATTTAGATTCCTAGTTCATGATTTAATAAAGACTTCCACTGATTATTCATATATTCTGATTATGGTTCAATGCATGGTTTGATTATTTGCACGATTCTTATGTGATCCTAGATTGAGCAGTTGGTTCATTGACGGTTGAGTCACACTTCTGGTTCGACCAAAATTGAGGTGTGACACCTTTGACTTTAGATGCACAATACGCCATGGCCATAGTGCATGAAGGAATATATGGAAGCCACATCAATAGCAGAGCAATGTACTATAGCGTATTGTGGCAAGATTACTTTTGGCCCAACATGCCAAAGTCCTGCGCTGACTACATCTAAAAGTGTGAGATTTGCCAAAAGCATGCTATGACTCAGTGGCAGTCGACCACTAAATTACAGCCATACCCTCATCGATCCCTTTCGTATTATGGGGCATGACATCCTGGGACTATTCCCAATGGCAAAGCACTAGCACCAATATGTGATAGTCACAATCGAATATTTCACAAAATGGATCGAAGTCTAACCCATGGGGAAGATAACGACAGAGAACGTCCAAGAATTTGTTAGACTTTTTGTCATCTATAAATACAGAGTTCCCAAAATTATGGTCACAGGCAATGGACCATAATTCGCATGAAGACGGTTCAAAGCTTTCTGCAATGGATATGACATCGAACACAGGAAGACTTCAGTTGGACACCCTCAAGTGAATGGACAGACTGAAGTCACCAATCAAAAATTCCTTTTAGGATTGGCCTGAAGGCTAGGTAAAGCCAAGACCTTGTGGGCAAAAGAGCTGCACAGTGTGGTATGGTCGTATAGAACTTCTATTAAAATAGCAACAGGAGAAACCCCATTCATGTTGGCATATGGGTGGAAGTAGTGAACCAACAGAAGTCATCGAGCCGACCTACTGGGTATCCCATTACTCCGAACAAACCAATGATAACAACCTTTGCTAAGAGCTTGACCTCTTGGAGGATGTACGAGAAAGAGCAGTCGGCCGAGTAGCAGTCTACCAGCAAAGGGTGTTTTGGCACTAGAACTCAAGGGTCTAAGAACGACACTTTGTTGTCGGAGACCTCATCCTATGCCGAACTATGGTGTCAGATCAAAGAATCATGGCTAACTTTAGCCAACCTTGGAAGGTCTGTTATGAATTACCAAAAACACCCAACTAGGCACGCACTACTTATAGACGATTGGGGGGTCGACCATCCCTCGGACTTGGTACTCCAGCAATCTTTGTAAGTACTACCAATGAATGTACAAATTGTTTATATCAATAAAGTGCATTCCATCTCTCAAACATTTTGTGTCAACCGATTCACTTTTTAATGCCCAACGCAAAGGATAAAGGCAGTTTGTCCTCTAATAAAGTCGGCTATCTGCATGTCTACATGCCAAAAGAACTTTCCAAAGTTCCAACAAAGTCGATTGAGCAACCAGAATCTCAGAGAGTGTAGCGATGGACTCAAAAGCTTTCTTCCTTACAAAATAAGGCCTGTAGCCGTTGACTTTCAATTGATATTCGTTCAACTATCTCAGGTGATCCTAGTGAAGTTAACTAGGTTAAGGTGACTTATTGTGGAAAAAACCCTTACCAATTTAAAACATAACTTCTAGCCCAGTCAAGTCGGCTATCCGACATCAATTGGCCTACGGGGGCTGACTTGTCACCAAAACCTGAATTTGAACTACAAATACATGATGCATAAGAAAGTCCAAGGTCTGCCTAAATCAAATCTTAACTAGACCTCGGTAGGAGTAACCCACATACACACAAACACATAAGCATGACAGAAAATGAATTTTTTTATTAGAAGTTTTGTACATTTGTTAAAAAAACAAAAAAAAAAAAAAAACAAAAAAAAAAGGAGATATATCATCAGGTGCATCTTCAATTGACTGTCCTCCTTGGAGGAGCAGGAAGAGGCAGTGGAGTCTTTTCATTCTTCTTTAGAGGAGGAGGGGGCAAAGTCCCTGTTCGGCTATCAAGAGGAGATGGTTTAGATATTGAGATAACACCAGCAACATGGACTCGGTGCTCGGCTTCTTTTCGAGCCTCATAATCCTTACGCTATTGGCTTTTGGTAGCTTTCTGAATCATCCTTTGTATCGTGACGCACTCAGAAAAGTCAAAGCTCGGAGCTTTCCCCTTCACAAAGTCTCGGATACTTAGAGCAGTGTCAATCAGAACATCGTTGGACATCCAGAGAGCCCAACGTTCACCTGTAGGGCTCTTTTCGAAATGTGAAAGCTTATCCGCAGCAGCCTTTTTAGCAGGTGTAGACCCTTCACCCTTGTAGGTCGTTAGCTCCTCCTGTACCGCCTTCAACACAGCCTCTGCTCACCTGGTCTTGAACTTGGACCTTTGGGTGTCATCCTCAGCACGCCGCCTAGCCTCTTCGTAAGTGGCCAAGGCAGCCCGACTTTTCTCTAGCTCAACATTCTTTGATGCGCATTGAGCTCGGTACTTAATGCCTAGCTCCTTCTCATCAACTACTTCAGCCCTCAGCCGATCCATATCGGACGTCAGTTGCTCCACCTCCCCCAACAGAGCAATAATTTTTTGGCTACTCTCCTCCACCACCTTGGATTCAGCCTTCTCCCTCTCTGCATCCTAGGCGTGAGCAACCAGTATAGTGGATTACTTTGACTAGAGGCTACTCCTCATGTTAAGTGCCTGTAGATATTATAGTTACATACATAAAAAGATAGCAAATATAGAATACGACAAAAGAGTCACCTAAGTGCAAGAGTTTACCTTAGCACCATCGAGGAAGCACACCCTCTTAAATTCCTCCTCTATGAGTGTGGCCAAGCAGTCTGCATCACGGGGAAGGGGCAATGAAAGAATGATCTCTGGTGCCACCCCTTCCTCCTCCACAAAATCATTGGCGGTAAGGGTCCAGTCTAGGATGAACACTTTAGATCCTTTCCCCTTCTTAGAGGCAACAGTCTTCTGAACCTGCACAGGTCTCGGAGAAGATGAAGCCTCTGCTTGAGAAGCCCCAGTAGCAGTTGGTCAGCACAATAGTAGTTCTAGCAGCAGTAGCAGCAGCCATAGTGGCAGCCGCAGTAGCAACTAGAGCTACAGCAGTTGGAGGTACAACCTCCTGCTGAAAAGCCTTAGTCTCAACCATTTTCTATACAAGGTCAACAGAATGAGCGGGATGGCTATCCTGAAATGTCCCTCTGGCGGTCTCCCAAGTGATCGCCCCCGGAGTCTCTACATCAAGGATAGAGACATAGTTTATCACAACAAGCTCTGCGTAGATAAGAGCAATATCAGTACACTTAGACAGACAGAAAATACAAACTTCTGACTCATCCTGCTCCACACTGCTCAAGGTCTTTGTTGACCTCTTTAAAGCACCAATAGGGGGCCGCAAAAGTAGAGTCGACCCTCTTCTTCTTATAAGTCTTCTGGGTCACACTTTCGGCCAACTCGAATGTCTTGAGTATCTGATAAGGCTTGGACCCCTTAAAAGACCCCCTTGGCATTATCCTTGTTTGCTAACGCCTCAGCCTCCATGGGAGCAAAGGTCCTCCTCCTCCTTACAAAGAAAATCGTTCAGCTGCTCATAAGTGAACTACATTACGGGGCAGAAAATTAATAGATCAGAATACTGAATACAAGACTCAAAGACTAATAGGTCAAAAGGATAAAGAGATTGTCTTCCCAAAGGCTCGAATACTCAATGGTCATCTTGTGAATCAACGCCTCTAGAGCCTTTTTCTCGACTGAGGTCAAGGCTTGCCTCTCGTTCACCATAGACACTTGGGGTGACACCCATACACAGTCTAAGGGCAGTATGAAAGACCCCTGGTATGTTCGACCAGCCTGCATAAAAGCAAAGAAAAACTGTCTTCTACGTATGATTCGAGGAAGGTAGCCCAAAGATTATCTTCGGTCGAGTATTCCTTTCGGCGGATCAGGTATTAAAAAAATAGTACCCGATTTCCACTTTTAGATTTGGATCATATGGGTGCTCTTTGGTCAAGGAGGTAAGTGTAAAAAGCTCATAAAAAGGTCCTACAGTGGGCCGAACACCTATTTTGAAGAAAAAATAGAAAGAAGTCATGATACAACCCATCCGTTGAGGGTGATTTGGGTCATCGCCAACCCAAAAAAATGAAGAACAACTATAGGGGGAATTGGAAACCTAAACCCCGATACAAATATATCTTTGTATAAAAGCATCTTATTGAAGAGGAATGTACAAGATCTCTCATGGGGCCAGGGTGCCCTCAGCTCTATATCCTCAGGTATGCTATATTTACTCCAAAGAGCATCAACAACAGCCAGGTTCAGTTTACTCGACTCTATGGACTCATCACGAACAGAAATCCGAGAGTCCACCATCTCTACAAGTTCAGGTTGCCTGGACCCTGAGGTTGAAGCCACATCGGTAGACCTAGGGTTCATAGGCAAAGAAGAAGAAGGTGTAGAGGCCACAGGTCCCTGCAAGGATCTACGTTCAAAAGATCGTTCATATATCTTGTACTCGGAAGACCTTTCATGTCTTCTGTGACTCCTTAAAGAATGACAGTGGCTACCGCTATAGTTCCGTATACACTCCAAAGGCACCAGAGCAACTGCAGGCTCCTTTAGATTGCCCTAGTTCAAGAACTTAGCAGAACCAAAAATTTCATCAACCATCTTAATTTGTAGAAGTATGGAAAAGGAAATATTATAAACTCACTAGTTAAGTAAAGAAGAAGAAGCTGAACAACGGAAATTTTAGAGAAGATTTCGGTAGAGCTTCAGTATGTAAAGAAAGTGAAGTAAGAAAGGAAGGAAAGGGAGCCCTATTTATAGGAGTTGAATGTCTTTGGGAAGGTGCTGAGTCTTCAAATTTCTTGGGTGTAATCTATGTGGTAGTCTGTAGGTACGCAATACTACAGGTGCAACGTTTCAAAAATTTGGATTTCCCATGTGAGATCCACGCTAATAGCTCAAAGCCCAGAAAAGAGGAGTGTAGGAGTTAATGTGATATAGTAATTTTTCAAAAGAGTGGCGGTTGTGTCCATGTGGTAGATGCTTACCGTTCAACACTTCTTTTCGGAAAAAAAAAGTCAAGATGATAACCTCAGAAGCCTTACTTACTTGCGATAGCCAAGCCCAAGTGGCAAATATTTGCCCGTGAAAGGCCTGTCATAATAAATGGAATCCGGATATTCCACTCAGTTAGATATCAAATGCACACACATTAAATGCCAATCAGAATTAGTCAGAAGCGTCATCCCAGGCTAAGCACTCTACTCATGGTTGCCCAATGTGACTCAACTTTTAGCCATCCAGCACAACTCAACTCATGGTCATCTAGTACGGTTCAGTTCTTGGTTGTCCAAAACAGCTCATTCCTGGATGCCTTATGTAGCATATCGACAACTGACCTCACGGGTCCTCCGAAGCAATTTTTCAACAGTCGATGCCAAGGCTTGGCCACCAAACCAATGAAAGAATCACAAGATCGTCCAAAACAACATTGCTCCCCAACCTTAGGGAGCTCAGAAGAGCAAGGGGCAACTGTTAGGGCCATGTAAAACATAACCAATCAAAAAAGGACATGTGGCACCTCACGGATCTAGTATGTAAGCGGATGCATGTTCCCATCTGAAGACATCAGATCAAGCACGATCTCATGCTCACAAGTAGCTATCCACGTGCACGAATGCAACACATTGGGATAATTGAAAAGTAGTCCATTTTCAGGTGGTTACCTCCATGTGTCTCCCTCTAAGAAGAGATTGAGACGTGCTCTATTATGCTACAAATCTATTATGCTGCAAAGCAGTCCAAAGGTGGTTACGAACAATCTAGCCATTGGATCTACATGAAATAGCTATTGATGAAGACTATACTACCACGACCCCCCCCTCTAAATTTCTAGGGGGAAAGCACACAGGCTCCTCATCTACTACGACGTCCCCCTGAGATCTCGAATGGAGTCCCGAGATAGGTGCAATCACAGGGATACGTTCCAGGGTCACTCCATGCTCAATAAATGCCTTTACCATGAAGGTAAACAAACTGAACTTTTGCAACCAAGCTCTTATTATACTGAATTATCAACCAGGTCCTTTTCTACCTTGAACTTAGCTTTCTCATACCTGAGTTCATCTGCTTATCGCCCTTGATCTAACTTAGGTATCAGAGTGGCTCCTAAGTTATCCAACCCGCCCAACTCTATTGTTTGTCTTCTCTCTATGACAAGTGTCCCAATCAGGAATCCGACGAAAATATGATGATAACACATAATTTAAGATGATATAGAGGTCACTAATGGGGGATTGAGATATTATGAATTATGAATTATATATGCAAGACAATAAATGAAATCAATTTAGAAAATCTACATGAAATAATGAGAGAAAGTATGCTAAATCACATAAAAAAATTATGCAAGGTCTTCAAGAACTATGCGATAATTAAACGAATCAAATCCTAGCTAAGTTATTCACATCTTAGATTTAGAAATTAAGGTGTAGTGAAGCATATCACTCACCGCCATGAGAGGTAATGGATATATATCTCTTCCTCACCTTGCAAGGTAAGAAAAGAGGATTTTAGTTAATAAAATAAGTCAACCAAACGAAGTTGATATATCTGATTCGAAGGTTGAAGATGAATGATGACGTAGACACAATCACAACAATGAAATCTAAGTTTTACAGTTCTAATTAGTGAGATTGGTAATAAACAAGCCTTCTTAGAATGATTTTCTTAAGATAGCTAGTGTCACACCCCAATTCCGCACTGTTCAGAATGGTGTGATGAACCGCTAGCAAACCAACGGTTTAACCAGGATCTCGAGTAGGCTATATCCGTGTTATCTAAACTTCCACACATCCATAATCATAATTAGAGTAAATACACAATAGCAGAAATCTTATAATAAAGGGAACTGAGAATCTACTGTGATATAAATATTAAATAGCAAATTATTCTGTATCAACTGGGACATAAATAATTATCAAATACATGTCCTTATTAAATTCAAATAAAGAAACCTAAGAAAAATCTAATCGAATACACATGAGTTGCACTCGCAAGAGGAGTCATGTGTATCTACTTCAGCTTCAGCTTCCATCGTCGCCACGTTCCCGTATGCTGGAGCATTCATATAATCTTCAACCGTATAACTTGTATCATCAACTAAAAATATTCGACGTCGAGGGGTGAGCACACATCATGGCTCAGTGAGTAGACAAAACGATGCAACAATACATATGCATGCAATCAATTCATATCTTTGGTCTGGTTTGTAGTTTGCAATGCGCAATAGAAAGGTTGGGTGGTCAAAGGTTAACGTTTATTGACCCCGCCTCTATACACAGGGTGTGGAAGTCCGCCCGAAGGTTAACGTTTATCGTCGTCCCCATCCACCCTAATTATGACATTATACAACAAAGGTTAACGTTTATTGCTATATAATACCATATCAATACGTAAGCCCCTGTTGGCGAGGGCTTGCAAACTGGGCACGCAACTAACCAATCCTAATGCCAAACAGTGTATCCAAGGCCTCACCCTAGCATCCCTCAGAATGTCCATAGAGATTGAGCTAAGGCCCCCCGGTAGAGTCAGAAACTACGAGGACCGAGACCACCTCCCCTGATACTCTACGACATAATAGTTCTGCTAAAGTAATGGTGATACGACGATGCTAATGCACAAGACTTGAGTTAGAGATAGAGCTAAAGTGTTGAGACCCGCCAAAGGTTAACATTTATAGACGTTCTCATCACACCTCCCCTAATACTCGCTCGCATCAAGTACACAAACCACACACATACAATCACATGCCTATTCCTATCATCATCATCATCATCATCATCATCATGTTATAAATAATAAAATAAATATGCATGAATAAATAATAGAAATATTGGATGACATGTTGTATGCACATTACAAACATATTCGCATAGAATCAAGCATGGCATTTGACTCAAGAAATAGAAAACAGTTTGTTATTACCAATTAGTTTAGAGTTCTGTTTCCTCACCTTAGCTTGCTAACAGATACTTTTTCAAGCTTTATAATCACCTTTATATTGTTATTGTATTTCTAGAAAAACCTAACAAGTCGATAGAATTTAATTAGAATTAATTCTGAATTTAAAAACTATTCTGTTAACTGAGGGTCGGAGGTAGGGTCGGAGTCCTGATCGACCCTTGGTGCGACCCTCCCCAAACTCTGAACTTCTCGAACACTGAGGGTCGATGGTCAGGATCACCTAGGGTCGGATGGTCATCGACCCTCGGTGCGACCCTTGGTGCACTTTGGTCCAATTCCCTCTTTTAGTCCATTCTTCGTGCTTGGGATCCTATGGCTTGCTCCTACATTCCATTCTACATTCATTCCATGGTCTGAAACCATGTATAATCCACCTAGATAGCTTTCATGTAATCCCCCATGGTTTCCCATGAAAACCTAACCATGGGTTGATGGTTTGGGTTTCTCCGAGATCACACTCTCATCAATATCTAACCTAAGGTCTGTAGAAACTCATGGAATTAGTATCCATACCTGAGAAGAATACTCCTTCTCTGCAACTCTACTCTTTTGACTAAATTCTCTTCCTTGCTTCTCTTCTTCCTCTTTTCCTTCTCTTCTCTTTCTCTCAATTCAATAGGGTTATGAAAGGAGTGAAAAAGGCTTAGGGACGTCCTTTAAATAGAGTAGGAACATCCTAAATAAGTCCCATTGAGATTAGGAAAGAATCCCAATCGAAAATTAGGAAATTTCCTAATTTCTATTTCTTACGGTAACCGAGGGTCGATGGGAGGGTCGATGATCCCGTCGACCCTAGGGTTCAAGATGTCCGACCCTCCCTTCAAAATTGAGGGTCTGACTTTCTGCTTTGGGAGGGTCCGACCCTGCTTAGCTGGGTATGCGACCCTCCCTTCAAATTAAGTGTTTTTGGGTCGATTTGATACCTGGGATCTCGATCTCCTTCACGCCCTTGGTCCATTTGACTCGACCATGATGGGTAAACCTGGTTCAAGGTGGTAAGACCAGGTTAGATTGACACGGGTCTTACAACTCCCCCCTACTTATAAAAATTTCATCCTCGAAATTGTACGTACCTTCTGAATCAAATAAGTGAGGGTATTGCTTCCGCATCGTATTTTCTTCTTCCCATGTAATATCTTCCATGTCTCTACTTTTCCATGTGACCTTAACATAATAGATATCTCGGTTGCGTAGGCGTTGAACCTTTCGGCTGGTGATTTCTGTTGGTGTTACTTCAAATGTCAAATCATCAGTCAATTCCGACAAATCTACTATCAAAACGTGCGTTGGATCCTTGACATTCTTCTTCAATAGGGAAATGTGAAATACGTCATGCAACTCGACATAGATGGTGGTAGTGCTAACTGATAAGCCACTTTACCACGCTTAGCTAGAATCTCATATGACCCGACATATCTTGGACTTAGTTTCCCTTTCTGTCCGAACCTTTTCAATCCTCGCATAGACGATACCATCAAAAATACTTTATCACCTACGGCGAACTCCAGATCTCTGCGTCGAGTATCTGCATATTGCTTCTGACGATTATGAGTTGTTCTTACTCTTTCTTTGATAATGTCGACCACTCGGCAAGTCTCTTCAACAAATTCTGGCCCAACAATTCTACGTTCTCCAACTTCATTCCAAAACAAAGGAGTTCGACACTTTCTGCCATACAAGGGCCTCATAAGGTGACATCCGTATAGTAGCCCGATAGCTATTGTTATAAGCGAACTCTATCAAGGGTAACTTTTCATCCCATGATCCTTTGAAATCAATTACACATGCTCGTAGCATATCTTCTAGAATCTGAATTGTACGCTCCGACCGTCCGTCTGCCTGCGTGGGTGGAATGCGTTCGAACTTCAATGTTATACCCATAGCCTTTTGCAATCCTTCCCAAAACTTGGAAGTAAATCGTGGATCTCTATTATACACAATGCTTTCTGGAACACCATGTAATCGAACAATATTATCCACATACAGCTTTGCTAACCTCTCCAGTGTATACCGAGGTCGTATCGGTAGGAAGCGAGCTTTTTAGTCGGACGGTCCACAATCACCCAAACTGCGTCAACTACTCGAGGAGTCGGTGGTAGTCCCCGTGACGAAGTCCATAGTGATGCAATCCCATTTTCATGCTTGGTTCCGGTAATGGTCGTAACGCTCCTGCGGGTCTTTGTCGTTCAGCCTTTACTTTCTGACAATTTATGGATTGAGAGATGAATTTGGCTACATCTGCTTTCATTCCCCTCCACCAATATAGTTTCTTTAGATCATGATACATTTTTGTACTTCCAGGATGTATCGAATAGATGGTGGTATGGGCTTCTTTCATCAGTCGGTGTCTAATGTCCATATTTTCTGTTTTCGGTACACATATTCTTCCTTCGTATTTTAGTACTTTCTCTTCGTCTAAGGTGAACTCGGGATTGGTTCTACCTTTCTCGATATCTTCTTGTACTGTTCTCAGATAAGGATCCGATTTGATAGCTGTCTTTACTTCATCCATTATGTCCGGTATAATCTTCAATGTAGCAAACATATTTGAAAACCGATGAATGAACCCTTGGTTGGCTGACTCATCCATTGCGTCTATCACATATTGCTCATTGCTGTGATTGAATACCATTCCGGTAGTACACATTGCTGCAGTTGTGCTAACCTCTCCTTGCGATTTTATCATTGCTTTTCGCTTAACGCATCCGCTACTACGTTCGCTTTTCCCGGATGATACCGGATATCACAATCATAGTCTTTTAGTAGTTCCAACCATCTTCTTTGTCTCATATTCAATTCCTTCGATTAAATAGATAAGTAAAACTTTTATGGTCCGACTTAATCGGGAATTTCTCTCCGTATAGGTAATGTCTCCATATCTTGACAAGATGCACTATTGTCGCTAGCTCCGGATCATGAGTGGGATAATTTTTCTCATGTACCTTTAACCGTCTTGAAGCATAAGCAATCACTTTCTCTCCTTGCATAAGCACACATCCCAATCCAGTCCCGACGCATCGGTGTAGAGAGTAAATGTCGTCTCGGAATGGGAATAGTCAAAATCAGAGTGGATATCAATCTGGTCTTCAGCGTTTGGAAACTCTTCTCACTTTTATCGGTCCACACGAACTTTTCACCTTTCTTAGTCAAACTGGTGAGAGGTACGGCAATCCGGGAATAGTCTTCTACGAATCTCCGATAATAACCAGCTAGACCCAGAAAAATTTTAATTTCTGAAACGCACTTTGGTGCTTCCCACTTTACAATAGCCTCGATCTTGCTAGGGTCCACTTTGATTCCTTCAAAGGGATACTACATGGCCTAAGAAGGCGACTTTACTTAGCCAAAACTCACACTTTGAAAATTTGGCATATAGCTTCTCTTTCCTTAAACGCTGTAGGGCAGCATTTAGGTTCTTGATATGAGTTTCTTCATCCTTGGAGTATACCAATATATCATCAATAAATACTATAACCGGCGTATCCAACATGTCGTGGAAAACCCGGTTCTTAGTTCCATAAAAGTTGCTGGTGCATTCGTTAATCCAAAAGACATAATCGAGATCTCATAATTGGCCAATCCCGATTCTAAAAGCTATCTTCGAGATATCGCTGTCCAAATTCTTCAGATGATGATATCTTGATCGAAGATCAATCTTAGAAAATACCCTTTCTCTTTGCAACTGTTTAAACAAGTCATCGATCCGATGTGATAGATATCGATTCTTGATCATGAGCTTGTTCGATTCTCGGTAGTCTATACGCAGACAGCACGAATTGCATTGGCACTTCCCGTGATGCAATACTTAGCCTATTAGGACCTTAGTCTAATAACTCTTGTAGTTGAGTCTCAGTTCCTTCAATTCTATAAGAGCTATTCATAGGTGCCTTTGACATAAGTATCGTCCTTGGGTAACAAGTCGATGACCAACTCGTCGCCTGATCAGATGGTAACCCAGGTGAGTCTCCTGGAAACACACCTGAAATTCATGCATCACATCAATATCTTCCATCTGTGGTGCTTCTTTGGAAATGTATACCACAGATACCATATATCCAACTCATTACTCTTCAAAGCATCTCTTCGCTTTTAGCATAGAGAGGATCATCTTTTTTTTTTTTTTCTTAGGTAACATACTTCCAATAATTCCATTATCACTAATCATCTTTATCAACAAAGATCAAGGAGTGTATGAATCAAAATGTTCATCCAAAAGTGATTCACTTCCTTCTGTTGCTTTAGCATAATGAAAACACTAGCTTTATCGAGTGAACCTAGGTTTAAAGAATTAGGTGTAAATCTGTGGTAATCCAACCGGCATCCAAAGGTCATTAGGTCGCACGGTGGTCTAAAAACATGAAAATAGAGGTTTTACAATTCTTAACCTCATGATTAAAGGTTCTATTGAGTATATAATACCATTGGTCAAGGCACTACAGGAGTAAATCCGGAGAAAGTTTTTGTACATCAGTAAATCAGGTATAATCTGGAGATGTACGCTCAAGACGAGTAAACATTTAACTATTCTTTCAGTTCATATCTCTGTTCATGTTGTCGATCATGAGAGTGGTTCAGATTAGTATAATCAGGACTAATACTAAGGAAACAATATCTATAACTCCAATTGACAGGTTAAATCAAGAAGGTATCCCGTCAAGGCCCGAGAAATTAAAATCTGGTATGTGCATCCTCTATAATCATAAGAGTAAATCAATAATGCATCGCATCCTATATAAACATGTCCAGTTATATGGCCACAATTAGATTTGTTCCTCTGTTGAAAACGTTTAAGGCTTCGTCTTCAGAAAATATGCCTCAATCCTTGGTCGGATCATTCTGTCATGATGCAACTATCCCATACATCGGTGGCTGATAAGGTTAACCACCTTGATACACTGCTTGTTGTGCACCAAACTTCTACACTGAGGTGTGCATTACTGGGACTTGTTGTATGGTAGGCATTGTGTTATAGCTAACAGGTGTTGGGGTACAGTGATGCTACCAATTGGTTCCGTACTTGGTCATGTCCTTTGGATTTAGCCCGAGATCTTTTCCTTTATCTCTATAGGGGTTTTGGCATTACTAGCCATTTTTCCTTCTTCTTCTATCCCACATCGGTTTCACATCTTGTGAGTACCAACTCGGTATTCCAATTTTCTGCTTTACAGAAGCTCCCTTCGTGCTACTGTACTATATCCTTGTATACTTGGATAACTACCCAACTTAGAGATAATACCCTATATTGTTTGTTTATTAGGATAATTTTTGGTCTTCTCTTTCTGTTTGAGTGTATATATATGATTTCACCTTTAATATGTACATTATCGTCTTTTTTAATTTTTGTCTCAACCAACATAGGTGCTTCTGGTTTGTTTGTATTAAAGCTTTTAATTTATCCTAACTCAGTTCATGGACTCCAGTGGTAGTATTCAGGTTTAATGGGTAAGGCCTACGAGAGCTCTGATACCAAGTTGTCACACCCCAATTCCGTACTGTTCAGAATGGTGTGATGAACTGCTAGCAAACCAACGGTTCAACCAGGATCTCGAGTAGGCTATATCCGTGTTATCTAAACTTTCATACATCCATAATCATAATCAAAGTAAATACACAATAGCGGAAATCTTATAATAAAAGGAACTGAAAATCTACTGTGATATAAATATTAAATAGCAAATTATTCTGTATCGACTGGGACATAAATAATTATCAAATACATGTCTTTATTAAATTCAAATAAAGAAACCTAAGAAAAATCTAATCGAATACACATGAGTTGCACTCGCAAGATGAGTCATGTGTATCTACTTCAGCTTCAACTTCCATCACCGCCACGTTCTCGTATGCTGGAGCATTCATATAATTTCAACCGTATAACCTGCATCATCAACTAAAAATATTCGACGTCGAGGGGTGAGCACACATCACGGCTCAGTGAGTAGACAAAACAATGCAACAATACATATGCATGCAATCAATTCATATCTTTAGTCTGGTTTATAGTTTGCAATGCGCAATAGAAAGGTTGGGTGGTCAAGGGTTAACGTTTATTGACCCCGCCTCTATACACAGGGTGTGGAAGTCTGCCCGAAGGTTAACGTTTATCGTCGTCCCCATCCACCCTAATCATGACATTATACAACAAAGGTTAACGTTTATTGCTATATAATACCATACCAACACGTAAGCCCCTGTTAGCGAGGGCTTGCAAACTGGGCTCGCAACTAACCAATCCTAATGTCAAACAGTGTATCCAAGGCCTCACCCCAACATCCCTCAGAATGTCCATAGAGATAGAGCTAAGGCCCCCCGGTAGCGTCAGAGACTACAAGGACCGAGACCACCTCCCCTGATACTCTACGACATAATAGTTCTGCTAAAGTAATGGCGATACGACGATGCTAATGCACAAGACTTGAGTTAGAGATCGAGCTAAAGTGCTGAGATCCGCCAAAGGTTAACGTTTATTGACGTTCTCATCACACCTCCCCTGATACTCGCTCGCATCAAGTACACCAACCACACACATACAATCACATGCCTATTCCTATCATCACCATCATCATCATATTATAAACAATAAAATAAATATGCATGAACAAATAATAGAAATATTGGATGACATGTTGTATGCACATTACAAACACCTAGGGTCGGATGGTCATCGACCTCCCCAAACTCTGAACTTCCCGAACACTGAGAGTCGATGGTCAGGATCACCTAGGGTCGGATGGTCATCGACCCTCGGTGCACTTTGGTCCAATTCCCTCTTTTAGTCCATTCTTCGTGCTTGGGATCCTATGGTTTGCTCCTACATTCCATTCTACATTCATTCCATTGTCTGAAACCATGTATAATCCACCTAGATAGCTTTCATGTAATCCCCCATGGTTTCCCATGAAAACCTAACCATGGGTTGATGGTTTGGGTTTCTTCGAGATCACACTCTCATCAATATCTAACCTAAGGTCTGTAGAAACTCATGGAATTAGTATCCATACCTGAGAAGAATACTCCTTCTCTGTAACTCTACTCTTTTGGCTAAATTCTCTTCCTTGCTTCTCTTCTTCCTCTTCCTTCTCTTCTCTTTCTCTCAATTCAATTAGTGTTGTGAAAGGAGTGAAAGAGGCTTAGGGACGTCCTTTAAATAGAGTAGGAACATCCTAAATAAGTCCCATTGAGATTAGGAAAGAATCCCAATCGAAAATTAGGAAATTTCCTAATTTATATTTCTTATGGTAACCGAGGGTTGATGGGAGGGTCGATGATCCCGTCGACCCTTGGGTTCAAGATGTCCGACCCTCCCTTCAAAATTGAGGGTCTGACTTTCTGCTTTGGGAGGTCCGACCCTGCTTAGCTGGGTATTCGACCCTCCCTTCAAATTAAGTGTTTTTGGGTCGATTTGATACCTGAGATCTCGATCTCCTTCACGCCCTTGGTCCATTTGACTCGACCATGATGGGTAAACCTGGTTCAAGGTGGTAAGACCGGGTTAGATTGACACGGGTCTTACAGCTAGCTCTCCTCAAAACGAGTCAAGGATCCTCTCTATTGTGGAGAATGATGGGTATTTATAGAGGGGAAACATAGCTCATCCTCTAGGCGACATGACGCAACTAGTTCTGACTCAATCCATCAGATATTGAGTTCGAATCAAGAAAATAAATCAATGGCTCAACAAAAGTCAAAAACCCTAGATTGATCCAATCTCACCAATCCATGTGGAAAGAGTGTTGGAGGAAGGGGGAAAAACTTCTTGAAGTCTCTAGAGGCTGCCACGTAAAAGATTGTGTATATCTCGTGGAGATTGGGATGAATTGAGTCGACATTAAAGTGTTTTCGAAAAGCTAGAGTTCTTTTTGGGTTGACACATGTAATAGGGTCGTCGATGTTGACGAAGGGTCGATCGACCCTCTGTCGGAGTCAAAGAAAGGTTGATCGCCTTTATCGAAATTGACAAATCTTGATCCATGGTCGATGACTTTGGTTCTCCACTTAGAGACTTGGGGCTGAGCCTTGGGTTTAAGAACAGGTTTTTTATAGGCTTGGGCTACTCTTGGCCCACTCGGATTGGGTTTGGACCTATTCTAGTTCATGAGAGGCCAGTGCTCATAAACTTGTAACAACCATATCTTTTGATTCTGAATTCTGATTGAGGCAATTTCAATGCCATTTCATTGCTTTCAGAAAGTACTAGGTCATTGTGAACTTGGGCAATACTGGTAAAAATTTAACCATTTGGATTGACCAAGGCAACTCATAGTCAGGGGTATTTTTATAATTTTGACCACTATGATCACAATATGGGGAATGGTTCATAGCATGGGTTGGAAGTGATACAGCCCATACCCACACCAATGTCGTCTTCCCCGACCAACTCTCTAATCAAGTGGGCCAACCCCATACATTTAGAAGGTTAGCCCATAATCAAGTCAAGTTCCAAGACAAAGACCAAGCCCAATCATGGTCCATAAGCACCATAACCTATTTTGGTATTTTTGGAATATTTACATGTCAAATTTTAAAGTACTTAGAGCATTAATGTTGTAGCCGTATGAGTTAAATTTTGTATGGTATTGATTTGAGAATAACCCAAATTATATTTAGAGAGTTATGACCTTTTAATTGAGTATGTGCAGAATAGTCTTTTCTTGTGCTTTGGTGGATGATGATGTGGACACTCTTCTTAAAGTTTCTTTATACATTCTTTACCAGAGTAACTCTTCATATGGATTGACTAAGAGAACCTTTCTATAGTCTTCTCGTTGAAGCAAGTTTTTATGCATAGGAACAATAATCAATACATTAAACAAGTTTCTATGTATTGGAATTACTAAACCATTTACGTTTTTCTTTTTATTTTCTCTATGTACAATCTCAGCCTAAGGATTATAAAGGATATGTTGAGATTATTTAAGATATTTAAGAGTTTTTAAGTCTTATAAATAGTAGCTAATTCTCATGTAATAAGTAGTTGAGTTTTGAATGAAAAAAGTGGATTAAAGCATGTCTTCTCCTTTGAACCTTGAAGAGTCCATCTATTGAAACCTAGAAGAGTTTCACTTCAAGCTTGAAGAGTTGGAGATTTCTTATCACACCTTGAAACCTAAAAAAGTTTCACTTCAACTTTGAAGAGTTAGAGCTTTCTTATCTTACCTTGAACATAGAAGAGTTCTCTTTTGAAACCTTGAAGAAGTTTTATTCCATCCTAAAAGAATTGAAATTTTATTCTTCACTTATATCATAGAAGTGTTGTAGGGCACCATTGGAGTTGATTTACATCCTAGAAGAGAAGTAAGTCACTCTACGTTCACTCCATCAAAGGTACTTTATTGTTGTTGGAATCTTAAAAATTTCTATAATCCATTCTTGCATTTCATGTCATTTTTAGTCCATTTTGGAATATCTTCCACTTAGAATATGGGAAATCATTATTCACAAAACCTGTATGCCTATGAGGTACCTTTCATTTTGTACTGGTTCATTCTGATGTGAATTAAAGAAGTTACAATCATTCTTCATTCTTCTAAAGTTGTGCAAATTTGTTAGATTCTGCATAATTTGTGATTACATTAAGTTTGTATATATTCACTCTCTAGATCCATTCTTTTGAAAAACGTAAGTTGGCTTACATTAAGAAGCCTCTAGGATGCCTAGGCATCCAAGAATGGATTATAAACCCGATAGAATGTGGGACTTTTGGGGTTTCCCTAGGGTTTTTCAGGGGTGTGACAAAATGAGATGTCTATGGAATGTCCCTCTTTTACTAGCATTTGGAGCAGGTGAGAGTCAAAGAAATGACTCGACTGAGGATATGAGGTGAATGGCCATGTTAGAGTCACTTCCCATGCCAATCGCTAGCAATTTCTTATTTCTCACGTGGATTAATGATTAATCAATTCTTATAGTTTAATAAGCGGACATATGGGATCCTCTAGAGTAGTTAGATCAAATAACCCGTCCTAGGGGTGCAAGTTTGGCCAAAACCTGAGCCCACCGTAAGCTTGAGCAGGGTTTGGGTTAAGCTTTTCAGCCCACTGGGTGAGTATTTTTTTAGCTAAGGGTAGGTTGGGCCCAGCCTTGGCTAAGGCATTGGGTTGATTCGGCCTATAACAATCCGGTTCTTTATATTACAAGTGCATTTAACGTTCTCCTTCTAGGAATAGTTGTCTTTGGATTCCAAGAAGGTAGATCCGATGATTCCCTATCCAACATATGAGATGCTTCTTCCGTCAATGTTGTGTATGATTTTATCTATTAACAAGAAAAATAGAGAAGGAGGGATTCATCCATTTCTTTGTTTTCGGCTTCCCTTGAAACAAAAGAAAATTTGGTGTATGTTTGGGAGCTTGAGTTTGGTAAATGATAAAGGAGAGGCTACCAAGGACAATTTGGAACAACCCGATCCAAGTAGGATCAGTCAGGGTCGGGCTAGGCTGGGTTGAGCCCTGACAAGGTTCTCTCTATGGGAACATGGTAAAAGTTGCCCATATGGATGTAAGAATTCACCTCCTTGACGAATTCCTATCTCACTTTTTTCATTTTGAAGCCACGTTTTAACATACAAACTATGCTGGTAAAAAAAAAAAAAAGGAAACAAGGCTCTAAGGAAAAAAAAAATGCAACTCCAATAAAAACCACGTAAGAGTTTATTTCCATGCCTGTTCGAGACGATCAAAATTAGATAAATTCCCTTTACGTTTATAGTGGATGATGTGATGATGATACTATGCAGGAATCGAGGTTGTTGTTGTTAAGATAATGATTTGAATTTGAATTCAAATGTTCAAATGATTTGAAACATACTCCATCTATCATCTCCTATTTTTCATGCAATTGTAAATAGAAGTTCACATGAACTTTATCTCTTGTACAACTCATCTGTTTGTAAACGTTGGATGTCCAACAAACATGTGATAAATAGAAACGTCTACAAAGATAATGGTAAGAAAAAACTATCAAAAACTCTTTTTGAATCTTCACATGGTATCAGGTATCAGAGGCCTAGTCGGTCTTCTTATTCAAACAAAAAAAAAAAAATAAATAAAAATTCATCTTCAACCTCTTCCACCCTCTCTTCACCAAATACCGATAATGGCATCTCACCATCTACCTTTCATCATTACCTTACTGTTAGAAAACTTCCCACTCTGGAAAACTCAGCTTCTCCCTCTGCTGAGAAGTTGAGATCTGCTGGGATACATTGACGGAACCATTGTTGCATCCTCCACCACTCTTCCTATAGAAGGATCAATCAACTCATCTCTAAATGCACCATATCACAATTGGGTTCAGAAAGACCAACTCTTTATGAGATGGCTCTTCACATCTCTCGCAGCTGGTATTATCCCTTACGTAATCGGTTCGAACACTGCAACTGTGGTATGGAAATCTCTTGAAACAGCCTTCAGATCTCTCTCTCTCTCTCTCTCTCTCTCTCTCTCTCTCTCTCACACACACACACACACAAGTATCATACGACTCCACATGCAATTGCAGGAGAGAAATTGATCGAGATATATCTTAGAGAGGTAAAGTATGTCTTTAATCAACTTACAGCTGCAAATAAACCCATTGGTGTTGAGGAACTCATGCCATTAGTTTTCGTAATCTTGGTAGTGTACAGTGATATAGTGGCTGCACTAACAACCAAAACTAAAGCTACTGCATCCTGACCTTCACCGATTACTGTTGAGTCATGAAGTTGTTGATCACAGGTTGACACTGAGAGGGGGGGGGGGGGTGAATCAGTGTCTTCAAAATTCTTCCCAAATAATTCCTTGAAGACAGATGCTGCCTTGAGCTGATGCTTTACTCACTAACCACAACCACACATTCACTGAAGCACTATCATACACATAGTCGTATGCACAACCACCTATCTACCACAGAGTGGTCAGGTCTACCATGTTGTGCACACCCATCCTGCAGACCATTCCATGCACTTCACAATATATAGCATATGTACAATCCACAACACAAGATATACGTGGTTCACCACCACAGTGTGTGATGGCTAGTCCACGGAGTAATGCCCTACGGGCTCCGTATATACTCAATACTCTACTTTTAGCTGTCTACACAACAGGGAGTACATATACCCAGTTTACCCAGCATAAAACTAGGAGGGCACAGATGTGCCAATAATTCAGGTACCGAAGTACCAGTGCTCAGCACTCGCTGCACACACAACACTTAACCCGCACCCACGGGAAGCAAACAATAATAGTTTTTGGGCTTATATCAATGCCCTACAATTTAATCCCCATTAGCTAGGCATTCATGATTTATCACCTACAGCTAGCATACATTGAGTACAAGAAATAAACAATTAATTCATACAAGGTTAAGAAGCTTACAACCCTTGTCTAGCATTTTCTGGTACTCTGGGAGGACTCTGGGATGTCTCTGTGAAGCCTGGCATACACCTCAGGTCCACTAGAATCTTTGATGAACAATTCTAACACCAAACCCTAGCCTCCCTTTCCATTTCACTTCCCCCTTTGCTTCAAAACATCAATACACCATTTAGTACTTCCAACGGCTCACTGCAGTCTCCATTTTCTTCCTTGGCATTTTAACAAACACTTTGAGTGCATGCTTTTCCTTCTTTTTCTCCCTTTGGGTTTTCACAAACTCAACATGGCCTTCTGGCTTTTCATAGGCACATTCAAGCTCTCACAGCTCCTGTTTGATTGCATATTTTCACTCCAAGCTTTCATTCATAGCAAATGCCATTGTAGCTCTCATTGAAGCTTCAAACATTGAAGCTTCAAACAATAATTATTTCTCCCAAACCCTCATACAGGGTCTTCAATACAGCTTAATAGAGTCCAGTTGAATCCATGGAAGGTTAGTAATAAAAAAAAAGCATTAAACACTCACATACCTTCAAGAGAAGGTTTTCCCCCAAAAACCCGAGCCTCCACTCTGTTTCACGCGGCCAAAAGCTTCTCAAACCATTCTCAATTGAAAGAGAATGAAAAACCTAGCTCGGTGCAACTTGGATCGTCGGATTTGGCCACCGGATGGCCAAGTTATAGGAAAACAAGTTCGGCCAATGAAATAATTTAAAATAGAATCTTTGAGGCTGATTTGGTGCGCCTGCGAAGCACCGTAGCGGCGCCGTGTCATGCGCTGTCGAGATCTGATTGGCCGATCGACGAATCTCTAATTTCGGCCGTCGGATCTCACTCAAAAAGGCGGGATCAATAGTTGGCCGTCGGATCCGCACAAATCGCGTCTCCGAACATCGTAGTTACGCGCGCCCATTCGATCAGCATCTGCACGGTTGCGCATCGTAAGTGCGCACCACTGAATCATAGCAAACCTTTCATGTGACGCGATACACCATATTAACCTGCGGCTAGCCAATAAAATCATGCGCGGGAGAATCTGGGCGCACCGTCTGCGTCACACCATAGCGCGCAACTTCTAGAGCCGTCCATTTGGAATCTGACCTGCGTGGCTTCATTTAATCCATCGATCTCGCATCTTTTTTCATTTTTTCTTCCTAAAATACCCCTGAGAACATGTTAAATGGCGTCTGTATTCATTCTTCAAGTTTATTAAAACTGCTGCAGGGTGGATTTCCAGAGAGCTTTTCTCTCTCCTAGAAATCCGTCGAACACCTGGTGTGCGTGGCATGCGGGAGGGAGGAAGCGTGCGCGCAGGCCTGTTGCCTTGCGGCATAGCTTGCGAGCCTGCTGCCTTGCGGCATGGCTTGCGTGCCAGCTGCCTTGCGGCATGGCTTGCGGGTCGTGCCATGCGAGCCGTGCCATGCGAGCCGTGCCATCTTTGTGGTGCCATGCGGGCCTGCCTTGCTGGTGCCATGCGGCTGGCCTGCTGGCTGGCTGCCTTGGCCCTCGGCCAGGCTGGCTGCCATGGTGGCATGCCACCTAGGTACAGTGGGTCCCACCCACAATTTTCTCTCTCCTCTTTCTCTCTCCTCTTTCTCTCTCTTCTGATTCTCTCTCTTCCTTCTCTCTCTTCTGATTCTCTCCATTCTTCATGCTTCATTGTCACTAGCATGTGGGGTCCACACTCTCTCTCTTCTTGCTAAACCAAGAATGGGACCCACTCAGGGACTCATACTTTCTCTCTATTTTCTCTCTCCTCTTTCTATCGACATGTTGCCTATGTGGGTACTGTCACATCACCAGTGGGGCCCACACACATTCTGTCACCTATCGAAACTGCTGTTGCCCAATCAACTCAGTGCATACCTTCTCAATCACTCTCTAGAAGCTACAGAATATTGTAGAACATTCCAAAAGCTTCCTCGGCTCTGCCACTTGCTCAAACACTATCTCTCCTCATTTCTCTCACTGTAAGCTCATCAACACTGCCCACTCAGCCAAGTTGCCAACAATGACAACACATGGCCAACAGAAGTGTGTCTTAGAACGTCAAACAATATTGTTGAGGCCAACCCATCACATGTTCCTCCATCTCCCTCCACTCCCTCAGCACCACCTACAGTGTTGAGCTACAACAATGTACCCACGAACAAAGGGGATGGATACAGATCACAAAAGAAAGAGAGATGTTAGATTTGCACCCGCACCAATGATTCGTTAACCAAGTACTATTTACTGTACTCCAACTTAGGTACCTCATCCAACACCAACAACCAACATGGCCGGTTAACTACCAACACCTCCATCTTCAGTGATGGATTGGTATCCAGACACTACTGCAACTCACTACATCACACTGGATTTATCAAATCTGCATATCTCTGGTAATTATAATGGTAAAGATCGTTTGAAAGTTGGTAATGGTATGGAATTGCGTATCAATAATATTGCCTCATCTAACCTTTACTCTCCATCTCATTTTAAATTTTCATCTCCCCCATAATCTTCATGTTCCTCAAATAACATGAAATCTACTCTCTATTTATCATTTCGCAAGAGATAATAACTGCTTCTTTGAATTTCACCTATATTTTTTCCTTGTGAAGGATAAGGTGACAAAGAAACTGCTGCACAAGGAACCGTTAGAGATGGTTTGTACCAGATGGGCCTTCATTCCACAAATTAGTCACCACCCAATGCTGCCCACGTTAGTGAGAAGATTTTGGCTGATACATGGCATGCTTGTTTGCATCCTCAACCACGTGCAGCTCAGAAAATTCTTACCCCTCAGTCTTTGTCTTGTAATTTTGTCTTTCAATAAACGTTCTTCATGTTTTAAGTGTAAAGGCCATAAGAACCCTTTGCCTCTTACTAGCACTATTAGTATGCATCCTTTGGATTTGATTTTTAGTGATGTGTGAGTCCTGCACTTATCTCATCCTCTACTGGACAAAAGTAATTGATAATTTTTTTATTGATGATGTAATGAAATTTACCTAGCTATATCCATTGACCAAACGGTCTGATGTCCCCTCTACTTTTATCTCATTTAAAGCCATGGTTGAGCATCAATTTTCTAGTAAAATAAAATCCTTTTAGTCCGACTGGGGTGAGGAATACCAACGCTTGAGTCATTTTCTCAAACAAAAAGGTATTGTTTGTCTTATGGCTTGTCCCCACACCCATGAACAAAATGGGGCTACTAAAAGAAAAATCAAACACATTGTGGACACTGGCCCAACCATACTAGCTCATGGCTCTATCCCCTCGCGATTCTAGCCCTATGTTTTTGAGACTGTGATCATGTTAATGAACAGGATGCCAAACCAGTGTTACAAAATAACACACCTTTTCAGAACCTTTACTATTCTTCAACGAATTATACATAATTTTCTGAAAGCTTTTGGGTGTGCTGCCTTTCCTTTAACACCACCCTATAACTCTAACAAGTTCTCCTTTCGAACCATACCATGTACTTTTCCTGCGTATAATCCTTCCCATCTTGGTTATGGATGTTATGATATTCTTATTGGGAGAATATACATTGCGAGACATGTGAATTTCTTAGAGGATCGATTTCCAATTTCAATGGCCAAATCCACACCCTCTTCCCCAACTGAGGATCCTAATCCTTGGCTGACCGTGTCCTTAAACATCCTTCCACTCTCAAGGAACCACGGTCCAATGGCATTTACAACAGGTATGCCGATCCCATCTACGTCATCATCTGCTCACTCTTCCACCCCAATGATGAATGAGCCAAATTCACATGATACAATATTCCCTATTGTTATTAATGACGATACACAAGTTTATGTATCTAGTGTTACAACATCTGAACAATCCGTTGATCCATCAACGGTAGTTTCGGTAGTACCCACACATACTCATCCAATGCAACTCCCTCAGAATCCAAGGCCATCAATTTTATATCCTCTACCTTCAGCCCATCTTACGGAATTGGACTTTGAGGTCGAACCTACCTCCTATACTGAGGCCAACAAACATCATCATTGGAGAAAGGCAATGGCTCAAGAGTATAATGCCTTAATTAAAAGTGGTACATTGTCCTTGGTACCAGCCTATCATTTTAGAAATGTGGCAGGCTATAAATGGAATTTTTTAATCAAAAGGAAAACAACGGCACCCTTGACTGATATAAAGCACGTCTTGTTGCTAAGGGATTTCAACAACATGAAGGAATCAATTATAACGAGACTTTCAATTCCATAATCAAGCCTACAACCATTCGAACAGTCCTATTAATTGCCGTTGTTCATAAATGGAACATTCACCAACTGGATGTCAACAATGCATTCCTTCATGGAACCCTAACCGAAGAACTTTACACGAGCCAACCTTCCAGGTTTACTGATCCGGATATATCAATCATCTGTGCCGGTTACACAAGTCTCTTTATGGCCTTAATCAAGCTCCTCGTGCTTGGTTCACACAACTTAGCTCCTTCTTCACTACCTTGGGATTCGAAGGATAAAAAATGGTCACATCTCTATTCGTTTATAGTAAAGGGCCACATAATCTATATATTTTGGTCTATGTATATGACATTATCTTCAATGGTTCTGATCCCAGTATGGTTCGCTAACTCATCCGTGACTTAAGGAATGAGTTCGCAATTTGGGACCTAGGCCAACTTTATTATTTCTTAAGGGTCAAGGTTATACATGATAATATATCCAGGATCTTCTCAAGAAAATAGGAATGGATGGCTCCAATCCAGTTCGTACACCCATGGCCTCCATTGCTCGGCTTTCTCAAAATGATTGCAACCCAATGGTTGATCCCACATCCTACAGAAGTGTCATTGGTGCACTTCAATATGTCACCTTGACGAGGCCTGATATTTCATTTTCTATGAATAAGTTAGTTCCTACAAACACCAACTGATGATCAGTGAAGAGGATTTTACGTTATCATAAGTCCACCATCATACATGGACTTTGGATTTCGCAGAACTCTCCTCACCATCTACAAGCATATAATGATGCAAATTGGACCGGGTGTATTGATGACCGGTGTCCCACTAATGGGTATGCAATTTATCTTGACAACAACCTTATCTCATGGTCCTCTCGCAAGAAAGCCACTATTGCTCGCTCATCAACCAAATTAGAATATCAAGCACTAGCCAATACCACAGCTGAACTGATTTGGATACAGTCCTTATTAACTGAGTTCGGGATGCCTGCCGTCCAACCACCCATTCGATGGTGTGACAACTTGGGAGCAACCTATCTAATAGTCTATCTGTTATTTAATGTAAAGACGAAGCACATTGAGGTTGAATTTCACTTCGTTCGGGGCTAAGTTGCTCAACGACAACTCGACATGCAATTTATCTCAACAAAGGATTAGTTGGTAGACATCTTTACCAAACTGTTATCAACAATCCGGTTTGAATTCCTGTGTGACAAATTGATGATACACATGCGATCATAATTTGATGGGAGGTGTTAAGATAATGAATCGAATTTGAATTCAAATGTTCAAATGATATGAAACACGTCCTCTATCTGTTATCTCCAACTTTCATGCAACTGTAAATAGAAGTTCACATGAAATCTATCTCTTGTACAACTCATCCTTTCGCAAACGTTGGGTGTCCAACAAACATATGATAAATAGAAACGTCTACCAAGAATAATGGTAAGACAAAATTATCCAAAACTCTTTTGAATCTTCATAGTTGTGAAGATGATGAAGGTGGGGGGAGGTGATGGGACAAAAATGGAACGAAAACGGTAGCAGGATCAAATGCGAGAGATGTTCTCATGGTTTTCCCCCAAAAACACTTTTGTATTCAAATCTACTGGCCAGAAATGGTTCTCTCTCACCTCCGATCTTTCACATACATGTTTGTGTTTCTTCTTGATGCCTGCTCACCACTACCCTAACAAAGAAGTAGATTTCATTAGCTTAGACAAACAAGTGTGACGGTGTTCACATACATATTGATGCCTGCTCACCACTATACCCTAACAAAGAAGTAGATTTCATTAGCTCACCACTATCACAAGAGAAGAAGGAAGAAACGATAGAGTGATAGAAGACAGTGCAAATTAGTAAAGCATTATGTCACAGAGAACACAAGAGAAGTACGTGTTTGTACTTGGATGGTAGTGTGATGGCGTTCTCTCCATCAAGAGAAGGGAGAACGATAGAGCGATAGAAGACAGAACAAAATGAAGTGTCATGTCACAGAGAACACAAGAGAAGTACGTGTTTGTACTTGGGTAGTGATGTGATGACGTTCTCTCCATCTAGAGAAGAATGAGGGTTGTAATTTCTTCTTGTATTTATCATGTCAGTATTAAGATGACGGATACTGTATTTTTATAAATCGACCTAATTTATTGCTCTATTTTGTTGTCCAATAGGGGTTTCGCTCTTGATATTTGTAATCCTCTACTACTGTTTGGAAAAAAAAAATTTCAGTGCTAAAGTTTGGTTTATTTATTTATTTTTATGTTTATTGGAAATAGTCTTATATGCTAATGAGATTAGAATCTTGGGATCTTATATATGGAGAGTCCCTCCACTTACTAGTTTGAATTTTTTTGGTTTTAACTTTTGAGTTGAAAACTTGACATGGTATTAGAGCTCCAGATTCTCTCTCATAATAACCCTAAAAAAGAGGACTAAATCACCAAAAGCGAGGGACGTTAGATGCACAAAAGAAGGACTATGATCACCCAAAGAGAATCGATCACCCAAAAGCTATATGTCACCCAAAAAGAGGAACCAGTCACCCAAAAGATGGACAATCACCCAAAAGAGTGACTATATGTCACACAAAATGAGAGACCAGTCATCTAAAAAAGGGCTATATATTACCACATATACTACCACATATACACCAACTAACAGTGAGGTTACATGTGAGGGGGAATATTGGGAATAGTCCCACATTGCTAATGAGATTGGAATCTTGAAATCTTATATATAGAGAGTCCCTCTACTTACTAGTTTGAACTTTTTTTAGTTCGAACTTTTGAGTTAAAAACTTGACAACACTGAAATTTTTTCTTCATGATTAAATCATTATTGAAATTATGAGATTGGGCTCTTTAATAAACATATTAATTAATTTAAATTAATATCTCAATGCAATATTGAGAATAAATGTTCATTGGAAAAATGATAATGCTAAATGTGTTTGTTCTATCCCGTAATTAAGATATATTTAGATATCAGAAGTGCACTCGTAGAGTAGTTCTCCACATCCGCAGTGACATGCATTCCCCTCTTGCTCGAATCTGCAATTTTTTTCCCAATTAGAGTGCATGTTGAAAAGTAAGATGTCATTTATTGTGGAAACCAGTAGTTCTCCACATCTGACATGCATTCCCCTCTTGCTCAAATCTGCAATTTTTTCCCCATTACAGTGCATGTAGAAAAAGTAAGATGTCAATTATTGTGAAAGCCATTTGCCTGTTCATCATATGGGTCAAAATCCATTTTCTGCAGATTGTTCAAAGGATATACATTTGTTGTAGAGGATTCTAACTTCGTGTACTACAACATCGATGGGACTTGAAGCAATGGTCAAGTATTCTGGACTCTCATCTCTTAACTAGCCTGTAACACATCTACATGATTCTCTAATACTACAATTCTCTCATAAATAAATAAATAAATAAATAAATAACCTACAATATAATTCGGGATGCAATTTGAGTAGCCTGCTGATTTCGTTTTAAAATAAATACTAATTAGGTTCCATAAGAGTTAGACTCTCTTTGATATGTATTATAGAATTAATTATATAATACATTATGACATATGTAATTGTTTGGTATGATTTATTGTATTTATTTAAATTTAAATAAATTGATATAATCTAAAATCTTCAAATAAGTTAGAAGGTGTTTATCATTATTGTGATCATTTATTATTACTTCTTTATGTCTAATGGTATTAAATGGTTATTATTCATGATTCATAATTTATTTTTATTAACAATTTATTATAAATAATTCACAAACATAAATATAAACTATATCAAAGAGAACCTTAATTAAATTGAAATCATGCAAAGGAGGTTCAATTTGTTTTTTTTTATAGGTAAAATCAATTTGATCAATATGGAAGCAGGTCCTGAGTTGGACTCCTCTTGGGTTCTTGGTGCTACCTACAAAAACAAAGCTATATAGTTCTCATGGGGCCTTGGATTGACCTGGTGCATATGGATAGTGGGGTCTATGTGGAAACTCTGTCCATCAAAGGATGGGCAGTGGGTTCTTCTTTCAGACAAAAAAAAAAAAAAAAAAAAAGAAAAAAAGAAAAAGAAAAAAGAAAAAAATCAATGTTAAAACAAAGCAAAACAAGGAATCAATGCCCTCCACTATAAACATTTCTGCTTAAGAATGTTGCTAAATTTGTCGTTATTATCATAGCTGAAAGTTATTATTGCCATGTTAATCACATGGTTTCCTAAAAAAAAAAAAACAATGTCCTAATCAGGGTTAAAAATTTCTGAGTCTCGTTCGACATTGTGCATCATTGATGTCCTGAAAGACGATGAGATGGTGGCGACTCGGATTCACACTAGCTATTTCACACTCAGACCATGGTCTTTACAGGTATTGAACAAAATCATTGGTTGCGTTTGTGTTGTCTGTAGAATCTAGCATTGCCCTTTCACTTTTTCGTGGGTCAAACCATTCTGTCTTTCTTCTCCTTCGGTAATCCTGCCACATACGATCTGTGATACATGAACAGAGATTAAGCAAAATTAAGAAAGAAGAAAACTAATAGTTTTGAAGGGTGATGCATGCTGAGAAAAAGTAAGAGCCCCACTTTGTCATCCATGAGAGCATCTCATTCTAGCTACCTGTTCAAATGATGCAAATACCTACCAAGGGAAAGCAGATATAGATATGTCATCATCTGGACCTTACATGCGAAGAAGACTCCAATATAGCCATGAACAACTTGCGGATCGATGACTACTTGGATTATTCCAGCCAATCTTGTTTACCGGAAAGTCATCCTCTTCAGCTGTGATTCTGCTGGTTTCTCTGTCGTACTTTGGGTCTTACATGAGAAAAAGAGAGCCAAATGTAGCCAAGAACAACTTGCCATTAACATCCTGAAATTGGGTCTGATCAACACCACATCGGTGCAAAACCCATCTCTAGGATTATGTCGGCAAGTCATCCTTGGCTGCACTCCACTCTCCACCTCTTCATGCAAGGCCTAATAGTCTCTAATGATTTCTGCCTACATATTTCTTAGGGCCATGATCCATTGATATATATAGACAATCCCAATCACATTGCATGATGCCATGATCAATTGGGTTGCTCATATTCTTAGCATGCAGTGCAACATGACTCATGCCATCTCAAAGGGCATGACTTCTTTTCTTCTCTTTTCTTTTTTGGGATCAGAAAATCATCTACAATTCTCATATCATTCGAATCTTTCCTGATTTGGTTAGAGAACACGGTCCCATGTACGTTGCCTTTACAGTTCAATACGGTCCCCATTTTTTGGATTAAAGAAGTATGGTCATAATCGAGTATGGAGCTCCATAAATGGTTATTTGCCTATTCTGGGAATAGCATTGATCAGAGAGAGGGGATGGAAGGGACACGATATGGGCATGGAGATTAGGAGTTATGGGCTTATAGGTTTTGAGGGACCCGCTAAATTTGGATATCTTTAAGGAGCATCCATGATGGGACTCGGGAAGTGTGGGAATGTGATCCTTTTATTATTGGTCTGTCTGTTGGCATTTAATTTGATTTTCCCTATCTTCTTCGGGTTTGTGAAAGCCTGGGCGATTTCTTCAAGATTTTAGTGATCCAGTGATGATTTGGAAGGGCCATTAGAGGGGTCGGCTTGATGCAATGGTAAAGTTGTTCTATGGTAAAGTTGTTCTATTGTGATCTGACGATTATTAAATTTGAATATTTCTCTATAAAGCGAGGTAAGGCTATGTACAATAATCCGTAAAATTGTTCCATTGTGATTTAGTGGTCATTAGTTTAAATTTAAAAATCTCTTTACAAAGTAAGGTAAGGCTGTGTACAATAATCCTTCACCAGACCCGGTAGTAGGGGTGTAAATTAGTTGGTCTCGGTCATGCTTAATTAGTCCCCACTATTTTAACACCCTGCATTGTGGCCGCCCATTTAGATGATCGATCCCTCATCGGCGAGGTATAAACACGTTTATTGGTCATCAAGCTAATCAAGCTAATCAGTCTGTGAACGGGCTATAATGGACTCATGCTAAAGTGTAAAAAAAAAAGATACAAATCCTTAATTGTTTTCATATTGTAGATTAATACCATCTTGAAGGATTGTAAAAGGCTCTTATATTTAGGCTTGTGATCACCCATGTAGATGAAGACGATGATGGAAGGAAAGGATGGAAGACTCAAGAAATGAAAGAAAGTAAGAGACAATTTACTGTTTTAGGTTTTAGTTTTAGGGTTGTTTTTGTTTGCTCTAAACTAAGGTTCAGTTCACTTGAAAGGTATATCCGGTTCATTCGGGTTCGGTTGGGTTACACCCTTGCATTGTGAATGTCCATTTAATAATCAGTCCGGGCCAAAACCCATCACGTTTAATATTCGGGCTAATCTGGTCTTGGACACAGTTAGACTACTCGGTGCAGATGAAATTGACACCCCTAATCTGTAGTAACGGGATCCTCATGTGCACTGGGGATATACCCTTTAGCGATTCATTGATATCCCTTATTCTTTGTTCACACCTTGTCCAGTCAGTGCAGTCAGTGTTGTCATTGTTAGCAACTCAAGCAGAGAAAGTGATATGGAGGAGAGAGAGTAACTGTAGGACTCTCCGTCAGTCAAGCAGCCAAAGAGAATGAAGCTTAGTTGATGAGAAAGTCCAACTGAAGTGGAGAGAAAGAAGAGAGAGAAAGAAGAGAGAGAAAATGAAAGAGAGATAAAGAGGAGAGAGAATGGGTGGAGACCAGGTGGGTCCCACTTTGGGTGGCCAGGCTAGCATGGCAGCCAGCCTTGGCCAGCAGGGCCGATGCCCATGGCAACAGGCCAGCAGGGCATGCGCACAGGCCACGCCCGGCGGGGGCATGCGCACGCGAGCCACGCCACGGCGGGGCATGGCACGGGCACGCCCGCCGGGTCACGCCGCCAGGGGGCCACGCAGCGGCAGCCGCGCGCAAGGCCATGCCGCGTCGCGGCAAGCCGGCGCCGCCAGCGCAAGACATGCCGCGCGCAAGGCTTGCTTCCGGTAGCACCGCGCGCAGAGCAGCCAGCGCGCCGGCAAGCAAAGCCGGCACGCCGCCGCGCAGCAAGCCAACGCCCGCGCGCATGCGCTGGGCAGAGGCATGCACGCAACCTATTCGACGAAATGCTGCATTGAAGAAAAATGTCCGATCCTTACTGGAAAAAAATCGACTTACAGGGCATTACCACTCATTTACAGGGGTATTTCGATCATTTGGAAAAGAGCATATTCCGTATGGGAGGCTTGGATCAAGCCACGACAGCGTGATTCCAAATGGAGGGTTTGCAAAAAGGCAGGATTCGGTGTAGCGTCGGATTTGCGCTGTCTCTCATTGGTCGAGAGCAAGTTAAAACAGTGAATTGCGAATCACGGAAGCGGATCCGTGATTCGGTGGAGCGCGCATAAAGTGCGCCGCGCAGAAGATGCGCATCTAAAGGCCGAGATGCATTACGATCGCGCCTGACGCGATGAGGCCGATCGGACGGATCTGAGGAGATCCCGCCACTCTCTGACCGATCCAACGGTCAGATTACAAAGATTCTCTCTCCGCCAATCAACGGACGACAACGATGTACGTTGCGTCAGATGCGGCGTCGCTATGGTGTGTCGCGGCGCACCGAATCAAGGCCGGAGATTTCATTTGGAATAATCTCACTGGCCGAACTTCTTTTGGCCATATCTTGGCCGTCCAAGCTCCGATTGAGGTGATTCAAAAACTCACGACTTTCTCTCTCCGAGTAGAATGAGTTAGAAAGAAGAAATCAAGGTTTTGGTGTGTGCTGCTGCTGGTTTTGGGGGAAATGGTGCTTTGGAGCTTTCTTTGAAGAACAAATCACTCTTCACCTTCCTCCTTCTGATACACATGGGTATTTGAGCAGTTTGGAGTGAAGTGTGAGTATGAGTGATAGCTTGATGTGATTGATGGTGTGCGAGATGCGTTGGAAGAATGCCGGAGTTCCATTCTATTAACGAAGCGTATCTATCACTACTGGAGAGCTTGGAACATCCATTTGGTGAGAACTAATCTTACTATGATCACGCCAGGAAGGTAATCACGCACACAAATCCTATTTATTGTATCAGAGATATATGGGAAGAGTTTGTAATGATTTATGATATACATTTTGTATAACCGTCGCAGTGGGTGCTTGACCGGAGTTGGGGTAGGTACCTCGAGCCTTTGTTGTAGCTGTGAATGCGGTTGATGTTGTAGCATCGGGGTTGTAGGTGCAACCGTAGCATTTCTGTTGTGTATTGGGTATATACGAAACCCTGGTTAGGGTATTGCCCCGTGGAATAGCCATCACAATGTGTGATTGGTGAACCACGTTATATTGTGTGTCCCATGCGTGTGATTGTAATTGTGGAATAGAAGTCCGTGTGTGCTGCAGGTCTGGGTGTACAAACTTGGCAGACCAAGCCCCTGGTATGGATACCTGTGAGTGGGTGGTTGGTGTGTGTACGAAATGTGTTTGACAGATTGTCTGTGAGAAGGTCTCAAGAAATCAGCTCAAGGTAGCATAGCACAGTTTGATCAACAACTCTTGGCAGCAGTGTTCATAGCATCAGGGCAAATTGTTTAGTGGAAAAAGTTTTTAGTGGCCATTGATTCACCCCCTCTCGGTGTCAACCCTGGACTAACCGGTGGTATCGGAGCTGAGTTCCCAAGGGAAGAAGACCGACGGCTTTCGGGTACGGATAAGATTGAGGCCGAGATATGGCTACACATGAAGAACATCATGGGCACAGCAGAATTCCAATGTTTGATGGCTCCAACTACAGCATATGGAAAGTCAGGATGGAGGCTTACCTGATTGCACAAGGATATGGGGTATGGCTGGCAGTGAAAAATGGGTACAGGCACACAACTGAAGATATCAGTGATGTTGTTGAGATGAAGAAGAGAGAAAATGAAGCTAAGACTGTCACAACACTTTTAGCCGTACTTTCAAGTAATGAACTTACTAGAGTGATCAGTTGTCCAACATCAAAGGAGATATGGGACAAGCTACAGAGTGTACATGAAGGAGACAGAAAAATCAAGGAGGCTAAATTGCAGATACTGAGATCTCAATTTGAAAGTCTGAGAATGAGTGAAGGTGAGACAATTGAGTTTTACCTGAACAGAGTAAACAAGATCACCAATGCAATCAGAGTATTGGGTGAAGAGCTGAAGGAGATTCATGTGGTCAAGAAGGTGTTGATGACACTTCCAAAACTGTATAATGCCAAGGTGTCAGCCCTTGAAGAAATTTCCACTTTTGATACATTGACCATAGATGAACTGCATGGTATCTTGACTACCTATGAGATGAGAATGCTTTGAGCCAGTGCCAGCTGAGAAGGAAGCGGCTTTTGAAGCCTTTAAAAAATTAAAAATGAAGGAGCCAGTGGAAAGCTCAAAAGCTGATGCGGAGGAGGACACAGATGATTCAGATGATGAGCTCATTGCTTATCTGGCTAACAAACTCAAGAAGAGATCTGAGAAGTTCAAAAACAAGTCTTCAATGAGATGTTTCAACTGTGGTGGCTTAGGACACTTTGCCTCTAAGTGCCAGAAAAAGGGTAGAGTATATGACTCTGATGAAGAAGAGTCCAAAGGAAGCCAAGAAAAGAAAGGAAGGAAGAAATTCATTCCAAGAAAGAGAAGTTATCTGTCAAAGCATGATGACCTCTCTGATGAGTCTAAAGATGAAGATGATGATGATATTCTATTTATGGCAAGACTGGAAGAGACTCCTACAGGGAGTGATACAACAAAAAGGAAAGGTGATAGTGTCAAGAAAAGAATTGAAGATGATGACAATCCTGAACTTGAAGCAGAGTTGCTTTCTGCACTTACTGAGCTCAGGTCAGAAAGAAAGAAGAACAAAAACTTGAATGAGCAACTCAACCAAGCAAAGGAGATAAATGCTAAAATTATGGAAACTCTCAGGAAAGCAAAAATAATTGCTGATGAGCTCGACAATGATCTTACACAAAAGACTTCTGAGTGTAAGAAGCTTGAGGAAGTAATTGTAAGACTTATGGCAGATCTGGCCAAGTCTACAAAAACAAAAAATTATGCTGAAGCTACTACAAAAGTCCCTCATGTAACCATTCTGAAGTCAAAAGATAAGAATGTTAGGTTACAGGAAGATGAAGAAAGTAGCAGTTCTGAAGATGAAGACAAGGAGGAAGACAACATCCTTGATGAGATTCTGAGTTACCAGAGATCCTCTCATATTAAATCTGGACTTGGATATTTTGAGCAGCTATCTGAGCAGATGAAAGAAAAGGGGTCTGCAAGTAATCCCATCATGTTTGTGAAAGAAAAGCAGAAGGAGCCACCAACTATGAGAGCTACTAAAGGCAAGAATGATGAAGAGAGCTTCAAGACAGTCAGGCAAGGCAGTCAGAGAAAACAAAGTCAGTTTCAGAAGAATGGTCAGTTTCAAAGAAACAGGCAGGTACAGGGAGTCAGATTCAGAGGATACTATTATGGCTGTAATGCCTATGGACATCGAGTGGCAGAATGTAGAAGACAACAAAGACCTCCAGTGTTCATTGACAGAAACATATTTGCTCCTCTTGCTGATGAGAGAGTAACATGCTATAGATGTGAGAGACTTGAGCATATAGCCGGAACGCCAAGACAATCCTTCCATCTCAAAGGCAAGCTAAGAGGAAGAAAAGAGAAGATCCTCCAAGAAAACCAATTCAGAGAGAAGAAGAAAATGAAATGGTGAGAAATACAAGAAAGCCAATTACAGTGAAAGACAAGGCTACATGGACAGAAGAAATGGAACAATTCTTTGTTGGTGCAAGCAGCACTTAAAGCAAACAAAGGAAAACAATCTCCATTGATTCTTGATAGTGGATGCTCAACACATATGACTGGCAACAAAGAAAAATTCACAAGCCTTGATGCTGCAGAAGGAGGAACTGTGAAGTTTGGAAACAATGAAGGTGCCAGAGTTGAAGGAAGAGGTTCAGTGAACTTTAACAATGGGAAGATAAAGTCCCACAATGTTTTGTATGTTAATGGGCTGAAACATAATCTACTCAGTGTGAGTCAGATATGTGATCAAGGACATGAGATCACTTTCAACAATGAAGGTTTTGTTGTTCACAGGGTTGGATCAAGAAAGGCGTGTGGCTCTTTGGTGAAAGAACAGTTGGAAATCTGTATGTGTTGACAGATGCCATCAACAAGTGCATGATAACTCAAGAAGATGAAAATTGGTTGTGGCATAGAAGAATGGGACACATTCACTTCAAAAATCTGACTAAAATTAGCAAGGAGCAAGCAGTAAGAGAACTTCCCATCATAAAGACTCCAGAGAGTCATGTATGTGGTTCATGTCAGAAGGGCAAGCAGGCAAGAGCTACTTATAAATCAAAGGAGTACCATTCAAGTAAACCACTTGACTTGATACACACAGACTTGTGTGGACCAATGAGAACACAGGCCATAGGAGGTGAGAGATACTTCATCCTATTTATAGATGAGTATTCTAGAATGACCTGGGTGATGTTTCTGAAGGACAAAACTGAAGCTCTTGACAAGTTCAAAGCATTCAAGAAGAGAGTTGAAATTGAGACAGGGAACACAATCAAGTGTTTAAGGTCTGATCAAGGCAAAGAATTTACATGGAGTGAATTCTCAAACTTCTGCAGTGAAAGTGGGATAAGAATTCAACACTCACCAGCCAGAACACCTCAGCAAAATGGAGTGGTTGAAAGGAAGAAACGAGCATTGCAAGAAATGGCTAGAACTATGATGGCGAGAGAATAACACAACGAAAGCATTTCTGGAGAGAAGGTATCTATACTGCAGTGCATATCACTAACAGATGTCTTCTAAGGCCTCATGAGAACAAAACACCGTATGAATTGTGGTTTGGGAGGAAAACTACAGTGAAGTATCTCAGGGTCTTTGGTTCTAAGTGCTACATCAAGCGAAAGGAAGAAAATCTTGGCAAATTTGATGACAGAGCTGATGAGGGCATATTCCTTGGGTACTCTTTCAAAAGTAAGGCATACAGGTGCTATAACAAGAGACTAGGAAGAATTGTTGAGAGCTCAGATGTGAAGATCGATGAGAATGTAGGGAATCAAAAGGGGACTGAACCAAAAGGGTCCATTCTTGAAGAACTTGATGAAGATGACACTCTGTCAGTTGACAAAGGGCAACAAGATGAAGAAGAATCTGAAGTGCAAGAGATTCATACTGAAGTACAGAGAGATGGCAGACCAAAAGATAACAAATGATTGAGAATTCACCCTAATCATCAAGTGATAGGAGATCCAAATGCAGGCATTGAAACTAGAAGGATGAAAGCTACCACTTATTCATTATTGTCTGAGATAGAGCCTAAACTGTGCATGAGGCTAGCAATGATGAATCCTGGTTGAAAGCTATGAATGATGAGCTAGACCAAATTGAAAAGAACAACACTTGGGAGCTAGTTCCTAGACCAGCAGACAAGAATGTGATTGGCACAAAGTGGGTTTTCAGGAACAAATTAAATGAAGATGGCCAGGTTGTGAGAAACAAGGCCAGACTTGTATGCAAAGGGTATGCTCAAGTAGAAGGAATTGATTTTGATGAGACTTTTGCACCTGTGGCAATGCTGGAGTCTATCAGAATGTTTTTAGCATTAGCTGTGCACAAAGGATTCAAGATTTATCAAATGGATGTGAAATCTGCATTCCTGAATGGCAATTTAGAAGAGGAAGTGTACACTGAGCAACCTGAAGGGTTCCAACTCAGCAGTGATGAAGATATAGTATGTAAGTTGAAGAAGGCCCTATATGGGTTGAAGCAAGCTCCAAGAGCTTGGTATGAAAGGCTTGATACATATATGCATAAGTTGGGTCTACGAAGAGGAGTTGTGGACAGCAACCTATATGTCATGACAGAAGACAGCAGTCAACTGGTAGTTGTGGTCTATGTGGATGACATCATCTTTGGGGGGCACTGTGAGAAGCTTTGCAAGCAGTTTGCTGAGAGGATGAGAATAGAGTTTGAGATGTCTATGCTTGGAGAGATGTCCTACTTTCTGGGGCTACAAATTCATCAAAGAGAAAATGGCATCTTCATCTCTCAAATGAAGTATACCAAGGAGATGTTGAAGAAATTTGTAATGGAGGACTGTAAACCAGTGGGGACACCAATGACAGTGAATATCAAGTTGAGTTCAGAAAATGATTCTCCAACAGTTGATCAGACATTGTATAGGTCAATGATTGGCAGTTTACTATATTTAACAGCTTCAAGACCTGATATTCTGCAAGTAGTATGCCTAGTGGCTAGATTTCAAGCATGTCCAAAGGAGACTCATCTGATGGTAGTGAAGAGAATACTCAGATATCTGAAAGGTTTGTGGTATCCAAAGATTGGAAGTTTCACTTTGACAGCATTTTCAGATGCAGACTGGGCTGGTAGCATTGATGACAGAAAGAGGAGCACTAGTGGTGGTGCATTCTTTTTGGGAGAGAGCTTAGTAGCATGGCACAGCAAGAAACAGGAGTCTGTCTCCTTATCTACAGCAGAGGCAGAGTACATTGCAGCAGCAGCTACATGCACTCAGGTAATCTGGATGAAAAGGCAGATGTCAGATTTCAGTGTTATTTGTGAAGAACCAGTGGTCATCAAATGTGATAACATGAGTGCCATCAACATATCCAAGAATCCTGTCCAACACTCAAGGACCAAGCATATTGACATCAGATATCATTATTTGAAGAAGAAAGTGCTTGAAGGGGAAGTGAGATTGGACTTTGTTCCTACAGCAGATCAAGTGGCAGACATCTTCACCAAGGCTCTTCCAAAAGACTCTTTTGAGAAACTCAGAGCTCAGCTAGGAGTAGTGACTTTGAGCACCTTGTAGATGGCAGATATGTAGGGGGAGTTGCTAACTACATAGCATCATCTTTCATCTGTAGGATTGGAAAGATGCGGTGGGCACTCCTACAGGTGAGGCTATGTAGGGGGAGTTGATATGAAGGGGAGCTCATTCAGCCTTTGGTACTTGTTGTCAAAGGGGGAGAAGATAGGATGGATGGGGAGTTTTGAGTTTTGTTGCCAACAATTCCAAAGGGGGAGATTGTTGACACCCTAGGGCATGCGCACAGGCCACGTACAGCAGGACCACGCAGCAGCAGCCCTGTGCGCAAGGCCATGCCGCGGGCAGCAGCATGCCGCGCACACACAGCAAGCCAGCGCCGCGCGCAAGGCATGCCGCGCGCAAGGCTTGCTCGGCAGCACCGCGTAGCAGAGCTTGCGCGCGCGCAGCAAGCCAGCGCCGTGCGCACGCAGCAAGCCAGCGCCGCGTGCATGCGCTGGGCAGAGGCATGCACGCAACCTATTCGACGAAATGCCGCAATGAAGAAAAATGTCCGATCCTTACTGGAAAAAAATCGACTTACAGGGCATTACCACTCATTCACAGGGGTATTTTGGTCATTTGGAAAAGAGCATATTCCGTATGGGAGGCTTGGATCAAGCCACGACAGCGAGATTCCAAATGGAGGGCTTGCAAAAAGGCGAGATTCGGTGTAGCGTCGGATTTGCGCTAGGATTCCATCGCGCAGTCTCTCATTGGTCGGGAGCAAGTTAAAACAGTGAATTGCGAATCACGGAAGCGGATCCGTGATTCGATGGAGCGCGCATAAAGTGCGGACGCGCAGAAGATGCGCATCTAAAGGCCGAGATGCATTCTGATCGCGCCTAACGCGATGAGGCCGATCGGACGGATCCGAGGAGATCCCGCCACTCTTTGACCGATCCAACGGTCAGATTATGAAGATTCTCTCTCCGCCAATCAAAGGACGACAACGATGTACGTTGCGTCAGATGCGGCATCGCTATGGTGCGTCGCGGCGCACCGAATCAAGGCCAGAGATTCCATTTGGAATAATCTCACTGGCCGAACTTCTTTTGGCCATATCTTGGCCGTCCGAGCTCCGATTGAGGTGATTCAAAAACTCACGGCTTTCTCTCTCCAAGTAGAATGAGTTAGAAAGAAGAAATCAAGGTTTTGGTGTGTGCTGCTGCTGGTTTTGGGGGAAATGGTGCTTTGGAGCTTTCTTTGAAGAACAAATCACTCTTCACCTTCCTCCTTCTGATACACATGGGTATTTGAGCAGTTTGGAGTGAAGTGTGAGTATGAGTGACAGCTTGATGTGATTGATGGTGTGCGAGATGCGTTGGAAGAATGTCGGAGTTCCATTCTATTGACGAAGCGTATCTATCACTACTGGAGAGCTTGGAACATCCATTTGGTGAGAACTAATCTTACTATGATCACGCCGGGAAGGTAATCACGCATACAAATCCTATTTATTGTATCAGAGATATATGGGAAGGGTTTGTAATGATTTATGATATACATTTTGTATAACCTGTCAAGTGGGTGCTTGACTGGAGTTGGGGTAGGTCCCTCGAGCACTGTTGTAGCTGTGAATGCGGTTGATGTTGTAGCATCGGGGTTGTAGGTGCAACCGTAGCATTTCTGTTGTGTATCGGGTATATATGAAACCCTGGTTAGGGTATTGCCCCGTGGAGTAGCCATCACAATGTGTGATTGGTGAACCACGTTATATTGTGTGTCCCATGCGTGTGATTGTGATTGTGGAATAGAAGTCCGTGTGCTGTAGGTCTGGGTGTACACACTTGGCAGACCAAGCCCCTGGTATGGATACCTGTGGGTGGGTGGTTGGTGTGTGCACGAAATGTGTTTGACAGATTGTCTGTGAGAAGGTCTCAAGAAATCAGCTCAAGGCAGCATAGCCTCAGTTTGATCAACAGCTCTTGGCAGCAGTGTTCATAGCATCAGGGCAAATTGTTTAGTGGAAAAAGTTTTTAGTGGCCACTGATTCACCCCCCCTCTCTCAGTGTCAACTTGGGACTAACATTCTCTTCGTTAGGTTTGGGTTATAAGGTTCATCAAATGAACTCCATTATAGCTCCTATATTAATTTTAAGGAAATTTATTCATACCACCCATGGACTAAGGTCCAAATACACTCGCTACCCCAAAGTTCACAACAATTATACGTACTACTCCTAAATGCCAATTACTGTTACATAGATGTCCATTCCATTAGATTTTTTCTGTTAGTTTCCGAAATCAACATGAATTGTATTTTTAAAGGGCAAAAATACCCTTATGGGTATTGTAAAAATACCCTTTCACTTACTTTCTCTTTCCCTTTCCCTTCCCTTTCTTCTTCATCTTTCCGATCTTTCATCTGACATCGTGAATGGAAGAAGGAAAGGCAACGAAAGTGAAATTGACTGAACTGAAGAACAAAAGGCGATGACTCGTAATATCTTGACTTCCACGGCAAATTAGTCTTCCGACGACAACAACGCTTCCTATTGTAAGTGGTTTTCAACAATCAAGAGGCTTCTTGCCAAGGGAAGATGGAGGAGGAAAACAAAGCTACGACAACATCAGTTGCAGTTGTCCGAATTGCAGATGCAGATCACCAGCCAGTAGTAGGGAGCGATGAACCAACCCAGGTACAAGCCATACCCAAAAATTCAGGAACTGCAAGGTTCGCTAAGCAACGTACGGAGATCAAAATTCCAAATGCGAATAAAAACTGCACCCTGAACCTTCGTCCCCTCTCTCTACTTTCTTTAAAACCAAGCAAAACCGCTCTCTATTTCTCCTTGTACATTTTTTCGTAGCCAAAACCTTTTCTTTCTTATTCATTTCTTGAATTCTTGACTTCTTTTATCTCCTTTCTCTTCTTAATTATCTCCATTGCTAACCTCTCCGTTTCGTCTTCACAGATTGTTCTACCTTGACTCACTTTTCTATTACTTGTTTTTCTTAGTCAATGAAATTACAAATTGATTCCTGCTTACGCTTCAATCTTCCCTCTATTTTCACCCCCTTTTGCAAATTTTTTCTTGACAAGAGATGATATTAAGAGGGACCAATACATAGCCATTCTTCTGGAGTGGATTCTTGAAAGAACGGTGCTGCACCTGGAAATCCATTCCAAAGCCCAATGGGAAATTGATTCTGTTGTGGGTACCACTCGTACCATATCAGATTCCGATTTGCAGAACCTCCCTACCTGCCAGCCATAGTTAAGGAATCCTTGAGAATGCATCCCCCGGGTCCCCTCCTTTCATGGATACCGATTATGTCTCAGTTTGGAGTTGACAAAGACAACATTGGCAATAGCAGAAAAAATCCGGCGAGCATTTTTTCGTGAACAACGAGTGGAACTATTTCGTGTCTAGACCTTCGAGATGTCCTCTTCCATCGGTTTTAAGGTTTGGGAGAGTTATTTTGGTCATTTCATCTTTTCCTATTTTTGGAAGATTAAAAAAATCATTTCAACTCATTTTTCTTATAAATACAACATGGATAAAATTGTCTTTAAATTTTTTTTACTTAACACTGTTAATCAATAGGTTGCGACTATAATTGTTGTGAACTTTAGGATAATATTTGTATTTGGACCTAATTCCAGGGTTGGTACAAGTAAATTTCCCTTAATTTTATTAAAAAGGATTAGGTTTACATTAATACAGTATCTATCAATTTATAAGCACATCAACTAGGGATTTTTTTTTTGTTTCACCAAAAAAACAAGGGATATTGTAATTAATTACCATATTGTTTGAAGTGCTATAACTAATGCTCTCTTTGATATAATTTATATTTATGTTTATGAATTATTTATGACACATCATTTACGAGAATAAATTGATCTAGAAGGCTTATGATAGACTCTAGGGAGTTAATCTGATAAGTACTAGAGAAGAGATGTGTTTCAAGCAAATATGTGGACATAGTTAAGGATATGTACCATAATGTGGTGACTAGTGTGAAAATCGTGGGGGGTCAAGGTCGTGAATTCCCAATTACAATGGGGTTACATCAAGGATTAACTTTAAGCCCTTATTTATTTGCCCTCATTATGGATGATCTACTAGATACATTCAAGATGAAGTTCCTTGGTATATGTTTTTCGTTGATGATATTGTTTTGGTGGATGAAACAAAAGCAGGGATTAATACAAAGTTAAAGCTACGAAGATCATCTTTGGAATCAAAAGATTATAAGATAACTAGAACGAATAAGCAGTATATGGTGTGTAATGAGGTGGTGAACATTCTTGAGAGGAGATATAACAAAGTGATCATTTTAGTTATTTAGGTTCAATAATAGACAAAGAAGGTGATATAGATGATGATGCTTCATAGAGGATTAAAATAGGACAGATGAAGTGGAAAAATGCATCTGGAGTATTGTGTGATCGGCGTATTTCTTTAAAACTTAAAGAAAATTCTATAGGACAGTTATTTAACCGGCTATGATGTATGGTGCAGAATGTTGGGCAGTTAAAAAACATCATATTGATAAACTTAGTGTAGTTGAGATGAGGATGTTAAGATGGATGCATGGCAAAACTAGAAAGGATAAGGTAAGGAATGATCGTATTAAATCTGATTTGGGAGTAGCACCAATACACGTTGAGACCATTAGATGCTCCCATATGGATGAGTGAGTTGATTCAGATTGAAGAGTCTAAAAGAACTAGGGGTAGACCTAAGACGACTATAGGGGAGGTAGTAAAGAAAAACATGTATAGTTTAGGCCTTGCTTGAAGTATGACATTGAATAGAGTTGATTGGTTGAAAAGAATCCATGTAGCCGACCACATTTAGTTGGGATAAAGCTTTGTTTTATTGTTTTTGTTGTTGTTTTTGTTGTTGTTGTTATTATTGTTGTTGTTATTGTATTTATGAGAATAAATTATAAGTCGTAAATAATAACCGTTTAATACCACTAGACATACAGAAGTAATAATAGACTATCACAATAATGATAAACACCTTCTAACCTATTTGTAAGTTTTAAATTATTTTTAAATATAAATAAGTACGATAAATCATACCAAACAACTACATATGTCATAATGTATTATATAGTTAATTCTATAATACATACCAAAGAGAGCCTAAGCAAACTGCTTCCTTAGCTATTGTGTATTTAAAGGGGCTAGGGAAACTCTCATCTAAGCAGCTACCATTCTTTTATATATATAGTGGGACTTACGATTTAGTAGTACGTCATATGGAGAGCATTAAAATCAAATTTAGACATTCAGCAATAAGGGATTAAAGTAAGGGGTTTAATCAGTTTTAATGGTTCCAAATAATCAATTTAAAAAATTACATATTTGAAACCAAAATGGAACAGTTTAATAATCGATTTCATAATTTTGATTTAAACAGTTTGATTCGATTTCAATTCATTTTTAACACTTTTTTTTTGGGTAAGTGATTTTTAACACCCTTACTTGGGTGTTTACAAAATGCAATTCAGGGCCTTAACCAGCCAAGCCATACACGCCAATGGCAACCAATATCAGACTATCCTAGTTTCATGATGAATCATTACTAGACATCAATACCATGGGTGCTATCACACCCCAATTCCGACTGAACCAGAAGTGTAAGTGAACCGTCTCCAAACCACGGTTCACACCCGGATCTCAATAGACCGTGTCAACAAACCATTCCAAGCAAACCAACCAAAATCAGAGAGTAATAAATAGTAGCAGATTTAAATAAATAAATGAACTGAGATTTCTATTTGTAATTAAATAATTATCCAGTTATGCCATCATCCATAATCATAAATAATAATTTATTACATTGTTTATACCCAAATGAAAGAAAAAATAAATAAATACTCCTTAAAGGAACACACAGAAAGAGCACTCGCATGAAGCGTTATGCTTGTCCTCTACTGCCTTTGTGTCAATAGCAACTATTGTCCTATACGATGGGGTAGCTATAAAGTCTTCAACCGTATTGTAAGACCTGTAGCTAACTAACCAGTCTTACCACCTTGTACCAGGTCTACCTATCATGGTCGAGCCAAGTGGACCAAGTGCGTGAAGAAACCACAAGATCATGTATAAAATTTAACTCAAAAACAGTCAAATATGAGTGTGGTCGCATGCCTAAACAGGTATGATCGACCCCACCTCAAAAGAGTCCAACCCATGACTTTTGGTAGTGGGGTCGCATGTTTTAAAAAATGTAGGGTCGACTGATTCTGCGACCCTACATTCGACCCTACGGAAATAGTTAGAAATCAAAATTAGGAAAACCTTCCTAATTCGAAGGAGGTCTTTCCTAAACTCATTGGGGCTTATTATGGAGGATTTTCCTCTATAAATAGGACGTTCTTTAGCCTTTTTCACTCCTTTAGAACCCTAATTGAAAGTGAGACAAAGAGAAGAGAAGGAAGAGAAGGAAAATTGAAGAAGAAGACCAAGGAAGAGGAAAGTTCAGAGAAAACTCTGAATCTCAGCAAACTTAAGGTACGAACCTAATTCCCTACATGAATTAAGAGCCTAGAATAGTTTATGAAGAAGGTAGGATTAGGAGAAATCCAAATCATCCATCCATGGATAAATTCCAAGGAAATCCATGGAGGAAATCATTGTGGGCAATGGATAGTGTGTAAGGTTATAGTTTTGAGCCATAGAACAATCCTAAGAAGGACCATGATGGTAAGTCAGAGGATTCAAACGTGAAGGAATGGACTTAAGAGTGAAAGGTCGACCAAAATACGTGTGGTCGCACGTAGGGTCGAATGATATCCGACCCACGAGGCTCACATGATCGGCCACATGCCCTCGGGAAGTTTCAGGGAGGGTGTGGTCGCACGTAGGGTCATAGTATGTCCGACCCCACCTGCGACCCTACACCCTGTGGTCGTAGAACTAAGACCCTAAGTGCTACCCCACCTGCAACCTCTCAGTTTCTGTTAGTCTAAACACATGGAAATTTATTCTAATTAAAATCTATCAACTTTTTACGTTTCCAAGTGGTCTAAGAGTGAATTACAAAGCTTGAACGAGGATCTATTATCGACCAAAGGTGAGGGAACAAGACCTAAACTAATTGGCTAATAATAAACTGTTTTCGTTTATTGAGTCCAATACCATAAATGATTATATGCTTGTATGATTGTAATGTGCATATCACATGTCATCCAATATTCCTATTATTATTGTTCATGCATATTTAATTTCCATTTATTTATAATATGATGTTGATGATGATGCTAAGAATAGGCATGTGAATGTATGTGTGTGGTTAGTGTACTTGATGTGAATGGAGCATCAAGGGAGGACGTGACACTGTGGTTCGTCCTGGTCACCAGACTCTAGCTCTATCTCTACTCAAGTCTTGTCCACTAACATCGTCGTATCATCATTACTTTAGCAGAACTATTACGTCGTAGGACATCAGGGGAGGTGGTCTCGGACCATGTAGTCTCTGACTCTATCGGGGGGCCTTAGCTCTATCTCTATGGACATATTGAGGGATGCTAGGGTGAGGCCTTGGATACACTATTTGACATTAGGATTGGTTAGTTGCGAGCCTAGTTTGCAAGCCCTCGCCAATAGTGGCTTACGTGTTGGAATGGGTAGGGCATCAGGAGAAGTGTGATGCGGTGCGGTCCTAAGCACTTTAGCTCTATCCCTATTCCATGGTGGGGTGGATGTGGACGACAATGGTGTTTGATCCATTGGGTGGGCTTACACACCCGTGTATAGAGGTGCGACGGCCACCAAACCTTTCTATTGCACATTGCAAACTTATGAACCAGACCAAAGATATGAATTGAATGCATGCATACGTTTGTTGCATTGTTTTGTTTGCTCACTGAGCCATGATGTGTGCTCACCCTTTCGACATCGAATATTTTTAGTTGATGATGCAGGTACAACTGTAGAAGACTATATGAATGCTCCTATGTACGGACATACTGCGGCGATGGATGCAGAAGTTATGATGGAGTCGCAAGATTCGTCATGCGAGTGCAACTCATGCATGTTTGATTAGATTTATATTAAAATTATTCAGACGATGTAATTGATTAAATTTTTTCTTTTTATGTTTTAGTCCTTTGAAGATAATTGGATAATTTATTTATGTTATCACTGTTAGACTCTCAGTTCATTAATACAAAGACTTCTAATATTGTTTATTTACTCTGATTATGGTTGTGGATGTGTATGATTTAAACAAACGGACACAGCCTATTCGAGATCCTGGTTGAACCGTTGGTTTATTGGCGATTCATCACACCATTCTGAATAGTGCAGAATTGGGGTGTGACAACTTGGTATCAGAGCTCTCAGGCCCTGTCTATTAAACCAGTATACTTCCACAAAAGTTTGTGAACTGAGTTAGGACAAAATTTAAAAGCTGTAATAAGAACACACTATAAACACCTATGTTGTATGAGACAAAAATTAAGAAAGAGAATAATGCATTATTAAGATGAGAAACAAGTTTCATATACACATCAAATAAAAAGCAACGTATATACATATCCAAATCAGAGTACGGTCCACAATCCAGACAATTACTTTGTAGTAAAGGAAAAACAAAAAGAAAATATGCATCATGGAGTTGAAGGTGCTGGAGGAGGAGGTGCCTCGTGATCTCTATCATAGTCCTCAGCATACACTCTAGTCAGCCAGGCTACTTGAGTCTGGGTCACCTGGAGACTAGATGCCAACTCGGCCATCCGCTGATCAGATGCGCGTTGGGCCTCCCTAATCTCACGCAGTAGCCCCATCACATCATCAGATGGTGGGTGTGAAGGACCAGCTGTATGTGAATGAACCCGAGATGGGCCATCTCCAGTAGAATGTGGTGGTGATGGAGGAGGTATACCGTCTACATCCATGAACATACGATCATCATCCTCAGCATCATCCCCATGGACCCCTGCTGCTGCTGCTGCTACTGCCGCCTCATCGTCTGCTATCTCTACCCGGATACGAGGACACACCGGAGCCTTCCTCTCATCGTCACTGACCTGCGCATCTCGCATCCCTATCCTGCAGATGGCCTCCCAGTCAAGGTCCGAAGAGAAAGTATCCCCATGAATCCTCTCATCCAATAAGTCAACGTGTAGGCGGGTGAGTAGAGTAGTGATCGGACGTTTGTAGGGCAGGTTGCCTATATGATCAGGCGACGTAGTACGGATCATCATCCGGATAATAATGTATGGAAGGCAGACCGGCTGCCTAGTGCAAATGCAGTACAAGACATACTGGGTCAGCTGAGAAATCCTATCATAATGGCCACTCTGGGGAATCAGGTTGTGCTGAATGATCTTGTAGTACACCCGAGGCTCTGCCCGTAGGTTGATTGCCTTCATCTCCCAGCGATCACCTCTAAGAAGATGACTATCAATCTCAACACGCATCATCAAGGATAGGAACTGGGGTTCCTTAGTAGCACAGTACACCAAGGGGCCGTCATTTGATATGGCCAATCAGCCAACTACTGGCAGTTAAATGAAACTTCTACCCCTTTTACATAGCTGGTAATCCTAAGCTCCCTACCCCTCTCTGTATCATTGCGATCCCCCACTACCTGGAGGTTGCAATAGAACTGCTTCACCAAAGCAGGACAGGTACAAGCCTCATATGTGATCACGGGAAGCCAACCCATGTCACCAAAGGCACCCTCTACAATAAACAAGGCTAGACTAGCCAAGTTTACACAACGACCCTCTTCCACCTTCTTACGTTCATAACGAGCATACTGAGCCTTTGCCTCGTTAGAGCGGAAACGAATGGGATCATGAGCTCGGGGAACCTTAGTACGAGCCATGCTATCTGCAAAGACAAAGAAAAATAAACAAGATATTAGATATGGTGAAAAACTCAAAATTTCGGCATTAAAACGGCATGATTTGGCCAAAAGCCTCGCTTTTCACCGAAACAGCTGGGCAGGAGGACTTACATATGTTCCAAACCATCCTGCAAAGGTCATATAGTTGGAATTTCAAACTTAGAAAATCGAATTTAAAGAAATTTCAACGAATTGGAAAAATCCCAAAAAATTTGGTCAAAAGAGGAAAATTTCAAGTTTCTCAAAAACCAACCGATGAAACTCAAATTTTCTTGAGGGCTTTCATCCATTGGGTGACCAATAGCAAAAGCCCCCAATAAAAATTAAATTTTTACGATTAAAAAATTTTTAATTTGAAGAAAACGATATAAATGGAGAAAAACCTAGTTTTGAAAGCTTAAAAATGAGAAACAGTAGAGAGCATACCTGAAGGAAAGGAACGGATGTCGTGAACGAAAGAAATATTCACCAAACACTAGGGGTCGATACTGTAGCAACTCAGGGGAAGCGAGTTGAGCTGGAAGAAAGAAGAAAGAGTAGGAAATGAATCCAAAATCAGGTTTAAAAACCAAATTTTGGGTCGTGGGGTCGCAGAATTCGACAAAATGTGAGACCCTACGACCGACCCTACCATCGACCCTAGGCTCTCGGTGATTTGACAGACATCGTGTGGTCGGACATATACCGACCCTACAACCGACCCTAGGCTCTCGGTGAGCTGACATGGTTTTGTGAGATCGCATACCCTGGGGTTGAATATAGAGCGACCCTATCATCAACCCTACAATGGAAAATTCAGTATTTTCACTGAATGACTTGAAAATTTTGAATTTTATATTGATTAGTTGGATTTTAATATGGGAATGAAGTATATTATGATTGTCTCACATGTTCTATGATTTTTTTCAGACATTACCACCACCAGAACAGAAAATGGCTAGGCGAAGAGTAACCTGACGGGGACGTAACCCAATTCCATCACCACCACCTGTGGAGGAAACTAGCCATTAAATTCCTGATGTACAAGAGAATCTAAATGTGGCACCGCCAGGAGCTAATGGCCAGGCAAATCCTACAAATTTGCCAACCCTACCTATAGATTTAGCCACGACAGTAATGAACTTCGCACAACAGCTGTAGTAAATACAACACGTGCAAGTCAATATGCAAGCTGCTATAGGAATGGTTTTTCCAGCTGCACATACTACACCTATGCCAGTCGGACAAGCTAGCACAGTACCAGGGGGTAGCAACACGGTGCCCCAAGCACCTCAAACGCCAGTAGTACAAGCTCCAGTACAGAATCCTGAGATAGCTCAAGGTAGTTACCAGTATCAACCACCTATGTACCGGGCCTATGCTTAGTATCAGTTGGACCACTCTCGACTGATCGAGCGTTTTCTGAAAATGAAGCCCAAGGAATATAATGGCAAGCCAGCAGATCCTTTGTGGCCAGCCCATTGGATCGATGAAATGGAAAGGAATTTTATGATGATGACGGTTAATGAGGAAGAAAAGGTGTTGTGCGCCATATTTATGCTGAAGGGTGATGCACACCATTGGTGGAAGTCTACTCGGACTTATCTGTTGACCAAGCACGCCCAATTAACCTGGGCTATCTATAAAGAGGCATTCTTTGAGAAATACATTCCCAAAAGCTTCAGAGATGCTATAGAGAGAGAGTTCCTAAGTTTATATCAGGGACAGATGACTGTGGATACATACCAACAGTGTTATGAAGAGCTTTTTTTTTTTGCACCCTCTAGCATGCAAGAGGAAAATACTAAGACCCGAAGATTCGTCATGGGACTTAGGGGAAGCATCCGGGAGCATGTTCTAGGGCTGGAAAAAAAAGTTTACAATGAAGCAGTATAGATTGCTAGAGTAATAGAGTCGAGCCAGAGAGAGAGCTACCACTACAACAATGTTCATTTTTGGCGATAGAATTTTGCGACGGAAACCAATTTCTCGTGGCAATAAACAATTTTAGCCCACGGGACTCAAATTTTCGTGGCTAAAAATATAGAGTTCAGAGACGGACCCTAATTCCCGTGGCCAAAATTATTTTTGGCAACGGAAAAAAAATTCCTGTGGGAAAAACAGTACTTTTTGGCCACGAGAACAAAAATTCCGTGGCCACAAATAGTTTTAGCCACGGATATTAGATTCCCGGGGCTAAAAAGCAACGGAATTCATCATCAATGACTTTTGTTTTGGCAACGGGAACTTAAAGCCCGTGGTCGAAACCTATATTTCCCAACATCGTTTGGTTCCCATAGCCGAAATAGGTATTTACCAACGAATTTTGGTTCCCGTGGCCGAAATTAAGAGGTTGCCACTACGATTTTCTTGCTTCCCTCCCATTTCCATCCCCCAGAGACGTCGCTTCCTCTCCCAGCAGTGTTTCTCTCTCTCAAAGGTTTTCCTCTCGATCGCGACTCTCTTCCTCTCCGGCCCATTCCCATCCCGTCTCACCAACCCACGGCCACGACGTCTCTTCCTCTCCTAGCACTCTAAACAGAGTCTCTTCCTCTCCCAGCAGTTGATCGAAGTGTTTCTCTCTCTCAAAGGTTTTCCTCTTGCGACTCTCTTCCTCTCCTAGCATTCCACAGAGATACTTTGTCTCTCTGTAAGGTTTTCTTTCCCAGCTCTCTCAAATTTGCGTAGGTGCATGTATTTCGGTTTTACTCTCCCATTTCTCTCCTCTTAGCTCTCACCGAACTATATGTTTTAGAGATTTTTAATTTGCATCTCTGTTAACAGGTTGGAGAGATGGGTTTTAGAGAAATGTTTCTAGCATATCACTGATAGCGGTTGGAGAGATGGGTTTCGGTTTCAATTATCTTTGACAAGAGCCAAGCAGAAATTTGGAACGAATCCGTTGGAATCTTCCCGGTGCAGAGTCTCCATCGTTTCCACCTGCAGGTTCGTTCCTTCTCTTTTCCTCTCACTGTATTGTTGCATATATGAGTGATAGAGGCTGCAATGAGGGTTTCGGCTTCGGTGTAGAGTATGGATCATGCATTTTCCTTTTACCTCCACTAATGTGTTATTCCCCAATCCGAATTGGATTTTAAGACGTATCTATGTTGTGGAAGATGCTCTTGTTCCCGGTCATGTGATTGTTGCAAGCATTGTCAGCATACCCAGTGTCATTCTTCTCTTCAACTACTGCTTGTCAAGCATAGAAAAACTACTCATATCTTCTTCAAAATAATTGGCTTGATGATTTTCTTTGACATGATCAAAAGCCTTCTCCACGAGCCTAAATTTCTTGCAATTATGGTATTATGATTTCTTATGATTCAAACCAGGTGAAAATTGTAACTACCACCCATCCCCATAGCAAACTAGCAGGCCCTGCATAAAGAAGACTTGAGCCATAGATAGGGGTCCCTATGAAAGTCGCCATGGCTGAGAATGTAATTGCAAATGTCTTCAACAGGGACTACAGAAACCAAACAAATATTACATATTAATAGAGTAAATTAAATAAAACAAATAGAGGATATCAGATTACCATTTCTCTTTTGAGTTCTTGTTTGTAACCGAGCTCATTGAGGCGCTTCTCTCCTGAATCCATCTCAAGAGCATTAAAAGTCTCACTTCCAAATCCCATACAGTTGCAGCTTAGAAAAAAATAGAAAAAATTGTTTTTCTTCTCAATGGGTAAGAGATGCAAACAGGGGAAAGGATAGAGATTAACAGCTTTGATCTTGTGAATCATTATCCCAATGAACTGTTTTTTATTTTTAATTTTTCTTTCTCCTTGATTTTCCTAATTTTTGGCTTTATCTCCTCCTTTATTTGTTTCTTTTGATTTTGTGCTCCCAGCTTTGAATTTCTAAGACCCTATATTAAGCTTAAACTGAAAGGTGCATTCTATTGAGCTTTCCTCTCGTATGCTAAAACCTTTTTTCATATGCTTTTAGGGAACCCATTGAATATTTTTTTTTTCACAGAAAGAGTCATTATATCTTTCGACTCTTCAATGACAGTAGTTATTTAGGGTTGTATTTATCAGTAAGACTTACATATTAATATTTTTAAATGATTTTATTTTTCACTTATATCTTCACCAGTCTTTAATTTGATTTACTATTCGTTTATTTTGGAGTATTAATCTTTAGAAATATTAGAATCCTTCATTTACATATTTTCTTAATCTCTTCTTAGAGTATGTAGTTAATAGCTCGTACCTTAGCATTGCTTGGAACTCAGAGAGATATAGACAAAGAGGGAGGGGCGGGAGAGGTTGAGTGACAACAAAACCTATATTGAGGGAAAAGTTTTTTGGTTTAGTGACACACTAAACCCATTGTTATTGTCAGTAAGTTCATAAGCATCAATTGTTGCAGTTTCACTTCACAACTTCTAGTTTTTTAAGTGTCTACACCAAGATCTAATCCAATCGGGATCCACATGTGGTCAATTCTCAAATACTATTAAGTCTTTAACATCTGGAGGATTTTGGGGCTTTAGCAGCTCACTTTCTGAAGAAACCTCCGGACCCTGTTTCTCACCTACCCCTGGTTTGTCTTTAACTCCAGAACTCAGAGGAATTTCTTTGCCCTCTATGGCTACTTGGTTTTTAGTGTCAGTGTTCATATCGAAACCTTAAGGTTTATTTAGACTACTCTGTTGAGACTTTCAAGAGTTTGGTACATTGTTCCTTTACGTTATGATGTCTATTATACTGTTATTCTTCAACTATCATATAAATTTGGAAAAAGGAAGGGAAATTAAAGTTTCAAAAGATAGGTGAGGAGGGGTGTGAGAGATAATCACAAGCCTGTAACAAAACTATTAACAAAAAGTTGCATACCTTAAAATAAAAGTTCTTAACTATAGTGAAATGAAAAGACTTCAAGACTCAAATCTCTATGAAAATCCATCCTACCCTTCCACACCTTCAAGTAATGACTACTTCTCCATGCTAATACTCAAATTTGTCTTTGTTCTCCAGTATATATAAATGCTTTAGCTGTACCCCTTTTAATCATCCCAATAACATTATAGTTTAGTGTTTGGTGGAATATCGTTGTTTTTGTTTAACATTATCTTTTAAATTCTTGTCTCAAAGGCATTATAGTTTATTCTTCATATTAAACCTAATTTAGAAAGTTTATTGAATGTATGGCCTAAAGTTTTTGTTTGTTGTTGGAATTATGTGTTAATAGAATGCCTAGGAGTTGGGTTGAAGGTTCAACGGATCCACGTTTCAGGTTGACTTCAGAATATAGACGAGAGGTCGACAAATTCATAGAATATGCATTTTCTGGTGCATCGTACAAAGGGGAACAGATTGTATGTCCATGTACAAATTGCCTAAATCAAAGATGGAGGAGTGCAGCTGAAGTGTTGGAACATCTAGTTTGCGATGGTTTCAATGTAATTACACAGAATGGACTTATCATGGAGAAGGTTCATCTTCATTTACACTAAATCATGATAATACTGTGGAGAGAGATGCAGGCGAGACAATTGATGTTACACGCACCATGTTAAATGAAATGAAGGAATGTAATGTTAATATCCCGAATTATCGTGAAGAGGGGGTCACTATGGAGACAGACAAATTTCATAGACTCTTAGAAGACTCAAAGAAGGAGTTGTATTCAAGCTGCGTTAATCATACAAAATTGTCTTTCATTCTTCGTCTTTATCATATAAAGTGCCTTGGTAATTGGACAGACAAATCGTTTTCAATGTTACTAGACTTGTTGCGAGAGTCACATCCCCGTCCGAATGAAGTACCAAGCACTTTGTATGAAACAAAAAAGTTGATCAAAGACTTGGGGCTCAACTACAACAAGATTGATGTCTGTCCAAATGATTGTATGTTGTATTGGAAGGAAGCAGAGAATAAAGATTTTTGTTCAAATTGTGGCAAATCTGGATGGAGTTCAGTAGATAGAAAAATCCCAGCTAAAACATTGCATCATTTTCCATTGATACCGAGGTTGCAAAGGTTATACATGTCATCTAAAACTCATTAAGTATGATGTGGCACCACGAGAACAGCACAGAAGACGAAAGGTTACGACACCCCGCTGACGGACAAGCTTGGAAGGAGTTTGATAAGCTTCATCCGTCTTTTAGTAATGAGCCTCGCAATATCAGACTCGGGTTAGCAACTGATGGATTCAACCCATTCAATTGTAGGAGTAGCAAGCACAGCATATGGCCAGTAGTGGAAATTCCTTACAATTTGCCACCATGGATGTGCATGAAACCGGACTACCTCTGTCACACCCCAATTTTGGTCTAACCAGAATGGTGTGATGAACCGCTAATAAACCAACGGTTCAACTAGGATCTCAAATAGGCTATCCCCACGTTAACTGAACCTGCATACATCCATGTCATAATCAGAGTAAATACACAATAGCGGAAGTCTTATAATAAAATGAACTGAGAACTAAATGATATTAATAATTTAATAGCAAATTATTCATATTCAACTGAGACATAAATATTAAATATCAAATACATGTCTGAATAAAATCCAATTAAAGAAACCTATAAAATATCTAATCAAATATACACGAGTTGCACTCGCAAGAGGAGTCGTGTGTATCCACTTCAGCTTCAACTTCCATAGCTGCCACGTTCCCGTATGCAGACACATTCATGTAGTCTTCGACAGTATAACCTGCATCATCAACTAAAATATTCGACGTCGAGGGGTGAGCACACAACACGGCTCAGTGAGTAGCCAAAACAATGCAACAATACATATGCATGCAAAAAGTCAATTTATATCTTTGGTCCAGTTTAAAGTTTGCAGTATGCTATAGAAAGGTTGAGGTACCCAAAGGTCGCGTTTATTGACTCCGCCTCTATACACGAGTGTGTGACGTTACCCAAAGATCACGTTTATCGTCAACTCACATGCACCCAATCATGAACATTATATAACAAATGTTACGTTTATTGCTATATAGTGCCATACCAACACGTAAGCCCCTGTTGGCGAGGGCTGCAAACTGGGCTCGCAACTAACCAATCCTAATGCCAAACAGTGTATCCAAGGCCTCACCCTAGCATCCCTCAGAATACCCATAGAGATAGAGCTAAGGCCCCCCGGTAGAGTAAGAGACTACAATGACCGAGACCACCTCCCCTGATACTCTACGACATAATAGTTCTGCTAAAGTAATGGCGATACGACGATGCCAATGCACAAGACTTGAGTTAGAGATAGAGCTAAAGTGATGAGACCCGCCAAAGGTTAACGTTTATTGACGTTCTCATCACACCTCCCCTGATACTCGCTCGCATCAAGCACATAAACCACACACATACAAGCACATGCCTATTCCTATCATCATCATCATCATCATGTTATAAACAATAAAGTAAATATGCATGAATAAGTAATAGAAATATTGGATGGCATGTTGTATGCACATTACAAACATATTCGTAAAGAATCAAGCATAGCATAGGACTCAAGAAATAGAAAACAGTTTATTATTAACCAATTTAGTTTGGGGTTAAAGTTCCTCACCTTAGCTTGATATAAGATACTTTTCCAAGCTTTAAATTCACCTTTACAATGTTATTATATTGCTAGAAGACCTAACAAAATTGATAGAATTTAATTAGAATTTATTTGAAATTAAAAACCATTCTGTCAACTGAGGGTCGATGCTAGGGTCGATGCTAGGGTCGATGGGTCTATCGACCCTCCCTTCTTTCTGAACTTCCCGAATGTTGAGGGTCGATGGTCAGAAACACCTAGGGTCGGATGGTCATCGACCCTGGGTGCGACCCTCGGTGCACTCTGGTCCAATTTCCACTTTTTAATCCATTCTTCGTGTTTGGGGTCCTATGGTTTGTTCCCACATTCCATTAAACATTCATTCCATGGTCTGAAACCATGAATCATCCTCCTAGATGGCTTTCATGCATTCTCCTAGGGTTTTCCATGAAAACCTAACCATGGATGGATGGTTTGGGTTTCTCCGAGATCGCTCTCTCTCCAATAACTATCCTAAGGTCTGTAGAAACTCATGGAATTAGTATCCATACCTGAGAAGATTAATTTTTCTCTGTAACTCTTCTCCTTTTTGCTAGGTTCTCTTCCTTGCCTCTCTTCTTCCTCTTTTCCTTCTCCTCTCTTTCTCTCAATTCAATTAGGGTTGTGAAAGGAATGAAAGTGGCTTAGGGACGTCCTTTAAATAGAGTAGGAACATCCTAAATAAGTCCCTCTAAGATTTGGAAAGAATCCCAATCGAAAAATATAGAAATTTCCTAATTTCTATATTCGGCAGAATCCGTGGGTCGATGGGAGGGTCAATCAGAATGGTGTGATGATCCCGTCGACCCTCGAGGACAAAATTTATTTTAAGGATGGGGGAGTTGTAAGATTCATACGTTCAAATTTTGAGGACAAAATTCATTTAAGGATGGGGGAGTTGTAAGATCTGTACTTTCAAATTTCGAGGACGAAATTTCTTTTAAGGGTGGTGGAGTTGTAAGACCCACACGCCACGAACCCGGCCTAACCTTATATTTCGTGTCGGGACCCATCTACATATCATGGTCGAGCCAAGTGGACCAAGTGTGTGAAGAAACCCAAGACCCAATATGAAAATTTACCCAAAAACAATCAAAATGAGGGTAGGGTCACAGGTTTTAACAGGCAGGTCCGACCCTCCCATCAACCCTCACCATCGACCCTCAACCATGGGTCGCAGGGTCTATGAGTTGTCCGACCCTCCCATCGACCCTCACCATCGACCCTCGGCATTCGGAAAAACAACACGAACCGAAAATTGAGAAACCTTCCTAATTTTAATTGGAACCTTTCCTAAACTCAATGAGACTTATTTTAGGAGGTTTTACCCTATAAATAGGACGTCCCTAAGCCTCTTTCACTCCTTTTACAACCCTAATTGGATTGAGAGAGAGAATGGAAGGAAGAGAAGAAGAGAAGGAAAATTTGAAGAAAAGGGTAAGGAAGAAGAGGAAATTCAGAGGAACTCTGAATCTCAGCAAAACTAAGGTATGAATACATTCCCCATGATTTATTTAAAACTTTAGAATGGTTTATGAAAAGGGTATGACTTAGAAGAAACCCAAATCATTCATCCATGGTTTCGTTTCAATGGAAACCATGGAGGAGATCATTAAAACCATGTAGGTGAATAAAGTATAGTTCTAAACCATAGAACATGTATAGAATGGATTGTGGAAGTAAGCCATAGGACCCAACCATGAAAGAGAGAACGAAATCTGATATTTTCGACTCAAACCATGGAGGGTCGCACCTAGGGTCGATGGCAGATCCGACCCTAGCATCGACCCTCAGTGTTCGGGAAGTTCAGATTAGGGGGAGGGTCGCACCCAGGGTCGATCATGACTCCGACCCTACCTCCGACCCTCAGTTAACAGTATGGTTTTTAAATTCCGAATAAATTCTAATTAAATTCTATCGACTTTGTTAGGTCTTCTAGCAATATAATAACATTATAAAGATGATTCTAAAGCTTGGAAGAGGATTTATTAACAAGCTAAGGTGAGGGAACAAGACCTAAACTAACTGGTTAAGAATAAACTGTTTTATTTCTTGAGTCCAATGCCATATTGATTCTATGCGTGTATGCTTGTATGTGCATTTAACATGTCATCCAATATTTATATTATTTGTTCATGCATATTTATTTTATTGTTTATAACATGATGATGATGATGATGATAGGAATAGGCATGTGAATGTTTGTGTTTGGCTAGTGTATATGGTGCGGGTTGGGATGGTATCAACCGGTACAGCCATGACCGTTCTTCATGGGGTGTATATTGTGCCATGGTCTATTCAAGTCATGTCCACTAAGCAAGTGTTAGTGTGCTTGATGCGAGGGGAGCATCAGGGGGAGGACGTGGCATTGTGGTTCAGCCTGGTCACCAGACTCTAGCTCTATCTCTACTCAAGTCTTGTCCACTAACATCGTCGTATCGCCATTACCTTAGCGGAACTAATATGTCGTAGAGTATCAGGGGGGGCACGTGGCATTGTGGTTTAGCCTGGTCACCAGACCCTAGCTCTATCTCTATGGATGTATTGAGGGATGCTGGGGTGAGGCCTTGGATACATTATTTGGCATTAGGGTTGGTTAGTTGTGAGCACAGTTTGCAAGCCCTCGCCAACAGGGGCTTACGTGTTGGTATGGGCAACCGGTACAGCCATGCCGTTTTCATGGGGTGTATATTGTCCATGGTGGGTGCATGTGGGGTGACGGTGCCGTTTTCATTGGGCGTTTCCACACACTCGTGTATAGAGGTGCGGCGGCCACCTATCCTTTCTATAGCACATTGCAAACTTTAAACCAGACCAAAGATATGAATTGATTGTATGCATATGTATTGTTGCATTGTTTTGTTTGCTCACTGAGCCATGATGTGTGCTCACCCTTTCGAATTTGAATACTTTTAGTTGATGATGCAGGTATCACCGTTGAAGATTATATGAACGCTCCTGTGTACGGACATGTGGTGACAATGGAAGCTGAAGACTTAGTGGATATTCATGACTCCTCATGCGAGTACAACTCATGCGTATTCGATTAGATTTTGTTTTATTTATTTGGATTTAGTAAAGACATGTATTCGATATTTTATTTATGTCTCGGTTGAAACAACATAATTAGATATTTTATTTATGAGTATCACAGTTAGAATTTCTCAGTTCATTATCTGTAAGACTTCCGCTATTTATTTTATTACCTCTGATTAATGTGGAATGTGTTTTGGTTTATCATATGTGGGATAGCCTATTTTGAGATCCTGGTTGAACCGTTGGTTTATTGACGGTTCATCACACCATTCTGGTTAGACCAAAATTGGGGTGTGACATGCTTCCTCTTAGTCCCATGACAAACCTACGGGTTTTGGTTTCTTCTTCTTGCATACTCAGTGGTACGAAGAAAAACAGCTCTTCATAACGCTGTTGGTACGCATCCACTGACATTTGTCCCTGATAAAGACTCAGGAACTCCTTCTCCATTGAGTCTCTGAAGCTTCGTGGAAAATATTTCTCGAAGAATGCTTCTTTATATATAGCCCATGTCAGTAGGGCGTGCTTGGTTAGTAAGTATGTCTTCGTGGATTTCCACCAATGATGTGCGTTGCCCTTGAGCATGAAGGTGGCACATAGCACTTTCTCTTCCTCTGTAATAGTCATCATGAGGAAGTTTCTCTCCATCTCGTCTATCCAGTGGGCTGGCCATAATGGATCAGACGGCTTGTCGTTGAATTCTCTGGGTTTCATCTTCAAAAATCTCTCCACTAGTCGGGAGTGGTCCAGCTGATTCTGGGGGTTTGCCCCGAACATATAGGGTAGATACTGGTGATTCCCTTGAGCTGCTTCTGGATCCTGCACTAGAATCTGTGCAGTCGGTTGCTGAGGTGTCTGAGGAGTTGGGTGGTTACCCACCGGTGCTGCACTGGCTTGTCCTGTGTGCATGGGTGCAGCCTGAGTGGCTTGAAACATTATTCCCATGGCAACCTGCATCTGAGCCTGCGCGTGTTGCATTTGCTGCAGCTGCTGTGCCAGATTCATCACCACTGTTGCTAGCTCTGGTGGTGGAGGTGGCAAATTTGTAGGGTTTACCGGTTCTGGATTTCCCGGTACATGGTTATTCTCTTGACTGGTCTCCTCCACGGGTGGTGGTGGTGGGACTGTGTTTCGGGTCTGTCGGGTCACTCTACGTCTAGACATATTTCCTTCTGAGATGGGTGGTGCTTGAAAATCATCAAAATCAGTGAGAAATTATTTATACTTCATGTAGGCACGCTAACCGATATAAAATTCAAAATCCTCAATTCATTCTGTGAAAAATACTATCTTTTCTATGTAGGGTCGATGGTGAGGGTCGATGGTATGTCCGACCCTTGGTATCCGACCCTGGAAATGACCTGTTCTTCCCGAGAGCTGAGGGTCGATGGGAGGGTCGATCCGAGGGTCGATGGTGTCAGTCGAATTGTCCGACCCTCGGACCAAAAATCAGATTTTTAAGATCCGATTCTGGGTTATTTCTCACTATTCCTCCTCCGTTTCGACTCGTCTCTACTCTCTGAGTTGCTACAGTGCCACTCTACTATTTTTGGTCGGTTTAACTCCGGGTTTCAACGTCCACGTCATCCCTACAGGTATGTCTTCCCGTTTTACCTGTTTTTAGGTTTTCTTTTCTAGGTTTCTGCCCGTTTAACTCATATTTTCAAATTAAACTTTTTCCAACCGTAAAAATTTGATTTTTATTGGGGGCTTTTGTTAATTGGTGTCTCGAGGAACGAAAGCCCTCAAAAAATTTTTGAGTTTCATCGGTTGGTTATCGAGAAACTTGAAATTTTCTCTTTTTGCCCTAATTTGTCGACATTTTTGATTTTTCTTGAATTTCTTCAAATTGGACATCGTCAGTTAAAATTTCCTACTGCATGTGGGTTGTAGGATATGTTTTAGCCTACGTAAGTTCTCATACCCACTTGTATGGTGAGAATTTGAGGTTTTCTGGCCAACTTACGTCATTATTAAATAAAATTTTGGATTTTTATCCTACTAACTCCTTGTTTCTTTTCTCTTTCATATTTTGTAGATACTATGGCCCGTACCAAAGTACCCAGGGTACGTGATCCGCTTCGCTTCCGTTCGGATGAAGCCGAGGCACAGTATGCTGACTATGCCTGTAAGAAGGTTGAAGGGGGTCGCATGGTAAACTTGGCTAAGCTAGCCTTGTTCAATGTAGAGGGAGCTTTTGGTGATATGGGGTGGCTCCCTGTCATCACATACGATGCGTGCACCTGTCCAGACTTGGTACGCCAGTTCTATTGTAATCTCCAGGTGGTGGGGAATTACATTGATGTTGAGCACGGTCAGGAGTTGCGCATCACCGCTACGTCAAGGGGGTGCACATCTCCTTTGATTATCGGCGGCTGGCCGATCCGTTGGGCATTCCCTATGATGGCCCTATGGTGTCTTGTCTGCCGGAGAGCCACGGTTTGTTGAGATGGAGATGAGAGCGGAGATCGACAACCGGTTGCTCCGTCCCGATAGATGGCGGATGAGAGCTTGCTACTTGCGTCCAGCTCCACGGGTCTTCAGGAAGATTATTCAAGACAATCCGATCCCGCAGAGTGGGCACTATAAGAGGGTATCTCAATGACCACGGTTCTTGATCTACAATATATGCACTCGACGGCCGGTGTGCCTTCCATACATCATCATGCGGATGATGATTAGTGCTACATTGTCCGGTCATAGGGGTAATCTACCCTATGGACGCATGATTACGATGCTACTTGACCCGTGCGGGGGTGGATCTGGTAGATGAGAAGATCCAGGAGAAGACCTTCTCATCGCCTCTAGATTGGGAGGCCATCTGCAAGATGGGGCTGCGAGATGCTGAGGTTAGTGATGAGGAGAGGAACGCGATGGTGCGGCCTCACACTCGGGTCGAGATGGCTGATGCTGAGGCTGCTGCTGCTGCTGCTAGAGCTCGTGGAGATCCGATCGACGATGACGATCGTATGTATATGGACATCGACTCGATACCACCGCCATCACCCACACATGCGGCTGGAGTTGGTACATCTTCTGCGGCGGCTCCTGTACCTGAGGCTGGTCCTTCCCATTCGGTTGATCCTTCACTTCCACCTTCAGCCATGATGGAGATGCTGCAGGAGATCAGGGATGCTCAGCGCAGATCTGATCTGAGGATGGATGAGTTGTTGGCTGCTCAGCACGCATCAGCCGTACGGATGGGGGAGCTCCTAGAGGTGCAGAGTGCGACTGATCAGAGGATAGCCGGTCTCACAGCTAGTCTCCAAACGACCTAGACCTAGGTGGCCTGGTTGACTAGGGTCGATGCTGAGGACTATGACAGAGATCGTGAGGCCCCGCCTCCTCCTTCGCCTCCAGCTTCTTGATTGTACTTTATTTTTCTTGTACTACAGAGTAATTGTCCGGGTTGTGGACTGTACTCTGCTTTCGTTATATATATATGTTTTGTTTCGCTCTCATTGTTATGTAAACTTGTTTCTCTTTTTAATAGATGCATTATTCTCTTTTAGATTTTGTCTCAAACATCACTGGTGCTTACAATGTGTTAATATTACTGTTTTTATTTTTATCCTATCTCAGTTCACAATTGTGTTGAATGTATGCTAGTTCAGCGGACAAGGCCTGAGATGCTCTGATACCAAGTTGTCACACCCCAATTTTGGTCTAACCAGAATGGTGTGATGAACCGCTAATAAACCAACGGTTCAACCAGGATCTCAAATAGGCTATCCCCGCGTTAACTAAACCTCCATACATCCATGTCATAATCAGAGTAAATACACAATAGCGGAAGTCTTATAATAAAATGAACTGAGAACTAAATGATATTAATAATTTAATAGCAAATTATTCATATTCAACTGAGACATAAATATTAAATATCAAATACATGTCTGAATAAAATCCAATTAAAGAAACCTATAAAATATCTAATCAAATACACACGAGTTGCACTCGCAAGAGGAGTCGTGTGTATCCACTTCAGCTTCAACTTCCATAGCTGCCACGTTCCCGTATGCAGACACATTCATATAGTCTTTGGCAGTATAACCTGCATCATCAACTAAAATATTCGACGTCGAGGGGTGAGCACACAACACGGCTCAGTGAGTAGCCAAAACAATGCAACAATACATATGCATGCAAAAAGTCAATTTATATCTTTGGTCCGGTTTAAAGTTTACAGTATGCTATAGAAAGGTTGAGGTAGCCAGAGGTCACGTTTATTGACTCCGCCTCTATACACGAGTGTGTGACGTTACCCAAAGATCAAGTTTATCGTCAACTCACATGCACCCAATCATGAACATTATATAACAAAGGTTACGTTTATTACTATATAGTTCCATACCAACACGTAAGCCCCTGTTGGCGAGGGCTGCAAACTGGGCTCGCAACTAACCAATCCTAATGCCAAACAGTGTATCCAAGGCCTCACCCCAGCATCCCTCAGAATGCCCATAGAGATAGAGCTAAGGCCCCCCGATAGAGTCAGAGACTACAAGGACTGAGACCACCTCCCCTGATACTCTACGACATAATAGTTCTGCTAAAGTAATGGCGATACGACGATGCCAATGCACAAGACTTGAGTTAGAGATAGAGCTAAAGTGCTGAGACCCGCCAAAGGTTAACGTTTATTGACGTTCTCATCACACCTCCCCTGATACTCGCTCGCATCAAGCACATCAACCACACCCATACAAGCACATGCATATTCCTATCATCATCATCATCATCATGTTATAAACAATAAAGTAAATATGCATGAACAAGTAGTAGAAATATTGGATGGCATGCTGTATGCACATTACAAACATATTCGCAAAGAATCAAGCATAGCATAGGACTCAAGAAATAGAAAACAGTTTATTATTAACCAATTTAGTTTGGGGTTAAGGTTCCTCACCTTAGCTTGCTATAAGATACTTTTCCAAGCTTTAAATTTACCTTTACAATGTTATTATATTGCTAGAAGACTTAACAAAATCGATAGAATTTAATTAGAATTTATTCGGAATTAAAAACCATTCTGTCAACTGAGGGTTGATGCTAGGGTCGATGCTAGGGTCGATGGGTCTATCGACCCTCCCTTCTTTCTGAACTTCCCAAATGCTGAGGGTCGATGGTCAGAAACACCTAGGGTCGGATGGTCATCGACCCTGGGTGCGACCCTCGGTGCACTCTGGTCTAATTTTCATTTTTTAATCCATTCTTCTTGTTTGGGGTCCTATGGTTTGTTCCCACATTCCATTAAACATTCATTCCATGGTCTGAAACCATGAATCATCCTCCTAGATGGCTTTCATGCATTCTCCAAGGGTTTTCCATGAAAACCTAACCATGGGTGGATGGTTTGGGTTTCTCTGAGATCTCTCTCTCTCCAATAACTATCCTAAGGTCTGTAGAAACTCATGGAATTAGTATCCATACCTGAGAAGATTAATTTTTCTTTGTAACTCTTCTCCTTTTTGCTAGGTTCTCTTCCTTGCCTCTCTTCTTCCTCTTTTCCTTCTCCTCTCTTTCTCTCAATTCAATTAGGGTTGTGAAAGGAGTGAAAGTGGCTTAGGGACGTCCTTTAAATAGAGTAGGAACATCCTAAATAAGTCCCTCTGACATCCTAAATAAGTCCCTCTGAGATTTGGAAAGAATCCCAATCGAAAAATATAGAAATTTCCTAATTTCTATATTCGGCAGAATCCGAGGGTCGATGATCCCGTCGACCCTAGGGTCTTAAGCTGTCCGACCCTCCCTCCAAAACCGAGGGTCTGACTTTTTGTTTTGGGAGGTCCGACCCTGCTTAGCTGGGTATGCGACCCTTCCCCTATTTTAAGTATTTTTGGGTCGATTTGATACCTGGGATCTCGATCTCCTTCACGCCCTTGGTCCATTTGACTCAATCATGATGGGTAAACCTGGTTCAAGGTGGTAAGACCGGGTTAGATTGACACGGGTCTTACAACCTCCTTCTTACTTTGCTTAATCCTTGTCCTCGACAAGCTGGGAATGATATAGATATATATTTAGAGCCATTGATAGAAGAGTTGAAGGAATTATGGAACACAGGTGTTATGACTTATGATGGTCATAAGAAGACCATGTTTAACCTAAAAGCATCTCTGTTGTGGACTATTAATGATTTCCCGGCATACTCAGTCTTCTCGGGGTGGAGTACGAAAGGTGCTTTAGCTTGTCCATGTTGCAACAAGGATACAAATTCCCGCTGGTTGAAATATGGAAGGAAGCATTGTTATTTAGGCCATCGTCGATTCCTTCCCATAAATCATAGATATCGTCGGGATAAAAATAATTTTGATGGGCATGAGGATCATAGGCCACAACCTAAGCCAATTTCAGGATTTGAGATATTGGAACAGTTGCAAGGTGTACAATTTTTAAAATTTGGGAAAGAAAATGATGGAACCATTGGCATGAAAACCAAAAGAAGGAAAAAACATCAAGACAAACCAGGTAATTGGAAGAAGAAGAGTATATTCTTTGAGTTGCCATATTGGAGATTTAATCTACTCCGTCACAATTTAGATGTAATGCATATCGAGACGAATGTATGTGACAGTATAATTGGGACATTGTTGGGTATTAAGGCCAAGAGTAAAGATAATGTCAATTCACGTTTGGATTTAAGAGAGAGATGGACGTTCGATCTGATTTGCAACCAAAGTTTTTGGAAGGGAAGAAGAAATTGTACATACCTCCAGCGTGTTACACATTGACCAACACTGAGAAAGAAATGTTTTGTTCCGTTTTACGGGGTGTGAAGGTTCCGGATGGGCTAAGCAGTAATATATCAAAGCTTGTGGAGAAACGAGAGATAACGGAATTGAAAAGCCATGATTGTCATATTTTGATGCAACAACTTCTGCCAGTTGTATTACGTACTATTTTGCCTAAAAATGATTCCCTTGCATTGATAGAACTACGTGCATTTTATCAGGATCTATGTAGTAAAGTTGCAACGGAGGTAGATTACAAGAGGCTCGCTGAATCTGTTGCCTTAACACTATGCAAGTTGGAAATGATCTTTCCACCTTCCTTCTATGATGTTATGGTGCATCTGAATATTCATCTAGCGCATGAAGCTATTTTGGGTGGTCCAGTTCAATACCGATGGATGTATCCAATAGAAAGGTTGGGTGACACATTTATTATTTTCTTTATTTAATTAGAGCGAGTTTCTTTTTGTTGTTTTCAACATATGTTCATTGAATAATATTATGAAAATGTGATTCAGGTTCCTTAAACAACTTAAGGACTTTGTGCGCAACTATAGTCGACCAGAAGGATCAATAGCAGAAAGGTAGTTGCAGATGAGGCGTTGACCTTCTGCTCCAGATACTTTGAGGGTGTGGAAATGAGATCAAATAGACCAATTAGAAATGGAGGGTCGACTGAGATGGAAGATCCCGAATCAATGTTCCCAATGGTGGGAAGACTTGTAGGGAAATGTGAGATGGTACGACTAAGTTGGAATGAAAGGGAGCAAGCACATCGGTACGTGTTGAACAACTACGATGGAGTAAACGAATTTCGAGAGTAAGTATTGGATTTGTATTTGAGTTTTGCAAAAATAATAATTATTCATCTCAATTTACAAGCTTACTATTTAGGGAGCACAAGCAACAAATTAAACGCAAATTGGGACGGAACGGTCACCAACGTGTTGTAGACGACAAGCATTCTAAGGAGTTTCCAACATGGTTCAATGATTATGTAAGTATAACGTTTGCAATCAAAGTGATTTGGCTATATAATCAATTTTTCACCTTTCTTTTTTCTAAATTTGTATCATCAGATTTTGAAACTACGCATGGACAATGTGGAAGTGCCTGATCATATCAAATGGCTGGCTCGTGGACCTAACTCAGATGCTAAGAGTTATACAGAATACATCATTAATGGGATCAGGTTTAATACTAAGGCACATGAGAACGACAGAAAAACTTAGAACAATGGGGTATATATAACTGTTGTAACTACGAGTTATTCTAGTTCGAAGGATAAACGTCCTGTGGAGGGAGATGTACCGTCTTATGGTGTATTGAAGAAAGTTATTGAATTGGAATACACAGATTCTATCAAAGTAATGTTATTCCAATGTGATTGGGTTGAAATCCATAGGGGGGTGGAGAGAGATGAGTATGGTTTTACGGTTGTCAATCTTAACCGTCTACTATACATCGATGGGCATCAAGAGAGTGAGCCATTTGTATTCCCCTCACAAGTAGAGCATGTGTTTTATATTTCAGATCCCCATAGGGCCGAATGGCAAGTTTCCATAAGGACTAAGAGTAGGGATATTTTTGACATGGGAGGGGATGATCAGGGTCATAAAAGTCAGGCATATACCCAGAGTACATTAGAATTCAGACAAAATTTAGAAAATACTGAGGCTGATACTGAAGCTGATATTAGTTGGTTCAGATCTGATGTGAATGGCGTTACCATAGACACACCCAATGAGTTGACTAACCAATTGGAAAGTTTAGTTGACAGTTCATCGAATTGATTAATCATTAAAACCAAGTAAGTTTCCTATTTTATTAACAATTGGTTGGTAATTTGTGCCCATGTATATACACTGCATTTTTTGTTGAACATCATTGCTACTAAGGTATATGTCAAGGATAAACTAATTTTTATGCACCATTTGATTACAATTTATTTGAAAATAGGTTTGGAATTTTTCATTGATAACTTTGTTATCAATGAGTCAGGAGGGAAACAATGCCAGTATTGGCATAGCACCAGCAGGAGGTAAGTCAGTTAATTTGTTACGTTTGAAACGGTAAAAATATCTATATTTTTGTCATTTTTCTATGCTTATCTCTCTGTGTAATGTTTCATTTATAGAATAACATTATTTTTTTTTGTATTAAATTAGAGAAAAGGAAGAGAGGCCAAAGGGGAAAAACCTTGGCCCCGTCAACTCTTATGCGTAAAGAGCCCATTGATGTAGAGGTAAATGCTTACCACCAACCGTGTAGTAGGGAGACATCAACAAAGTTGCTACATGGATTGGTTGTGTAGCAAGAGATGTGAAATATCTTCCTTGGGACTATGACAATTGGAGGCTTTTACCTAAACATGTAAAGGAAGATGCATGGAAAAGAGTCAAGGTAACACCTATATATATATTGTATTTCTAATAGGTATACATTTTAGTTATCTTATGCACAGTACACCACCTTGTTTTCTTTCCTTTTACCTAATATTAAATTTATTAACATAATGCTAATTTGCAGGAAAAATTTGTTCTACAAGAAGATAGTAAGTCATGGGTCTTATCAGAGCTTAATAGTAGATAGAGAGAATATAAACATTCTCTAAAGACTGACTACTATGACAAGTATGACACTGATGAAGAAAGAAAAACAAATATAGACACTTCGATTATGCCAGAAGAGAAGTGGTATGCTATGTTTACTATGTGGGATAAGCCAGAGAAGAAGGTAATTTTTATCAAATATTCTTCCTTCACTTAGCATTGATTTAGTTGACCATATTTGTCTAAAATTAGCCACTTGCTTTTTCCAATTTTTGCTATTTATGTAGGCCATATGTCAAAGAAATAGGGAGCATAGGGGCAAACAACATCTTCGACATACAATGGGAAGGACTCCTGCTGCTGTAGTACGCGAGGAAATGGTAATCGACCTACGTTGGTTTAAGTCAATTTGTAAATTACAAGTGCACAATTCATTTCTTTATTTTATTTTTTGGGACACAGCAATGTGCAAATCCAAATCATGAACCTCCTACTCGAATTGAAATGTTCGAAGTCACCCACAGATCCAAAAAGACTGGAAGATTTGCAAATGAAGAAACTGCAACAACTATGGTATGAAAATAGGTTTACATTTTTTTTTAGTTAATGACCATCACTGATATCTTATGACATGACTTTATATGTTGCCTAAACACTTGTAGGTAAACCTATATGAGGGACTTCAAAAAAGGAGCCAGGACAGTCAAGCCGATCCAATAGTTCATGAAGAAGTATTTAAAGAAGTAATGGGACCAGAACATCATAGTAGAGTTCGGCTCATAGGCCCTACAGTAAAACCTACACAAGTATATGGTACAAAGGCACAACAGTTTGAGCGTCAATCCCAGGAGATGCGAGAAATGAGAGAATTACTAAAAAGGCAGCAAGATCATATCGAAAGGCAATGCCAAGTACTGGCGGGATTGTCCCAACAATTCCACGATTTCTCGGACAGATTTAGAACATCAGAGACTCAATCACCATCACAGACTCAATGACCACCGTCACCTCTTTCGCATTGTATAAGGTATGCCATGTCTATAATTTTTTATCAGTTGTAATTCTTCTTATGCTTTTTATCATTGTTTAGTTGTTAACTTATGTGTTAGGTATATATTGTTCATCAGTTATTAATATCAGCTCTAAAATTTAAATTGCATGTCATGTATACTGCTGTTGTGATCATCCATTTTTCTCTAAGATGGGTCAATATCGGAAGGACGACTTCAAAAACTAGCCAGCTATAGGTAACTTGCTACCTAACTTAGCTGTAGGTGTAGGAGAAATAAACCTAGGCTGTCCTACATCACTGCCTTTTGCACTCCATCTCAGCTTGCCTTCCTATCTTGTCCTATTAAAGGAGAAATTTGCAACCAGGGACCACATCAGCGACTTTTTGGCTATATGTTGGAAGCCTAGGGATCAGGAAATCAGTAAACCCTTAGAGTTATGCAGACTACGGAGCTGTTTTTGTTATGAGCTTCAAAGGTTAGGAGCTGTTTCTGTTATGAGCTTCAAAGGTTTTATTGTTTATTGTAAGATCATGGTATGTAAATTTGACAAATTTTGGAAACTAGGACTCTATGGTCTCAAGGAAAATGAGATTAGAAAAAATAAGAAGACAAGGCCCAGGTGGCCATGATTCACTTGGAGTCTTGGACTGGGAATTAAGCAAAACAGAGAGAAGGACAAAAGTTGTGGATGACTGAATATACTGTTTCGCTCCTAATTTAAATTGTTCAAATTTCTGTAGTTGAAGCTGATTGCAATCCAACCATTCTTAGGGACTAAAGCAGTGTTTTGGTGAGGAGGATCAATGAGGTTGAACTGCAATGGGTCTTTGTTCTTATTGAAATTCCATTTGAATAATCTAGTAATCTAGGGACTAAAGCAGTGTTTTGTCAGAGTTTGATTCTTTAATTACATAGCAGGGCAGGTTTCAAAAACGGCAAATTCCTGTGGAACTACTTTAAGATTGATGCTAGTATAGTATATTGTGCATAGTGGTAATGTGTATAGTCTCCTTTTGTGCTCGGGGAGTCTTTTCTTAGAATTTTTTTTTTTCATTTTTTTTTACCCTTTCCACTCCAATTATGAAGAGGAAAAAGAAAAATGAAAATAGAGAGAAAAAAAGCCCTTCTCTTTCAGCGGAATGATTACTAGTGTACCTGGACAATCTGAATTGTATGTTGTGTGCTTATCTAGAAACTGAAGAATCATTCTAGGGATTGTATACTTTTCTAGATACCGAAGAATCATACCAGGAGGGAACCAAGTCTGTGTATGTTGTAAATTAAGGATGGAGTTCCAAAGAGCTCTATTATTGTGATGTAGGACAGCCTAGGGTTTAGGTCTTCTACACTTACAGCTAAACTAGGCAATAGGTTAGCTAATGGTTAGCTAGTTAGGAAATAGGGCAACAGCATACATGTCTTGCATTTAGAGATTTAGAGCTGAATTAATATCAAATAATGATCAATGTATTCATAACAATGATTTACCAACTGAGCAATGATCACTAGAGTGAAATAGGAATAAGCAATTAAAGACAGCATTTGACAAAGTATTATGCAGAAAATTTCAATGCTCCTAAAATGATAACAGCTATGTCTAATGAATAAGAGACCAATTTTTATATAAAATCAGAAACATTTTAATATAAAGAAATTAGATTACTTACCCGAATGGTTGCTGAAATTTAAGCACCAATACGTGTGGAATGGGGTAGTGAGATACTATTAACAGAAATAGAAAGCTAAACAGAATATGGGCTGAACATATAATGTTTACAGTAAATAACAGATAAAACAGAAACTGAAATTTTAACAGGTTGTCTAATAATGGCAAAAATTGATAATAGACTAAATATTGCAGGGAGGGGAGGGATGATGGCCCGGTGTTGCTGGATCCTTGGTAGGTCCAATAACAGACTCAACTCATATCTCTGTCATGAGGTTTGACCTTATTATTAGTGATTGTAGTTTTCTGTTCAGTGCAAGAGTTACCATACTCTACTGTATTCATTTCTGCTCCATGAGTAAGGTAGAAGTGGTTTGCCATGGCTTAAGCCTGTTTGTCGGTCCTTGGTCTTTACCAACTAAGCTAACCCCTTGGGGTCAAGGGTTAGAGAGTTGAACTGTCAAGGCAATTAAGAGCCTTTATATTATTTTTTAGAACTTAAAATTATAAACAAGTTCCAGCCTTACTCAAAGCCCAAGGCTGGCCCAAAAAATCTTTGTTGCATGATTTAAACAGTTCATCCATAAGCTGTTAGACACTGTATCTGAGCTTGCACCTGGATTGTAGGAGGCTGCTTCTTATACCTATTCTTGGGGAAGGAATACATTATTTTATTTGAATTCTAACTTATTTCTAAGAATCGTAGTCAGTACTATGTTGGTCATGGACGACAGTTCAGATTTATATTACATTTGGAAATTGCATTGCTTATATGATGTTGAAGCTTTTTCAGTAAAGCCTGTCTAGTGTTGCAGTAGAGAATTCCTATGGGGACAGTTTCCTGTAACAGTTGAAGAGCTGGTCAAGGATGTTCTAATATACAGGCAGGGTGTGTAACCACCTAAAACCACTTGTGCTTAAGCATGCTTTTACAGAGTTCAGCCATGAACCTTGCCAAATCACTCAGGTTGAGCAACTGGTTGGACTAAGCTGACCCATGTGCCTCACTGCCACCAAGCATGTCGGGGAAGTGTGCTATTTAGCTGGTCAAAAAGAGATTTGAGCTTCTAAATTATGCCTTTGGCATTATAATGTAGAGCATTGTTTGCCTTTCTGTTATGCCAAGTACAACTGAATCTTTGGTAGGTGGGACATAAGTTACAACGTTTTACCTTGTCCTGGTTGGTCCTTTAATAGACTTGTTTCCACAAAAGTCAGAGATCAAAGCAAATCTTGTAGTTAACAATGTAGCGAACACAATGGATTTATTCTGACTGTTATTAAAGTAATTGTTCTAAATGAACTATGGGAATTCTCCAGTACTCTCAGATGTCATTAGGATGGATGATTTCGTGATACCATGGAAGGGCAGGAAGAAAAAGCACAAATGATTGTCAGAGTGAGGAGGATCAATGAGGTTTTAGTGAGGAGGATCAATGAGGACTAAAACAACTTTCATTATTACTTCTTCCATTTGAATAATCTAGTGTGTTATTGTTCACTAGATTTAGTAAACTATTATTTAACTAAAAAAAGTCTTTATATATTACTGTTTGATATATAATGGTGTTGCAGGCGAAATGAGGATATCATTTGCATCCAGGGCTGCCTTGAAGCAAAGACGCATGGGTAAACCATCTCAATTGAAATTTCCCTCCTCTTGTCACCTATTGAGGTTTTCTCACTAATGCATTCATTTCTATTTTCATTCTGCTTGGGATAACCATTCACTCATCTCAACCCTAGTCTAGGTTATTTAGGTTCTATCAACATGTTGTTTCCCTTCAGTTCAACTGTATACAATGGACAAAAAACATAATCACACTTCATCCACACCAAATCAGGTTCAAAAAATCCATTAATCATTAACTTCCTTTCTCTAGAAACTAAGATTAAAGCACATATAATGGTCCAACATACTTTCCACTGTAGAATCTCATATAACTACTTTGTTTTTCTTATTTTCTTTTTTATGTGACTTTAACAAACAGCAAGCATGGAAGGCTGACATTTGTTTGCTCAATGCATTTCATGATTTAGGTTTTTGAAGAAGTTCAATGGGATGCTTGAAATGGTTGAATGCTTTCTTTTTGTATTAAGAAATGAAAAGTGGTGTGGCGTGAATCATACAAGGAAAAGAAGCTGAGAAGCATTTTGGTGGATTGGAGTTACAAGATTTTGGAATGTTATTGTATACAATGCATTTTTTTTGTTGTACTTTGGAGTACTGTATATATACAATGCTATTTTTTTTTTTTTAACTTAGTTTATTTCCCTGTAAAGGTTGGAATATTAGTTATAAATTTCAATTCACTTGGAATTCTTCTAGATTTCAGTTGCTAGTTTTTTTTCTAGTCTTTTGTGTTTTGCTTGTGTTTTATGACAGGATATATAGTTTTCAGTGTTTATAACAGGAATATTTCAGTATGGGTATCGCTTGGGAAAATTTAAAAAAAAAAGACTTTTTTTACCGACGGTAAGATAACATCCGTTGGTAAATATTATTTTTACCCACGGAAATTAAGTCTCCGTTGGTAAATATACAAATTTATGCCCACGAAAATCTAAATTTCCATGGGAAAAATGTAGTATTATACTCCACGGTAACTGATAACGCGTTGGTAATTATAGATATTTTTACCAACGGAACATTTTTTACCGTCGGTAAATATCAATAACTTCAACCACGGGAACTTACTTTTCGTGGCTAAAAATATAATATTTTAGCCACAGAAATTTATTTTCCTTTGGAAAAAAAGTGAATTTATACCCACGGCAGCTACGCCGACAAAATGTACGACGGAAACTGGTCCGTCAATAAATATAAATGACGACGGAAACCTCCTTTTAGCGACGGAAAATTTCCGTCGCCAAAAATAAACATTGTTGTAGTGTACTTTGCTTAGAATAGAGGTATCAAAAGGCCTAATGGAAATTCATACAACGGAGGGAACACAAAGATATTTAAACCCTTCCGTACTCAATGATTTAATTCTGCAATCAAAACTACTACAACAGTCCAACCTCAACAAAAGCAAAATAACGAAGGAGGAAAATGCTATAACTGCAATCAAGCGGGACATTATTCCAGGGAGTGTCCTAAGCCCATGAAGCAGCTATAGCAAGGAAAGGTTTATGCAGTTACATCTGAGGATGCTGCCGTATCACCTGATGTGGTCACAGGTATGACCTGAACCTTTCATTTTGTATTACCTTGTGTGAACATGTAGACTAAATTAAAACAAATCATAGGTATCGTACCTATTAATGGCATACCCGCTAGAGTACTCTTTGATTCTGGAGCTACTCATTCTTTTATATCCGTGTCATTTGGAAAGAAGCTAAATCTACCCCTCAGATCTTTAGACTACAAATTACTTGTACGATCACCTATGGGATTAGAAGTGGAATTAGAAAAAGGTTATGGACCATGTCCAGTCCTTATCAGCAAGAAGATTTTGGATGCAACCTTGATTCAACTCGAAATGACAAACTTTAACATTATCTTAGGAATGGATTGGTTAGCTCGGCATTCTGTAAATGTAAACCTGTTATGTGCAGAAAAGAAGCTGACATTTAAAGACAAGGAAGGAGCAGAGTTTAGTTTTGCTGGAACCAAACTTTCCCATAAAAGAAAACTCATCCTCTCTGCATTAAAAGCTAGAAAATGCCTCGAGAAAGGAGGAGTTGGGTATCTACTATCCGTGGTCGACCTCACCAAGGAAGCACCACGAATGGTGGATATTGATGTTGTGCGTGACTTTCCAGATGTATTTTCTGAGGAACTACCAAGACTAGCACCCGATCGAGCTACAGAGTTCGTTATAGATCTGATACCCGGAGCTGCGCTAGTATCTAAAGCACCCTATCGAATGCCTCCTACTGAACTGAAAGAACTAAAGGTACAGTTACAGGAATTACTGGACAAGGGTTATATCAGACCTAGCATATCACTCGCCCTAGCTGATCTACGATCACCGTTGTGATGGGGAGCGCCAGTATTGTTTGTAAAGAAGAAGGACAGTAGTGTTCGACTGTGTATAGACTACCGGGAATTGAATAAGCTTACAATCAAGAATCGGTACTCGTTGCCTCGGATCGATGACTTGTTCGATCAGTTGCAAGCTGCCAAGGTGTTCTCCAAGATTGATCTTCGGTCAGGATACCATCAGTTAAAGATTAAGGAAGGTGATATTCCAAAGACAGTATTCAGAACAAGATACGGACATTATGAATTTTTAGTCATGTCTTTTGGATTGACTAACACACCTGCAACTTTTATGAAACTCATGAATCGAGTATCCCATGATATGTTGGATACGTTAGTCATTGTGTTTATTGATGATATATTGGTCTACTCCAAGGATAAGGAAACTCATGTCATGAATCTAAGAGCCGCTTTGCAGTGACTGAGAAAAGAGAAGCTTTACTCCAAATTTACAAAGTGTGAGTTTTGGATAAATGATGTCACTTTCTTAGGCATGTTGTATCCGCTGAAGGAATTAAAATGGATCCTAGCAAGATTGAAGCCATTGTGAAGTGGAAAGCACCTAAGAGTGTTGCAGAAATTAGAAGTTTTCTAGGTCTAGCTAGGTATTATCGACGATTCATGGAAGACTATTCCAGAATTGCCGTACCTCTCACCAGTTTGACTAAGAAAGGAGAAAAATTTGTTTGGACCGACAAATGTGAGAAAAGTTTCCAAACATTGAAAGCTAGATTGATATCTACTCCCATCTTAACTATTCCTATTCTAGGACAACCATTTACCTTGTATACTGATGCGTCTGGGTTGGGTTTAGGATGTGTAGTTATGCAATGAGAACAAGTAGTTGCGTATGCCTCATGACAACTGAAGACACATAAGAAGAACTATCCCACTCATGACTTGGAATTAGCGGCAGTAGTACATGCTGTCAAGATATGGAGACATTATTTGTATGGAGAAAAATTTCAGATTAAATCAGATCACAAGAGTCTCACTTATCTTTTTAATCAGAAAGAATTGAACATGAGACAAAGAAGATGGATGGAATTATTAAAGGACTATGATTGTGATATCCAGTATCATCCAGGAAAGGCTAATGTAGTTGCTGATGCGCTAAGCAGAAAAGCAATGATAAAATCTCAAGGAGAGGTTAACACGACTGCAACAATGTGTGTTACAAGAAAAGTATTCAATCATGGTAATGAGCAGTTCGTGATATGAGCACCGGGTGGATCAAACAATTAAGGATTTATTCATCGATTTTCAAATATGTTTGCCACATTGAAGATTGTACCTGATATAATTGATGAAGTGAAAGCCGCTCTTAAATCAGACCCTTATCTGAGAACGGTGCAAGAAGATATCGGGAAAGGTAGGACTATTCCTGAGTTCACCTTAGACGATGAAAAGGTACTGAAGTACAAAGGAAGAGTATGTGTTTCTGAAATGAAAAACTCGGACATTAGACACAGACTAATGAAGGAAGCTCACACCACCGCTTATTCGGTACATCCTGGAAGTACCAAGATGTATCATGAATTGAAGAAATTATATTGGTGGAGAGGAATGAAAGCAGATGTAGCTAAATTCGTGTCTCAATGCCTAAATTGTCAGAGGGTAAAGGCTGAACGGCAAAGACCTGCAGGATTGTTGCAGCCACTGCCAGAACCAACCTGAAAATGGGACTGCATCACTATGGACTTTGTCACCGGATTACCATTGACTCCCCGAGTAGTTGACGCGGTCTGGGTGATTGTAGATCGTCTGACTAAGACAACTTATTTTAAAGCTATATGACCACAGTATACCCTGGAGAGGTTAGCCAAGCTACATGTGGAAAATATTATCAGATTACATAGAGTCCATGAAAGCATTGTGTCTGATAGAGACTCACGCTTTACCTCAAAGTTTTAGGAAGGATTACAGAAGGCTATGGGTACCACGCTAAAATTTAGTACTGCATTCCATCATCAGACAGACGGACAGTCAGAGCGTACCATTCAGATCTTAGAAGACATGCTTCGAGCCTGTGTTATTGATTTCAAAGGCTCATGGGACGAAAAACTACCATTGATCAAGTTCGCCTATAACAATAGCTATCAGGCTACTATACAGATGTCACCCTATGAAGTACTGTATGGTAGGAAGTGTCGAACTCCTCTGTTTTGGAATGAAGTGGGTGAAAGGAGTATCGTTGGACCAGAGTTTGTTGAAGAGACTTGTCGTGTAGTCGACATTATTAAGGAAAGAGTTAGAACAACTCAGAATCGTCAGAAACAGTATGCAGATACTCGACGTCGGGACCTTGAATTTGTCGTAGGTGATAAGGTATTCTTGAAAGTATCACATATGCGAGGTTTAAAACGATTCGGACAGAAAGGGAAGCTAAGTCCGAGATATATCGGGTCATATGAGATTCTAGCTAAACGTGGAAAAGTTGCTTATCAGTTAGCACTACCACCATCTATGTTAAGTGTGCATGATGTATTTCATATCTCATTATTGAAGAAGTACGTCAGAGATCCAACACACATTTTGACAGTGGATCCATCAGATCTGATTAATGATTTGACATTAGAAGTAGCACAAACTAAAATCACCAGCCGAAAGGTTCAACGTCTACGCAATCATGACATTTATTATGTTAAGGTCACCTGGAGGAGCCGAGATATAGAAGAGATCACAAGGGAAGAAGAGAATGCTATGCGGAAGCAATATCCTCACCTTTTCGACTCGGAAGGTATGTGCAAATTTTGAGGATGGAATTTTTAATAAGAGAGGGGGAGTTGTAAGACCCGTATCGAACTAACCGGTCTTACCACCTTGTACCAGGTCTACCTATCATGGTCGAGCCAAGTGGACCAAGTGCGTGAAGAAACCACAAGGCCAGGTATGAAATTTAACTAAAAAATAGTCAAATATGAGTGTGTGGTCACATGCCTAAACAGGTATGATCGATCCCACCTCAAAAGAGTCCAACCAATGACTTTTGGTCGTGGGGTCCCAAGTTTTAAAAAACGTAGGGTCGACGGATTCTCCGACCCTACATTCGACCCTACGAAAACAGTCAGAAATCGAAATTAGGAAAACCTTCCTAATTCGAAGGGGGTGTTTCCTAAACTCATTGGGGCTTATTATGGAGGGTTTTCCTCTATAAATAGGATGTTCCTTTATCTTTTTCACTTCTTTAGAACCGTAATTGAAAGTGAGAGAAAGAGAAGAGAAGGAAGAGAAGGAAAATTAAAGAAGAAGACCAAGGAAGAGGAAAATTCAGAGAAAACTCTAAATCTCAACAAACCTAAGGTATGAACCTAATTTCCTACATGAATTAAGAGCCTAGAATAGTTCATGAAGAAGGTAGGATTAAGAGAAACTCAAATCATCCATCCATGGATAAATTCCAAGGGAATCCATGGAGAAAATCATTATGGGCAATGGATAGTGTGTAAAGTTATAGTTTTGAGCCATAGAGCAATCCTAGGAAGGACCATGATGGTAAGTTAGAGGATTCAAACGTGAAGGAATGGACTTAAGAGTGAAAGGTCGACCAAAACATGTGTGGTCACACGTAGGGTCCAATGATATCCGACCCCACGAGGCCCACATGATCTACCACATGCCCTCGAAAAGATCCAGGGAGGGTGTAGTCACACGTAGGGTCGCAGTATGTCTGACCCCACCTGCGACCCTACACCCTGTGGTCGTAGAATTGAGACCCCAGGTGCTACCCCAACTGCGACCCCTCAGTTTCTGTTAGTCTAAACACATGAGAATTTATTCTAATTAAAATCTATCAACTAGTTAGGTTTCCAAGTGGTCTAAGAATGAATTACAAAGCTTGAATGAAGATCTATTATCGACCAAAGGTGAGGGAACAAGACCTAAACAAATTGGCTAATAATAAACTGTTTTCATTTATTGAGTCCAATACCATGAATGATTATATGCTTGTATGATTGTAATGTGCATATCACATGTCATCTAATATTTCTATTATTACTATTCATGCATATTTAATTTCTGTTTATTTATAATATGATGTTGATGATGATGCTAGGAATAGGCAAGTGAATGTATGTGTGTGGTTAGTGTACTTATTGCGAGTGGAGCATCAGGGGGAGGACGTGACACTGTGGTTCATCCTAGTCACCAGACTCTAGCTCTATCTCTACTCAAGTCTTGTCCACTAACATCGTCATATTGTCATTACTTTAGCAGAACTATTACGTCGTAGGGCATCAGGGGAGGTGGTCTCGGACCGTGTAGTCTCTGACTCTGCCGGAGGGTCTTAGCTCTATCTCTATGGACGTATTGAGGGATGCTAGGGTGAGGCCTTGGATACACTGTTTGACATTAGGATTGCTTAGTTGCAAGCCCAGTTTGCAAGCCCTCGCCAATAAGGGCTAACGTGTTGATATGGGTAGGGCATCAGGGGAAGTGTGATGCGTTGCGGTCCTAAGCACTTTAGCTCTATCCCTATTCCATGGTGGGGTGGATGTGGACGACAATGGTGTTTGATCCATTGGGTGGGCTTATACACCCGTGTATAGAGGTGCGGCAGCCACCAAACCTTTCTATTGCACATTGTAAACTTATGAACCGGACCAAAGATATGAATTAAATGCATGCATAAGTTTGTTGCATTGTTTTGTTTGCTCATTGAGCCATGATGTGTGCTCACCATTTTGATGTCGAATATTTTTAGTTGATTATGCAGGTACAACTATAGAAGACTATATGAATTCTCCTATGTACGGACATGCTGCGGCGATGGATGCAGAAGTTATGATGGAGTCGCATGTTTCATCATGCGAGTGCAACTCATACGTCTTTGATTAGATTTATATTTGAATTATTCAGACGATGTAATTGATTAAATTATTTATTTTTATGTCTTAGTCCTTTGAAGATAATTGGATAATTTATTTATATTACCACTGTTAGGCTCTCAGTTCATTAATATATAGAGATTCGCTATTGTTTATTTACTATGATTGTGGTTGTGGATGTGTATGGTTTAAGCAAACGGACACAGCCTATTCGAGATCCTGGTTGAACCGTTGGTTTATTGGCGATTCATCACACCATTCTGAATAGTGCAGAATTGGGGTGTGACACGTATAACCTGCATCAAGATCTGAAAAAGAGAATATATATATTCGGGTGAGCTCACAACTTAGCTCAGTAAAGTACAAGACCAATGCAACATACAAAATGCATGAGATAACATTACAATTGGGTCAGGTATAACTTGCAAAATGCTATGGTAAGGTTTGGCGGCCATCGCACCTTGATGCACGTGAGTGTAAGCACACCCAATAGTCAGGCTCCGATCCACACTACTGTTGTTGCCCCACATCACTCACTCCAATAAAAAGATAGAGCTTGAGTTTGGCGGGCAGGCTAAGCCACCATCCGGCGTCCTCCCCTGATACCCTACACCACACCAACACCTAAACCCCTGTTGGCAAGGGCTTGCAAGTGGGTTTCGTTTCTAACCAGTCCTATATGTCAACACAGTATCTATGGCCCTACCCCAGCACAGCTCCCTACGACATAGAGATAGGGCTCGAGTCTGGTGGGCAGGCGGAGCCAAAATCCCACGTCCTCCCCCTGATACCCTTTTCACAACAAGCCCGCTAAGGTAGACGGCGCTACGAAAAGTTCTCAGTGTGAGGATATATCCAGGGCTCCACTCCCCTTCACATTTCACACACTAACAAAAAATAATCACATGCCTAAACAAACATCATCCTAGCATACGAATATGCATGAATAGATAATAAAATTTAAATAACTAGATGGCATGTGAAATGCACAAGCAACAAATAATAATTACAGAAACAGATATGATCACAACGGTTTACTGTTATTCAGTTACTTAGGGTTTGGGGTCTTGTCCCTTACCTGATGCATGATTGCAAGTCCGCTCTATGTCATAGAGTCCACTCATGCCGTCTACAGGTCCTACAAGATCATATTTATAGATTAAGATTTGGTTGCTAGGGTTCCAATTGGTCAGAACCAAGTTTGGCCAAGCAAACATGCTTCGGTAAGCGTACCAATTGGAGTACCGGTCTTAGTATAGTGAGACCGGTATGTGCTGCGGTATATACCGGTCTTGATACCGGTCTCAGTACCAATCTTAGTACATTGCAGCCGGTATGTGCCTGCGGTATATACCGCAAGACTTATTGTCTAGACGGTATGCCCGATGGTATGGGTCCGAGAGCCCAATCTCGGACCTCCCTCTCCCGTCAATCATTGGCTTAATTTTTAGGGTTCTTCATAAACCATTCTAAGGTTCAAATAATTTTTTAGTCATCTAGGTTTTGACTATTTTGTCGCATCCTTCTCAGATTGGATCTCAATGAGAACTAGGGTTTTGGGGTTCTAGGATTTTGGATCGTTACGCTGTTTCATGGCTTTGATCAGAAATCCTAACATCAATATTGAGGTTGAGCACTTATCAGCATTTGTAGAATGGCGGTGCTCTCCTCCAACGAAAAAATCCCCCTTCTTGCACAGTCTCCTTCCTCCTTGCTCCTTCTCAGATCTCTTCTAGACGGTTTAGGGTTTGAAAATGTTTGGAAAGGATCTAAGGAGAAGGAATGATGTGTATATATATGGTGGGAGACCATTCTAGGAAGGTCTCCTATGTCTAAAAGGTTTCCTAAACTCGACTCGGAGTGTGGGACCCGCTGGAGTTCGTCTTTACTAGAGAAATACATACCGGTCGCACATATCGGTCTCACTCTGAGTGAGACCGGTACTGTGACCGGTATGTAAAAATTGCATTTCTTTACATATTGTTTCTTATACCTGGATATCGTAGTTCATCACCCGGCCTCGCCTTCCTGTCCAGTTATGATTGGGAGACCTATCACAATGTAAACCATGAGTTAAATCGGGTTTTCAGAGGACGGTTCTTACAACTCTACCACCCTTAAAAGAAATTTCGTCCATGAAATTTTCATGTAGGTTTCACAATTCCCCCACCCTTAAAGGAAATTTCATCCTCGAAATTGTATGTACCTTCAGAGTCGAAAAGATGAGGGTATTCTTGTCGCATGACATCCTCCTCCTCCCAGGTGATTTCATCTACATCTTGGCTCTTCCAAACTACCTTGACGTAGTATATAGCATGCCTTCGAAGCTACTGTATCGTTTGACTGATTAGCTTGATTGGTACTACCTCGAAGGTCAAGTCTTCTGTCAAATCTGGGGGGTCTGCAACAAGAATATGTGAAGGGTCTCTCACGTAGTTCTTCAGTAAGGACACGTGGAAGACATTGTGGACACTGGACATCGCTGGTGGCAATGCAAGTTGATAGGCCACGTTGTCACATCGGGACAGAATCTCATATGGTCCCACATATCTAGGACATAATTTTCCTTTCTTCCCGAACCGCTTTAGGCCTCTTACTGGTGATACCTTCAAAAACACTTTATCACCAACGGTGAATTCGAGGTCTCGACGCCTATTACCAGCATAGTGCTTTTGATGCACTTGAGCTGTCTTCACTCTATTCTTGATCTGATCCACTGCTTTGCAAGTTTCCTCCATAAATTCTGGTCCTACGATCCATCTTTCTCCAACCTCGTTCCATAACAATGGTGTCCGACATTTCTTACCATACAAGGCCTCATATGGAGCCATTTGGATCGTAGCCTGGTAGCTATTATTGTAGGAAAACTCGATGAGTGAAAGCTTCTCATCCCAAGCCCCCTTAAAGTCAATAGCACATGCTCGAAGCATGTCTTCTAGGATCTGGATGGTCTTCTCTGACTGATCATCTGTTTGAAGGTGAAAGGTTGTACTGAACTTTAGTTTTGTCCCCATGGCCTTCTATAGTCCCTCCCAGAACTTTGATGTGAAGCGTGGATCTCTGTCAAATACTATACTCTCTGGCATACCGTGGAGTCTGACTATATTGTCCACATATAATTTTGCTAACCTGTCCATGGTGTATTACGGTTTGATAGGGATAAATCTTGCGGTCTTGGTGAGGCGATCTACAACTACCCAAACTGCATTCACTGACCTTGAAGTCATAGGTAGGCCAGTGATGAAATCCATGGTAATACAATCTCAATTCCATGCTGGCTCAGGTAATGGTTGCAATAAGCCTGCGGGCCTCTTTCTTTTCACATTAACTTGCTGGTAGTTTAGACATTGAAAGACATATCTTGCCTCATCTGCTTTTATACCCCCTCCACCAGTACAACCTCTTTAGGTCATGGTACATCTTAGTGCTTCCAGGATGTATTGAATATGGAGTGGAGTGAGCTTCCAACATGATTCAATTTCTGATTTCCAGATCCTCATTCTCAAGTACGCATAACCGTCCATGAAACCTGAGTATCTTGTCTGCATCCAAGGTGAAATCAGGATTGACTCGACCCTTTTCCAAATCTTCTTGCACTGTCCTAAGGTATGGGTTCTGTAGGACTGCTGCTTTTACCTCCTCTTTCAGGTCAGGCAAAATCTTCAGTGCTACAAACATAAGGGTAAACTTGTGTATCGAACCTTGCTCCACTGGATCGTCTGCTGACTGTAATAAGAGCTGTTCCTCATTCTCTGATGAGTCAGAAATTGCAGCACACAGAGCAACTTTTGTACTCGGCCCTACTTCGGGGTTCGATGCCCATTTCCTACTCAGAGCATCAGCTACAACATTTGCTTTACCTGGATGGTACTGAATGTCACAGTTGTAGTCTTTGAGTAATTCTATCCACCTCCTCTGCCTAATCTTCAGGTCTTTTTGGGTGAAAAGATATGTCAGGCTTTTGTGGTCAAACTTAATCTGAAATTTCTCACCATACAGGTAGTGCCTCCAAGTCTTGATGGCCTGAATGACTGCTGCCAATTCTAGGTCATGAGTAGGGTAGTTATTCTCATGCTCCTTCAGTTATCTTGAGGTATAGGCGATCACCTATTCTCCTTGCATCAGCACACATCCCAGTCCCAAACCTGAAGCATATGTACATAGTGTGAATGGAAAGCCTGGAACAGGAATAGTCAATATAGGTGCTAAAACCAGCCTTGACTTTAGTTTCTGGAAGCATTTCTCATATTCTTCGGTCCATACGAACTTCTCCCCCTTCTTGGTCAACCTGGTGAGTGGAACGGCAATCTTGGAATAATCTTCTACAAACCTTCTGTAATATCCAGCTAAGCCCAGGAAGCTACAAATTTCAGCAACTGTCTTCGACGCCTTCTATCCTACTATGGCTGCAATTTTGTTGGGATCCACCTTAACTCCTTCAGCAAATACCACATGACCCAAGAAGGCCACTTTGTTTAGCCAAAATTCACACTTCTGAACTTTGCATAGAGCTTCTCTCTTCTTAGTTTTTGTAATGCCACTCTTAAGTGCATTGCATGCATCTCCTTGTCCTTGGAGTATACTAAAATATCATCTATGAATACTGTAACCAACGTGTCCAACATGTCATGGAATACTTAGTTCATTAGTTCTATAAACCATGCAGGCGCATTGGTCAACCCAAATGACATCACAAGGAACTCGTAGTGTCCATATCTTGTTCTGAAAGCTGTCTTGGGAATGTCTGCCTCCTTGATCTTGAGTTGATGATACCCTGACCTCAGATCAATCTTTGAGAATACACTTGAACCTTGCAGTTGATCAAACAAGTCATCTATTCTAGGTAGTGGGTACCTGTTCTTGATGGTGAGCTTGTTTAACTCTCAATAGTCCATACAAAGACGTACGCTACCATCTTTCTTCTTGACAAATAGCACAGGTGCTCCCCAAGGTGAGATACTCAGCCTTCCTTGTCTAATAATTCTTGCAGCTGAATCTTCAACTCCTTCAACTCTGTAGGAGCCATCCTGTAGGGTGCTCTAGACACACACACTACCTCTGGTAGGAGATCTATCACAAACTCAGTCGCCCTGTCTGGTGGTAATCTAGGTAGATCCTCTAGGAACACATCAGGAAATTCCCGTACTACCTCGATATCTTCCATTTTTGGCAAGTCAGCGGTCACATCCACAACTGATACGAGGTATCCTACTCCCCCCCTTCTCTAAGCACTTCTTTGCTTTTAGGGCTGAGAGTATAAGCTTTTTCTTCTTAGGCAACTTAGTCCCTTTAATGTTGAACTCCGTTCCTTCACTGTCCTTGAAAGCTAATTTCTTCTCAGCACATAACGGGCTTGCTGAATGCTGAGATACCAGTCTATTCCCAAAATGACATCGAAATCTGACATCTCAAGCTGAACTAGATTGGCTTCCAAATCTCACCCTTCATATGTACTGGGCAAGGCCCATAATACTCTTCTAATACCACTTCCATTTCCATGGGGGATCAAACTAACAGACTTGGTTCCAAAGTCTTGATGGGTTGATCTAGTCCTTTTCCAAATGATACTGACACAAAGGAACTGGGTGGCCCCTGACTCAAACAGGACTCTGGCGGGTACCCCTGCTATGTTTACTGTACCTGAGGTTTTTAATTTTTTTTTAGTTCTACATGCTCATACAATTAATGCGATAACTAAAGGAGTAAGTACAGAATCATACCAGTAACTACATCAGGTGATGCAGTTGCTTCTTCCGTGGTAACGGCATACACTTTGCCTTGCTGCGGTTCCCTCTTTAGTAGTGGGTATGTTCTGGTATAATGACCCACCTGTTGACAATTGAAGCACTTCACACTGGTGTTCGGTCCCGTTGCCTGTTGTGTCACTGCAGGAACAGATCTGGGTGGCACAGTGCTAGCTGGTGGCCTGAATGGACGATATGGTCTGTTGCTTCTTCCGCCTTGGGCTTCAAGGTTAGGCCTCTTCAGACCCCTATTCTGTGTAAAGAAACTATCTCTCTAGCTTGCTTCAATGACTCGAGCCACCTATACTGCTTCATTATAGATCTTCAGTCCCCGCCCCAACACATGTTCTCGTATGACACCTTTAAGACCCATTGTGAAGCGACGGGTCTTAGTTTCGTCCTCCTGCATACTGGTTGGAGCGAAGAAAAACAATTCCCCATACTTCTGTTGATATGCCACTACGATCATCTGAGACTACTGTAGATTGAGGAACTCTTTCTCCATCTGGTCACGGAAACTCTTGGAAAGTACTTTTCAAAGAAGGCCTATTTGAATATGGCCCAAGTGATTATACGGTGCTTTGTTTCCAAATATGCTCTGGTCGAGTTCCACCATCCATTGGCTTCTTCCTTCAGCATATGGGTGATATATAATACTTTCTCCTCATCAGAACACTGTAGCAAGCGAAAGTTCTTTTCCATCTCAGCTATCCATTGTGCTGGCCATAGTGGTTTCCCTGACTTTTCCATAAAAGTTGGTGGCTTTAACTTTAGAAATCCATCCACCGCTCTAGAAAGACTACTCTGCCCATATGGTGCCTGTCCATACGGTGCCTGACCATACCATTGCGACTGATATGAGTAACCACTCTGATATACTCCCTAATATCCACCATGATATGCACCCTAATATCCACCCTGATCCTGGTTAGGGGTGGGTGTCCTAGTAACCTGCTGGGGAAACGTGTTGTGTTGGTTCGATTGTTGTTGTTGTCCCTCAGTAGCTGTACTAACCCCCACTGGTACCGTATTTGCATTTTCTGTGTTTGTGGGTGTCATATTTGTAGGTGCCGGTACAGGCCCAGGTGGCCTAAACATCTTCAACATTTCGTCGAAGAACTTCTTCTGTTGTGCCCCATGTGGGTGACCAAATTTGCCACTATGGTCTCAGAGTTTGTGTGTGTTTGGCCTGGCAATAGAGCTTCTTCATTGCTTCCTACCTGATTTCCACTCCCATTAAGAGGGTTGTGCTCTTCCCCATTTTCCCTCTCTTCATTTTCTTCAAATTTTTCTGTTCCTGGATCCCTTTCCATTGGAGGTGCTCTTGAGTGACGACATCTGTGAGGAATTCTGCGACCATTTCCTCTCACCATTGTAGTCTATTGGAATTTTTACGATATCTGAATGCATTAAGCACATATGAGACAAATGAAATAATTATTCAAAACGATATTATTCAGTCTCAATATATGCACTATAAAAAATTATTCATCAATAGAAAAGGATGGAAACAAAATTTTAATTTTCTTGGAATTTTTTAGGCAAAATTGCCTATATTCCGGTCGTACCATACCAGTTTGGAGACCTGTAGGAATGGCTCGGCCGGTATGGGAAGCGGTATAAAATTTTCAGCTTCCCGAGAGGTACTTATCACGGTACCAGTTTTACCTTGAGTGAGAACGGTATGCTCTGCGGTACATACCGGTCTCGGTACCGTAAGAGATACCGGTCTGACTCCCCAAACCATGAGTGAGACCGTTATGACCAAAAAAACTTAAAAATCATGATTTTGGCTTATTTCTCACTTTTCTTTTTTGGTTTTCAATCCGGTGGCGATTCTTCTCCGAGTTAATGAGTCTCTATAGTCTAACTGGTGTTCCTAGGAGCGATTCCTCTCGACCAAGAGTACCAAACTCGATTCCAAGGTGAGTTCCTCCTCCTTTTCCTCTCTTTGAGAAAAAATCTCATCGTTTTTCATGCCCAAAACTTAATTTTTCTTGATTTGAGAATTTTCAACCATAGAAAACTTCTTTCTTTGTTTGAGAGGGGTTCTTGGGGTCTCAATGAGCAAAACCCCTCAACCTATTCGAAGTTCAATCGATTGGTTTGGGAGAAATCCCAAAATTTCAACTTTTTAACCTAGGTTTCTAGGTTTTCAAAAAATTAAAAATTTGTTGATATGCATATATTTTCCTTGTCTTATGTAAAATTGTTAATCATGTAATGGCATTGTGTCACTACGTAAGTCCTCCTACCCATATTTGGGTGAGTTTGAGGCTTTTGTTCCATTTTCTGCCGTTATACTGCCGAAATTTCGAGAATTTTCCCTCACGTTTCTCGTATTTTCCTTTGCTTAACAGTTTACAACATGTTTGGGCATCGTGGTGCGGGTAAATGATCTTATGCGCCATGTATGCATAGGCCACACCCTCCTCCCCGCCTCTATGATGAGAGATTATTTCGGTCCGAGGCTGTAGAGTCATGTTTTCTATGGTTTTAAGGCAAAAGCATTGAGTCTGGTCGCTTTGTGAACTTACAGCACCTATACCGATTTGATGTTGAGGCCGCTTTTGGGGCGATGGGATGGTTGCCCATTATTCAATATGAAGAAACCACACGTCCCAATTTGGTAAAACAGTTCTTTGCAAATCTAGAGGTAAAGGGAATCCAAATGATTGGGAACATGATAGGGATCTTTGGATTACCAGCGTTGTGAAAGGGGTGAGGATCTCTTTCACCACAGCTAAGTTGGCAATACTTCTCGGGATCCCAGATGACGGCGAGCTCGTCTACTGTCCACCCAGAGGAAAATGGTATCTCACTGAGGAGATGAGAGTAGCGATCGCGATCAGATTATGTTATCGGGTAGGATCATGCTAGCAGCGAACCTTCGTCCAGTGCCTCGCTTATACTGCTGTATCATACAGTATGATATCATCCCCCAGAGCGGTCATTATGGGGAGGTGTCTGAATTGACCTAGTACATTACTTACTGTGTTACTACCAGGCACCGAGTCTGTCTGCCTTACCTGATTATCCGCACAATAATCCATGCTGCAAGGCCCAATGTAACAGGCAATCTTCCCTATGCTAGGTTGATTACAGAATTGCTGCACCGCTTAGGGGTGGACATGTTCGGCGAGACAGCTTATGAGGTCACCATGACCTCTAATATAGATGCAGAGACTATCTACAAGATGCAAATGGATAGTCTGGAGCTTAGCGACGAGGAGCTACTGGCTCGTCCTCTTCCACCTAGGAACAGGGCGGCAGCCGCAGCAGCTGCAGCAGAGGTAGGGGGTGGTGAGGATGCGCACATGGAGGACATCCCTGCACCTGCACCCCAGCCTACTCTAGTAGCAGGACCATCTCAGCCTCCTCCAGATACAGTGATGAGCATGTTCATGGAGATGCGAGATGTTCAGCGAGAGATGAGTCATGACCTACGGCGTCTAGCTCACAGCCTACGGGTCACACAGGACCAGGTTCATTGGCTTAGAGAGGCTTACGAGCGTGATTATGATATCACTTATCCAATTCCACCCAGGCCTCCAACTCCACCATAGTCTGATCTTGTCTCATTCATTTATATATATACGATTTATTTTGTTAACAGAGTAACTGCCCAACTTCTGGACTGTACTCTGTCGTACACTTTATATTTTCTTTATGTTCATATTATTACATGGTTATTTGGTTTTCTCCCTAGACATCAATGCTTATAAATTTATCCTTCATTAAATACTATGTTAACATCTTCTCTTAAGTCTCAGGCATCAAACAAGCTTATGGTGTGTTTTTATTAAAATTTTTAATTTCCTATCTCAGTTCATTGGACACAGTTAGATGCAGAATAGTTAGTTAGACAGAGCCTAAGTGCTCTGATACCAAGTTGTCACATCCCAATTCTGACTGAACCAGAAGTGTGAGTGAACTGTCTCCAAACCACGGCTCACACCAGGATCTCAATAGACCGTGTCAATAAACCATTCCAAGCAAACCAACCATAATCAAAGAGTAACAAATAGCAGCGGATTTAAATAAATAAATGAACTGAGATTTCTATTTGTAATTAAATAATTATCCAGTTATGCCATCATCCACAACCATAAATAATAATTTATTACATTATCTATACCCAACTGAAAGAAAAAAAATACTCCTTAAAGGAACACCCAGAAAGAGCACTCGCATGAGGCGTTAGGCTCGTCCTCTACTGCCTGTGTGTCAATAGCAGCTACTGTCCCATATGTTGGGGCAGAAATAAAGTCTTCAACCGTATAACCTGCATCAAGATCTAAAAAAGAGAATATATATATTCGGGTGAGCTCACAACTTAGCTCAGTAAAACACAAGACCAATGCAACATACAAAATGCATGAGATAACATTACAATTGGGTCAGGTATAACTTACAAAATGCTATGGTAAGGTTTGACGGCCACCGCACCTCCATGCACGAGAGTGTGAGCACACTCAACAGTCAGGCTCCGATCCACACTACTGCTGTTGCCCCACATCACTCACTACGGTATAGAGATAGAGCTAGAGTCTAACGGGCAGGATGATCCACCATCCCACGTCCTCCTCCTGATACCTTACACCGCACCAACACCTAAACCCCTGTTGGCAAGAGCTTGCAAGTGGGTTCCATTTCTAATCATTCCTATATGTCAATACAGTTTCTATCGCCCTACCCCAGCACAGCTCCCTATGACAGAGAGATAGGGCTCGAGTCTGGGGCGCAGGCAGAGCCACAATCCCACGTCCTCCCCTTGATACCCTATTCACACCAAGCCCGCTAAGGTGGACGACGATACGAAAAGGTGTCAGTGTGAGGATATATCCAGGGCTCCACTCCCCTTCACATTCCACACACTAACAAAAAACAATCACATGCCTAAACAAACATCATCCTAGCATACGAATATGCATAAACAAATAATAAAATTTAAATAACTAGATGGCATGTGAAATGCACAAGCAACAAATAATAATTACAGAAACATATATGATCACAACGGTTTACTATTATTTAGTTACTTAGGGTTTGGGGTCTTATCCCTTACCTGACGCGTGATTGCAAGTTCCCTCTACGTCATAGAGTCCACTCACGCTGTCTACAGGTCCTACAAGATCATATTTATAGATTAGGATTTGGTTGCTACGGTTCCAATTGGTCAGAACCAAGTTTGGCCAAGCAAATAGGGTTCGGTAAGTATACCGGTTGCAATACTGGTCTCAGTATAGTGAGACCGATATGTGCTGCGGTATATACCGGTCTCGATACCAGTCTCAGTACTAGTCTTAGTACACTGCAGCCGGTATATGCCTACGGTATATACCGCAGGACCATACCGCAGGACTTATTATCCAGCCGGTATGCCCGACAGTATGGGTCCGAGAGCCCAATCTCGGTGTAAGACCCGCACTCCGTAAACTCGGTCTAAACCTTGGTTTTGATGTCGTGACAGGTCTTCCGATCATCACCGGGCCAGACGGGACAAGCGGATGACAATCAGGTATGAAATTAGACCAAAGACGATCGAATCAACATGATTTTATGTTGACCGGTCGATGGTACCGGTCTTGGTACCGGTCGACCGGTCAGGTCTGCGCAGCTAAGTGTGGAAATCCGGAAATTGACTTCTGAGGGTCCCACTTTCCTGATTTCGAATCCTAAGACTTTCCTAATCCTAATAGGGTTACTAAACCCTAATTCTAGCCTATAAATACACCCTTAAACCTCCTCAAATCCTTTCCATTGTCTCTCACAAACCCTAGAGAAAAGAAAGAGGTTGGAAAGGAGAAGGAGCTAGGAAGAAGAAGAAGGTGCCGCCATTACCGTTCGACGACGCTCACGCTACGCCAGTCAACGGTAAGTGTTTGAATCAATCTTCTTACCCTAGGTTAGTTGTGTGGGTGGATCAATACCGTGCACAGTAGGTATTGATCTAAAACTCTAAATTGGCCAATAAACCCTAGGTTGCCGTCAAACCCTAGATTCGAGTTCCGAGATGATATTCATCGAATCGAGACTTGAATGAGTTGGGGATAACTCTAACTCCAAGTTTAAACTTTGAATGAATAGGAGAAACCTTGGAAATCCATGGAGGATGATCGACGGCAGTCGAAAAACCCATGTATGGTCTTCCAGAGACATACCGGTCGACTATACGGGTTGCATATAGTGCGACCGGTATGTTGCCACCGGTATCCCTCGAGAGGCTGGTCTGTGGGGACCGGCTAACCATACCGGTCGCCAGTCTTTCCCACAGAGCTGCAACCGATACATGCCACCGGTCAGCTCTGTGAGGGTATTTTGTAACCATGTTGGTTTCCGACCAACATGAACCCCTAAGCAATATATTCTAATGAAACCCTAATAATATTGTAGGACTTTGTAACTTTCCGTTTGGATCTTGCGACGTTGAGCAAGCTAACAAACGAGCGTCAGGTAAGGGAATCTGACCTAAACCTAATAATTAATGGACAGTAAGTTGTTGTTAATCACCTGAATATCTATGATGTGATGTTTGTGCATATTCACATGCCATCCTTTACTTTCAGTTATTATTATTGTTCATGCATTGATAGGATGTGATTGTTAAGCATGTGATTGTTTTCGTTAGTGTGTGGAGTGGGGCATGGGCCTGGGATCGCTCCTTACACTAGCACCTTTTGTAGTATTTTGTCTTAACATGCTTGGTACGGGTGGGGCATCAGGGGAAGGTCGTGGTACGGTGGTCTCCGATATTGATGTTGGCCTGGCCATGGTTATGTGGCACTGTGGTCTCCGAGTTGACGCTGGCTTGTCCACAATGCTTTAGCTCTATCTCTATGCCGTAGGGAGTTATGTTGGGATAGGGTCTGCCTGCGTATTGTATCTATCCTAGTGGGTTAGATGCGGATAGGGCATCAGGGGAGGTGTGGGAATGCCTTAGCTCTATCTCTATGCCGTAAACGGTTGTGCTGGGATAGAGCATACATTGATGACATATAGGATTGGTTAGTTGCGAGCCCAGTTTGTGAGCCCTAGCCAGTAGGGGCTTAGGTACTGGTATGGGTAGAGCATCAGGGGAGGTACGGGGGTATCTTAGCTCTATCTCTATTCCATGATGGGTGCATGTGGGCCAATGGGGGTGTGATCCATGAGGTGTCACACACTCGTGTATAGAGGTGAGGGGGGCCACCAAACCTTTCTATAGCACATTGCAAACTTAAAACCGGACCACGGCATAAAATGATTGTTACTCATGCATAATATTGTGAAACTGTTCGATTGTCTTCTTGAGAGCTAAGTTGTGAGCTCACCCTTTATGTACACATTGTTTTAGATGTTGATGCAGGTTACACCGTTGACGACTATGTGAACGCTCCGGCGTATGGTGACGTTTTCGCTTTGAGTGTACGGCGGGGAGAGGGACGAGCATGAGGCTTCATGCGAGTGCCCTTTCTGCGTGTACCTGTGATCGAATTTTTGTTTATTCGTTTCAGTTATTTTCGTTTGATATTAAAGGGATGTAAAAGATATTTATTTTATGTTTGGATTTGAATAATTGGATACTTATTTAATTATCAATAGATACTCAGTTCATTCTATTTTAAAGACTTTCGTTGTACTATTATATTCTGATTGTGGTTATGTGTGATGGTTTGTATGAGTGGACACGGCCTATTCGAGATCCTGGTGTGAACCGTTGGTTCAATGACGGTTCACTCACACCATTCTGGTTGGATCAGAATTGGGGTGTGACACTCGGACCTCCCTCTCCCGTCAATCATTGGCTTGGTTTTTAAGGTTCTTCCTAAACCATTCTAAGGTCCAAATACTTGTTTAGTCATCTAGGTTTAGACTATTTCGTCGCATCCTTTTCATATTGGATCTCAATGAGAACTAGGGTTTTGGGGTTCTAGGATTTTGGATCGTTACACCGTTTCACGGCTTCGATCCGAAATCCTAACATCAATATAGGGGTTGAGCACTTACCGGTGTTTGTTGAATGGCGGTGCTCTCCTCCAATGGAAAAATCCCCCTTCTTGCACAGTCTCCTCCCTCCTTGCTCCTTCTCAAATCTCTTCTAGACGGTCTAAGGTTTGAGAATGTTTGGAAAGGATCTAAGTAGAAGGAATGATGTGTGTATATATAGTGGGAGACCATTCTAGGAAGGTCTCCAATGTCTAAAAGGTTTTGTAAACTCGATTCAGAGTGTGGGACCCGCTGGAGTCCGTCTGCACTCGAGAAATACATACCGGTTGCACATACCAGTCTCACTCTAAGTGAGGCCGGTATGTAAAAATTGCATTTTTTACATATCATTTCTCTTACCTGGATATCGTGGTTAGTCACCCAGCCTCGCCTTCCGGTCCAGTTATGATTGGGAGACCTGTCACAATGTAAACCATGAGTTAAATCGGGTTTTCAGAGTACGGTTCTTACAGGTGCTCTCTCATATGCAACCCTCACATGGCCGGATTTATCATACTTAGTCAACAATGTTTGTAAGGATACAGTGCAACATGGTCTTCTGATTTAAAAGACATCTTCTCTTCGGTTAAGTGCTTTTTCGGATGCGATTGGGCATGCTGTGTGGATGATCCAAAGTCTACAAGGGGTATGCCATTTTTATAGGTGACAATCTTATTATTTCATGGTTTACGTGCAAGCAACCAATCATTGCTTGTTCTTTCATTTAGTCCGAGTATCATGCCATCGTCAATGCAACGGCTCCCGTCTGGTTAACCTCCCTCTTCACAGAACTTGGTATTCCATTGACACATCCAATGGTATTATGGTGGGACAATTTGGGCCCCACCTATCTCACAGCCAATCCCCTCCTTCATCTACGCACAAGGCATATAGAGGTGGATTTTCATTTTGTGAGGCTTCAAGTTTCCAAAAGGCTTAGGATCGTGCAATTTATTTCCACCAAGGATTAGATGACCGATATTTTCACGAAACCACTATCAAGGGGACAGTTTACGATTACAAAAGTTTCCCTTTTAAATTTAAAAATGTTCACTTCCCTTCCCTTTAATTCCCCTTTCAACCAATCATAGTCTATCACATTTACACACCAGTCCCCAAATAAAATACTGAAACTGCCTCTCCCATGTATATTGAGGTTTCCATGATGACTCAATGACTAATGTGCATTAAAAAAAAATTGGTTACAACTACATTTTGTAACTACCTTTGTTTTATTCAAATGGACCCTTATTTTTTGACATGGATCTAAACTAGACTGAATCAAACCCAACCAAGACCGGGCAACTTTCTTTTTGCCTTCCGATCCAGTTTATTTGAAAACCATGGTTAACAGAATATGAGCCAAGAGCTCAAGCTAAACAGGATCAATTTATTAGTTGGGTTTGAAAATGTTCTCCAACCAGTTTGAGTAAGGTTCGTGGGTCAAGTTCAGAACATCTAAAATCATGGACCACCTGGGCATCAAAATCCAAACTGATCCTTTTGAGCACACATGTTTTGGCACCTTTTGTTGTATCTTTTTCAGCCATTCACATCAACAGATAAAATGTAAGTGTTCATCTTATCATTTTGACTTCTGGGGATAACAAATCTCTTGGGTTTCTCGGGTGGAATACGTTATTGGAGTCCAGCACTTGGTCGACCACACATAACAGCATCAATTCCTTTCCTACTAACAACATCATCCGTGTAGTGGGCCCATATCAAACCTTTGGGCCCATCACACAAATAGGCCCAAAGAATGAGATGAAAACACGTGAAATGGTAGGGTCAATAATTTGACAATCAGCATTGTTGGCTCGTAATGGGCCTCCCAATGTGGACTTCTAATGATGCTGTTAGCTATGATGAACAGCCATGACTGCAACATGTGGCTAATGTACTGCAGAATCAATTGGAAGAGAATAGAAGATAGGATAGCAATATATTGGATGCAAGGTGCTAATAGATCAGGTAGACTAGTAACAGCATGGGCATATCTCTGCTTATTGGCCAGTGGAGCCAGCTAAACTTGTGTTTGCTTTGTATTTGACCATACTTCCTTTGTGCTTTATACTTAACACAGAAAATCTCCATTGGATGGTGTGATTCAAAATACATATTTGAAAGGTGAAAAATGGATTTTATATAATGGTGATTATGTGGTTGCAATGGGACGGAGGACTACTCCTTTTGGGGGATTTTTTTTTTAAGACAAAAAGTATGGAATAGCAATCCCCAAAGCCACTCCCATATCGCTTGAGTTCATCAAGTGGAATTTAATTTCCACCCCTTGACTTCATTCTTCTTTTTTTTTTTTTTTTCTTTTTTTTTAATTAACATTAGGGTTTGGTTTAGTATAATGAAAATTAAAAGAAAGGGAAGTGAAAATTTTCAAATTAATTTATAAATTATTAAAAAAAAAATTTAGACATTATCTAATATGATTGTATAAACCATCTAAATTTTTTTACTATATTTAGTAGTAATACTTTTGAGATGTAAATTTTATTTTACTTTTCAAATACAAGGGATTTGGTTGCAAAGTCAAGTGTAAGTTAATGGCCAAATATGGAATGATTTGGAATTCATTACAGAGTCATGTGATAGCATATAATTTAATGACTACAAAGTTTCTTTTTTAAGTTTAATTTCACTTCCCTTCCTTTTTGATAAGAATAAATAATGTCGGCACATAGATGCCCGACACGCGTCACGGAGATAGATAACATATACCATGGTGGCGCAATCTGTCCAATCAGCTACAGAAGGTGTACATGCCACCATGGCCAATGTAACTGACTTCGTGACTATTCAGTGGTTCATAAATGACGATTTACTATAAACAAGAACTGATCAAAAGCACCTAGGAAATGGTCAAAGACAGAGAGGCCAAGAACTAACTCCTTCCTCTTTATAAAACGATCCATGAACCACAAGGTAAATGATCAGATTTCTGAGACCCAATTTCCCTCTTTCTATGATTAACATTTGTTTTATTGATTGACTTAGGCACTAGAATAGTCTCTCCGAACACAGAGTTTGGGCACTCTTATGCTTGCCCTTTTCATCATTTGTAGCCTAGGTCCTACCATAGAAGATCAATTTAGATTCTCTTGACAATACCTTTAATTCTTCTTGCAATCAATCAAAGTTTGAAACTCATCAATCTGCTTACTCATAGTACTAGTACTGTTCCTTCCATGGATGTTGCCCCTGTAATTCAAGATATTCTGCACTTGGGGTCTCTTGTTGTAATTGTCAGTTCTGCCATTGTCCTAGGATAGTTAATGGCTTAGCCGACTACTTTTCCAGGAAGGCCATGTCTATTATGTGTAAGCCAGTTTGGCTACTTTCCACTACTTAACTCTCGGAACTTGTAACGGCTTCATTATCCAATGAATAAATTCTTTTCCAACCAGGATAAAAAAAAAAAATCAAAGCCTAAAGGACTGTGTATGTATTAGATTAGGAATCCTAATGAAACACCCAACACTTACCCAATGTCAGGCAGTGAGTAGTTGTTTTTTTTTTTTTTTAACTTTTTGGTTTGAAGAGAGTTTTGGTTTGATAATCTCAGATAGAAAAGTTAGGCAATTCTAGGATTCTTGAACTAGGGTTTCATGCATCAAAGTTGAAGTTCTTTGTAACAATGGCAGCGGACGACAACGACGGTGGAGATGAGCAGTTACCAATATCGGGGGGGGGGTTTGATTCACCCCCTTCGTTGCTACAAAAGATTCACCCCCTTCGTTGCTACAGACTCTTTTGTTTGATGTATGGACTCCTTTCTTGAAGGAGAATCATAATTGAAGCTTGGTTCTCAATGGATTAAAGACCCTATGCCAGTGTCTTAAGAACGTGTTTCTCAGTCCGGTTTAAAGACCACTGTGACAGTAGCAGTCGGGGAGCTGGGATGATCTTTTGTATCTGCAGTAAAAGGTCCAGGCTTCCCAACATCGATCAGTTACCTGATCCTATGGTGGATGGGAAGATAACCTGTGTTACCATCCCCCAAGAAGCTTATGAAAGGCAAGTTAACAAGCACCAGTTTCAACTAATCATTTAATCAATCGTCTGAATACTCGAGGCTTATTAGTAAAAGAAAACTAGCAATAAGTCTCTTCTTCATGGTGTTTGATTCAGTTCGAGTTAGTTTCCCTAGGTAAGGGATTCATGCTGTTCCGCTTTCATCATGAAGTGGACATGGTGCATGTATGGAAGAGAGGTCCTTGTTGGGTGAAGGGACAGTCATTGCGATTCCAAAGATGGAGGCCAGACTTTAATGTCAACTACCAAACCATCTCACATCAGTTACAATGGATCTAGTTCCCAAATCTTCCGCAAGATTATTGAGACGAAGCAACATTATTATCATTGTCTAAAATGGTGGGTCGACCAATTTCGATTGATAAAAAGACTCATCATTCTACCTTAGGTTATTATGCCAAGATTTGTTTGAGTTGAACCATGCAAATCCTCATATTAAGGAAGTGTTGGCCGCTTGTAATAAATATGGTACGAACACTTAATTTTTATACAAACAATAGATTATTTATGAGGATCCTCTGGTACGATGGTCGAAGTGCCACAAATTCGGTTACTTGGCTGCAGTCTATAAGCAATCAACTGTGGACCCAGTTGCTGCTCATATCGATGGTCCAGTTGCTGCTCCTATGGAAGATCCAACTGCTGTTCAAAATAAAGATCCAGTTGTTGCTCCTGTGGTAAACTTAATTGTTGTGCATGATGATGACAAAGTCAGGCAACTTTCAGAGAACCGAGGGGTTGACAGTCCCATTACCGTAGATTCTACTATGAATCTGGTAGCAAGATGTGATTCACAGAAAGTAGCAGGGGAAGGGCACAACCAACAATCTTGGGCCAATACGGTAGAGGCGGATAAAGAACGGAATGATGAGCCGGAAGAGGACACTGCAACCTCAGTTGGAGGTTCAGCTGGCTACTTAGAGCACTGAAAATAGCAACGTTGGAAATGGCATTAATAGTAGGATCACCTTTGCAAGTAGCGAAGGATGGTCAGTAGGTTTCAGCACCTGCGCAATTCCATTACAAACAATGATCAAGGTCGACTAGCAGTGGTAACAAATTCATAGTTGGTAGTGATTAAAGACCAATTGCTAAATGAAACTTCCCCGTTTCAAGTGGAAAACTAAAGCAAGAAAAAGCATGCTCAGACAGCATGGTCTCTGATAAGACTATATCGGAGGGAAAAATAAATTGGTTTGTTATGAAAGCCTTATGTTGGAATGTTCGTGGGATCTCCAACTCACGATCCAGACTGGTATTAAAGGGGATCCTCCAACAGCAGAAGTCGTTGTTGGTGCGTATAGCAGAACCAATGGTGGTTCAAGAAAAATTCCCAAACCTGTCTTTTCAGTCATTATTGTACAACGTGGAGTTCGTTCATAACAGTAAATCACCCAAGGCCCTACACATGCGGGTGATTTGGCAAGTAAGTATTTCCAAACCAACTATAGTAAAGGATATTGATTAGCAAATCACATTCTCTTTGGTGCTATCAGTTGAATTACATTTATTTAGCTTTATTCATGCCACTGTATTTAGAGCTAAAAGGCAGGATCTATGGATGGACCTAGTTTCGGCTATAAATCAAGAGATCCTCATGTTAATTTTAGAGGACTTTAATGCTTTTTTTTTTTTTTTTTTTTGCTAGAAGTCCGATATTTTTTTATTATTATTATAAGGAAAAAAAAAGATAAAAAATACAACTAAAACCCTACTGGCAACCCACCTACAACTTAAAAGCCATAGTAGAAAGCCAATAGCAGAAGCACAAAGAAAGCAAAACCCATTCTATACAAAAGATAAAAACAGACTATCAACCTGCACCCTTCCTACTATGGGTCACCCTTGGGGAAAAGGTAATAGATCTTCCAACCTAATTATGGTTCCCTACCACTACGGCAGCAATATCTTCAAGGTTCACACGAGATGGTTGACCAGCATCAACCCCATGCTGAGTCCCCCTACCAGTTGCTCGACCTTGATGATGCTTTTCTACTTCTGTAAAAGCCCTAGCAGCCACCTGCAAAGCCTCATCCATAGCCAATACGTCATCATAAACAACTTCAACCCGCCCTGGACTACTTAGGATAATAGTACCAGAAGGAACCCTCTGATAGGGTAAGCCCCTACTACAATCCTTTGGGGCCACCATATGTAATCCAGAGACAGCCTCAATCCACTTACCAAAGACAGCCTTAGAGTCCTACACTCACCGTCCTTGACTCCAAAATCATCATCATCTTTAGCATCTGCCCAACGACCCACTGTAGCTCTTGAAGGACTAACAGGTTTCGGTATCTCAGATGGCCGCACCTCCATATAGGACAGTCCCCCAGGAGGTATCTATTTACTAGTAGGCGTCCCATCTTGATTCCTAGCATTAGGTTACAGATTCTCCTCCTGACTCTGCCTACAAGAACCAGGTTTATGACCAAAGGTACCGCACTCCCAACATCTGACAGGAGCCTCTTCGTACTCTATTCTCTGTTCAAAAAGAAATTGTCGACCACCAACAAGGAGTTCAACCATAACTTCTTTCGGCTTTGGACCTCCAATCTGCATCTCTAGACAGAACCTAGCAAAAATGACCAACAACCTTGTTTTTAGTGTTGTTATCCAGAAAGAGAGGTCTGCCCAGCGCTTTCCCTATAGAAAAAAAATATGATCTTCATTCCAATTCTCAAGATCCCGTTCAGGTAATCTAACCCATTGCCGGTAATGGCTTACTTGTTCCTTAATAACATTAAAACCTGGAACCCAACGTTTGGTATTCTATTGAATTTTCATGAGAGCCTTCTTTTTTATTCTACAAAAATCTCCTTTCGATTTGATTTTGATTGATTAAAGAGCTGAGCGTCGGTCTGATATACGAAAAAAGATGTGCTTCCAAATAGTAGTTTGTGTGAAAATCAGGGCGCTAGAGGTGCCTGCTATCACCTTTTCGATGTGATAGCCCCAATCTACATACGATTCACACGAGTTTCATTTTGTCACTGATGAACGATTCTTCCTTTGTTGAGATAGAGTCGACAGGCTAAGCATCAATTAGATCGCCTACGAACAAAGTATGCAAAAAGACATTTGAAACTCATTTCTGTGGCTGATTGATTCACAAAATGAACTCCTCCTTCAAGAGAAAAGGGCGACAATAAGACAAATTGAATCAAGAAATAAACTTTGCCAGGAGAAGGAGCAAGATAAGGATAAGGAGAAGAAGGGCCTCTTTTCTTATAACGAATCTGTTCCTCCAAGCAACGGCTAGCGCAAAAGCCGTTGCGCGATAGCGCATCCGTTTTCTTGCCGAGTAAGGAGTGATATCGCACGTGGTTGAAAAGGGTTCAAAAGGAATCAAGAATCGGAGTGTAAAGCGGAAAGGGATTGACTTGGTTCACTGATAGTCTCACTCGCATATCACCCGCTGGTGGATCAGCCGCTCTTCCCTTTCCCTCTGGATTGTGGTTCATCCCTCACCTGATCTACGACCACGCTCGCTTGTGTACTTGAGCCCTCTCTATTTGATATTATTTTCTTTATTCGACTTGTCTATATGATCCCGTTGTATATGAACTCGACTCGCACTAGTGACGCTGTGCATAACACATTTTCGAAAGCGCAGATGGATGCTTTTTATTGCCAGTTTTAAGTCTGAACTTTTTGAATATGAACCTTGGCCATGGCCACCACCTTTTGGTACATAGCTGCCACCTCTGCATCTCTGATGACAATATCGTCACCCAAGATAGCATAGGTAGTAAACTGAGATCCCAGATCCACTAACTCAGCACTCAACCACACGGTGTTGTGTGTGCTAAAGTGAATAATGGCCAGGAACCATAGAAAGCAAGTGGCTATCCCATGCCGAATGCCACCATACAGTGACCTTCTCGGCGATGGGCCTTAGCTCTAAACATATTGGCTATAAGCCCAGAGCCCACCCAAGCCGCTGCAACAGCAGAGCCGAATACACCGATTAACATCTTTCCAAGAAGCATAGCCGGAAAGGTATCGGTTGCGGCTTTGAGATCAAAACTAAACTAATGATTAAGACCCACAAGTAGGTCCCATCCATGGGGATCCACTGAAGTGTATCCATGGCCCAATCATGGGCTGGTTTCAATAAAGACTATTTAAGCAGATTCCAAACACAGGAAGCTTTCCAGCTCCCTCCATTTTCTCAGCCAAACGGCTTATGATCAATACTAACGTGGAGTTGTCATATGCTCTTGATCCACTTGTGAACACAATGTCCATAACTTCCACCGACATTCCAACTACTCTGAATGGGTTCATCTAGACCACTAGGGATAGGTGTGAAAGCTCCCTACATCCAAAAAACACACCCGCACAGTCAATCAATCCAAAATTAGTTAACCAATTAGACAGAATAGGAGAGCTAACTTCTTCTGTCATGACCCTAAACCAGTCATACGGAGTAGCTAACTCAGCTAAAAATGCTTTCCAAGCATTTTTCCCCCATCTACTTGAACCTTTTTTTAAGGACTGAGGCTCTGAAAGAGTTGGTCTCCAGCGGAAACCTATCTCCATAGGTTTCGTTAGGTAAGATGGAATATATCTCTCAAACAAAGGGACTGCATACTCCTTGTAGAGCTCACCGAGCCCTTCGAGCAGTTCGTCGACTTCTACCCGTTGAGCTATCCCTTTCAAAGGATACCTGTTCCGAACCAACAATATCAACTTAGAAATGGAGAAGAACGACAGGTCGAGTTGGATAAGGCGGTTAGCCTTGTAGTCTCGCATCCTGATCATCCTATGATGGAACTCCGGGATGCAGCGAGGTATACCATCTCGAGAAAGTGAGATTGATACAGCCTGGTAAAAACCAGCCTCCATCCCTAGAAGAGTCGTATGAGGCGGAAGCTCTACGTACGGTTTTGAAGCCGAGCCTTTCCAGCAATGGGGCCTAGGGACCGATATGATGAATGGTTTAGGTAGGGCGGCCGGCCTACTATGGGCACCTGTAGGATTAGTGCGTGAGACCGCGATCCACAAAAGCATGGGACTCACCATTGACTTGGGAATGGAGAGGGGAAACATAGCATGTCACAAGAGCGAGGCGAGGTTTGGAACTGCGCCTACTGCGAGAGGGACGCCTCTTGAGCCGGGCTTTATGAGATGAGGCCTTTTGGAGAAGCCAAGTCAATTTCGGGCCACCAAACCCTGCAGCTGTTGAGAAGGCCAATTGGAGTAAAGGGAAGCGTGTATGTTGTCACACTCTTGGCCTTCTAAAGGTGCCTAAAGGACAGGCCAGACGTAGCAGAGGGACGACCCTAGAGTGGATTTCCCACCGATAGGGGGACAGGATACGACCATCTCGAGGCACATCACGACCTACAGGCAATACCGGCGAGCCCCGGGAAGGCAACCCGATTGGGAGTCAGAGGATCCATAGTACCTCCAGCCTTCCGGACTTCATATTCATCATTTTTGAAAGTGGGGGGAAGGGATCTCTTTTCTGCAATGGAAAAAAGCGGAGCAAATTTGACTCGGCACAACTTAACGATACATCCAATGCCAATGATCTGTGCCTAGAATGCGTTGCGTCATCTCTGCTGACGAAAGCTATACAAGCAACAATGAACACGATCTGACCCAGAGCTTCTCATTCATTACCTCTTTCACGACAAGGTTTTTCGTCCACATCAGTTGAAGTGGCAGAATGCCCCCCCTGAGTCAAAGGGGGAGCTTCTGCACCTCTCTCAAGAGATACGATTCGGTATCTGAATCGGCTGAAGGAGAGTGAAGAGGCGGCTACTCTCCCAGCCCACGGAAAGCCTCTTCCAGCAGTCGGCTCCTAGCCCCACAATCAGAATCAAACAGGATGGGGCAAGGGGAGGCTTTCTCCTAGAAACCATAGTTGGATCTATGGCAAAGCGGAGCCTCCAGAGGTATGGCGGCTTGTATTGTGCCATCATTTAGGATTCCCGACCAATTTCGGCACTAGTTAAATGGGGTGAATCACCCAGATCTTGAATCTACTAGTAGATCATCAACATAGGGGCCCAATTCATTCTCCAGATAAGTTGGGAGCTAGGGCAGCCCGCGCGTGGCCCAGCAAACTACTTACTCGTTTAGTTTAGGGCGACCCCCAACTCTGAACCAAGAATCAAGGGCCCCACTGTAGCTAAAGGCCCCTAATAGAGTCAAGGAAATGGTAGTCGTAGATCACAAAGAATCAAGTCGCCTACTGAATCCGGCGGGGCTCAGAATTCCCTCCAGAACAAGTTGAAAAACTACAGCACGCGCGTTAGCGCAATAGTGCTCTACGACCAGCTTGATGGAGCCCAAGTGCTTGCTGGATTCACGCACTAGCTGATCTACGACCACCGTTGCACAAACGCGCAATGTTTTCTTGCTGGGCACTAACGCCTTTTTTTTAATAGGGCTAAGGCTTTGCTTTTCTTGCTAGGCTAACGCGCACCCCGTATATAAAGGTTAGGCGTTTTCCTGATCTACGACCACCCTCCATTTGCTGGGCTGCTAAGCCGAAGAATTCTCAATAGGATATACAGGCGCTCTTGAGCCATCATTCGATCATCAATTGCTGGCTGGGAAGAGGAGTTTAGAGCCTTCCAATGAGGGAACATAGGATCGATCATCATGCGAGATAGTAGGACGTAGGATAATAAAAAAAAGGTTAGGGTGCTGTCAATTAAGTCAATCTGGGATCCCGGTATTGGACTTAGGCCGATGCATTTTTTTATAATCATGCGAGGTGTATAGGAATGATCGCAAGGTGTATAGGGGTAAGGGTGTATAGGGATAATCATGCGGGGAGAGTTTGGTAACCGAATCGGCTACCGATCTTTGACTAAGCGCATGGATGAAGCTATGGTCTTAGCCTCAGCTATAGATGAATCGATTAGTGGCTTATAAGGGAGAAGTGACTCATAGACTTCCCAGCTCCACTCCTTTTCAGGAAGATGCGTTTATACGTTTAAATAGGACGTAAACCCCCGGCCCAGATGAGTTCGGCATAGCTCATACATGTTGCAGGTGGTTTATGCCCACTTTAGGAAATTTCCATGTGCTCATAGATCGTCATTACTCGGTAGCGGATCTTGGATCTATTATCGGAACCGGCGTTACTGTCTCTATTTCCATTACCCATGTTTACATTGGTGCTTCTTCCGATTCAGCCTCTATCCCGACCTCCGAGTCTCGGTCTCCAAGAAGAGGAGAGCTAAGCCACGGGAACTAGAATTGCTTTAACAAGATCGACTGGGGTTGGTTCACGGTTAACGGGATGGATAGAGATCAATCAATTCAAGGAAATGAAATTGTTGAAGGCTCCATCAGGAGTCGGTCAACTGGCTTTGTCCCTGTTCTTGTGGCTGAAATTCCTTACCTCACCTTTGCTCTCTTTACTCCCTTTCCCGTATCGGGCCCTGACGAGCCCCCTCGATTTCTATCTGTCAATGGCAAGGAGACTTTCATTCAATCAATGAGGTCAACTTCTTATGATGCTTCCACCCAGTCAACGAGCTTTTTATTTGCTACAGAGTGGTCATAGATCAGGGCGCAGGAAGTCAAAATGAAGGAGAAGGACAGGGGTTGCTAGGTCAGAAAAGTGATAACTGGAAATTCTCCCCAAGTAGGAATTGAACCTACGACCAGTCAGTTAACAACTGACCGCTCTACCACTGAGCTACTGAGGATGAACTCCCTTAAGGAAGCCGACTCTCGTTCTTTGGACAAACCTATCATTGCCTGACCATTAACTCTTGTTACTCTTCATCTCCAGATTGACATTAAAGTTTCCTGGGAAAAAAAAAAACGAAAGACAAAAACCCTTTACCAAGGGTAGTCATTTCGAATTTTGCATTAGCTCCCCATTGCTCTGATAGTAACCGAGCCAAATCCTTCTGCAACATCCCTTTCGTAAAAATCCTTCCTATGAAAACCAATTTGTATTTTTCCAATTGACTGGCATATACTGCTTATGGCAATATAACCTTCGTTATTCCATCTGATACAACAGGGTCAGGCAAGGCAGAAAGATCTGGTAGTCTAGAGGCTACTCCAGCAAAACTACACTGCCCAGTTGGAGGCTAATCAGGAATTGCACTACCCACACCCAAGCCAGAAGGCATATTCCCATATGAACTAGCACTATTACTTACGCCCAGATGAACCACCCGGGGTGGGTTGGAGGAGGACACTGGTCGCTTACCTTTTTCTCTGCTAGATCCCTTATGACGTTTCCTTGAATTCCTTCGACTTCCCAAATTGGTAGGTACGCCATCCCTCACACTAGATTTCGTAGTATTAGATTGCTTACCTAAATTAGGCAAGGCATGATTCTCAGAAGGAAACCCCAACAAGGGCCCAAGATCTACCACCCTTCTTTCTATAAATGGATCGTCCAACATGGCACTTCCCGTAGTCGGAGCTCCCTGGCTTAATGCCGACGGTAATTGCACCGCCACACCACCCAACTGCAATCCAACCTCTGCACTGGGATGTGATAAAGGTAACGTACCCCGCAATAACATCTGTTGTGTTCTACCAGCAGAGTAAGATGGCCCTACATGATTAGAGATCTCTATCGTTATTGGCACTGGGAGCTGGGACGATGTCGCCGCTGATGGCACTGAAGGAACACTACCATCCCTTGTCATAATAGAATTAAATCTAACTCCAGCATTAACCGATTGGTTCGAAACACTAAGGGTGTCTTTGGTTTGTATTATATAATGTATTATAGAATATATTATGAAATTTGTGATTGTTTGATATGATTTATAGTGTCTATTTATAATTAAAATAAATTGATATAATCCATTATCTACAAATAGGTTAATAGTTGTTTATCATTATTAGAATAATATATTATTAACTGTTTATATCAATTAGAGATGAACCCGATAAAAACCTATTTGCTGCTGCTGCTGCTTCTTCGGCTCACTCGCGTCTCTCTTCCCTTTCCTCTCTCTTCCCTGCCGGACGCCACTCTCGTCTCTTTTCCCTGCCGAATGCCACAGGTATGTCTTCTTCTTCCTCTCTCTATGATTTCATTCGACTCTCATGTGATTTTTGTTTCTCTCTGCGAATTTTTTGACTCTCATGCGATTTCTTCTAATTCATTTGGAATTAACCCATACTATCTTTTTTGTTTTGTAGGAATGCCTTGTTCAAAGTAACAAGAATTGAAAATCTTGCCAATTGGGTATGATTCCTCTGAACCCCTTTTCTTCTCCTTGTTCATATTTTTCACACCCTGTAAAGGAATCTTTGAGAAGGAAGAGAAAGAGAAAGAAAGTGGGGGAGTTAAGGGAGAGCTACACCCTAAGCTATCTTTCTTCTCTTTTTTTTTTTCTTTTTTATTTTTTATTTTTTTATTTTTTATTTTTTTTACCTCTCATTCATTATCTTTTCTTTGTTTCTTCTCATCAAAACATTTAATGGCAAAGTCTACATGTAAGCAACCTACTCTGCACATGTGAAGGGAGAAAGAGTTCTAGTTAAGCCGCTGCAAACCCTTTTTTTAAGTAAAAAAAGGGCACCATCCACAGGCCATTGGACAACCCAGCCTTAGCATTTTCACCCTTAGCCCTTTTTTATTTTTTACTTTTTTATTTTTTTATTTTTTTTTTATTTTTATAATATAAACATTGAATTGGCTTATCTGAATTTCTAAATACAACATCATTATTTTTTTTATTGGTGTGGTGTTTCAATTTCCTTCATTTGGTTGGAGATTTCCCCTATTTCATTGATATTGATTTATGAGAATAGATGAAAAATCATATTTGCTCCCTATGAGGCTTATGGTTCCCATAATTTCCTTTATTGATTTTCAAGTTTTCTGTAGGTTAATCTATTCTCTTCTATGGTTTTCAGGTTCATGGAATTGACCATCTGGTGATTCCAACAAGAGACTACATATTTGCCCCATCATTTGCAGCTATTACTCAAGCTGTTAACTTCATTCACAGTAAGTGGATCTTTTATGACCGTAACGTGAATATAGAGGTTCATTTTGCTGTTGTGACATGTTTATATTTTAAATGTACTTCATTCTATCAAAACAATGGGCTATGAATGACAATGGAAAGGTGATTCACAATGAGTGTTATCTTAATTGACCTTCTGTTTGATTTCTGTCCTTCCAACTCCTGGACACTGCTAGCAAATGTGTAACTGTTCTAAGATTTTTTATTTTTATTTTTTGTAAGAACTATTCTAGGATTCATACACCCCAACAAATTACGTTATAGTTTTATGAGTTGGAAGCACTATTAATTGGGATTTGTTCACTTTTTAAATGATATCAATTTCTGCATCTCAGCTGCATTAATTTTTTGCATCCAGTGGCTGTTCTTATATCAGGGAATAGGGCTTCCTCCCTGTTGGACTTTATGTTGTCATTGTTGGCAACTTGGTTGATGTGACAGTGTTTGTGAGCATTCAGTCAGAGAAATGAGGAGAGAGAGTGTCAGTGTAGGAGAGAGAGTGTCAGTGCAGTGGCACAGATGTGGTAACTTCGCTTGTGTGTTCTACAGTGTTCTACATGTGTTTCAGATGACTTACAATGAGTTAAATGACATTCTACATCAAGTTTGATGAGAGAGAATATGTGGACCCCACTGGTGATGTGGCACAGCTTCTCTGATGATGTGTCCAAGTTTCTGATGATGCGACAGTGTTCTTAAAGCTTTTTTGATCATGTTCATGTTTCTCATGTTTCTGGTGTTGTGGCATTGAAGAGAGAAATTCAAGAGAGAGAAAGAAGAGAGAGAATCAGAAGAGAGAGAAAGACGAGAGAGAAAAAAATGTGGGTGGGATCCACAGGTGTGGTGGTAAGGTGACATGCCAACACGGCAGCCCACGGCACTTGGCATGCATGCATGCAAAGTTTTGGGTTCAAATTTAAAGGTTTGATAGAGTTTTAACTTTGGGCCTATTTTTGATGGGTCCCGCAGCAGGTTCATGGAAATCCGACAGTGGAAATATGTAGAGCGTCGAGTTATCTTTCCAACGCAACTTGAATCACTCAATTCCGACGTCGGATGAGAGAGATATCGTAGTTTCTGTCGGATCGCTCGAAAAAGTCATTTCATAAGTTGTTTAGGGGCAATTTCGGCATTTCACAAGTTGTATAAGGGCAATTTCGGCATAAAAAGAGGAGAAGATGCAAGATCAGCGGTTGGATTTGAGCCACGATGCTCAGATCCACTTTGAATGGATTAGATCAAGGCGGGCTCGAATGTGGTGCGGCGGCAACGTCTAGATGCCATCCTGTGCAATATCATTGGCCGGTTGCAACATAATATCTTGAGTCGCAACGCATGAAGATGGTATCTAGATTTTGTGTGACGCAAGCGTAGTATCATGGAGGATCAGATCCAGATCGTGCGGTCTCGATTGAAGTAGATCGCGTCTGACGCTATTTATGCTGATCCAGCGGCGAGAAACAAATCCCTCTTTTTGATGATAATCCAACGGTTCTGGTTTAGATTCCGTCTCCGCCAATCAGGTCGTGACAGCGCATTGGTGGTGCGGCTACGGTGCAGCGCGGGTGCGTGATTATAAAAGGAAAGATTCCCTTTTGAATCTTTTGGTTGGCCGAACTTCAAACTGCCATAACTTCTTCATCCGAGCTCCAAATCAGTCCGTTCAAATTTCAGTTTTCATATTTTTTGATGCTTTATGCATTGAGCGCCGTTGGGAGTCGTAAAAAAGCTGAGAAAAATCGAAAATAGGGTTTTGAAGCTTAACAAAGGGTTTTTCTAGGATTTCGTGCCTGTGGGAGTGATCAATCACCAACTGCCTCTTCTTTGTGCATCAATGGAGTGCTAAATCCCTATGAGAGGTCAGTAGAGCTTTTATTTTCATATTCATGGTGATTATGGGTTGTGTGGAAGAGATTCGAAGCCTGTGGACAAGGTGTACTCTGTGAATCGATCTCTATCAACATTGAAGGCTGTTGAAGAGTACCTGAGGTCAGTGTGAAGCTCCAGAGATATTGTTGGCCATTCGAAAGCATTGTTTGTGAGATTCTCAATTCCTTATCTATTTATGCTTTCAATTTATTGTATGCTAGCGTAGGTGGAAATTGTTGAATACCTAGCTAGTGGGGGAAAATTGTAAGGCAAATTTATAAGCCTAAAAAATTATTATTTGCTTCCCGTGGGTGCGGGTTAAGCGTGGTGTGCAGCGTGTGCTGAACATTGGTACTTGATACCTGAATTCCTGGCACATGTGTGCCCTCTTAGTTTTATGCTGGGTAAATTGGGTGTATGTACTCCCTGCTGTGTAGACAACAAAAAGAAGTGTATTGAGTACCGTTGGGCATTACTCCGTGGACTAGCCATCACACACTATGTTGGTGAACCACGTATATCCTGTGTTGTGGATTGTTTTTATTTTCCTATATATTTTGGAGTGCGTGGAATGGCTTGCAGGATGGGTGTGCAAATCTGGTAGACCTGGCCACTGAGTGGTAGCGAGGTAGATTTGCATGCGCTTGTGTGTGTGTGAAAAGTTAGGTCTCTATCAGCTCTGGGCAGCAGTAAATAATTAAGGAGAATTTTCAGACACTGATTCACCCCCCCTCTCTCAGTGTCATATCAAGTTCAACACTCCCCACGCCCCACACCCCCACCCAAGAGAGGAAATAAAACAAGAAGCATGCACAAGGCAACCCTTGGTATAATAGAGGTTAATGGTGAAAAGGGAATGGTTAAAGATAATTATTTTGCATGCACAAGGCAACCCTTGTGCATTGACTTGTGTGGTGGACCTGAAGTGGTTGAGGCAAGGCTTGATACCTCAACCACTTCATTGAGATACGGAAGTAGGGCAGAACATTATGGGGTCTAAACTCAAGTAGGCAGCCTGGAGAGGTCACAATATGATATGAAAAGGTGAGCTTCAAGCCTTTGGTTATGAAGGATAACATAAGCTTCAAGCCTTTGGTTATGAACATTATGTGGACTCTTTCCTCTTGTGATAGCTTGGTGCTCTGCTTTAACTGGTTAATGCTTTGGTCAGAATTATGAATTATAGTGGGCATATAGATTTTTTAATTGGCTGAAGTCTACTGATGGGTGCCTCTACTGACTTGAGTTGATTGTTTGGATTTTAGTCTTTATGGAATTCTCTCCTGCTGTTTTCTTTTTCCCTAATAGTTTATAAAATTCTTTTTCCTTTATTCTATCGCACGTCTTCTTATCTCCACTTTCATTTACAGCTTGACCTTCTAACCCTCTTTTGATCAAGACAACCCTTCTCTTTGTTTATCTGTATACGCCACTCTACTGCTGCAAAGGTATATATTTCTATATACTCTTGCCTTTACCTTGTTAAACCAGAACCTTTTGTGTGGAACAATTATTTTGAATGTGAAAATCTTCTTTTGTTGAAAATGACTATTATTTTCTGAATTTGATTTCCTGATTTGGTTGGTTTACTGTTAATTGATTGGCTGATTGAGGTGCATGTAGTTAGCTTTCTAATGAATGGAAGCTTATTGGACTCACATCTGAGTTTTTTTCCAAGTGATGGAAGTGTACTAGTTTAGTCATAGTTGCATTTCGGGGTCTTTAGGTTCAATGGTTTCAGGAGTAGGCAATGCTAAAACTGTGCATTATTTAGTTTCTTCACGAAGTATATCTAGTGGTTTCTCTATGACCATGAGGCTATGTGTTTGAGTCCGTTCTTATATTTCTGCCTTTCTGTAAAACAGTGATTGAGATTTTTGCTACGGCCTATTTTGACCCCTAGGGTGTTGAACTCACTATGACACTGAAGAGGGAGGGGGGGTGAATAAGTCTCTTAAAATCGAATCGTTTTCGGCCTATGTGAATGGAATCTATTGGATGAAGTCAATTTTACAAACACCCTCTCTTTCTCTCTCTTTTCTTTTAAGACACCATTGCAATTCTGGAATTTATCAGGGTTGAATTTTGAATCACTTGGGCAACTCCATTTCAGTTTTGGAATTTATCAGGGTTGAATTTTGAATCACTTGGGCAACTTCATTGCAGTTCGGTAATTTATCAGGGTTGAATTTTGAATCACTTGGGCCTTGGGTTGCTTAGCATCATGAGTCATAGTCAAATAATTTTTGAGCTAAAAACGTTAATGGTGAAAATCATATTTCTATTCTAATAATGCACATGGATCTGAGATTAAGTTTCCATCTGTTTCTATTTAGTCGGATCAATCGGATTGAATGCAATTTTATATCTGTTTACTGTGGCAAAGGTGGGTTTGCCCTCTCAAATTATGCTAGTTGAAGTAATGGTTATGAGTAAACGTGTTCAGTTTCTTCATGCTAGAATTTCTTTGGAGATGGGTAAGCCCTTATAAACTTTCTTTAACATTAAAATGAAGAATGGAAGGGAGTATAGGGTCTATGTTAAATATGAGAGATTTCCCAACTACTATTATTTCCATGGTCATTTGGACATGAGCAGAATTGAAGGAATAGTCCCTAGCCCTCGGATGCTAGAAGCTCATATTATCCTCTTTTTTTTTTTTTGGTAAAGGAAGCTCATATTATCTTGCCTCAAGGACCCCAGCCAGCTCAAAATATGACAACTGAAGTGCACTCACTACCAAAAATATATGAACCAACAAAAAAAGAAAAATTGATATAAAAATGCAATTTGTTGTATGTAAGTCCTTTTTAATCTGTCATTTCCAGGCTTAAAACAGTTGGGTAAGCATGCATTCACCAATTTGAACTCTTAAACCTGAATTGATTATCATTATATTAAGAAAACAAAGTAGATTTCATGAACAAAAGACACGGCAATCTTTCTGAAACAACAAAATAGAGGACTTCAAGACCATGTATGTATGATATGACGAAATTGGAATTTGAGAGTGAACCCATCTAGAAGACCTTGACTTTATGATTCTCACAGACCACCATGTTGTAGACCTGGGCTGGGAACCATAACTTGCCATTCTCAAGAGAGAGATACCATGATATCATTAAATCAGAATTTTCTTTAGTGCCTTTCTTTCTTGGCCTCTCTCGGTTTCTATATTTCCTTCTCAGTAAAACCAATAACATGAATGGTGCTAATGTTGTTTCATACATGTGATCATAATTTTCTTTAGTGCCTTTTTTTCTGTTGCATTTGTTTGAGTTATCTCTTTTTAAAACAAAAGTCTTCTTTCATGTTGCATTGTTTACTCATTTATTGAAATTAGTATATGTTTTAGATGGATCATGGAAAAGGTATAAAAGAATCATATTGTTGGACTGAAGAGAGGATAAAGTTAATAATCGATATTGCTATCGATCATTCAAGAAAAGGGTATAAGCTGAATTCATCTTTTTTAAAAGATGGTTGGGCCCGGATATTAAAAGAGTATAACTAAAAGTGTGAGAAGCATATAACCCTGCAACAACTCAAAAACAGATGGAATCTTTTGAAAACAATGTGGGTTTCATGAATGTATTTGAAAAATAGGACTAGTGGTTGGGGGTGGAACCCGAGTTTAGGAACTGTTGATCCACCCAGTGATGAAGCTTGGAATGCTTTCACAAAGGTATTAGTTCCTCAAATTGCATACTTAACTTTTGTTTGTAGTTTAATTTTAAATAATTTTAGATAATATATTGTAGAAACATATCTATGGGAAGCAGTTCAAGAATGCCCCTCTGCATAATGAAGAAGAACTACAAGAATTATTCCATGGTGTTGTTGCTGATGGTGAAGGTGCAATTTGCACCAATGGCGATAACCCACTAGTTTCACCAAAGAGAGGTCTGCTTCAAACAGTGCAGTAAACATAGATGCTGATGTCTCAAGTGCTGATTGTGATGTCTCTCCAGTTGATATCTTAAATTTGAAAAAGAATGTAAGAAAGCAAAAGAGGAAAGGAAGGGATTTGGAGTCATCATCATCCAAGAGGTCAAGGAGTGGTCGTCATAATTGTGACATGGTGAAACACTTAAGGAAATTCTTGATCTAGAAAAGAGAAAAGTAGACATGATTAGATCAAATACTGACTCCACATTTGCTGAAGCTTATCAAATACTTGACACGTTGGAGGATATTGAAATTGGTAGCAACTGACATGTGATTGCTTTGGAGGTGTTGGAGGACCGAAACAAAAGAGTGGCATTCATTTTAATGAATAAATAAGCTCGCATGCCATGGCTTCTTAGAGCAATTGCTAGGAAAGAAAGAAATGATCTAGTGTGAATATATTTTATAGTTGTTTTGGTTAGACATTATTATATATATGAATGGTTTCTTTTTAATGAGACAAAGAAGATAGATACATTTATAAGGTTTTTCTCTTTTTTCTTTATTTCATGAAAGTGGGTGGATATTCAAGTTGTTAATTGATGACAACAAAATATTGTTCATGCAGAACTTAATCATTTGATAGAATGCATACTTGCATTTATACATGTTTGTGTCTGTTTGTGTTATTTTTTACTTCTTCCTTGTTACTTGCATTTATGCATGTTTGCTCATGTAATTCTTATTTGCTTGCTTTTTTTTTTTTTTTAACATGACATAATACTTTACATATATTCTTATTATGTATAAATAGTTGCTATGGATAAGAAACGCAGTCATAATATCAACAATGGTTTGTCATTGTTGCTACTTCTTCTAATTGGTTGTGTACATCATCATTTGGAAAACTATAGGAGTATTGATGATAACAATAACAGTGATGATGAGAATGAAGCCATTTCTCAAATTACAAGACAACCTATGCATACGCGTGAACTTACAAGTCATGCTTGGATATTTCAAATGCTGAGCCCTGATACACATCCAAGAAGGTTTCAAAGACTATTTCGTATGTCTAGGAAACATTTAACCAGGTTAGTGGTTGTTTTGAAAGAGAAAAGTTTAATGGCAAACACATGGAACATGATGGTGGAGGAACGGTTATCAATGGCTATATTAGTAATGGCTCATAATGTTAGAAACAATGTTATCCAAGAACAGTTTCAGCATTCTGGTGAAACAGTGAGCCATCACTTCCAAAATATACTGCAAGCATTGTTTACCTTCTCCATCGATATGGTACAACCACCCTCATTTGAGGAAACACCACCTCAAATTAAATCTAGTTGGAAGTATTTTTTGTTCTTTGCTAATTGCATTGGTGCAATAGATGGAATACATGTGAACGCATCAATTCCAATTGCAAATCAAATACCATATAGATCCGGAAGAAACAATGAAGTTACCCAGAATATATGTGTTGCATGTTCATTTGACATGTGCTTCACCTTCCTTTGGGCTGGTTGGGAGGATACAACACATGATAATCGAATATTATGGGAAGCCATCAACACTCTTCGTTTGAAGTTTCCTCAACCGCCACCTAGTAACGTTTTATATTTTAATTGTTTTAGTTATTCATTATTTTTTTATGTGAGTGAAACTGTTGAAATTTTTAATTTTAATTTTAATTTTGTAGGAAAATATTATCCTGTGGATTCTGGATATACGAATATGCCTGGGTATATGGCTCCTTTTAGAAATATTCGGTATCATCAACATGATTTTAATAGTAGGCGACCACGAGGAGCGGAGGAATTTTTTAATTTTACACATTCATCTCTAAGAACTGTTATTGGGCAATCGTTTGGTGTTTTGAAGAAGTGTTTCCCTATTTTAAAGTCAATGCCGCTATATAGTTTCAAGATACAAGTGTTGATTGTAATTGCATGTGTAACAATACACAATTTTATTAGAAAGCAAATGACGTCAAATTGGCTTTTTGAAAAAGCCGAGAGAGGAGACTTGGATCATGGAAGTGAAAACATCGATACCGATAGTGATGATGATGGGGTCGTGGATATTACAAATGTGATAGGTACTACATAACAACAACGATGAGAAGTATATCTAAAAAAATTTGCAGATCAAATTGAGGATGCATATCAACAATAAGGATAAAAAAGTGTTTTTTGTTTTTTAATCACATAACTTTGGTATGATACTATGAAAATTATTATAGATAAAAAAACATTTATACTATTTAACTTTGATCAGCTTGACAACTGGACAAATCTATTTATATATTTTGAAGTACGTCTCAATCCGTGTTCTTTGGATCATTTTGTTTCAATATTGTTATAGGTAATTTTTTCATAAAAAGTAATAGGTTAAAAAAATAATGTTTTGTACTTGACCACATGTTTATAGTCATCGCTTTGACTATTGAATATAGAAGTGGGAGAGCGTGAAATAATATTTTTGTCCCTCTACTGGACAAGAAAAGATCTTTCGTGGTGACTAATTATAATCAGAATGTTAACTTGATTTTTTTTTTCCTACCGTTGAGAACACTTGTCAAGCAAAGACCATGACTAACCGAGAGGTATTTTTTTTTTCAATTGGCAAAGTTGGGATTTAAAAAAAAAATTTAAACCATGCAACTTAAATTGTTAAGGCAATATAATTTTAAATTTGTTTTGAAATCCCAAACGTCATTTTTAAAAAACGAGGGATTGAAATTGTCATATTTTTAAAAATTGTACCTCAGATATAAATAGATATAAATTGCACATTAAAGTATACCAAACCTATTTCTCATTATATAATGTATTATATTTAATGAACCAAACGGTCATTATTTATTACTCATAATCTATTGTCATATTTAATTTATCATAAATAGTTCATAATACATTATATAATACAAATCAAAGAGAACCTAAGTCCAGCAGTCTCCATCGAGTGAGAAACCGTAACAGCAGATCCACTGGGATTCTCAACCTGGTCAGCGATCTGCATCTGTTCAACGTTTCCAGGCCAGGTAAACGCTTTCTGGTTACCTTCCAAACTCATTCCCAATGGATAAGCCCTAGAAGATCCCTCCCTATCGAGACCATGATCCTCCATCATAGAGCCGGGACTAAACATCCCGCCAAAAGTACCTCTTCCATAACCTCTACCTTTACCAGCAGCCCAGATTCCAAGAGCCGATGGCCAACTGCCGCCAGCAAAACTCATACTGACAATAGAAGTAAACTCTCAAAACTCATACCTGTAGAGATAGGTCTATCTGCCCAACATTCCTCTCTCCCCCAATCACCGATCCAAGGTGCAATTAGCATCAGGGGACATTAATGCTTATTTATACTCTCATTAAAGAGAGGTCCGGGGGTTTTCAATATGAAGAGTGCTTCTGATTTTTCAACATTTTTAAACTCTGTCTCATTAGAATGTTTGCCTTCAAAGGGAGGAAATTTTACATTGTCAAATAACTGGGTTGTGGGAAATGTTCAGGCGGTGATGGATAGAAGTTTGTGTAATGCTACTTGGATGCAGTGGTATGGGGAATGCTACAGACGGTCTGTCCTCAGATAGCCTCGAATCATAGCCCTAATATCATCTGTTACGAGGATGCTATTTGGCCCCACAATGTACCATTCCAAATACACTGATTTTGGTCAGAACATAAGGATTTCACTGATGTGGTCAGTCGTTCCTAGGCATCATCTTTGAGTGGGACTCCAATGTTTGTGATTACTCAGCAACTGAAGCATCTGAAGGCAATGTTTAGAGATTGGACAAAACAAGAGTTTTCGAAAATAAATAAGGAAGTGGCAAGATCCAGTGTAGAATAGATCCAGTGTAGCATTAGAAGATATTCAAGAAACAATAGAGACGGCGTGTTTCAATGAAACCTTTTTTTCTAAGGAAAATGCATCCAAGGTTACTCATCAGAAGGCCCTTGAGTTGTACAAGAAACTATGGGTAGAAAAGTCAAAGATAAAGTGGGAGTGTGATTAGGGTCTTGCAACTAGGGGATGGTAGGGATATTTCAGACCACACAGAGCTGGGCCACTATGTGGCAGGCCACTATAAGGCCATTCATCAGAATAACAACTATGTAGCTCATGAGGATCTTCTTGAGTGTATTCCGGGTCTAATTATGGATGAAGATAATACTATATTAAACGGGTGTCTAGTTGAAGAGGAAATTAAAAAGGTCGTTTTCAATCTGAATGCCAACAGCGCCCCTAGTCCGGACGGGTTTCCTAGTAACTTCTTTAGAGTATGTTGGAAGATGGTGACCATGGATGTCTGTTGAACTATTATAGATTATTTTATGCAAGGCATTATCACAAAAGGAGTCAACAATAATTTATCACACTTATTTCGAAAATGTAGAATGCTACCCAGATCTCTGTATTTCATCCAATATTTGTAGGAAATTTTATTTTTAAATTATTCCAAAGATTCTTGATACCCGCCTAGGTTTGATGATGGTGAAGATTGTGTCACCTAAGTAGGGAGCGTCTGTGAATGGAAAATTGATCTCAAATAATATTGGAATGTCCTTGAAACTTGCTGCGTTGAGGGGGAAGAAAATCAAAGGAGGAAGCATGGGTTAAAAGCTTGATGTACAGAAGAAATTTGATACCTTGGAATGGGGTTTCTTATTCGTGGTTCTTCGTAGGTTTGGGTTTTCTGAGCTCTCGATTGAGAGGGGGTACGGCATTCTGAAATCAGCAGGGCACTCTATCTGAATTTAATTAGGTATGTTGGACAATTTTTGTCAGAAATGCCTGTAAAGAGAAATAAATTTGATAGTGATGATGAAGATGACATCAATGATAAAGCTATGTAAGGCTAAAAGCCTTCAAGAATAAAAAATTAAAAGAAAAGCTTTATTTCCAAGAGAGCAGTGACACTTCATATGATAACTGAGATGATACTTGAGAGGGTGAGTCTAGTGAGGCTTTGTCTGGTGGTTTTCCTTGAAGAAACCAGAAGAGAACAAAAATGAAAATCAAGCCTCAAGAGTGGACGAGGCAGGTGAAATAAATTTTGAAGCGGAGTTTCAAGGAAAATGGGGAAGGAACCTAACAAGGAATGGAAGAATAACAAGTTTGTCTCAAGAGAACTTAAAAAGCGTAAACAAATGATTCAAGACTGAGAGTTCAAGATGTGAGTCCAAGAAAATTATTGGGATGGGCCTCAAGACTCACCTTGAACAGTATCTATAGACCACTCTGGCAAGAATGATCGAGAATGCAGGCTTGAAAGCCTTCAACTTGAAATACAAGCCCCCGGGATGAGTAAATTTGAAGAGCTTGAGAACGAATTTATTCGCTGGGAAGCAAAGCGTGACTGAGTATGAAAAAGAAGAGCATGAAAGACAACAAAAGTTGAATCAACCCGATGAGCCAAGAAACACTCCGTTGCATCCTAGTAGCTACAAGCTAGATGGAATTATAAATTCTAATAGTGCCAACTCAAAAGAAGAAAGGTCCCATCTCTTTTTGTGAAAGAGAATGGAAAAGGGGAAAGCTCCTAAGATTAGTCCAAGAAGAAAATCAAGTTTCTATTCCAAGCACTATAAATGCAAGACAAGGGAAGAGAGTGAAGCAAGAGTAACTTCTATGGAAGAAATTATCCCAATGCACCACGTAGACAGATGAGGTACATGGCACCTTCTAGGCCAAAATCTTATTTCGTGGATATGGTTATAAATGTAATGCTTAAAGGTCACAAGAAAGCTAAGCAAGCAAATTCAACAGGAGAGAAGCTTCTATTGAAAGAAGAAATCGGCATTGTCCTGGAAGAAAATATGAGTGCTAATTGTCATAACTATGGGCATATTGCAAGAGAATGCAGAACAATTTTTTCTTATTCACGCCACTCAAAGAAAAAGTGACACAACAAAGGGAAAATGGTCAAAGAAAAGCATAGGAGAGAATGAACAAAAACCCAACCAGCTGTTAGAAAAGTGTGGAAAGAAAATCATTGCAAATTTTGTAGAAGGACAAAGTAATGATGTTGTATGCTTCGAGACAACTCCAAAGACAAATGACAGGTCGGGCCTCTTGATACTGACAAAGGATGCTCTTGTCACATGACGGTAATAAGAAAATGTTTCACAAGGAGCTCAATGATGAGGGAGGTATAGTGAAGTTTGGAAACAATGAAGGGGCCAAGGTACTGTGAAAGGGTTCTATCAGCATCAACAATGGAAAGGTGAAACTCCAAGATGTGTTTTATGGGTCAGACCACATCAACGTTCTCAAAGATCACCGACGGTGACGAGGGCATGAAGTGATCTTCAATAAAACAGTGGAAATGAGATCAAAAGAGTTGACAAAGGGCAAGATTGTGGCTTCCAGATGCAGAATCCTCAAGGAATTTATACACCTCGAAAGAGAGTGTCAAGATTCATGCAAGACTATTACTAAGCAAAGGAGTGCTTGGAGGAGGGGGGAGCAAAGGTGGGTTTGCTATATCCTTTGTTCCCGAATGAGAGACTCTGTGAGTCCTAAGCATTTATGCGGTGAGTGGTGCATGCATATGTTTGTTATATTTCATCTCCTTATGTTGACCTGTGGGGAGTCCGGTAGACAAGTGTTTTTGTGCTTTGATAGACACCTGGTTTTATTTATTTTTGGGCCCATAGGATTGGAAAGATGCGGTGGCACTGTATGTGGTATGCCCCTTTGTATTTGTTGTCGCTGGGGAGAAAGATCTCATGTGCGTAATGAGCGCCAAATAAATTCCTAAAGGGGGGAGATTGTTGACTTATGTTGTCATTGTTAAGTAAATTTGGTCATGGGACAAAGATTTATGAGTATTCAAATGTAGAAATGAGGAGAGAGAGGCCAAGCAGTAGGAGAGAGAGGTCGGCAAGGAACGATATGGCAACTTTGCTTATGTGTTCTACAAGGTTCTTACATATGTCGTATGACTTACAATGAGTTAAATGAGATATTACACTCGATTTTGATGAGAGAGGTTTTGGGACCCCCACCGTGCCACCGGTGATGTGGCTCAGTTTCTGATGATGCGCCTACTGAAGGATGCGACGCTGTTCCCGCTTTAATCATGTCCATACTTATGTTTCGTGTTGTGGCATTAAAGAGAGAAATTCAAGAGAAAGAAGAAAGAGAATCGTAAGAGAGAGAAAGAGGAGAGAAAAATGAGCACCCACAGGGCATGGTGGCAAGGTGATGCGCCAACACGGCAGCCCACGGCACTTGGCGCAGTATGCACACAAAGTTTCGGGTTCAAATTTCCAAGGCTTGATAGAGTTTTAACTGGGTCTATTTTTGGTGGGTCCCGCAGCAGGTTCATGGAAATCCGGGCAGTGGAAAGATGTAGAGCGCCGAAGTTATCTTTCCAACGCAAACTTGAATCACTCACTCCGACGCCGGATGAGAGAGATATCGCAGTTTCGCCGGATCGCCTCGAAAGTGATTTCTCACAAATCTTCGTTTAGGCAATTTCGTATTCATAAGTTATTAAAGGGCATTTCGCAAGTAACAAAGAAGAAGAAGATCCTCGATATCGGGTACAAGAGAGCCACGCTTCAGATTCTAATCTGATGGACTAGATTGAGGCGGGCTAAGGTGTAGTGCGACGACGTGATCTTGATGCTCCCGCGATCTTCTCGGATTGGGCGGATGCAGCTTATTATAATGCTATTTGTTGCATGGAATACTAACTGATTTCGGGGTAGCGCAGGTGAAGTTATATAAGGAAAGATTCTCTTCCTTATCCGTGATTAATAAACTTCAAACGCTTACAACTTCTTCTGGTATCCGAGCTCCAAATCGTCCGCTCAAATTGCAGCATTCATATTTTTCGATGCCCTATTTATTGGGGCGCCGTTGTGAGTCGTGAAAACTTAGAGAAAAAATGGAAAAGAGTACTTTAGTTTATGGGAAGGGTTTTCTAGGGTTTCGTGTCCCATGGAGTGACTGAATCACCAACTATCTCTTCTTCTTCAGGCATCAACGGAGTGCTAAATCCCTACGAGAGGTCAGTAGAGCTTTATCACATTCATGGTGATTATGGGGTTGTGTGAAGAGATTGGAAGCCTGCTGGTTTGAGGTGTGTTTCCCTAGAATCGATCTCATCATCATCAAGATCAAAGAGGTACCTAAGGGCAAGGTGAAGTCGCAGATATTACATGGTCATTCAGCGCTTGTAAGGTTTTCAATTCTATCTATTTGTTGCTTTCAATATATTGTATGCCAGCGTAGGTGGAAAATTAATTAATCATCAGTAAACGTGGCATAATTATAAGCCTAAAAAAAAAATGGTGACTTGTCGGGGGTGCGAAGTTAAGCGTGGTGTCTAGCAGGCCGACACCGTCGGTTAAGCCCAACCCGCGCAGCGCCTTCGCGAGGCCGGGAAACCTAGGTTAATATCCTTGTCTTGTTGTGAGACTAAAAGTCGAAAGTGTTGAGTAATGAGCCCATGGCATTACTCCTGGAGTAGGCCATCAAAGACACACTGGTGTTAGAACCACGGGAATATCTCCGTGTTCATTGTGGCTATTCTTATTTCGAAAATGTAGAATGCTACCCAGATCTCTGTATTTCATCCAATATTTGTAGGAAATTTTATTTTTAAATTATTCCAAAGATTCTTGATACCCGCCTAGGTTTGATGATGGTGAAGATTGTGTCACCTAAGTAGGGAGCGTCTGTGAATGGAAAATTGATCTCAAATAATATTGGAATGTCCTTGAAACTTGCTGCGTTGATGGGGAAGAAAATCAAAGGAGGAAGCGTGGGTTAAAAGCTTGATGTACAGAAGAAATTTGATACCTTGGAATGGGGTTTTTTATTCGTGGTTCTTCGTAGGTTTGGGTTTTCTGAGCTCTCGATTGAGAGGGGGTACGGCATTCTGAAATCAGCAGGGCACTCTATCTGAGGTTTAGTTCCTTTTTTCGAGGCTTCTAGGGGACTGTGCCAAGGTGATCCTGTACCCCCGGGGGGATTTTTTTTTAAGACAAGAAATATGGAATAGAAATCCCCAAAGCCACTTCCTTGTCTTGTCTCTTGAGTTCATCAAGTGGAATTTAACTTGCGACCTTTGACCTTATTCTTTTTTTTCTTTTTCTTCTTATTTTTTTTCCTTTTTTTTTTTTACTTACATTAAGGTTCAATTTGGTGCTATAGAAATTAAAAAGAAATGAAAGGAAAAATTTTAAATCTAAAAAGAAAAATTTTTTTAGTCATTATCTAACATGATTTTATAAACCACTTAAATTTTTTACAATATCTAGTAATGATACATTTGAGATGTAATTTTTATTTCACTTTTCAATTACAAAAGTCCTCCAGGACAACCACTAGGACGAGGTGGAAAGAAGGGTGACCTTGCACTCGGTTCAGAGGATGATGTTCATCCAGGATGGTTATCAGGTCGAGGGACTAAGAAGCATGATTCGGTGAGTTTACATGAGGAAGAAACTCGGCTGCCAAGGCAGGCTCATCTTGAAACTTTACGTAAAAAAGGTTCTCAATGAAAGTGGTTTTTTGGAACATGAGGGGAGTCTCGAACCCTAAAATGAGACAGCAGTGGAGGAGATTACTGAAGGAACATAGTCCAGATATAATGGGATTATCAGAACCAATGGTGAGTCCTATAGAATTGTCGAAACTAATGCTTGATAGAATTGGCTTTAATACAGAGGTAATTCATAATAACAAAGGTAACAGGATTCCAAGTCTTTGGATTATTTGGAAGAAGGGTATTATGAAGCCTAATGTTGTTCAGAGTTCTGATCAGTGTATTATGGTCCAAGTTGTTATAGATGGATTGTTGCAAATAATGTCCTGTTGGACATTATGTTGTCATTGTTGGCAACTTGTCTGATGTGACTGTATTGATGAGCATTCAGTCAGACAAATGAGGAGAGAGAGTGTCAGTGCAGGAGAGAGAGTTTCAGTGCAGTGGTACAGATGTGGCAACTTCACTTGTGTGTTCTACAGTGTTCTACAGTGTTCTACATGTGTTTCAAATGACTTACAATGAGTTAAATGAGATTTTACACTGATTTTGATGAGAGAGAGTGTCTATGGACCCCACTGGTGATGTAGCCGAGTTTCTGATGATGCGACAGTGTTCTTGAAGCTTTTCTGATCATGTTCATGTTTCTCATGTTTCTGGTGTTGTGGCATTGAAGAGAGAAATTCAAGAGAGAGAAGGAAGAGAGAGAATCAGAAGAGAGAGAAAGAGGAGAGAGAAAAAAATGTGAGTGGGACCCACAGGTTTGGTGGCAAGGTGACATGCCAACACGGAAGCCCACGGCACTGGGCATGCATGCACGCAAAGTTTCAATTCCAAATTCTTATGTTTTATAGACTTTTAACTTTGGGCCTATTTTTGGTGGGTCCCACAGCAGGTTCATGGAAATCCGACAGTGGAAAGATGTAGAACGTCGAGTTATCTTTCCAACGCAACTTGAATCACTCAATTCCGATATCGGATGAGAGAGATATCGTAGTTTCCGTCGAATCGCTCAAAAAAAGTCATTAAACATTAGTCCAGGGGCCTATTTGTAATTATCAGAAGTTGAAGATTAATGTTGTAATTATCATAAATGAGAAAAGAAACCGATTGGACGGTTGGATTTGAGCCACGTCGACAAGATCTAGATTGGATGGCCTCTGATAAGGCGGCTCGAGTGTAGTGCGGCGGCAACGTCAAGATTTCATCGCTAGGCTTTTGATTGGTTGTCAACAAGTTAATACAATACTCCGTGACGCATGAAGAAGATAAACTGATCCCATGTGGCGCGTCCATCATATGGCGGCACTCCAGATTCTAATCGTGTGGCCGCGCGCTACTCCGATTCTTGGAGGCGTGATTTGTTCAGATCTGACGGCCTCTGGTCGATCCTGCCATTTTAAGAATATCGAACGATCGATATGAAAGATTCTCCGTCGACCAATCAGATCACGAAAGAGCATCGGCGGCGCGGCTACGGTGCGGCGCGGGTGCGCGGTTATAAAAGGAAAGATTCTATTTTGAATTTTTTGGTTGACCGAACTTCAAACTGCCATAACTTCTTCATCCGAGCTCCAAATCAGTCCGTTCAAGTTGCAGTTTTCATATTTTTTTTGATGCTCTATCTATTGGGCGCCGTTGGGAGTCAAATTAGGGCGGAGAAAAATCGAAAAGAGTGCTTTGAAGCTTAAGAGAAGGTTTTTCTAGGGTTTCGTACCTGTGGGAGTGATCAATCACCAACTACCTCTTCTCTGTGCATCAATTGAGTGATAAATCCCTATGAGAGGTCAGTAGAACTTTTATTTTCACATTCATGGTGATTATGGGTTGTGTGAAAGAGATTGGAAGCCTGTAGATGAGGTGTGCTCTGTGAATCTATCTCTATCATCATTGAAGGCTGTTAGAGAGTACCTAAGAGCAGTGTGAAGCTTCAGAGATATTGTTGGCCATTCGAAAGCATTATTTGTGAGATTTTTCAATTCCTTATCTATTTATGCTTTCAATTTATTGTATGCTAGCGTAGGTGCAAATTGTTGAATACCTAGCTAGTGGGGGAAAATTGTAAGATAAATTTATAAGCCTAAAAAAAATTGTTATTTGCTTCCCGTGGGTGTGGGTTAAGCGTGGTGTGCAACGTGTGCTGAACACTGGTACTTGATACCTGAATTCCTGGCACATGTGTGCCCTCCTAGTTTTATGCTGGGTAAATTGGGTGTATGTACTCCCTGCTGTGTAGATAGCAAAAAGAAGTGTATTGAGTATATACGGAGCCCGTTGGGCATTACTCCGTGGACTAGCCATTACACACTGTGTTGGTGAACCACGTATATCCTGTGTTATGGACTGTCTTTATTTTCTTATATATTTTGGAGTGCGTGGAATGGCTTGCAGGATGGGTGTGCAAATCTGGTAGACCTGGCCACTGAGTGGTAGCGAGGTAGCTAGATTTGCATACGCTTGTGTGTGTGTAAAAGAATATATCTCCATCAGCTCTGGGCAACAGTAAATAATCAGGAAAAAGTTTCAGACATTGATTCACCCCCCCTCTCAGTGTCATATCAAGTTCATCATGTCTTTTATTTATGCTAATAATAGGAGAATAAAAAGGAGAGAGTTATGGTTGGAGTTGGCTTCGCTATGATGCCATGGAGTTCCATGGCTTCTCATCGGTGATTTCAACTGTTGCTTGTTTGCTCATGAAAAGATTGGTCCTGGCCGTTTTGATGCTCCATCTGCTCAAGAGTTTGATGCCGTCTTAAAATCTGTAAGTATGTTAGTTCTTCCCTCTTTAGGTTTGGAATATGCCTTGTCAAATAACAGGGTGGTTGGGAGAGTTCAATCTGTTCTTGACAGGAGTTTGGGTAACGATAGATGGTTTGATATATATAACCAATGTTTTCAATGTGTCTTATCTAAGGTGGGATTAGAACACACCCCAATTTTTGTGGGTTGTTCATCAATTCCAAAACCCAAGAATAATTCCTTTCATATTCAAAGATTCTGGATAAAGCATGAGTCTTCCTGGGGGTGGTAAAGGAGGGGTGGAGTGCCCCTGTTTATGGTTCTCCTTTTACATCCTCATGCAGAAACTGAAGGGTTTGAAAGCCAGGTTGAAAGTTTGGTCACGTTAAACATTTTTGCATATTGATAAGGAGGTGCATGTATCTCTTTTGGAGCTTGATGATATTCAAGAAACAATGCAGGAGATGGGATGTAACCAGGATTTAATTGACCAGGAGGTAAGGGCCCTTAAAAAATATGAGGATGCATGTGCTCTATAGGAAGCTTTGTGGTATGAAAAAGGTCAAATTAAATGGTTAAAATGCGAGGATCAAAATTCAAAATTTTTTCATAACAAAGCTAAAGCTCAAAGAAATCATAATCTGATTCGTGTGCTTCATAAGGAAGATGGCCAAGTCCTGGAATCTCAGGAAGACAATAAAGAATATGTAGTTAATTTCTATGAGAATTTTCATAAGAGTTCAACTACTATTGCCCACTCTTAGTGCCTTGAGGTAATTCCTGCTTTGGTTTCTGATGAAGATAACATGTTGCTTCATCAAGTGCCATCAAATGATGAGATTAAAACAGTTGTATTTAGCATGAACTCGAAGAGCTCTCCCTGTCCTGATGGATTTTCAGAAAAAAAATTTCTGCACCCATTGGGGAATTATAGGGAAGGAGGTGTGTGCTGCAATAAAATCCTTTTTCTTAGTAGAAGTAATGCCTAGGGGGGTTAATAACAACTACATTACCCCGGTGCCCAAGAAGGATGGAGCTGTGAAATTATCTGAGTTTAGGCTTATTTGTATGGGAAATTTTGCATATAAGATTGTGCCTAAAATTCTGGCCACAAGATCAGGCTCTTTATGGGGAAATGTATATCTCCTGCTCAAGGTGCATCTGTGAAGGGGAGTATCATTCATGATAACATTGGGTTAGCATCTAAACTTGTTTCTCTCATGCATCGTAGAACAAAAAAAGGATGTGTTGCTCTGAAGCTTGATGTTTAAAAAGCATATGATACCTTAGAATGGCAATTTCTTTTTGATACTCTAAGAAAGTTTGGTTTCTTTTCTGTGTTTGTGGAAAGGGTTTTGTCCCTCCTTGTTTCTGCAAGATTGTCAGTGATGGTGAACGGGGTCCTATGGGGGTTTTTTGGCACAGAGAGAGGTCTCTGTCAAGGTGATCCATTATCACCAATCCTCTTTGTCCTAGCTGAAGAAGTTTTATGCCTGGGGTTGTAGAAGTTTACTGACAGTGGAAGCATCAATCCAATGTTATCTGGTAGAGGGTATGTAGCTCCCACATTCCTTATGTTTGCTGATGATATTTTTCTGTTTATCAAAGCAAGCCTTGGGCATGCAGGAAGTTAAAGAGGCTACTAAGTGTCTATGAGGAATATGGTGGTAAAAAAATAAGCCACCCAAAGAGTAAGATGTTTTTCACTATAGCTGTATCTGAGAGCAGAAAAAGGAGAATGCTAGATAGTATGAGCTATTCAGAAGGTAAGTTTCCTATAACTTACTTGGGAGTTTATCTATTTAAGGGGAGGGTCCGAAGGGAATATTTGAACCCCCTTGTAGACAGATTTCGGAAAATATTATCAAATGGTATCCTTCTATCCTTGGCTAGAAGGGTGAAGTTGGTGTGAACAGTGCTTTATAGCTCATTTACACACTTGTTTGGAGTATACAAATGGCCTCCCAATATAATTAAATCTCTTGAAGGATGGATGAGAAATTCTGTGTGGATGGGGGACCGATTAAAACAAAAATCGGTGGTGGTTAAATGGGAAACGATGTGCATCCCAAAAAGGGAGGGAGGCATTGGGATTCAAAGACTAGGTTACCTTAATGATGCATTATTAACTAAAATGGTATGGAAGATCCAAAATGATAAAACTTTGTACGCTTAGTTTATGAGAAATTATTACCTATCTAAGGAGGGGTTGTTCAGCGGCATCATTGTACATTTGCATTTTCGTTGAGTATGAGGCGGTTATGGGATTGGGAATTTAAACATTCAAAGTGGATAATTGGTGGTGGTGCTTGTATTAACATCTAGAATGATGTATGGATTGGGGAGTCCTCTCTGAAGGATGAACTTGGATTTAATGCCGGTATTTTAAAGGGCAAAGATTGTAGGCTGTTAAGATTCATTTGCAATGGCAGATGAGAGTTTCCACGGATAACTCGACAAGACTTCAGCATTGGTTTCGGCTAGTAGAGAATATTGTGCTAGATCCTAGTGGTGTTGATCGACGTGTTTGGACGGGCAGCAAATCTGGACATTTTTTAGTTAAATCTGCTTGGGATATTTTACGGAAGAAATATGCAATTCAACCTTGGTCAGTAGTAGTATGGCACAAGAGCTTGCATCCAAAGACTTTGACTTTTGCTTGGAGGTGGGTATGGCAAAGGCTCCCTATGGATAATTCCATTCAGCTGTGCTCAATGTCGATGTTAGAGGGAAACGAAGGATCACCTATTTTGCTCCTGTCGATTCTCAAAGCACATATGGAAAGAGATCGGTCGATGGTTTGGGGTGATAATTCCACCTATACATCAAAATTCTGAGCTTCTGTTATGGTAGAGATGAAAAGCAGGTGAAGTTAGTCTTCTGTTTATATGGTCAGGATGCCTCTTTATTGCTCTTCAGGGGATACGGTATACTCGAAACCAGGCAATATGGTATACTTGAAATCAGGCTATTCATACAGATATTTTAATATAAAAAAAGAGGGTGTGGGAAACAATACGGACTGGTTGTAGGGAAATCTCAATTAGATTCCCATGCACAATAAAATCAACTGAGGACTTAAGAGTATTTAGGGTCCTCGGATTGGTATCAAATCTTCAAGTATGAGCAGGATTATTGAATTAAAGTGGAAACCCCTAATGCATGATTGGTGTAAAGTGAATTGTGATGGGTGTAGTCTTGGTAATCCAGGTGAGTCTAGATCTCGGGGTGTTATAAGATCGGAAAATGGGCAAGTGGTGTTTTCGTATGCGGATTATGTTGGAGTGGGGACTAGTTTTCCAGCTGAGATGCATGGTGCTCTTCAAGTTTTTATTGCTGCTTTTAGTCTTGGTTATAGGGGAATATGGCTAGAATCTAACTCTACAGCTACTGTCTGGGGATTGCTTATAGGCAATATGCCTTGGATTTTTATTCAAAAGTGGAGGGGAGTAATGGTTCGCCTAGGTGATTGCCAACTACGTTACACATATTGTTTTAGAGAAATCAATTTTGTGGCTGATAAGCTTGCAAGGAAAGCTGCTCATGATAGAGAGTCAGGGTCTTGGACTTCTTGTCCAGACTTTGTTGCTAGGGAAGCAGTGTGGGATTCGTCTTGCAGACCATGGTTTAGATTTCTATAGTGTTTCCACCCGGAGTTTACTGATGGCAATGGCAAAGGTGGAGGTTTTTCACTCTCAAAGGGTCTTTTATTTCTTCTTTTAATATAAATTGATTTTTAGCAAAAAAAAAAAAAAAGGTGTAAGTTAATAGCCAAATGTGGAATGATTCAGAGTTAGTTACGAAGTCATGTGATAGCATGTGATGTAATGGTTACAAAAGTTTCATTCTAAGTTTGAAAATTTCATTTCTCTTTCGTTGTTCTGATAAAAATAAATAACGTCAGCATATGGATGCTTAACACATGTCACGGAGATAGTTAATCTAATGCCGGGGGCAAATCTATCTCATCAGCTATGGAAGGTATACAAGCCACCATGGCCAATGTAACTAACAATGCAAGTAACATCACTATTCAATGGTTCATGAATGCCCACTCCACTACTAACAAGAATTGACCAACCACCCTGGAAATGGTCGAAGACAAATGGCCATAACTAACTCATTCCTTTCTATAAAATGATCTAAGCACCACAAGGTAAAGTTTTTGGATTTTTGATATCCAAGACCCACTTATGCTCTTTCTATGATTTCCCTTTTTTTTATTGATTGTTATCGCTTGAATCTGACTTAGGCATCAAAGCAGTTTCCCTAAACCCAAAATTCGGGCACTCTTATACTTATCTTTCTCGTCATATGCAGCCTAGGTCCCACCTTAGAAGATCAGTTTGGATTCTCGAGGCAACACCTTTAATTCCCCTTAAAACCAATCAAAGCCTAGAACTCATCAATTTACTTACTTGTAGTACCACTATTCTCTCTATGGATGTCGTCCCAGTAATTCATGATATTTTTCACTTGGGGGCTCTTGTAAGGAATTGTCAATTCCGCCATTGTTCCAGGGTAGTTAATGGTTTAGCTAACTACTTTTTCAAAAAGATCCTGTCTATTACATGTAAAATAGTTTGATATTTTCCATTACTAGACTCTCTGAGCTTACAACCTTTGAGGCTTTGTTATCCACTTCACGTAATGAATAAATTCCTTTCCAATCGAAAACAAGAAAACAAAGAAAGCCTAGAGGATTATTCATGTATTTCATTTGGAATCTTGGTGAAAGACCTAACACTTACCCATGAATCAGACAGTAATCGGTTTCGAAACCAATCTCACAAATGATTTTGGATGAGATGCCAAAACAAACCGATGGTGTCAAAACAAAATTTGATGTCGTTAAAACAATGAGAGCAAGGAGAGATCAAATCACAAATTTTGATTTTTTAAATGAGTTTTAAATTATATATATATATATAGTGTGGTCAAGATTTCCTTTTACTAACCAACATATAGTCTATGTCCAAACCTAGTAATAAAAAAAGGTGCTCCACACCAAGAATGTAGGGAGAATCTTCTTCACCACATCAATCATGATGCAAAAAACAACTTGTCAACAAAGAGCACTACACATGGTTAAGGAGGCGAAAAAATGACAGAAGGAAGCTTATATGATCAAGATGTACGAAGGTGTAATAAAGAATCCGTAATATAAATTTGGATGCATTTGATGCAGTAAAAAGGGTGTCCTAGTGCATGAGGCTTGTAAAACCTGCACCCCAAAAATCTGATTTTTAAGCCCTACTGGTAAGTTCTTATACCATTACGTTAGACGGGTGTAAGGTACATTGCTTGTAAAGTGTCCTAGCTGTTAGGGAATAAGGTCCTCTTTTGGCCATTAATGGCGGAACTGAGCTTTACTAACTCAGTAAGGGAAGGGGAAGCCATTCTTCCCAATTATTCCATATAGACCTTAGGAATTGACCGTGTGATAACCATCCATCCTTTTTAACCGGGTGTGTTGAAACTTTAGTATAGCTATTGAAGACGGAAGGGAAGGACCTTTTAGGGTGTCAATAGATACCCAAATTGGAAAACCATCCATGGACTTCTACAGAAGAGGTCTAGAGGCAAAATCCATGCCTTGGGACAAAACCCCTGGATGGTCCGGAAGGAAGTTTGGTTTAGAGCTATGGGTGCAATCTATGGTCGATCATTATAATCAACTTATCAACTTGTATGTAATGTTTAGGTGTCACAAGCATGGACGAGGGCAAGTCTAGCAATACGAGGAATCGTTATTCCAAGTTCACGGGTGAGGTATGGAACCTTGATTTATTTTGGCAGTATTTTTAATTAACTTGCATGTTTTTGATGCATTATGTTATGAATAACTTGTCATTCAATATCTATATTGTTCAATGCATTTGCATTATATATAATGTTCTTGAATAGTGACGTGTGTTAATATGTATGACGAACGGAATGGAGTCAAGGACTACCGGTTCCACCCATCACACTTACACTACCTTGTGTCATTCATACTCTAGCAGATTGACAGTGTCTAGGGGGTTTAATGGATGGACTGAAATATCTGATGGAGTATGACCGTATGTGTAGTTGAATGGCATATAGTGTTACACCCCAATTCTGGTCTAACCAAAATGGTGTGATGAACCGTCAATAAACCAATGGTTCACCCAGGATCTCGCATAGGTCATACCCGCCATATCAAACCAAATACACATTCCACATTAATAATTAGAGGTAATAAATAAATAAGCGGAAGTTTTACAGATAATGAACTGAGAGTCTAACAGTGATAAATAAGTATTTAATCCAATTATATCCAAACCACAAGGCATAAAAATAAATTATCAATTACAAATCTGATGTTCAAATTATAACTAAACTTAAGCAAAAACACATTGGTTGCACTTGCATGATGAATCATGCGCATCTTCTTCAGCTTCTACGTCCATCGCAGCAACGTGTCCATACGTCGGTGCATTCATATATTCTTCAACAGTAGGACCTGCATCATCAACAAAAAAATATTCAACGTCGAAAGGGTGAGCACACATCACTGCTCAGTGAGCAAACAAAACAATGCAACAAACATATGCATGCATTCAATTCATATCTTTGGTCTGGTTTATAAATTTACAATGTGCTATAGAAAGGTTTGGTGGTCGCCGTACCTCTATACATGAGTGTGTGAATTCGTCCAATGGATCAAACACCATTGTCATCCCACATACACCCATCATGGAATAGAGATAAAGCTAAAGTGTCCAGATCAAATACCGCCAACACTTCCCCTGATGCCCTACCCATACCAATACGTAAGCCCCTATTGGCGAGGGCGTGCAAACTGGGCTCACAACTAACCAATCCTAATGCTAAACAGTGTATCCAAGGCCTCACCCCAGCATCTCTCAATATGTCCATAGAGATAGAGCTAAGGCCCCCCGACAGAGTCAGAGACCACACAGCCTGAGACCACCTCCCCTGATGCCCTACGACATAATATTTCTACTAAGGTAATGGCGATACGACAATGTTAGTGGGCAAAACTTGAGTAGAGATAGAGCTAGAGTCTGGTGATGAGGTTGAAGACCACCATGCCACGTCCTCCCCCTGATGCTCGACTCGCATCCAACACACTAACCACACACATACATTCACATGCCTATTCCTAGCATCATCATCATTATCATGTTATAAATAAACGGAATTAAATATGCATGAATAATAATAGCAGGAATATTGGATGACATGTAACATGTCCATTACAAGCATACAAGCATAGAATCAATCATGGCATTGAACTCAATAAAAATAAACAATTTGTTATTATCCAATTAGTTTAGGTCTTGTTCCCTCACCTATTAGCAATTCTCGATGTCCTTCCAAGCCTTGAAATTCTCTTTGAATTGATTTAACAACCTAAAAGTTATATGAATTTAAGTTAGGATTTATATGTGACATGTTACAGTAGTCGAAAATCAAAACAGAGCACTGATAGGTGCCTGATTGGTCCTATGGTCTCATGCTGTATCGACCTTACTATCTACGGTCGATACCCTACGGTCACATATGGTGCGACCATATCTGCGATCATATGATTTCTGAAATCTTCACGAATGCCTATGGTCGATCCTCTGGTCATACTGGTCATGCTATGGTCGACCCTAGCTACGACCTTGAGATTTCTGGTCACAGTCTACATGAAATTTGAGTTCTTCCTGGGTCAATTCTTTTATTCTTCAATGGGGTTTATTCTAAGGTCATCCAATGGCCATCATTTGTCACACCTCAATTCTAAACCAACCAGAATGGTGTGAAGAACCGTCTATGAACCAACGGTTCAATCAGGATCTCGTATAGGCCGTGCCCATTTGATTAAACTAGATACAACCACAACCATAATTAGAGTAAATAAATAATAGCGGAAGTCTTTAATATTAATGAACTGAGTATCTAACAGTGATAACATAGTTAATTATCCAATTATCTCCAAATGACTCAAGACATAAAATAAAATAAAGTAATCAATTACATGTTCTGATAACCCAACAACTAAATCTAATCGAAAACACATGAGTTGCACTCGCACGACGAATCATGCGACTCCACCATAGCTTCCACATCCATCGTAGCAATATGTCCGAACATTGGTGCATTCATATAATCTTCCATGGTTGGATCTGCATCATCAACTAAAAATATTCGACGTCAAATGAGTGAGCATATAGCATGGCTCAGTGAGCAAACAAAATAATGCAACAAGCATATGCATGCATTCAATTCATATCTTCGGTCTGGTTTATAAATTTATAATATGCTATAGAAAGGTTTGGTGGGCGCCGCACCTCTATACACGAGTGTGTGAATCCACCCAATGGATCAAACACCATTGTCATCCCACATAAACCCACTATGGAATAGAGATAGAGCTAAAGTGTCCGGATCAAACACCGCATAACACTTCCCCTGATGCCCTACCCATACCAACATGTAAGCCCTTATTGGCGAGGGCTTGCAAACTGGGCTCACAACTAACTAATCCTAATGCCAAACAGTGTATCCAATGCCTCACCCTAGCATCACTCAATATGTCCATAGAGATAGAGCTAAGGCCCCTGCAGCTTGGAGCTTAGCGAGGATGCCATCCATTGCTTTCAAGCGGAACTTCACCAGAGGCTTCTGTAAGCCTAAATGACCAAAGCATCGGTTCCTTCCACTTGTGGCCTTCTTCGACCGACAGACAAGGAACCCCCCCCTCTTCTTCTCTTCATCTATGTGGGCTCGACAATTTGATCTTTCATTGCCAATCACCCAGCATTGGATCAAGACATGCGTTCCATTTGTATACTTGGTGGAACATGGCATATCTTAACCAAACCTTTTGTTTGCATGGCCTCCCCGCGCATTTGTATGGTCTGGAGAAGCTTACTTGTCTTATAGTTCAAAGCGGCATAGTCAGAGACTACACGGTCCGAGACCACCGCCCCTGATGCCCTAGTTCTGCTAAGGTAATGACAATACGACGATGTTAGTGGGAAAAACTTGAGTAGAGATAGAGCTAGAGTCTGGTGACCAGGATGAACCACAATGTCACGTCCTCCCCCTAATGCTCCACTCGCATCAAACACACTAACCACACGCATACATTCACATGCCTATTCCTAACATCATCATCATCATCATGTTATAAATAAACAGAATTAAATATGCATGAGCAGTAATAGCAAGAATATTAGATGACATGTGAAATGCACATTACAAGCATACAAGCATAAAATCATTCATGGCATTGGACTCAATAAGTAAAACAGCTTATTATTAGCCAACTAGTTTAGGTCTTGTTCCCTCACCTTTGGTCAATGGTTGTTCCTCGTCTAAGCTTTGTAAATCACTTTTAGACTACTTGGAAACCTAACAAATTTATAGATTCTAAATTTGAGTTCATTTCCATTAATTATAGTATTTAAATGTCCCATCTGGAATCAGTCAGACTTCTAGAAGCTGAGTGGTCGTAGGTGTGGCAACACCTGTGGTCTCAGTTTCTGCGACCACAGGGTATGGGGTCGATATGTGTGGTCGCATATCATGCGACCATACATGAGACCACACCCTCCCTAGAACTTTCCCGAGGGCATGTGGTCGATCATATGTGCCTCGTGTGGTCGATCAAACTGCAACCACACGAGTGATGGTCGACTTTTCCACTCTCAACTCAATTCATTCGTGTTTTGATTCCTTCGCTTATCATCATGATCCTTCCTATGATTGTTCTATGGCTTAAAATTTATATTTTTATATAATCCATCATCCTAATAGATTCCCTCCATGGATCTCTTAGAATTTATCCATGGTTTTATGATTGGGATCTCACTTTGAATCACTATCTCCTCCATGATCTATTATAGGCATTCAACTGATGTGGGGGATGTTTTATACCTTAAACTTGTTGAAGAATCAGAGTTCTCTCTGAATTTCCTTCTCTTAGTCTTCCTCTTCAATTCTCCTTCTCTTCCTCCTCTTCACTTTCTCTCTCTTTCAGTTTGAATTCTAAAAGAATGAAAAAGGCTAAGGGACGTCCTATATATAGAGAAAAACCCTCCATACAGAGTCCTACTTAGATTAGGAAAGAACCCCCTTCAGATTAGGAAGGTTTCCTAATCACGGAGTCAGTTTGACATCGTGTGGTCACACGTAGGGTCGCATAACCCATCGACCACACATCCAAAAACTGCCACCACATGTCCCAAACTCCAGTGGTCTCATTATTCTGAGGTGTGGTCGACCCCACCTGTTTAGGTATGCGACCACACGCTCCTAATTAGATGATTTTGGGTTCAATTTCATACCTAGCCTTGTGGTTTCTTCACGCACTTGGTCCGCTTGGCCCGACCATGATAGAAAAACCTGATACAAGGTGGTAAGATCGATTAGTACCATACGGGTCTCACAACTCCCCCCTCTTATTATAAATTTTATCCTCGAAATTTTCACATACCTTCCTAGTCGAAAGGTGAGGATATTGCTTTCGCATAGCATTCTCTTCTTCCCATGTGATCTCTTCTACATCTTGGCTTCTCCAAGTAATCCTAACATAATAAATGTCATGCTTGTGTAGACGTTGAACCTTCCGGCTGGTAATTTTGATTGGTGTTACTTCGAATGTCAAATCATCAGTTAGACCCGGTGGATCCGCTGTTAACACGTGTGTTGGATCTCTGACGTACTTCTTCAGTAATGAGATATGAAATACATCATGCATACTTGACATAGATGGGGGTAGTGCTAAATGATACGTCACTTTCCCACGTTTAGCTAGAATCTCATATGGCCTGACATATCTCGGACTTAGCTTCCCTTTCTGTCCGAACCGTTTTAAGCCTCGCATATGTGATATTTTTAGGAATACCTTATCACCTACGACGAATTCAAGTTCTCGACGTCGATTATCTGTATACTATTTCTGACGGTTCTAAGCTGTTCTAATTCTTTCCTTGATAATGTCGACTACTCGACAAGTCTCTTCAACAAATTTTGGTCCAATAATACTTCGTTCTCCAACTTCATTCCAAAACAAAGGAGTTCGACACTTCTTACCATACAGTGCTTCATAGGGTGACATTTGTATAGTCGCTTGATAGCTGTTATTATAAGTGAACTCTATTAATGGTAATTTCTCATCCCATGATCCTTTGAAATCAATGACACAAGCTTGAAGCATGTCTTCTAAAATTTGAATAGTACGCTCCGACTGTCCGTCTGTCTGAGGATGGAATGCAGTACTAAACTTCAATGTTGTACCCATAGCCTTCTGTAATCCTTTCCAAAACTTTGAGGTAAAGCGTAGGTATCTATCGGACATGATGCTTTCAGGTACACCATAGAATCTGACAATATTATCCACATATAGCTTGGCTAACCTCTCTAGGGTATATTGAGGTCGTGTAGCTATAAAACGAGCTGCCTTAGTCAAACAATCCACAATCACCTAGACTGCGTCAACTACTCGGGGAGTCAATGATAACCCGGTGACATAGTCCATAGTGATGCAGTCCTATTTCCATGCCGGTTCTGACAGTGGTTGCAACAATCCTGTAGGTCTTTGCCTTTCAGCCTTTACCCTTTGACAACTTAGGCATTGAGACACAAATTTAGCTACATCCGCTTTCATTCCCCTCCACCAATAGAGTTTCTTTAAATCATGGTACATCTTCGTTCTTTCAGGGTGTACCGAATACACAGTGGTGAGGACTTATGAGGGGATTCTTTCATAAGTCTTTGCCTGATATCCAAGTCTTCACTTTCGGGAACATATACTCTCCCTTTATATCTTAACACCTTTTCAAGGTCCAAAGTGAAATCAGGAGTAGTCTTACCTTTTTCGAGATCTTCTTGCATTGTCCTCAGATAGGGGTCTAATTGAATAACTATTTTTACTTCATCTATCAGATCAGGTACAATCTTCAATGTGGCAAACATATTTGAAAATCGATGAATAAACCCTTGGTTGGTTGATCCATCCTGTATATCTATCAAGAATTGCTCATTACCATAATTGAATACTTTTCCTGTAACACACATTACAGCATTCGTGTTAACTTCTCCCTGGGATTTTGTCATTGCTTTTCTACTTAGCACATCAGCAACTACATTAGCCTTCCCTAGATGATACTGGATATCGCAATCATAATATTTTAGCAACTCCAACCATCTCCTCGGTCGCATGTTCAATTCCTTTTGATTGAAAAGATAAGTAAGACTCTTATGATCTGATTTAATCTGAAATTTCTCACCATACAAATAATGTCTCCATATCTTGACAGCATGTACTACAACTGCTAATTCCAAGTCATGAGTAGGATAGTTCTTCTCATGCATCTTCAGTTGTCTTGAGGCATACGCAACTACTTGTTCTCCTTGCATAAATACACATCCTAAACCTAACCCAGACGCATCAGTGTACAAGGTAAATGGTTGTCCTGGAATATCAATAGTCAAGATGGGAGCTGATATCAATCTAGCCCTCAATGTTTGAAAACACTTTTCACATTTATCGGTCCAAACAAACTTTTCTCCTTTTTTTGTCAGACTGGTGAGAGGTACCACGATTGTATAGTAATCTTCCATAAATCGTCGATAATACCCTGCTAAACCTAGGAAACTTTTAATTTCTACAACATTCTTAGGTGCTTCCCATTTCACAATGGCTTCAATCTTGCTAGGATCCACTTTAATTCCTTCTGCGGATACTACATGGCCTAAGAAAGCGACTTCATTTAGTCAGAACTCACACTTTGTAAATTTGGCGTAAAGCTTCTCTTTTCTTAGTTGCTGCAGAGCGGCTCTTAGATTTGTGACATGAGTTTCTTTGTCCTTGGAGTAGACTAGTATGTCGTCAATAATACAATGACTGACGTATTCAACATATCATAGAATACCCGATTCAATAGTTCCATAAAAGTTGTGGGTGCATTAATCAATCCAAAAGACATGACTAAAAATTTGTAATGTCCATATCTTGTTCTGATTGCTGTCTTCGGAATATCACCTTCCTTAATCTTCAACTGATGGTATCTTGATCGAAGATCAATTTTGGAGAACACTTTGGCACCTTGCAACTGATCGAACAAGTCATCGATCCGAGACAACGGATATCGATTCTTAATTATAATCTTATTCAATTCTCGATAGTCTATACACAGTCGAACGCTACCGTCCTTCTTTTTCACGAACAATACTGGCGCTCCCCATGGTGATATGCTGGGTCTGATATAATCCTTCTCCAGTAATTCTTATAATTGTACCTTCAGTTCCTTCAGTTCAGTAAGAGCCATTCGATAAGGTGCTTTAGATACTGGTGCAGCTCCGGGTATAAGATCTATAACGAACTCTATCGCTCGGTTGAGTGGTAGTCCTGGTAGTTCCTCAAGAATTACATCTGAAAAGTCACGTACAACATCAATATCCTCAATTTGTGGTGCTTCCTTGGTGAGATCGACCATGAATACTAGATACCCAATTCCCCCTTTCTCGAGGCATTTACTAGCCTTTAATGCAGAGAGAATGAGTTTTCGTTTACGGGGAAGTTTGGTACCCGTAAACTAAACTATGCTCCTTCTTTATCTTTAAATGTCAATTTCTTTTCTGCATATAATAAGATTTGCAGAGTGTCGAGCTAACCAATCCATTCCCAAGATAACGTCAAAGTCTGTCATCTCAAGTTGAATTAAGGTTGCATCTAAAATCTTCTCGCCAATAAGAACTGGACATGGTCCATAACTTTTTTTTAGTTTCACTTCTAATCCCATAGGTGAACGTACAAGAAATTTGTAGTCTAAAGGTCTGAGGGGTAGATTTAGCTTCTTTCCAAATGACACAGATATAAAAGAATGAGTAGCTCCAGAGTCAAAGAGTACTCTAGCGGGTAAGCCATTAATAGGTACGATACCTGTGATTTGATTTAATTTAGTCTACATGCTTATACAAGGTAGTACAAAATGAACAGTTCAGGTCATACCTGTAACCACATCAGGCGATGCGGTAGCATCCTCTAATGTAACTCCCTAAACCTTTCCTTGTTGTAGCTGCTTCCTTGGCTTAATATCCTATTTGATTACAGTTAAAGCATTTAATTCCATCACTACTTTGCTTCTATTGAGGTTGGGCTGTCGGAGTAGTCTTGGCTGCATCATTGAAGCCTTTAGTATAGAAGGGTTTAAACGACTTTGAGTTCCCTCTGTTGTATGAATTTTTATTAGGCCTTTTAATACCACTATTCTGAGCAAAATAACTTTTCCTCTGGCTCGATTCCAGTACTCGAGCAAACTGTACAGCTTCATTATAAATCTTCTTTTCCAATCCCAATACATGCTTACGGATGCTTCCCCTAAGTCCCATAACGAACCTTCGGGCTTTGGTATTTTCCTCCTGCATGCTAGAGGGAGCAAAGAAAAACAACTCTTCGTAACGCTGTTGATACGCATCCATAGTCATTTGTCCCTGATATAGACTCAGAAACTCTTTTTTCATCACATCTCTGAAACTTCTGGGAAAATACTTCTTGAAGAAAGCTTCTTTATAGATAGCCTAGGTCAATTGGGCGTGCTTCGTTAACAAATAACTTCGAGTAGACTTTCACCAATGGTGTGCATCGCCCTTCAGCATAAATGTGACACATAACACTTTTTCCTCTTCATTTACAGTCATCATCATGAAGTTCCTTTCCATCTCGTCGATACGGTGAGCTGGCCACAAAGGATCCGATGGCTTGCCATTGAATTTCTTAGGCTTCATCTTCAGGAAGCGCTCGATCAGTCGAGAATGGTCCAACTGATACTGAGCATATGCTCCATATATAGGCGATTAATACTGGTAATTGCCTTGGTTGTATCTGCCTTGAGGTACTTCAGGGTTTTGTACTTGAGCTTGTCCAAATGGTGTTTGAGGTGCTTGGGGTACTGTATTGTTCATAGCCAATGCTTGGGGCACGGTGTTGCTACCCCCTGGTACGGTACTAACTTGTCCCGCCGATAAAGGTGTAGTGTTTGCAGCTGGGAAAGCCATTCTCATAACAGCTTGCATGTTGGCTTGCATTTGCTGTATTTGATACAATTGTTGTGCTAAATTCATCATCAAAGCAGCCAAATCTGTAGGTTGGGCTGGTAAGTTCATGGGATGGGCTTGGTCGTTGACTCCTGGCAGTACCATATTCTAGTTCTCCTATTCCTCTGGGTTTTCATGGCCATTTTCCTCCACAGGTGGTGGTGGAGGTGGAATTGGGTTACGTCCTCTCTGGGTTATTCTTTACCCAGCCATTTCCTGTTTTCGACAGTGGTAGTGTCTGAAAGTCAAGGAACATATAAGGCAATCATAATATACGTCAATCTCATGTCAATATCCAAATAAACAAGGCAAAATTTCAATCTTTAAAGTCATTCAGTCAAACAGAACATTTTTCATCGTGGGGTCGATGGTGGGGTCGCACTATATGTGACCACTGGGTTGCGACCACACAAACCCTGTCAGCTCACCGAGAGCCTGTGGTCGATCGTGGGGTCGATCATGGGGTTGCATTTTTGGTCGAATTTTGCGACCACACGATCCCAAATCAGGTTTTTAAACCTGATTTTTGAGCCATTTTCTTTATTTTTCTTTTGTCCACAACTCAACTCGCTACTATTGAGTTGCTACAGTGTCAACCATATAATTTGGTGATTCCTTTATCGATCTACAATCTACATTCTGTTCCTCCAGGTATGTTCCCTACTCTTTCTCCTTTTTAAGCTTTCACACCTAGGTTTTGCTCCATTTATAGGATTTTCTTCAAATTAATATTTTTTTGACCATAAAAATTTGATTTTTATTGGGGATTATTGCTATTGGCCACCCAATGGATGAAAGCCCTCAAGAAAATTCAAGTTTCATCGGTTAGTTTAATAGAAACTTGAAAATTCCCATTTTTTACCTAAATTTTGGGGTTTTACCCCAATTGTCAAAATTTCTTTAAATTCGACCTACCTAGTTTAAATTTTCAATTGTATGAGCCTTACAGGATGGTTTGGGACCTATGTACGTCCTCCTTCCCAAATGTTTGGGTAAAAAGTGAGGCTTTTGGTCAATCATACCGTCATAATGTCAAAAAAATATTTAATTTTCTCTATATCTGATATATTGCTTATTGGTCTATACCCTTGCAGACAACATGGCTCACACTAAAGTCCCCAAAGTTCATGATCCCCGTCGCTTCAGGTCTATTGAAATAGAGGCACAATATTCTCAGTACAAGCGTAAAAAGGTGGAAGGGTGTCATTGTGTCAACTTGGCCAACCTAGCCTTATTTGATGTGGAGGGAGCATTCTGTGATATGGGCTGGCTCCCTATGATTCTATATGAGGGTTGCACCTGTCCTGAGTTGGTGAAATAGTTTTACTGTAATTTACAGGTGGAGGGTGACCCATAGGACATAGATAGGGGTAGAGAGCTCAGGATCACCAGTTTAGTTAAAGGGGTGGAGATCTCATTTAACAGCCAGGAGTTGGCTGATCTCCTAGGTATCTCAAATGATGGTCCCTTGGTATACTGCGCACCTAAGGAATCCCAGTTCCTGTCAGTGAGAATGCGTGCAAAAATTGACAGCCAAATTCTTAGGGATGATCGCTGGCAAATGAAGGCAATCAACTTACGACTGGAGCCCCGAGTGTATTGCAAGATCATTCAGCACAACCTGATTCCCCAGAGTGGACACTATGAAAAGGTTTCGCAATTGACCCAATACATTCTGTACTGCATCTGCACTAGGTAACCTGTATGCCTTTCTTATATCATTATCAGGACCATGCAACGTTCCACGACGCCTGGTCTAGTGGGTAACCTACCCTATGGGCGTTTGATCACTAATCTACTCACTCGCTTGCAGGTAGACTTGGTCGATGAGAGGATTCACGAGGATACTTTTTCGACTGACCTTGACTGGGAGACCATCTGTAGGATGGGGATGCGAGACGTATAGGTCAGTGATGAGGATAGAAATGCTATGGTGCGTCCCCGTCCTCGAGTAGAGGTAGCTGACACAGAGGCGGCAGCAGCAGCAGCAGAGGTCTACGAGAGTGATGATGAGGAGGATGATGATCGGATGTTCATGAACGTAGATGTTATACCTCCTCCATCATCACAACATTCCACTAGAGCTGGCCCTTCTCGGGCTCCTTCCCACTCAGCTGGTCCTTCGCACCCACCACTGGATGATGTGGTGGGGCTGCTACGTGAGATTCGGGAGGCCCAGCTTGCTACGAATCAGCGGGTAGTAGATCTGGAAACTAGTCTCCGGTGACCCAGACTCAGATAGCCTGGCTGATGAGAGTATATGTTGATGATTATGATTGAGATCGTGAGGCACCTCCTCCTCCAGCACCCCCAGCTCCATGATGCCTTTGATTCTTTTTACTTTATAATGCAGAGTAACTGTCTGGATTGTGGACCGTACTCTAATTCGGATATATGTAAGTTTTATTCTCGTTTGATAAATACATAGAACTTGTTTCTTATTTACATATGTGCATTATTCACTTTCTTAGTTTATGTCTCATACAACACAAGTGCTCATGGTGTGTTCTTATTAAAGCTTTTAAGTTTATCCTAACTCAGTTCACGAACTCTTGTGGAAGTATGCAGGTTAGAAAGACAGAGCCTGAGTGCTCTGATACCAAGTTGTCACACCCCAATTCTGAACCAATCAGAATGGTGTGATGAATCGTTTATGAACCAACGGTTCAACCAGGATCTTGTATAGGCCGTGCCCATTTGATTAAACCAGATACAACCATAACCATAATCAGAGTAAATAAACAATAGCGAAAGTCTTTAATATTAATGACCTGAGTATCTAACAGTGATAACGTAATTAATTATCCAATTATCTTCAAATGACTCGACATAAAATAAAATAAAGTAATCAATTACATGTTCTGATAACCCAACAACTAAATCTAATCGAAAACACATGAGTTGCACTCGCACGACAAATCATGCGACTCCACCATACCTTCTACATCCATCGCAGTAACATGTCCAAACATTAGTGCATTCATATAATATTCCACGATAGGACCTGCATCATCAACTAAAAATATTCGATGTCAAAAGAGTGAGAGCACATCATGGTTCAGTGAGCAAACAAAACAATGCAACAAACATATGCATGCATTCAATTCATATCTTTGGTCTAGTTTATAAGTTTGCAATATGCTATAGAAAGGTTTGGTGGCTGCCGCACCTCTATACACTAGTGTGTGAATCTATCCAATGTATCAAACATCATTGCCATCCCACATGCACCCACCATAGAATAGAGATAGAGTTAAAGTGTCCAGATCAAACACCGCATAACACTTCCCCTAATGCCCTATCCATACCAACATGTAAGCCCCTATTGGTGAGGGCTTGTAAACTGGGCTTGCAACTAACCAATCCTAATACCAAACAGTGTATCCAAGGCCTCACCCCAGCATCCCTCAATACATCCATAGAGATAGAGCTAAGGCCCCCCGATAGAGTCAGAGATTACACGCTCCAAGACCACCTCCCCTAATGCCTTATGACATAATAGTTCTGCTAAGGTAATGACAATACGACGATGTTAGTGGGCAAAACTTGAGTAGAGATAGAGCTAGAGTCTGGTGACCAAGATGAACCACAATGTCACGCCCTCCCCCTGATGCTCCACTAACATCAAACACACTAACCATATGCATACATTCACATGCCTATTCCGAACATAATCATCATCATCATGTTATAAATAAACAGAATTAAATATGCATGAGCAGTAATAGTAGGAATATTGGACGACATGTGAAATGCACATTACAAGCATACAAACATAGAATCATTCATGGCATTGGACTCAATAAGTAAAACAGCTTATTATTAGCCAATTAGTTTAGGTCTTGTTCCCTCACCTTTGGTCGATGGTTGTTCTTTGTCCAAGCTTTGTAAATCACTTTTAGACTACTTGGAAACCTAACAAATTTATAAATTCTAAATTTGAGTTTATTTCTATCAATTATAGTGTTTAAATGTCCCATCTAGAATCATTTAGACTTCTAGAAGCTGAATGGTCGCAGGTGTGGCTGCACCTGTGGTCTCAGTTTCTGCGACCACAGGGTGTGGGGTCGATATGTATGGTCGCATATCATGCGACCACACATGCGACCACACCCTCCCTGGAACATTCCCGAGGGCGTGTGGTCGATATGTGTGATCGCATATCATGCGATCATACATGCGACCACACCCTCCCTAGAACTTTCCCGAGGGCATGTGGTCGATCATATGTGCCTCGTGTGGTCGATCAACCTGCGACCACACGAGTGATGGTCAACTTTTCCACTCTCAACTCAATTCTTTCGTGTTTTGATTCCTTGGTTTATCATCATGATCCTTCCTATGATTATTCTATGGGTTAAAATTCATATTTTTACATAATCCATCATCTTAATAGATTCCCTCCATGGATCTCTTAGAATTTGTCCATAGTTTTATGATTGGGATCTCACTTTGAATCACTATCTCCTCCATGATCTATTCTAGGCATTCAACTGATGTGGGGGATGTTTCATACCTTAAACTTGTTAAAGAATCAAAGTTCTCTCTGAATTTTCTTCTCTTAGTCTTCCTCTTCAATTCTCCTTCTCTTCCTCCTCTTTTCTTTCTCTCCCTTTCAGTTTGAGTTCTAAAAGAATGAAAGAGGCTAAGGGATGTCCTATATATAGAGGAAAACCCACCATATAGAGTCCTACTTAGATTAGGAAAGAACCCCCTTCAGATTAAGAAGGTTTCCTAATCACGGAGTCAGTTTGACCTCGTGTGGTCGTACGTGGGGTCGCAGAACCCATCGACCACACGTCCAAAAACTACGACCATACTTCCCAGACTCCAGTGGTCTCATTATTCTGACGTGTGGTCGACCCCACCTGTTTAGGTATGCGACCACACACTCCTAATTAGATGATTTTGGGTTTAATTTCATACCTAACCTTGTGGTTTGTTCACGCACTTGGTCCGCTTGGCCCGACCATGATAGGAAGACCTGATACAAGGTGGTAAGACCGGTTAGTATGATACGGGTCTTACATCATTAGTAATTTCTTATCAACCCTAATCATAAAATTCACTCCTCCATAGAAGTCTTATTCTTAGAGTTTACATCTCTAGAGATTCATTTCATACCTTTGCCTGTGATTGAGAGTCAATCCCTTCTCAGCAAACTCTTCTCCTTAGCTTTTTCCTCTTCTCCTTTTCTTCCTTCTCTTCCTTCTCTTTCTCTAGGATTTACTAATGTTCTAAAATAGTGAAAAGGACTGAGGGACGTCCTTTATATAGAAGAAAACTCCCCATATAGAGTCCTCTTTCAATTAGGAAAGCAATCTCTTAGTTTAGGAAAGTTTCCAAAACTCTGAGTTTGATCTGGGCTGCTCATGGTCGATCATACGGTCGCATAAATCGTCGGCCATAGGGTCGAAATCATCGACCATGGGGTTCTCGTTTGATATTTTTGATTCCCTTCCTTATGGTCGACCATACCTACTCAGGCATGCGACCTTAGGTATGTTTTTTTGTGTTTTTAACTCGATTCTCATACCTAGTTTGTGATCCATCTTCACACGCTCGGTCCACTTAGTCCAGGAATGATGGGAAGACCTGACACGACATGGTTAGACCAAGTTAATGGAGTGCGGATCTTACATATAGGATGGATTAGTGGCATATTACCCCATGTATGTAACCTTGACCAATAAGGGGTTAGGTACTGGTGTGAGACGGGGGATGAGGGGGAAGCCTAACAATGTTTATTGTAGCATCTTCTTTGAGGTTCCTCCTTAACATCGTTCACATTATGAGACATATGGCTTCTCCAACATTATTAGAGCATCACTGGGTGAGTGTCCATTCTCTCTCGTGCAGTAAGCTGTGGTCAGCTTTGGTGAGTGTCATCAAGCCTTTCCATAGCATATAGCAGGCATTACCAAACTTGTTTGACAATAATATGATCATGCATTATTGTGTGCTTGCTTATCTATTTCTCACTGAGCTCATGTTGAAGAGTTCACCCCATGTACGTACAACTTTTTAGATAGATCTGCATGTACTACTGTTGTCGATTATGTCAATGCAGCTGTTACCTCTAGCGTGACCCCGCAGAGAGAAAAATGTGAAGAAGAAGAGGAGCACGGCACGACGTGTGAGTGCGATAGTTGTATGTTCCATTAGAAGGAACGCATTAGTCGTTTTAGTTCTTGTTATTCCCCAGTATTATTAAACAATTAGCTTGTTTTGGTATTATATACAATGGTTTGTTTGACGGATTGGTTATTTATTTATGTATGTCATGGATGGTGATGTTTAATTGAGTTTTATTAATCTAATATCACTAGTTCCCTCAGTCCATTTACTTAAGTCTTCCGCTTGCTATGTTTATTAGCACTGATTGTTACACATGGTTGTGGTTTGAACGGTTAAGGGTTGGTTGGTATGCAACGCTTAATGTGATCTGGGTTGGACCGGGTTACTTATGTAATGGTCTGGTCACACTTTCGTTGACCCAAAACGGGGAGTAATGTGACAACGTTGGTATCAAAGTCATCAACTCTGCTATATCACACAAACCCGTTGGTACACTGAATAGTTGGTTAGTGAACTAAAGGATTTGGGGATTTAAAACCTTAATACGAATATACACTAACTAGATGCATAGAATACTACCCAAAAAGAAACAAAATTGTAGAGTAAACAACTCTATTGCTGTGTCCCTGAGTGAGGACGTGTAGACCCTTGAACCAGCTAGATGGTCTCTATGGGAGCTGGTGCTGACATTGTATCCTCCTCAGTATCATTGGCCAAAAAAAGGCTAGCCCTCATCATCACCATGTAGTGATGCCTCATCTCAGCCTGAAGCGCATTGGTACTATCAGAGGTAGAGGTCTTGTTACACCCGAAATCTGGACTAACCAGTAGTGTAAAGAATTGCCATAAGAACCAACAGTTCAAGCTAGGATCTCGAGCCAACAATTCAAACCAAACACATTCCATAACATAATTATAGATAATAAAATAAATAGCAGAAGTTTTATTAATAATGAACTGAGGTCTAACATGATAAGTAAATAAATATTTCAGTTATCTCCAAGTAAACCAAAACATAATTAAATAATCTATTACAAGTTTTCATAATCAAAATAGGAATAAACTAAGACTAAAATCATTGGAAACACTCGCACGTAGACTCGTGCTTGTCCACCATAGTCTGCACGTCCATAGCCACCACGTGTCCATACGATGGCGTATTCTTATAATCCTCCACTATGGTACCTACATCATCAACTAAAAATATTCGACATTGAGGGGTGAACATACAACACGACTCAGTGAGTAAAACAAAACAATTCACAAACATATGCATGAAGTCAAATTAATATCTTTGGTCTGGTATAAGCTTACAAATGTGATATGGTAAAGATAGTTTGTGTAAGACCCGTATTGAACTAACCGGTCTTACCATCTTGTACCAGGTCTACCTATCATGGTCGAGCCAAGTGGACCAAGTGCGTGAAGAAACCACAAGACCAGGTATGAAATCAACTCAAAAACAGTCAATTATGAGCGTATGGTTGCATGCCTAAACAGGTGTGACCGACCCCACCTCAAAAGAGTCCAACCACACAAATTTAGGTCGTGTAGTCGGACGTAGGGTTACGAATTCTACGACCCCACCTCCAACCCGACAAAACCCAGACAGAACCGAAATTAGGAAACCTTCCTAATTCGAAGGGGGTCTTTCCTAAACTCATTGGGGCATATTATGGAGGATTTTTTTTCTATAAATAGAACGTCCCTTAGCCTCTTTCACTCCTTTCGAACCCTAATTGAAAGTGAGATAAAGAAAAGAGAAGGAAGAGAAGGAAAATCTAAGAAGAATACTAAGGAGGAGGAAAATTCAGAGAAAACTCTGAATCTTCAGCAAGCATAAGGTATGAACCTAATTCTCATGATTAATTAAGAGCCTAGAATAGTTCATAAAGAAAATAGGATCTAGGAGAAACCCAAATCATCCACCCGTGGACAAATTCTAAGAGAATCCATGGAGGAAATTATTGTAGACAATGGATGGTGTATAAAATTATAGTTTTGAGCCATAGAACAATTATAGGAAGGACCATGATGATAAGCCAAAGGATTCAAACATGAAGGAATGGAATTAAGAGTGAAAGGTCGACCATAACACGTGTGGTCGCACGTGGGGTCGCATGATGTTTGACCCCATAAGACCCACATGTCCGACCACATGCCCTCGAAAAGTTTCCAGGGAGGGTGTGGTCGCACGTGGGGTCGGAGTATGTCCGACCCTACCCTGCGACCCCACACCCTGTGGTCGTAGAAACTGAGACCCCAGGTGCTGCCCCACCTGCGACACCTCAGTTTCTGTTAGTCTAAATACATGAGAATTAATTCTAATTAAAATCTATCAACTTGTTAGATTTTCAAGTGATTTAAAAGTGATTCATAAAGCTTGAACGAGGATCTACTATCAATCAAAGGTGAGGGAACAAGACCTAAACTAATTGGCTAATAATAAACTATTTTTGTTTATTGAGTCCGATGCCATGAATGATTTTATGCTTGTATGCATCTAATGTGCATTTAACATGTCATCTAATATTCCTGCTATTACTGTCCATGCATATTTAATTTTGTTTATTTATATCATGGTGATGATGATGATGATGCTAGGAATAGGCATGTAAATGTTTGTGTGTGGTTAGTGTACTTGATGCGAGTAAGGCATCAGGGGAAGTGTAATGCGATGCGATCCTAAGCACTTTAGTTCTATCTCTACTCAAGTCTTGTCCACTGACATCATTGTATAGCCATTACCTTAGCAGAACTATTACGTCGTAGGGCATCAGGGGAGGTGGTCTCGGACCGTGTAGTCTCTGACTCTGCTGGGGGGCCTTAGCTCTGTTTCTATGGACGTATTGAGGGATGCTAGGGTGAGGCCTTGGATACACTGTTTGACATTAGGTTTGGTTAGTTGCGAGCCCAGTTTGCAAGCCCTTGCCAATAGGAGCTTACATGTTGGTATGGGTAGGGCATCAGGGAAAGTTTGATGCGGTGCGGTCCTAAGAACTTTAGCTCTATCCCTATTCCATGGTGGGGTGGATGTGGACGACAATGGTGTTTGATCCATTGGGTGGGCTTACACACCCGTGTATAGAGGTGTGACGGCCACCAATCCTTTCTATTCATAGACGAAGACATAAAATAAAATAAAATGACTAAGAAATAAAATAATTGAATATAATTGAATAATTTATTTATGTTATCACTGTTAGACTCTCAGTTCATTAAGTATTAAAGACTTCCATTATTGTGTATTTATTCTGATTATGATTGTTCCTATTCGAGATCCTAGTTGAACCATTGGATCATAGACGGTTCATCACACCATTCTAGTTGGTACGGAATTGGGGTGTGGCAGTTTGCAACCACACCTCCATACATGAGAGTGTGAGCACACCCAACATATCACACATCGTGGTCTCCCCATAACACCCACTAAAGAATAGAGATAGAGCTAGAGATCCCAGATCAAACATCGCCAGAACTCCCCTTGATATTCTACCCGTACCAGTACATATGCCCCTATTGGCGAGGGCTTGCAAACTAGGTTCATGACTAACCAATCCAAGATGTCATCACAGAGGTTTGTATCCAAGGTCTTACCCCAGCATTCCTCAATACGCCCATAGAGATAGAGCTAAGGCTCGCTGGCAGAGCTTACAGCACCTCCCCTGATACTCCACCCAACCCAATACATCAACCACACACAAATACATGCCTATTCCTAGCATCATCATCAAATCAAGTAAGAACAATAATAAAAATACGCATGAATATATAACAAGTATTGGATGACATATGAGATGCACAAACAATCACACAAGCATGGCATCATATCAGTTGGACAAAATGTAAAGGTAGTTTGTTATTAGCCTATTAGTTTAGGTTTCATTCCCTCACCTGTAAACGATGTTTGTTCCTCTTTCAAGCCTTGGAACTTACTTTGGAACTAGTTGAAAACCTGAACAATTTATAGACTTAAGTTAGGGTGTGGTTTTATCAAGTTACAGTAGTTTAAATCCAAAATAAGGCTTTGAATAATGACTGGTCAACCCTGACTGGTCTTGCCTCATGCGACAAGTGACTACAACCAGAGAGTTCCTGGAAACCACCTAAGAGTCACTGGTGGACTCACTGGTCACATATATAGTCGACCAGTGATGCGACCATAGAAACTCTAGTCAGGATATTTTCTAGTCCGAGTTCTCTTTTGAGTCAACACCTGCGCTTACCAATGGGGTTCATCCTAGAGTCATTCTATCGCCTAAAACCAATGATTTCAAATTGATAATTCCCAATTAACAATCATAGGCTAACCCTAACCAACAATCATAGATTAAAAAATAGTCTCCTTTGGTTTGCTTGGAAGATCTCATGATCCCCTTCACATTGTGAGGTTCAATTCACCAATACAAAGATGAAAGATCATCCTAACCAATCTAATAGCTATGGAGATGGTCCTCTTACCTTAGTTTCCTTGCGGTAGAAGGATGGAAACGTCGGCAACAAGCTCTTTTTCAACTCCTTCTCCAAGCTTGCTCCTTCTCCTTGATCTTCTTCTCCTCTCTCTCTCTCTCTCTCTCTCTCTCTCTCTCTCTCTCTCTCTCTCTCTTAGTTTTAGGGTTTAAGAATGAGCAAAAAGAGCGATAGGAAGTAGAGGGACATCCTCTATATAGGGAGAAAGTTCCCACATAGAGTCCTTTCTCAATTAGGAGATACTTAAAATAAGGAAAGTTTCCTAATTTTGGAAGCCAGTCTAGGATTCACTAGTCGACTTTACTAGTTGTAATTCTTGTCAATAGTGAGACTCAAAGTATCGACTAGTGAGTCTAAAACTTGACTGGTAACTGGTCTTAGTTTCTAACTGTGACTGGTTGACCACACAAATTCCTACAATCGACCACTCAAGTAAAATTGACTATTTTTAGCTTACCTGGCCTCGCGGTTCCTTCATACGGTTGGTTTGCTCAAGTCGGTTATGATGGGAAGACCTGGCACGACACTGTTAAACCGGGTAGTGGAGTGTAGGTCTTATAGGTCTGGGCATACTGGAGTCTTCGGATTTGGTTCTCCACTATAAAGGCATGTCGTCATGTTCGGTTCATGCACCTTACACTTCCAGCAGAATCTTATCCATCTAGGCTCGAAGAGAGTCTAGTGTGGTCTCACTCTTAACTCCTCTGCTAAAAATGGAATTTTGGAAGACTCTTTTTTCTCTCTGTTCACACTCCATACTAGGAAGTAGAATTGAATGCAGTTTACATATGTCAAACCCAATTTATTTCCAGAGGAATTTCGAAGAAAGTTGAAATATTAATTGTCATACTCCAATTCTGGTCGATGTAGAAATATGAATGAATCGTCAATGAATCAAGCCAAAATCACATAAGAATCATGCCAACATTCAAACCATACATTGAACCATAATCAAAAAATATAAATAATCAACGAAAATCTATATTAAATAATGAACTGAGTGTCTAAATGGTAAATAAATAAATACTCCAATTATCCAAGCATTAATCAAAACATAAAATAGTAATAATCCATTATATGTCTTATAAACCCAAATACAAATTAGAATCCTATAACTAGAAACAGTAGTGGCACTCGCATGACGAGTCATGCTCGTTCTCCACCGACTACGCATCCATTGTTGCTACTTTTCCAAACAAAGATGCATTAACGTAATTGTCCATAGTGTAACCTGTATCATCAGAAACTAAAAAAAAAACGATATCGTAGGATAAGCCCACAACTTAGCTCAATGAGAAACAAAACATGCAGCAGGAAATATGCATGATGTAGCATTCAATCATTTGGTCTGGTTAAGTTTGCAATGTGCTATGGTAAAAATAGGCTGCAACCACACCTCCATACACGAGAGTGTGAGCACACCCAATGGTCAGGCTCCAACCAAAACTACTGCCGCCCTACAACACTCACTACAAGATAGAGATAGAGCTAGAGCCCAATGGTAGGCTACAACCAAACCGTCAGCACCCCCCGATACTCTACCCCATACAATACGTTTACCCCTACAGAAACTAAGTACGTGACTAATCAATCCTAGATGTCATCAAATTGTATCCAAGGCCTTACCTTAGCACCCTTCAATATAAAACATTGATAAAGCTATAGTCTAACTATAAGGCTACAACCAATACCTCCAGCACCCCCCTGATACCTTGCAACGTACTAAGCACGCTAAGGTAACAATGATACAACAATGTTAGTATGGTGAATGGTTTGAGGTTCCAACCTCTCTTTCCTCAACACACCAACTATACAAAAACACATGCCTATCCTTAATCACATCATAACAAGAATAATTAATATGCATGAACAATAATAGCAGGTATTGGATGACATGTTATATGCACAAACTCAACACATCAACATTAAGCAAGGTAGTTTGTTATTATCCAATTAATTTGGGGTCTTGTCCCTCACTTGTTTGAGTGATTTAAATACTCTCTAAAACCTTTGAAATCAAATTTGCTTGACTATGAGTCCTAGACAATCAATAGGATTAAGTTAAGTTTTATTCTGGTAGTTTTCTGTTCATCAGACTCACTATCTGAATTGACAAACAGTCCTTTCGGGCATTGTCCTGTCGCATGTTTGGTGTGGCATATTGTCCGATAGGACATCATACCGGACAACCCTAAGACACTTCTCGAGAGTGTTCGGATCTGTGACCGGTCTTGCTCTAGGTGCGATAGATCATACAGGCTGGACAACGTACAGGTTGTTCTTCTGGTTCTTCTGTGTATGGTTTCCTCAGAGTTGATTCTTTGACTCTTTCTAGGGTTAATCCTACGTTGTTCTAGGGTCAAAACCACATTAGAGTTTTCACGGTAACCCTAGTTCTACACATATCCTTGTCACTAGATCCTTGTGAATCATTCGATAGTACGTTTCATACTGTATTGAAATTAAACTAACAGTCTCTGATGGCTGTGAGTCCAATCTCACGCACATCCTACCCTACTTACATTGATGAGAGGACTTATTGTTGGTTTCGTGATAACGACAATGGAAACTGATGGTGAGTGCACTGCTTCCTTCTTCCTTCTTCACAACCTCTTCTTCCTCCACAGCTTCTCTCTTAGATCTCCTTTTAGTTTCTAGGTGGGTGGTTAAGCAAAAGAGTGAGAGGAAGTGGGGAAACATCACTTATATATAGGCATAACCATCCAATTAGAGTCCTCTCCTCGGAGTCTGTTTTATATTGACTGGTTGCTTATCCAGTGGCACAATACGTGAGACCGAACAACCTCAACCAGTCCAACCGGACAAGGTAAGTTGTTAGTTTTCATACCTTGTTCGTGTGGCCTGTCATCGGACTGTTTCTTTTGGTCCGATTATGATGGGAAGACCTGTCATGATACGTTAACCCATGTTAGACCGGGTTACTGGAGTGCGGGTCTTACATTAATGACTTTCGTTGTACTCTAATCCTTAACCTACCACCACCATTTCTTTCTCTAGGTTTGGATCTTGTAGGGGTGACAGCGGATGCCATGGTTGTCGCATCTTTTTCTTCTTCTTCTTGAGCAACGATGGCGGGGCGGCGGCTGCTTCAATCTTTGTTGGTTTGGGTACAGAGAAATAGAGAGGCATGGCACGGTAGATGAGAGAGTGATGCACCTGAAATTTCAAGAACTAAAACACGTTGATGCAGCCAGAGAAGCACGACCCACTGGGAAGAATTGAAGAACTATGATAAAGAAGCACAAGAACAAAATCAGTGGCAGTTGCAATCGCTGTCGCCGGAGAAGAAGATAAGAAGGATAAAAGGTCAAAAATGATAAAGGGTATTTTAGTCAGTTCACCCTTCACTAAAGGGTATTTTGGCCATTATATGATTAAAACTTTGTACATGTCATCATAAAACAGTATAAAATTAATGTGCTAGACATATTTGTCATTGTGTTATACACAAAAGGGTAGTATGAGTCTGGTACTAAATGTTTTGGGTGTATGTAGAATAGGTGTAAACTACAAGGGAGGTATAAGTCAATTACTCATTTAATTATGTATGTCATGGATGGTGATGTTTAATTGGGATTTATTTATCTAATATCACTAGTTCCCTTCAGTTCATTTACTTACGTCTTCTACTTATTATGATTATTATCTCTGATTGTTTCGAATGGTTGTGGTTTGAACGGTGAAGGGTTGGACCAGGTTAATTGTGTAATGGTCCGGTCACACTTTCGTTGACTCGAAAACAGGGTGTGACAAGGCTCCTAGTGTAGCAAGGTCTGGGGAGGGCAAGAATATATTCAGCTTTACCTTCACAATACGAAGAGACTATTTTCGTGATTCTAACCCGTAACCACCAGATTGTAATATAATAATCTTATCATCATTCCAAGACTCACCTTCTAGAATACTTTATTTGATGCATTATTTAAAAAAAAAAAATTAAACAATACTTTTAGCTTTTGACCAAATGCAAAGCTCCATCAAACAGCATTTTCTCCAAAGAGAGATTAGTCATAAATCAAAAAGTTTAGCCTTTAAAGCATTGGTAATATGCCTGACCTGACTTCACATGCAACCCACATACCCATCCACTATTTTGTAAAATGCTTCAGTAAGCATTCATGTCAGCTGAACTGGAGAAGAATTGGATTCAGATATATTAGCATACAATGCTCTACTAGAAAAAGAAAAAAACTAAAAGGAAATCTGCCGAAGTCAAAAGCCACAAAATAAGTCAAGATCCATCCATTAGAAGAATTAAAAAGTATACAACATAGGATTTTATATTGCTTTGATGATATTCCTATTCCCTCTTTTTTCTCTCAAAGTCAAATTCGATGTCTGATTGGTGGGTATAAGTGTTAGGCCTTTCGTGGGCCCAGGACTAGTCCGGACCTAACTCAGGGCATGAAAAATCTAACTCCAACCACCAAACTGCCCCTAGGGTCGGGTTGGACTGTCCCTTACCATTGGGAGGGGAAGGAAGATACAGGACTGGGCCAGACTAAGGAGAAAAAGAAAGAAGAAGACAGGGTCAGGTTAAGTAGGTCCGAGTCAGGCTCCGCCCAAGGCCTTAACCTTGGCCCAGCCCAGTCTTGACTCAAGGTCAGAAATTCTCAACCCTAATCTGCCCTCAGTGTCACTGTATCTTAGCGCAATTTCTGTTCGGACTCAAGGCAAACCGTGATAGATTCGGATCGACAGGATCAAACTTGCACCCCTCTAATTTGATTATTCCTATTCCATATTTGGTCTTATCCAGTAAAAAGAAAAACCCACAGAGAATCCAAAGTCACCCTTTCCATTAATTGGAGCTTACCTGTCTGTATAAAGCACAAGAAGTATGGTAAAATTAAGACAAAGCAAACATAAGTTTAGCCGGATCCACTGGCCAATAAGCAGAGATATGCCCATGCTTTTATTGGTCCACCTGATCTCTTAGCACCTTTCATCCAATATGTTGGTATCTTATCTTCTATTCTCCTTGAATTTATTGTTGAGCACTTATAACTCTACATGCAGCAATCATGAGAAGAATCCCACATTTCAACACTTCATTTGGTCGAAGCCATATTGTGGGCCTACTATCATCAAACAATGCTGATTTTCAAATTAGTGGCCCTACCAATTCACGTGGCTAGAAGCCCTAATTCACATTTTCATCTTATTCTTTGGGTGGAACAGTTGGGTTCATTTCTCAACAAAAAAAAAAAAAAGTTGGGTTCATCTGATATATCTGAACCTTTTCATTGGGTAAAAGATCAATTTAACCACTGGGCCTATTTATAATGGGCCCTACTGTTGGATATGTGACCACAAATAAACAGTCAACGTATATTAATGTTGTCATTAGGAAAAGGAAGCGATGCTCTTATGTGGGGCACAAGTGTGTGACTCCAATAAATTATTCCATTTCCAAATTCAAATATCTTATTTATTCGATAGTCAAAATATAAAGATGAATAATAGAAAATCTTCTTTTCTTGATGTTGTTGATAAGAAAAATAACAAACTGTTCAAGGTAAAAGGGAAAAATAGAATTCTGCAACAACAAACTATAACGCCAAATATATGAATCACGGAACATTCTGAAAAAGATTCATTGGTACAAAGTTCAAGTTTTGTCCAAGCTTGAGGTTTACCAAAAAAAAAAAAAAGGAACATTATCGTTCGGAGAGAAATACAAGATTACATCACAAGCACAAACAAAATGATTTTTTTCCACCACTATAAGTCGCAAAGAAATTTTCCACTAATTTGGTGAAAAACACTAAAATCACAAGTTATTATTTCAATTTATCAGTTGTAATAAGAGCATGAAAGATAACAAGAATAACCTCTAAAATGACTTAACTTGAGATAGAATCTTTACAACACTTTTCTAAGAAAATTCATGAACGCTGGTCAATGGCTTTTCAAACATGTTGATGTCAATTTCTACAATATCCACTAACTCTCTCCTCTTTTGATTTTTCCAATTCTCTCTCTCACACATATTCCACACCCTTTATATGCTTCCTATATTTTCTTGGTGAGCGAGCTAAAGGGTAATTGGAAGTAAGTGAAACAATAAATGATTGTAAACCCAAGACATGGGCTAGACCCATAACAATCTCCCCCGGCATGTACTCTGTGCTCAGGTGACACCCGTTCATGCTAAGTCTATACAGTGTTCATGCTTGTTCTTTGGCATTGTCTTTTGTCAAGAAGATTCATTTGCCCATTCCACTAACATGAATGTATTTGGTTCTAGAGTAATAGGTAGCATTCTTACTTAAATCCACCACACTCAGCACTCACACTTCTTAACACTTCTAGTCTGCTCCAAACCTAAGTCTTCAAAGAATCTCTTTAACCACAACATTTCTCCGTTGACTTCAGTAACTATAATATATATACATAGCTTCTGTAGTGGATAGAACCACATACTTTTACAGCTTAGAAAACCATAAAAAAGCTTCTCTGCAGAAGTGAATAAATAGCCTAAAGAGGACTTCATAATATCCAAGTCACCAGCCATATATGCATATGTGAAACCATATATGTAACACATGTTGTGAACCTCGAGAACAAAAACATAATTTACATCAGCCTTTAATGTACCTGAAAATCTATTTCACTACTTTCGAATGATCTTTGCCAAGATTGGTGAGAAACCTCCTAACCACACCAATGCCATTTGCAATGTCGAGCATTGTGCATACCATAACATACACCAAACACCCTACAACTGATGCATAAGAAACTTTCTCCATTTTCAATTTCTCTTTCTCACTTGAAGAGCATTGCTTGGAAGTTAACTTGAAATGATTGGCAAGTGACATGCTAACCGACTTAGCATCTCTCATATTGAACCACCTGTTCAATATACTTTTCCTATGACAACCATGAATTCTTGGTCTTTCTGTTATGCACTACCGGTCCTAAGTCCTACATGTCAAAGGATTTGTTTAGCTTTTTAACCCTGTCAATCAAATTGACATCTTAATCATCCATTACCATATCATCAGCATAAAGCAATAGAATAATAAAGAAAAATTTACTCGAACACCCCCTTGACAATTGATTTATTATACCAAATTACCCTGTGTCTTTTGGACTTACAGTCCACTACCTTATTGTTAATGGTGTTAACTTACAATTTAGATAGACAAAAATACTCTTCTTCATTGAGTTAGCTCTCATCTTCTTCATCCTTGACGGCTTTGGTTGTGTACCGTAGCACCTTCCCCTCCGGCCAAAAAATCTTTGTCAAGCTCATGGATACCGGAGAGGCGGTGCTGCTTGAGAATGAGAAGAACTAGATAGGTCAACCATTTTTAAAGATGGAGAGTATTGAAATGGAGAATCAGTTTGAGGAGGAGACTCTATACAGTGTTCTGTTGATCACAGGTTGACACTGAGAGAGGAGCTGAATCAGTGTCTTCAAAAATCCTTCACAAATGTTTCCTTGAAGATTGACGCTGCTCAAAGCTGACACTTCACTCACTGGCCACAACCACACTATCACAGAAGCAATCACAAATACACAGTCGTATGCACAACTACCTTGCTATCACAGAGTGGTCAGGTCTTTCATATTATGCACACCCATCCTTCAAGTCATTTCCCACACTCCACAAGATATAAAATAAATAATTCACACAACATCCACAACTTAAACATACATGGTTCACCACCACAGTGTGTGATGGCTAGTCTATGGAGTAATGCCCTACGGGCTCTGTATATACTCAATACGCTTCTTTTAGCTGTCCATACAGCAAGAAGTACATACACCTAGTTTACCCAGCATAAAATTAGAAGGGCACAATGTGCCTACAATTTAGATATCAAGTACCAGTGTTCAACACTCGCTGCACACATCACGCTTAATCTGCACCCACGGGAAGCAAACAATATTAATTTTTGGGCTTATAGCAATGCCCTTACAATTTTAGCACTGACTAGTTAGGTATTCATCATTCATCACCTACAACTAGCATATAATGAGTACAAGAATTAAACAATAAATCCATATAAGGTTAAGAGGCTTACAACCCTTGTTTGACATTTTCCTAGTATTCTAGGAAGACTCTAGGATCCCTCTGTGAATCTTGGCATAGTCTCAACACATCTTCTAGCTCCACATAGACTCACTCAAGCTCTCACAGCTCTTCTTCAATGACAAACCATAATTTAATGATTTCAATGCATTGAGAAGATAACAAACCCCATTGTAGCACTCATTGAAGCTTCGAACAACAATCATTTCTCTCAAGCTCCCATACAAGCTCTTCAATGTAGCACAATGGAATCCCATTGAAGCCCTGGAAGGTTGGCGGTAAGAATCACAACCTTAAACCCATACCACACTTTCAAGGAAAGGTTTTTCGCCAAAAACCTGTGCCTTTTTTTTCTTCTTCATCCCCAAATCGTTGCCTGTGTGTAGAGAATTCAAAATGGAAGAGAACGCAATTTGAACGGTCCAATTTGGATTTCAAATGGCTGAGATATGGCCGTTACAATCTTGGCCATTAAGATAATTTTAAATGGCATCTTTTGACCTCAAATCATGCATTTGCACCGTACCATAGTATTGCCTACTGTAATACCCTAATTTCCAACGGTATTGAGTTGGGGAAGTTTCTCCTCTTTCTACCAAAGACAATAGTTAAGGGTCATTTTGGTGATCTTTTCAATCAGGTAAGTTTTGATGTTATTATTATTATTATATTTGTAATTAGATATGGGTAATTATATTATTATTTTTACTATTATTGTCTTAAATATGTCTTGTAAACATATTGTATTTTATTATTATTTCTAATTATATTAAATATAAGATTTATATATTACTTTATATGCATATATATGCAATCCTTAGTCATAGGAGTTAGTTACTCAAAGGAAGGGAGAAGTGCCACATGGCATGAGGTGGCAGGTGTAAAAAAAAAAAAAGAAACAAAACAAAACAATGAATCCTTAACTAACCATGGGAGTAGTAAGAGTTGGCAAGAAAAAAAAAAAGACCAAAACAAAACAAAGTAAATCTAAACGTCAAGAGAAGTAGAGGTGGTTGGGGATAAGACGAAAGGAAAAGGAGAAACGTGGGGATGAGGTGTCAAGTTATTTAAACAGGAAAAAAAAAACTAAGCATCCGCTACTCAAGGAGGTGAGATAGGAGGGGGAAAAAAAGGGAAAACATTAAAGGGGACTGCCATTCAGGTAAGTCTTTGTTTTATTTTTCTCACTTTGATTTCTGGTTATTAAGTTGGAAATAAGATAGAGGCGAAAGGAAATATTGTAAAACAAGATATATATATATATATATATATATATATATATATATATATATATATATATATATATATATATATATATATAAAGGAAGTAAGTTTTTGTTACAGAAGAGAGAGAGAGACTTAGTTAAATCGAAAGGTTGTTACATGGGAGAGAGAGAAAGAGGGGGAGAGAGAGTGTGTGTGTGTGGAATGCTGGGTTTGAAAATTCGTTTGGAAGAGAGAGACACATTGAATAAAAAGAATATTGTTAAGTAAAGAATAAATATTGGAGATGAAGTAGGACGGTAAGAGAGAGAATGGGGAATTTCCAGGAAAGAGAAAATAAAGAAAAAAAAGAAAAGAAAAAGACCGAGGGGTAAGAGAGAGAATGTGTGATGTTTTAATTTATTAAAAATAAATTATTATGGAATGGAGATTTTATTACAACCCTTATCTAAATGGGTATTCATTGTTTTATCTTGTATAGGTAACACTACAATTGTGTGAGTTTGACAATATTTTGGAATTTCAAGTCGGACACTGTTGAGGTGAGAAAAATTATCTTCTTGCATTTGTTGTTTGTTATTTTATGTGATAATGTGAGCTATGGTATACGATGTTTTGTGAATAATGATGTATGAATTTATGTGGAGTGTATATTGTGAGAAGAATTATCTACTTACACTTCTTGTTATTTTATGTGATGATATGAGTGATGAGTTATGGTGTGCATGTTGGGTTGGTGTTTTGTATTCTGTGGGGTCTACGTAATTATAAGGGTAGTATTTGTATTATTATATGAGTCTATTACATGTACAGGGTAAACTTATAATTGTAGTGGGATTAGGAATTCTAGGTTTCCTTATATATTATCTTTGTGTGGGAAAACCTAGGTAATGCTGTAAGGGCTGTCAGAGGATTCTCCTTTAACAGTGGAGAGCTGAAAACGCTGTAAGGATAACAGATGAGCTAAACGCCTCGGGGATGAGTAAGCCGTAGAGAGTTTCTTTCTTGGGAATAAAGAATTTCTCTTTTCTCTGGTGGACGTAGGCATCCCACGATGGGGTGATAAACCACGTTAATTCTTGTGTTTTCTTCTTGTTTACGTCTTTCAATCCTAACAAGTGGTATCAAAGCTAGGTTCAATAAAATGGTCAGTGATCTAGGAGAAGGTGAGAGGTAGCAGCATGAAGAAGAAGAAAAAAAAAAGGTAAAGTTAGTGCTATGTTTTCTCTTTTGTGAAGTTGAAAAAAAGAAAGAAAAAAAAAATTGAAGAAAAAAATGGGAGTTGAAACCGTACGTATAAGAAAAGCGAGTTGTTTTTGTTTTTTTTTTTAACTCTGAATCTTTGATCAGCTTTTAAGGAAAGTGATAATTGAAGAAGAAGAAAAAAAGGGTTTCATGAAGAGAGTATGGAACCGGGACGTCAATTTCAAGATTTGATTTGTGTTTGCAACCAAGTATCTAGATGGCATCTAGGGAGTGAAGTCACAGGTGCAGAGGAGATACAAGGGCTGGTACGAGAATCGTATAGTGGGGTTGCAAGGGTTGCTAAATGTCTCCAGTGGTGGCCTGTGCACCGGATGGTGGTGTATGGGTGAGTTTGGGAATTGGAAGGGGATGGGAAAAGGGAATGTGAGATGGCATCCCCATAGTTTCTGGGTTTGTGTTTGGTACCCAGAGTTCTGATGGTCAGTGATGGCTAGGAGATCGTGATTGGATTGATGGAGCGATGGTAGCTATTTATGGATCTGGTCGGATCGGGGAGGTTTTCTCCCGGTTCTGATGGCTGGATTGAAATCCCGACACGGCTCGTATAATGGCCAATTTATGCTACACCGTGGGGTAACGGAGTACTGGCGGGTTGGGACAAGAAGTCAGATCTCAAGGTCTGCATTGGAAGTACAGAGTGAGAGACTTGGGTTCGAGGTGCAACTGGAGTTACAGGAGGACTGTGAGTGACGGTGATCTTTCTGGTGATGCTGCAGCAGTGGGAGAGATGGAGTCACTTCACATCGTACAGTGGTGAGCTGTACGAGACACCTGGACGGGGTGTGGGCTATGCTGGTTTGGGTGTAGCGGTTTGGCAGAGACAAGTTTTTAGAATCAACATCAATAGATTTTCAAGGAATTGCTTGAAGTGCTAAGTTCTTCCAGCATCAATGGTTGTGGGAGATTTCATTGAGCTATTAGAGACACTTCTAACATCCCGAGACATTAGAAAGCATCGATTGTGAGATTTTCTTAACTCTTTTACTGTTTATTGATTCAATGCTATGTATACTAGAATAGGTTGAAATATCTGAATGCCTATATAGTTTGAGAGTCCATTGTAAGATAGCTTAGGTGAAAAGAATGTTAAATGTCTAGTTAGTTTGGGTTTAATTGTAGGGCTTATAGGGCATCACTATAAGCCCTAAAATCTACCATTTTGTATTGTGTTTAGTGGGTATTGAACACTGGCTGTTACAGCCTGAACCTTGACATTATTTGCCCTCTCAATTTTATGCTGGGAAAACACAGGGTAAATATCATTATCCTGTAAAGGACTAAAAGATGAGTATTGAGTAAATATGAAGCCCATTGGGCATTACTCCATAGACTAGCCATCACACAATGTAGTGGTGAACCATGTAATATCCCTATGTCATTGTCTATTTTACTTTCCTGTCCATTGTGAAGTGCATAGAATGAATTGCAAGATAGATGTGCAAATCTGGTAGACCTGACCACTGAGTGGTAGCGAAGTAGATTTGCATATGCTTGTGTGTATGTGACAGTCTGGTTCATCATTAGCTCTAGGCAGCAAGAAAAAGTTAAAGAAAATGTTTTCACGCTGATTCACCCCCCTCTCAGTGTCATTCAAGGTTCATCAAAAGCCAACTTCATTCTAAAAGGAAAGGGCTTTATAAAATAAATCCTACAAGAACAAATTATATGGTATGCGGTTTGCAAGCTTTTGGCTCACCTTAAGAGGAATGGACTGACTGTCCAATCTTGACATCTGACATGGGATGGTCCCACACAAACCTCTCTGTAAAAATGGTAATAAAATGAAAAATAAAATAAAATTCAATACCTCATTAGGAGTGTGAATTGGTCGGTCTCTGTCGGGCATAATCAGTCCTTATTAATTTAACACCTCGCAGTGTAACAGTCCATTTAGCTAATCGATCCCTCATTGGAGAGGCATGGACACATTATTATTCGGTTTGGCCGGTCTCGATTCATAATGAGTCTTATGCTAATCAGGCTAATCGGTATGTAAACGGACTGTAATGGGCTCATGCCGAAATGTTAATAAAAATAGCTAGAGAGAGGATGTTGGTTTTTTAATTCATAATTGTTCTCATGTTGTAGATTAGATACCTAGCTTATTGTAGGATTGTAAAAAGCTTTTATTATAGGCTTGTGATCATCCATGTATACAAAAATGAGGAACGAGTGGAAGACTCTAGAAATGAAAGAGCGTAAGAGACGATTTAATGTTTTAGGTTTTTAATTTTAGGGTTGTATTTTTTGCTTAAACCAGATCGCATTAAAAGTAAACTCACGGCCCGCCCCCCCCCCGCACTTGGAGCGCCAATTTAATAATCAGTTTGGGCTTAACACGTTTAATAATTGGACTGATTAATCACAGCCCATAATTGATCGGACATGGTCAGACTACACGATGTGGACCTGAAATTGACACCCTTAACCCATCTCATCGATATAACAACACATGAAAAATCAGACTTTACCGAATGCTCTCCCGTCCCAAAAGCCAGCATCCGTTCCATACCAATCAAAGTCCAGTACTCCACAACGTACCTGGTGTGTTATCCAATGATCCATGCCACTGCCATCCCTGATTCCTAACCCAAATAGAGCCATCGGGACCTCTAACCATGGTTTAGTATGGTTTCAAGTAATCAGTATTAAATTGATAAATTCGTAACGATTTTGAATATAATCGATTTTCGATGTGATCATATTTTAATATTATTATATAGGAAAAAATTTATCCCACCTCTCTTGCTTTTGAAAATATTTCTTCTCAATCAATTTGGTGATGAGATTTATCATTGTCAATATTTTTAAAATAATAATACCTTCCAAATTATTTAACCATTTATGTTTCTAATTTCCTTTCCTCTTTGACTGCCTTTGTCCCATTGCTACTCACTGGCACCAGGACCAGCGACGGCAACAAAGAGAGAGCCAGGGCTGAGATGTCGTTCTTCTTTCCTTCTCAAAACGAAAAATGATTTCTTCTATAGCAGATCCACCACTGCATTTCAATACTCAAAGGCCACTCCTCCGACGTCTTTTCCTTCACCCGCGCTGTAAATTCCTCTAGAGCGGATCCTCTGAAAGTGAGATTCGTGCCTAGCCCCACCACCCACCTGTTCATGCAATTTGTAGATTTAAACAATACAACACTACAGTTCTTTCGGCCCGCATAAATTCATCATAATTTCATGGGCCGTGTCTGCATACATACAGGTTGCTCCAATTCTTCCGAACCGACAATGAAAACCACGGCCCCTATGAACAAATAGCAAACTTGTGGATAACAAGAAAATCACATCAAGCTAAAATGTTGCAGGAACGAAATATTTATTCAAGATGATTAAAACTAAAAACTACTAGCACAACCTAAAGAGTACTATGAACAACACCGGCTGTCATTATTCAACGCCGATGAGAAATCCATACACGAAAGAAAAACGATTCATAAACAGAAATAAAGAAACCATTCGGAAACCACCACGAAAACGACCCTGAGAATCAGAATCCTCCACGAAGACGAAGGACAAGGTGGAGAGTGGATTCCTTCTGAATATTATAGTCGGCGAGGGTGCGCCCATCCTCGAGCTGCTTCCCAGGGAAGATAAGACGCTGCTGGTCAGAAGGGATTCCCTCCTTGTCCTGAATTTTCGCCTTCACATTGTAGATCGTGTCCTTGCCCTGGCTGTCGCCGGTCCTGATGCCAGTGAGCAGCAAATGGACAAAGGCGGTCAAAGAAGAAAAGAAATTTGAAACATAAATGATTAAATAATTTAGACAGTATTATTGTCTTAAAAACATTAGTGATGATGAATCCCATCACTAAATTGATTGGAAATGAATATTTTAAAAAATAGAGAGGTGGGAAATATTTTGTGTCAAATTAGGGGTGATTGCCTATTTAGATATCTTGGGAGGGAGGTAAGAGGAATTTTCCTTATTATATATGATATCAGTCAAGGGTGTCAAAAATGGGCCCGGCCCGGTAGCACGAACCGAGCCGGCCCAATATAACTTGAACCCAGCCCGGACCGAACCTTAATGGACAGGTTTTCGGTCTCGGCTTGTAAAGCCCGACACCGTTTCAGTCCAAACCAAAATCAGACCGGACCAGCCCATTAAGAAGCCCAAACTAGCCCGAACCAATAATACCTAACCCAAACACCGGTAAGGTCCATCCGGACCTAGTTTCTTAATTTTAATGGTTTTAAATTTTGATGGATTAGAGTTCACTTCTTGATCTGAAAGATTATAAGAATCTATAGTTGAAAAGAGTATGTTAATTGTTACAATTTACTGAATTACATGCATATAGAAGGAATGATGTTAATTTTATAGATAGAAATAATAAAATAGGCTATATATCTTACATATAAAATAGGCCCGATAAGCTTGATAAGCCCGGTCCGGACCGAACCAGTCCGAAATCACCTCAATAAGCACAGCCCGATAATAAACCGACACCGGACCAGATCGATAGTTATTGTGTCCAGCGCAGCCCAACCTAGCCCGAACTCTTAATGGATATGTTTTGAGCTGGGCTTATAAAACCCGACACCAATTCAACCCAGACCGAAACCGGCTCGGACCGGCCCGTTGACACCCTTAATATCAGTTATGAATCAGTTTTCTATTGGATCTATACCCCGCTCATATCTAAATCGGATACATTTTGGACTGGTCGATTCCAAGTCCGATACCTGGATAACCTTTACTATAAGGCCTCGTTCAGATTTGAGGTAACATCTCATAAACAAAGGATAACTATGTTTCAGGACATGGAATGGCCCTTCAATTAAGGTTAAACATTTCAAAATGGCTTGCCTTGATAAGCTTAACCCAAATATTCACTCTGTTGCAAATCTAATTAAATCCAAAAATTTTTATGGGTAGTTGAATCCCAATGTTCTAGTTTATAAGTAAAATTTTATTGGTAAAAATGCTGTGGGAAAAATACTGTTATCTCTCATAAAGTATGCATAAAGACAAATGCCTCCAAATTTTTCTGAAAAATACAACAAATTCTATTAAAAGACAATTAAACCTATGTTGTTAGTGTTTTTCATTTGATATTAACGATGAGAGGTCAATATTATTTTAATGATCAAAGTAACTTTTTGCGACTGTGAAGTACCTGTTTTTCCCTTATTTTACTCACATCCAAGGATCAATTTTAGAAAAACACAATATAATGTAGATGAGCAGAGAAACACTGGCATGTGCTTCAGTACTCTTTTTCCTTCTGCATTTTCTTTTTCTTCATCTTCCAAAGCGAGCTGTACCTGAAATTCATCTTCGAAAAGACTGAAATCAACGGAATTATCATATGACGCAGCGGCAGGAACAGCTCCACTAGCCCTGTCGGATGCATCGATAACTCCATTCGTGGAGAATGAGGAAGGTGTCGATGAAGACTCCAAAGGGGCCATAAATCACTGTATGAACAGAGGCATTCGTGACCAGCGCTACAAGGACGAGAGATTGAGAAGTATGGAGCCATCCCATACAACTCCCTCCCTTCTTGACACAGAAGAGAATTATGGAAAGGGAACAGATAAAAACAGCGCCATAATTTAGAATGACAAACCCTCATATGTATCGATCAATTTTCTCTCAAGTACGCCAACAAGTGAACTTAATGAATGAAACCCAAAGATCCATAAGAGAGTGATGAAGATCTTCAGAATTTGATACCTGGATGATAAATCATTCAACTAAGAGTTTCCTTCAAATATAATTAACTGAATCGAAGATTTGGCGAAAAGAAATTGTGTTCACAAGAACCCTAACTACAAATTTCAGAGAAAGAGAAATAGGGTCCCAGGGTTTTACCGAAGCTGGAGAAGTTCGAGAGAGCATGAATGAGTTTCTCCCCTTTAAATATTCAACAACTAAGAAAGCAATATTGGCTTAACTACGGTACCTAAACAAAATGGCAACTTACAATATTTTATTATTACTATTTATTGTGAAAACAATATCCCTTCTTACTTTGCTTATGCATTAATGCACCTTGCAATCCAAACCATGGTTCTAAATTCAGGTAATGTACACAATATTGGCTATGTTTAAAATCAATCCTCTCCAAATCAAATCGGTATAGGGATCCAATTAAAGACCGATAAGTGTTCGATCTTCATTAAAATAGTATTAAAATAAACTAAGATTGAGGATGAGACTGGAAACCAACCAGATCCGAAACTAACACAAATCGATCCAATTGATCAATCCAATACTGTTACGATACCTTGAACCATAATCCAAACAAATGTAGAAAACACTTCAGTGGATCAAATATCAAGAAGAAATAACCATCTGTGGTTTCACAAGACCACAGAAGATAAGGGAAATCAAAATGGAAACAGAAAGGGCACAAGATGACAGCATTCCCACTCTTCCGAATTCCCATCAAGGATGCTCCTTGAAAATAAAGTCCAAATTTAGTGGGCTCCATAAAAACCCAATAAGCCTTAAAAACTTATCTCCATGCCCATATCATGTCTCATGTCCAAACGTGTAATTGCTACCTCTCTCTCTCTCTGTGTGTGAATTCTATTCCCACGATAGCCAGATAACCATTTACGGGCTCCATACTCACCCACTCACCATTCTCCTTTTAATCCAAAAAATGGGACCCTATTGAACTGTAAAGGCATACTCTAATCCAAGTCAGGAAAGATTCGAATGGTATGATGAAAAGTTATGCCCTTTCGGATGGCATGAGAGTCAGTTGCCTCTTGGAATTTTTGTTGGAACCCAATTCAAATGATCACTACTTCATGCTAAGAATATGAGAACCCCAATTGATCATGGTATGCATTATGCACGCAATGACTTGTTTTGTCTATATATATATGATGAAACACTGATCAATGAAGCATATATGGCCCTGAGAAATATGTGGGCAGAGATCATTAGATCATGACTATTGGGCCTTGCATGAAGAGGTAGAGAGTGGGAGTGCAGCCAAGGATGACTTGCCGGCATAATCCAAGAGATGGGTTTTGCAGCACTGATCAGACCCATTTAAGGATGTTAATGGCAAATTGTTCTTGGCTACATTTGGCTCTCTTCTTCTCATGTAAGATCCCAAAGTCACACCTGCAATACCAGCAAAATCACAGATATCAATCGTTAATCGGCCTTACATGAAGAGGTAGGGAGTTTAAGGCAGCCAAGGATGACTTGCCGGTGGCCAGCCGTACGTAAACAGGTGTGCCAGGATTTATGGAAGTAGTCATCGGTCGGCAGGTTGTCCTTGGCTACATTGAACTCTCTTCTTCTCATGTAAGGCCCAGATGATGACAGACCAATACCTGCACCTAGATAATGCGTCTGCTCATTCCTTTAGTACGTGTTTGCACTATTTGAACAGGTAAGATTACTAAGAAGCTCTCATGGATGATTAAAGTTAATATTCGTGAACTCATATCACCCACCTGATCACCATGGCAACATGGGGCTCTCACTTTTTTTTCAGTTTGTGTCACCCTTCATAAGTATTAGTTTCTTTCTTTCTGAACTTTTCTTGTTCTGTTCATGTATGACAGATCATATGTGGCGTGATGAACATTATCTATGAGTAATGTAACCGACCCAGTTGCATATACACTTTTGGCTCTAGCTGATTTATTTTTTGACGAAAATTTTTATATGAAAGTTTTCATATTATATTTTATATGTTAAAAAAATTTCAATGTCTATTTTTCAAGAAATAAAATATAATAATTTTCAAACATAATGATTTCCCAAAAGAAGAGAATTTTTTTTTTTTTCAATTCCTAGAAACAAGCATTGGAAAATTTTCAACACATAAAATTAGACTTTTCTACTTATAACAAATTTTGTTACAAGTGCAATTGTGGTCTTTTTGCCATCATATGTTGTGCGTCAGTCTTCTAAATGAAATACCAAGACCTCCTTATGAGGTTACCATGATGATTTCCTTTAATGAAAATTCTATAGCTTTGGAAAAGGTTGAAGTGGCAATGCTTTCTCTTATGATAGAAAGGGGAAGCGGAAGCAAAATTTGTGGATTGTCGTGGTTCATTGGTCTGTTGTAACAGCCGTTGTTACATCTAGAAACACCCCATAAAATTTTCATGTTAAATTTTACATCAAAACAAATAGAACCAAAGTAACGCTCTTTTATGAGAACACGATTCCCAAGAAAGGGCAAATATGACAAATTAGTTTTCCTTGCTCTAATCCTGAAACCATTGCAATTAAAAAGATAATTTCAGTTTTTAAGGGGAATGATCGTAATGGTTACAAAATTCGCAACAAAGTAGAGTTGAAACTCTGTTGGCTGTTTTTTTTTTTTTTTTTTTTTTTTTTGGGATAAGTAGATATTTTGTTGATAGAAAAGAAAAAAGGAAAGCATAACAATTAACAAGCTGGGCCCTTGTGAGTAACTAGGCAAACAACACAGCAAAACAGCAACAAATCCTGAACCTCGGTTACAACATAACAAAGGCCAAGCGAATAGATAAAAACACACTGCAACAAACTCATTCATTTTGTAACATTTCTGAACCAACTTCTAGGTGTACGAGTGTAGGTACTCCTCTCAAGAAAACCGAAGTAGAAAAGAACTCCCACAGTCGATTACTATGAAACAAAGGGTTAATCTCTAAAGGGATCTCTAAATTAATTCATGTCGGATAGGTTTTATTTATTTATTTATTTATTTTAATTAAAAAAAATTTATTTAAAAATTCGGCAGGACCCAAACAGGGTGAATTTACAAGAATATTTGGTGGTTGTAACCTAGACCCTCTAAACTAGCAACTTAAGTTAGGTGTTTTATGTATAAAATAATGGTTTATATTTACAAAGAAAAGAACATGCCTACAATTAATTGCACGAAATTACTTTGAGGATCCATTTTAATGTAATCGACATGTTAGAAGTAATTGTAACCTACAGACCTTCTGGTCTTTTTCATTTTTTTGTTCTCTACTGAAATCCTCCTTTCTTATTGCACGGTTTCTAAACTAATGATTTTTATTGAAATGATCTATAATATCGAACAGTTACGGTGTGAAAGTTCAGACGTAACAGAGTCGGTTACAATCAGATGAATCCTTTTGGAATTGCCTATGCTTCTTTTAACGTGTGCCTTCACAGTGTTTCATGAAGATCAGAGAGGATAAAGAACACAAGTGGATTATCGAAAGGGAAGATAAGGAAGAAAGCATCGCAGATTTGCTGGATGGTTTGTTGCTAAATTCATCATTATTCTTGTCGAAAGTTATTCCCTCTCATGTCAATCACTTGGTCTCGTTGAAAATTAATGTTGTTATATATCGGACTTGAATCTTCTCTAATAGAAGATCAGATGGCTAGAAGGGTTCGATGCATATATCAATACATTGGTATAACACAGGTTTGTAATCAGGGTAGAAATTTCTTGATCTCCTTCGACGTTGTGCATCACTGATGTCCTGAAAGAAGCTGCGTGGGATGGGAAATCATTGGGTGCATTTGTGTTTGTCTATAGAATCTGAAAGTGTCCTCACTTTTTCATAACTCAAATCCTTTTATCTTCTGACATAGTCGGAAATTACAGGGCTAGCTAGGCATCGAATCCTCCTTCCTTTCTTCTTCTTCTTCTTCTTTTTTTTTTTTTTTTTTTCCTGGGCTTTGTAATAACATTTTGATCGAATCAGTCGCAAGGTTTCATGCTAAGTCTTGTGGAGCTTAATGCTTTGTTTTTCTAATAAATATTGAATTACTTTATGCAATGACTTATTCAAATTCACTCCTAGTGAATGGATCTTACAGCCTGGAGATTTAAGTTCCGTCCAAAAGTCTCATAGCGGTCCCTTCTTGGTTTATCATCGGTTCGGTCTCTATTTTTCATATATTAAAATAGGAAAAATGAAGTACATGCGGACGGCATGTACTTCTGTTTATCTCTCTCTTCATTGAAATTTGGATCTTCTTTCTCACTCATTTAAGTGATTGGCTACCGATTCTTATTGTATTCACATTTTCTCCTCTAAAATATAAGATTCCAATATACCTTGTTAGCTTATAGATCCTCCTCCCATTAAAATAAAAACAAATAAAAAAATATACATTTTTATTGTTTTTTTTGTCTTGTTCCATTTAGTCGGTTTTTTTCGTTCTTATTGATCCATTGGGTAGGTTTCAATTTTTTCTTCAGATAAACGTTTAACCTTGAGATGACATTGAGATATCAAATAAATCTTACCGATCAAAAGGGGGGCAAAAAGAGAGATCAAGTTAAATTGATTGATATGTTTATGACAGAGCTCACAATGATAATATCAACATTTTCTGCAAATAACTAATACCATGGCACAATAAAAAAAAGTATAAAAAGATATGCCGAGATGAGTTAGTAATGCTATTTTCAATGTATCCAAAGAGGTTTTTTTTTTTTTTTTTTTTTTTTTGGGAGGGGGGGGGAGGAAGCTTAGGGCCAATTCACACCTTTGGCATAAAGACCTAAAGCACATAATGAAAACGAAAACCTAGGCCGATTAGATGCATTCCAATTACCATTCCTTTGGATGAACGTAGGACAATGGCCCCAATATTGTGAAGTTCGGGTTTGCACTACGTGCCTAGCCAAACAATCAGCCCCAACGTTTGCTTCACGAAGGCTATATGTGATGCGACATTGAATACTCTCAGGATAAGGAAAAATGCATAGCCACGCATGTAAGCATTTCCAAGAGATAGAACGATGCAACAGACCTTTAATAACACCTATGGAATCAGATTCTATCTAAAGCAACTCAACACCACTCTCTATTGTGAACCGAATACCAATCATTAAGGCAGAGAACCTTGCTAGAGAATTAATGGAGATCCCCGTAAAAGATGCAAATGCAAACTGAACTTGGCCCAACGAGTTCCTTAAGACACCTCCTACCCTAGCTCAACCCGGATTTCCAAGCGAGCAACCATCCATGTTTAGTTTCCTCCAAACCCCCATCGGTTTTTTCCCCAATCAACTTGGGAGACCAATCCCACCATTGCCAATCTAGAATAGATACAGAGGCGATTAGCAAAAACCAAATCCACTAAAGACTTCACCATGGAAGGGGCCTTCACTGATGCTTCTATGATATCCTGTTCCACAACCTTCAATACACACTCAATGGAGTGACTAATGTTGTTAAAATAGCAAGAGTTTCGTTCCAACCAGATTCAGCAAGCTACTATAAATAAAATCAACCTCTCAAAGATCTTTCATCACAACCACTCTTATGCTTTAGCAGCCACAAAAAAAAAAAAGATTCATATTATCGAAACTAGGCTAATAAATATTGAAGAGAGAAGAGAACTTATCCACAACGCCCTCGAAAATTCACACTGAAGCAATAGATGCTCAAAAGATACTTTAGCAATCTTGAATAAAAAACATCTCGAAGCGAATTAGACCCTCTGATGCCTGACTTAGTTTAAACAAGACTTAACTCAAAATCTTTCATTGCTGAGGGAGGGGTCCCTCATCAGGCCAAGTTGGATATCATAGCAAGTTCCAATCTTCAAGAGATGGTACTGCCTGTGAAGTACCTTGGAGTCCCACTCTCAGGAAGGTTATCGGTGGAGATGTGTAAGTTTATTCTGGATGCCATGTATAGGAAACTAGAGGGTTGGAAGTCTCGATTCCTTTCTTAGGCAGGTAGGCTACAACTTATAAACTCGGGATCTTACATTTATTAGACTGGTATTTTCTATATCTCATTCATTGTTATGAGGAAAATTGAGGCTCTATTTGCCAAGTTCTTTTGGACTAGTCCAAATCTCAAAATGACTATTCATTATGCTTCTTGGAAAAGAATATGTGCCCCTAGGAGTAAATGAGGTCTGGGAGTAAAAAATTGAGAGATATGAATCGGGCAGGGATCCTTAAATAGGGGTGGAATGTGGTTTCCAAGAAAGATAGCCTTTGGCTCAGGTGGATTCAAAAAAGACATCTTAAGAGTCTTTTTGGATTTCAAGGGCTAATGATAAAATCTCTTGGATGTGGAGACAACTTATGAAGTACAAACATCTGTTGGTTGGGGATGGAAGAGGTACTAGATTTTGGCTTGATCCTTGATATTCGATGGGGATTAATATGTGTTCTCTCAAGCAAGCTCCCATTGGTATGCCATACCAAGGCTGGCTTTGGTTGCATCTATCATGAGATCAGGGGGTTGGGATCCGGGCCCCTCTACATGTGGCCCTATTCCAGGTATGGTCCAGGCTAGGGGAGGTTCTTAGACTTATTGGAGAAGATAGAGTGGGGTGGGTCGGAAGGAAGAGGAAACAGGAAGCTTTCACCTCTCGAGCTGCCTTCAACAACTACCCCCCAGGGTTGGTGTCAAGTAGTGTGGTTCAGCAACATCATTCCGAGACAAGCAATTACCTTGCGGAGGTGCCTGTAGGATGTCTTACCTACTTTTGACCAACTTGTTAGAAGATCCATAGAGGTTAATCCCTCTTGTCCCCTATGTTGGGTTGGGATGGATTCTCAAGACCACTTCTTCTTCACTTGCCCTTACTCTTGTTGGGTTTGGACTAAGATCCAAAAATTGTGCTATAAGAGAAGATTTAGGGGTCATGAATGTTGGTTTCAAAAACTGTGCTATAAAACACAGAAATGACTGACTTAACTGTAAATAACACCTGGACCTTGGTTCCATATGATCTGGCCATGAATGTTGTGGGTTATAAATGGGTTTATAAAGTCAAATTCAAATCAGATGGAACACTTGAACGTCTTAAAGCTCGTCTGGTGGCTAAGGGATTTTCACAAGAAGGTGTTCATTTTTTGGACACTCAGTCCCGGCATTAAACCAGCCTCAATTTGATTAGTTCTAACACTAGAGGCTAGCTTTTATGGCAATTGGATGTTAACAATGCATTTTTACATGGTTACCTTACCATTCCACTTTATATGAGGCAACCTCCGGGCTATGAAGACACCTCTACTCCCAAGCTAGTATGCAAATTGCAATAATCCTTATATGGGCTTAAATAGCCACCACGAGCCTGATGAACTTGATATGACACTGAGAGGGGGGGGGGTGAATGAGTGTCTGAAAATTTTTCCTAATTATTCACTACTGCCCAGAGCTGATGGAGACTTAACTTTTCACATACACACAAGAGCATGCAAATCTATCTCGTTACCACTCAGTGGCCAAGTCTACCAAATTAGCACACCCATTTTGCAAGCCATTCCACGCACTCTAAAATATATAGGAAAATAAAGACAGTACACAACACAGGATATACATGGTTCACCAACACAGTGTGTGATGGCTAGTCCATGGAGTAATGCCCAACGGGCTCCGTATTTACTCAACACTCAATTTTTAGTCTTTTACAAGACAATGATACTAACCCTAGGTTTTCCCAGCATAAAATTGAGAGGGCGCACCAACGCCAAGATTCAGGCTTAACAGCCAGTGTCCAGCACCCACTGAACACACCACACTTAACTCGCACCCACGAGAATCAAATAATAATTTTTTAGGCTTATAATGTTGCCTTACAATTTTTTCCCACTAGCTAGGTATTCAACAATTTTCACCTACGCTAGCATACAATATATTGAAAGCATAAATAGATAGGAATTGAGAATCTCACAAACAATGCTTTCGAATGGCCAACAATCTCTCTGAAGCTTCACACTGCCCTTAAGTACTCTTTAACAACCTTCAATGATGATAGAGATCGATTCACAGAGCACACCTCATCGACAGGCTTCCAATCTCTTCCACACAAATCATAATCACCATGAATGTAAAAATAAAAGCTCTACTAACCTCTCACAGGGATTTAGCACTCCATTGATGCACAACGAAGAGGTAGTTGGTGATTGATCACTCCCACAGGGCACGAAACCCTAGAAATCCTTCTCTCTGCCTTCAAAATATTCTTTTTAATTTTTCTCAGAATTTTTTTGACTCCCAATGGTGCCCAATGTATAGAGCATCCGAAAATATGGAAACTGCAACTTGAACGGATGGATTTGGAGCTCGGATGAAGAAGTTATGGCAGTTTGAAGTTCGGTCAACCAAAAGATTCAAAATGGAATCTTTCCTTTTATAACCGCACACCCGCGTCGCACCGTAGCTGCGCCACGCCAATGTGTTGTCGCATTCTGATTGGCTCGCTGCGGAATCTAAACCAGAGACCGTTGGATTGCTTCAAATTGGCGGGATTTGTTTCTCGCCACTGGATCTGCATAAATAGCGTCAGGCACGATCGGATTCGATCTTCACCGCAAGATCTGGATCAACTTGCTGTTGTACTGTGCGTGCGCCACACGGAATCAAGGCGCTGAGTCCATGAAACATTGACTACCATATTAATCTACATCAGGCCAATGAAATGCCTCGCGATGGAATCACATTCCGTCCGACGTAACCCACTGGATCCCGCATTTTTGTGATCCGTCAGATGCGGATCTAAAAGACACGGCTCTCTCTCAGCCGTCCAAATGGAATCTTTAGCTATTTATGATAATTGAGGCTGAATCCATCAACTCTTGATAATTGCAAAAAGACCCCTGAACAAATGTTTAATAACTTTTTTTGAGCGATCCGACGGAAACAACGATATCTCTCTCATCCGACGTCGGAATTGAGTGATTCAAGTTGCGTTGGAAAGATAACACGATGCTCTACATCTTTCCACTGTCGAATTTCCATGAAACTGCTACAGGACCCACCAAAAATAGGCCCAAAGTTAAAAGTCTATAAAACTTAAGAATTTGGACTTAAAACTTTGCGTGCATGCATGCCAAGTGCCGGGGATTGCCGTGTTGGCATGTCACCTTGCCACCACACCTATGGGTCCCATCCACAGTCTCTCTCCTCTTTCTAGTTTCTCTCTCCTCATTCTCTCTCTACATCTTCTTTCTTTATGTAATGCTTCAAGACGCCGCAACACTGCCTCATCATCAGAAACTTGGCCACATCACCAGAAGCATTGTCAGATCATCAGATCATCAGTTTCTAGTTTCTCTTGTCGACTACACCATCAGTGGGGCCCATAGACAGTCTCTCTCATCAAACTCAGTGTAGAATACCATTCAACTCTCTGCAAGTCATCTAAAACACATGTAGAACACTATAGAATACACATGTGAGGTTGTCACATCTGTGCCACTGCACTGACACTCTCTGTCTCCTGCACTGACACTCTCTCTCCCCATTTCTTTGAATGAATGATCATAAACACTGTCACATCAGTCAAGTTGTCAACAATGACAACACAAAGTCCAACAGAGCCTGGTTTAATCATTTTAGTGGGTACCTATTGGAGTGTGGATTTGCATGTAGTAATTCTGATCCTTTTCTATTTATGTTCCGAAATAACACCAAGACTCTTCTTCTGCTCCTTTACATGGATGGCATAGAGCTCACGGGTAACGATTCATCTTTGATTGATGAATTTATCTCATCTGTTAGTGCAGTCTTTGGTATGAAAGATTTGGGTCTGTTACATTACTTCTTAGGCATTACAGTTCATGTAACTTCATCTGGTCTATTTTTGTCTCAAACAAAGTATGCCACAGACATACTGATCCATGCTCAGCTAGGAGATGTTCGCCCAGTATCAACTCCATTATGTACATCTAGTATTCCATCTGGTGATGATGACAAGCCATTTGATGATATTGGACTTTATCGGACTATTGTGGGATCTCTTCAATATCTCACCATGACACGTCCCGACATCAACTTTGCTGTCAACCTTGTTTATCAATTCATGCATCTCCTACTGTGACTCATTTCATGATGGTAGAATGTATAGTCCGTTATGTAAAGGGTGTAAGATATGTGTGGGCTATATTTAATTATAATATTGGTTAGACAGTTGTTCAGTGAGAGTCCAACTTACAGGTGGACTAATTCTAGTCTGATTATGAGATGAACCAAACTGGTTCACTGTGGGACTGAACCAGCACTACAACAATGTTCATTTTTGGCGACGGAAGTTTTCCGTCGCTAAAAAAAGGTTTCCGTCGTCGTTTATATTTACCGACGGACCAGTTTTCGTCGTATATTCTGTCGACGTAGCTGCCGTGGGTATAAATTCACATTTTTCCCCAGGGAAAGTAAGATCCCGTGGCCAAAATATTATATTTTTAGCCACGGAAAGTAAGTTCCCGTGGTTGAAGTTGTTGATATTTACCGACGGTAAAAAATGTTCCGTTGGTAAAAATATCTACAATTACCAACACGTTCTCTATTACCGTCGAGTATAATACCACATTTTTTCCAACGGAAATTTAGATTTTCGTGGGCATAAATTTGTCTATTTACCAACGAAAATCTATTTTCCGTGGGTAAAAATTTTATTTACCAACGGATATTCTTTTACGGTCGGTAAAAATAGTCTTTTTTTTTTAAAATTTTCCCAAGCAATATGCATACTGAAATATTCCTGTTATAAACACTGAAAACTATATATCTTGTCATAAAACACAAAAAACTAGAAAAAAACTAGCAACTAAAATGTAGAAGAATTCCAAGTGAATTGAAATTTATAACTGATATTCCAACCTTTACAGGGAAATAAGCTAAGTTAAAAAAAAAAAAAAAAAAGCATTGTATATATACAGTACTTGAAAGTACAACAAAAAAAATGCATTATATACAATAGCATTCCAAAATCTTGTAACTCCAATCCACCAAAATGCTTCTCAACTTCCTTCCCTTATCTGATTCACACCACACCACTTTTCATTTCTTAGATACAAAAAGAAGGCATTCAACCATTTCAAGCATCCCATTGAACTTCTTCAAAAACCTAAATCATGAAATGCATTGAGCAAACAAATGTCAGCCTTCCATGGTTGCTGTTTGTTAAAGTCACATAAAAAAGAAAATAAGAAAAACAAAGTAGTTATATGAGATTCTACATGTACCACCACAAACTTTAGAATTTCAATATACCAATGTAAAGGATTACGAAGAACAAATAACAGATGTCCAGAGTGTAAAACTAAAAAAAATTAATTGGCTAACGACAAAGTAGTTCTCGATCAACTGGACCAAAGAGTCATGAATGCTCATGGTTTCTTAATTTTATCAGTTTCATTCTAAAGCATGTTTTTCATGCTAGTACGCACAGATGCAATCAAATTGTTGAAATGCATTGATTGTGTGGTCTGGGCATTACATGAACATTTGTACTATGCTCCCACTCTAAAAGGAACATACCAGTCAATTTTCATACTACCAAATCTCCTTTTATTCAATGGTTGTAGGTGGGGGTAGGGATCTTCCAAGTGCACAAGAAAATTAATATCTATCTATTTGTCTACAAAACACGGGGTTAAAAAGTTTGAATTCTAAACAAGAAAGGTTGGCCCTTGAGACTTAGGCGCAATCTTATATTAAAACACTTAGTAGCTGCTAAAAATGTTAAAACATGGAACAGGGAAAAGATATTTGCTTTGATTAATATACCTTTAAGTTACTTTATAAATGGTCGTTCATAAATAACTGCAATAAAGTGTGCAATACCACAATCTAAATTTAGAATTTAGATAAAGTCTTGTGACAAAATATATTCTTATGAAAAAATAGGTTACCACCAGGTGAAGAAAAAGGACATTACCTGCATCCACAAGCTTGCAATGGCCAATGAGACAACTAAAAGCATAAAAGTGTTCCTTACTAAAAGCATAAAAGTGGCCAATGAGAAACCTCATAATCACAATTTACATTCTATAAAATAACAAAAGTAAACTATTGATATAAAACATAAAACACAAAAAATAAAGAAATAAAGTATTCCTTACCAATATTAGATCTGTGTTGAGCTCGTCATCATCACAAGGTGGTGCACCGTGCATAAGATAACTAAAATGTAAACCTATTAGAAATACACTAAATAGGTGTTACCTTGATTCTTTTCCATGCATCTTCCTTTAGCTTTTAGGTATAACCCTTCAATTTTTATAGTCCTAAGGAAGATATTTCAGATCTCTTGCTACACGATTATTGGTAAGCATTTACCTCTACATCAATGGTATAATACATTGATGTAGAGGTATAATCCATGTAGCAACTTTGTTGGATGTCTCCCTACTACACGGTTAGTAGTAAGCATTTACCTCTACATCAATGGGCTCTTTACGCTTAAGAGCTGATGGGGCCAAAGTTTTTCCCCTTTGGACTCTTCCTTTTCTCTAATTTAATACAAAAATATAGTTATTATCACCGTTTTAAACGTAACATTTTAACTGACTTACCTCCTATTGATAATATGCCAATACTGGCACAGTCACCCTTCTGACTCATTAATAACAAAGATATAATTTAAATTCCAAACCTATTTTCAAATAAATTGTCATCAAATGGTGTATAAAAATTAGTTTATCCCTGACATAATTAGCGAAGTAACAATGATGTGCTAAAAAGGCCAAGTAAGATCAAGGTTATAAAACTTTAAGAAATTAACAAATTTTGTATACCATGTGGATTCATAGAAGGTATGGTTAGTAGTACTGAACCCATCCATAGAGGGCTCATCTAGCCATGGGCATGGATTGTGTTCCAGCTGTATTGTGTTCCAATTGAACCTAACAGCTTCTTCCTCTTCTTCTTCTTCTTAATGCTCTTTTGTATGTTGTCAATGTAGTATTCTGGTCTGCTCTCCCTGAGCAGTTCAATGACCTTGGTTTTGCCTTTGGTCAGTGCACACACAAGTCTGCAGAAATGTCCGAGTTCCATTCCTAAACAGTCACTTGATAAACTTGAACAAGGCAAAACAACAACCATCAAGAACATGTCCAATAAGCATAAAATCCACGTAGACAATGAAACCTGAAACTAGATATGTTGAGAGAAATGTACTGGTAATTGAACCCACTTTCATTTTTCCCAAGGCGAGGAATAGCAAAGAGGAAGTCAACACATGTGCCAAAGTGCAACTCATATGCATTCTGTATCAGTTGGATCGGTGGTGCTTCACAACCTCAACACCTATTCTAACTGAGCCATATACCTCACTCAACTTAAATTGCATCCGTGAGCAGGCAAGCAAAACAGTACCAAACCACGACATGACTCACAATCTATTACACAAACTAGTGGGACAGCAAACCAGAAAAAAAAAATTTCCTAAACAGAGAGCCATATCCCCCATATAAATTTTTGAAACCCCAACCAACCCCTACCGAATGCAATACTATGAAGAGCATCCAACCTTAACTGAGCCACACAAAAAACTTTTAAAAGTCCTAATGAACTAAACCATACAAACCCACTACTGAAACCCAGTGATAAATAAAAAGAAAACAGAATACACATCCCCTTAGAATCCCATGGATAAGAAAATAATAGAATTGGAAATAGAGAACACAAAGAACCGCATTGAACCTGTTCATATTCAGCTAAGAATCCATGGAAACCAGATTTTCAAGAAACAAAAAAAGAACAATGCTAGAGAGAGAGAGAGAGAGAGAGAGAGAGATATCACAACATTCGACAATCAGCCAGAACAATAGCTCGAACAATTTCAAGGCATTCATCAAATAAAATTTTGAGAGAAGAAGAAAAGAATGATAGAAATAAAATACAAGGGGAAAACGAAGTACCTTTGTCGAATTTCTTCCTCCCCCTGCTGCCGCTTTCTTCTTCTTCTTTTCAACTATAGCAGTAACTTTTCTCTTAGCCTTAGTTGCAACCATCTAGTTTGATTTGATTTTTTTTTCTTTGTTCTTGCTGCACTTGGTTTCTCTACTTTCTCTTCAGCCGTCACTTCTTCTTCCTCTTGATTTCACGCATAGGCAGCCGTGACTCTCTCTCCAGCCCTCATCCCTACGGCTATGTCTCCTCTTTTCCCTCAATCTAAACCCTCTTTTTGTTTAGGGTTTTCGGTTGCTCTTCTTAACCCTCTTGAATGACTTAAACGTCCTTCCCTATTGACTGAGCTGAGAGAGGACGACGAATAAAGAGAGAGCACGGAGAGGAATAACCGAAAGAGAAAAGAGAGGGAAACTGGAGCTTCTCACGCAAGGGTTCAATTTTGGAACTTCGAAGTTGAAGGGACGTGGGAGAAAATTTTTAGCCACGGGAATCTAATGTCCGTGGCTAAAACTATTTTTGGCCACAAAATTTTTTTTACCGTGGCCAAAAAGTACTTTTTTTCCAATGGGAATTTCTTTTCCGTGGCCAAAATTAGTGATTGTTGATGAATTACGTTGCTTTTTAGCCACAGGAATCTAATGTCTGTGGCTAAAACTATTTGTGGCCACGGAATTTCTTTTACCGTGGCCAAAAAGTACATTTTTTGATGAATTCCGTTGCTTTTTAGCCACGGGAATCTAATGTCCGTGGCTAAAACTATTTGTGGCCACGGAATTTTTTTTACTGTGGCCAAAAAGTACTTTTTTTCCCACGGGAATTTCTTTTCCTTTGCCAAAACTAATTTTGGCCACGGGAATTAGGATCTGTCTCTGAACTCTTTATTTTTAGCCACGGAAATTTGAGTACCGTGGGCTAAAATTATTTATTGCCACGGAATTTTTTTTTCCGTCGTAAAATTATGTCGCCATAAATGAATATTCTTGTAGTGCAGGTTTGGGGTTTGGTATTCTTTATATATGCCAATTGATTAGAGTCCCTACAGTCACGGTAATATTTCCTCTCCTGTTCCCATAATCAGAGAGAAGCATAGGAATCTGCCGGAGATTGTAGAAGACTCGAATCATAACGAAATTTGGCAGAGAACAATCTTCAGCAAACGGATATGTTTATTACTTCTTTTAATTTATACCATTGTGTTCTATACATTGTATGGAGATCTTAGGGTTACTGTAAACCCTAATGGGATGTTTTCTCTGAATGGGTTGATTATAGAACCCATAAAGAGACAAAAGAAATTCAACAATTGGTATCAGAGCAATTCTATACAAGTATAGAATCAATGACTAAGAATAGTATATTGATTCGGACTTGAATGAATGATTAAAAAAATTTATTTTGAAATTTTTCTGAATTCGAAATCGTATGGTAAAATTTTTTTCTAACCAATGAAATTAGGGGTATTGTATGTCGGATTGAAGATCTCAGAAAGACGAGTCCGACGATATAAAAATCGTTGCCGGACTCCACCGGATGCACCGTCACGCGCCGCCAAAAAAAGCACGTGGATCTCACCAACTGGCAGTTATTTCAAAAAAAAAAATGTGCGGCGGCGAATCGTCGCCGGGTCGACTCGGCGAGACTCAGAAACCCTAATCTGTCTCGCTGAGTCGAACCGGTGGCCGGGCGAGATGACTTAGTGTTAACTCACCCGAAATGGGTCGGGTTGACCCGAAGTTTAACTATCCGATCCAGTGAGGCGACCCAAGACCCGACCAGGATACACATGCCCATACCCGAATTTTTACCCCAAATGTCTAAAATTTTGACCTGGAAAATTGACCCGGCACCTGTTTGGTCGGGCCGGAACCGATTCTGTCGTTTCAGTTAGATCTGAACCGACCGTTTTGGTTTTGGTTCAGACCGTTCGGTCGGAGATGACGTCATTCGTCAACGGTACGCGGCCTGAGCCATGGTCCGGGATTCGAACCGCGTGGTTCAACAGAGCCGAACCGGCTCCAGCGATTGAAACCACCTGCCGCCTTTAAAAGGCGTGAGGGCGCGTGGAGTGTCGGATTTCGACGTGGTTTTTTCTGGCAGTTTTGTCTCGCCTTGCTCTTCAGTTTGATATGCTGTATGAGTATGTTTGTTGACTCTGGGACAAATATTTTGTTAGAAAGCAATCTTTTGGAACATGTTTCACAATTTTTATTGCATATTGTTCAGTCTGTCTTGTCCCAAATACACTGATGAGCACATGTGCATGATTTATGAATGATAACATGTTAATTATGTCATTCATGATTATTTATTCCCACTAAATGACTGCAAGTAGGGTTTTGTTAATGTCATAATGGAATTGGATTGGTTCCACCAAAGTGGCATTCCTGATTGCATTAGGACATTCTCAAAGCTCAAGATATCTTACACCTCTGGCAGTCAAAGAAGACAATGTCCACCCAAAGGTGGCGTTGCCAAAGTTAAAGGATAATCATGCACCAGATTGAAAGGGTTTTAACTAAGGATTTTTTCAGACACCCAAAGGTGATGGGATTCCCGAAGGTTTTTATTCTTTCGCAGTTTTACACAAATACTAGAGGACCAGTGCATTCTTGTCCCAAAGGATAAGTTTATAGTTTCGGTTGACGCTAGGGACGTATATTGATGTTTGCATTTATAATATCTTGTATGTTAACATGAGTATTTTCACATGCTGGTACTAATTTAGTGAATTAAACTCGTGTTTTGATTACATAATAGGATGTCTTCCACCAGAATCGATATGTCTGTTATTCCTATTCTATCAGGATAGAATTATAAAAAGTAGAGGGAGGAATTAGAGATTACTCTAGGCTTAAATGATTTGGGCATAGCTGTTACAGATGATAAACCTGCTGAACTTACTACTGAAAGTACCCCAAAGGAAAAACTGAAAATGAAAAGGTGGACCAATGCCAACAAGAAATGCATGCTTATAATTAAGCGAACTGTACCTGAAACTGTTAGGAACAGTATTACAGAAAAAGAGAATGCAAAGAAATTTTTGAAAGCTATCAAAGATAAATACGAAGTTTCTGATAAAGGTGAAAGGGGAGCCTTGATGGCAAAGTTGACTACTGGCAAAATTGATGGTGAAGCTAGTCTTAGAGATCAGATTGTTGACATGCAGGGTGCAGCTGAAAAACTCAAGGATATGGGACACCCTGTAGATGATGAGTTTCTAATTCATTTATGTATAAATGCTTTACCTCAAAAGTACACTCAGATTAAAGTTGCTAGCAATACTTCAGTTACTCCATGGTCATTCAATGAATTTATAGGTATATGCGTTGAAGAGGAAACTAGACTGAAAAAGGATAAAAGTGAAAGTGTCAGTGACACAACCTATAAGAAATACCCTTACAGAGGTAAGGGAAAACAGCCTAGTTATGGACCCATGAGAAAAGGAAAGAGTTACTCTCAAAAGGGGAAGAAACCATATGACAAGCCTAAAGGGGACGTAGAACATCAAGACTACAGAGATCTTTCAAAGACAGAATGTTTTTGGTGCCACAAGAAAGGACACATGAAGAAGGACTGCAGAAATAGATTGTCCTAACTGGAGAAGAAGAAGAAGGAATCTGGTATTTACCTCTCTCTTGTTTGCTTTGAATCCTTTCATATTGATGCTCATGTGGATTCTTGATGGATTGACTTGGCTTCCTCCATTCATGTCACTCATTCCTTGCAGGGGTTTCTATCCAGGAGGACGCCAAGCAAGGATGAGGTGAAGGTATTCGTAGGGAATGAAGTAGAAGTCGAAGTGGAGGCCATAGGGATAGTTAGGATTCATATAGATTCTGATATTTTTATTGATTTAGAAGACGTTGTTTATGTTTCCTCCATGAAGAGGAATTTGATTTCTGTTTCTAGACTTGCCAAGAAAGGCTATGGTTTAATTTTTAATCAAGAAGGTTTTCAATTATAATTCTTGTACTGTTGGAAATGGTGTTATTATTGATGGGCTTTATAGATTAAATACTGTTTCCCTGATGGTTATGAATGTGTGTTCTAAACGTTCTAAACTGGATGAAAATTCTGCTACCCTTTGGCATAGACGTTTGGGACATATATCTATAGACAGGATGAAGAGGCTTGAGAAGGATGGTGTTTTGAAATCCTTGAATTATGATAATATGAATGTATGTGTTGACTGTATAAAAGGAAAGATGACAAGGTCAAGGAAGATGAAGGCTGCCCGTAGCGAGGGATTGTTAGATTTGATTCATACTGATATTTGTGGCCCTTTTCCTACTCCCATACTTGGAGGACATAAATATTTTATTACATTTACTAATGACTTCTCTCGCTATGGTTATATATATCTCTTATCTGATAAATCAAGTTCTCTAGATGTCTTCAAGATATTCAAAGCTGAGGTAGAGAATTATCTATCAAAGAAGATTAAGATTGTTAAATCTGATAGAAGAGGTGAGTATTATGGGAGACCATGTGATACTGATCAACATCTTGGTCCTTTTGCCAAGTATTTACAGGATCAAGGTATAGTACGTCAATACTCTATGCCTGGTACTCCACATCAAAATGGAGTAGCAGAAAGGAGAAATAGAACTCTCAAAGATATGATGAGGAGCATGATGAGTAATACTAATCTTCCTATATCCATATGGGGTGAGGCATTAAAGACTGCAACCTATATTTTTAACAGAGTACCAAGTAAATCAGTTCCAAAGACACCATTTGAGTTTTGGACTGGTAAGAAACCTAGTGTGCTTCATTTCCATGTTTGGGGCTGCAGAGCAAAGGAAAGACTGTATAATCCTCAGGAAAAGATGTTTGATTCTAGAACAGTGAGTTGTTATTTGTGGGTTATCCAAACAGATCTAAGGGGTTCAGATTCTATTGTCCTAGTTCTATAAATAGGATAGTGGAAACCATTCATGCCAGGTTTATTGAAGATACAGAGGAAATGCTTCAACCAAGAAATTTAGATTTTGATGAGGTTGAAGTAGAGGCTGTCACTGAAATTCCTCAGTTACAAGTGCAACCTATCATTCCAGAAGAACCTGTAATGGAGATGCCTGAGACTGTTGTTCCTTAGGACCCTATTCAGGCTGATGTTACTATGGATATTGTAGAGCCAGAGGGTGAATTAAGGAGATCCACAAGGCCTCGTAAGTCAGCTATTTCTTCTCATTATGTAACTTATTTAACTGAGAATGATTTTGATATTGGGTAGCAAGAAGATCCTATAAGTTTTCAGGATGCTGTAAATGGTAGCGATGCATCTAAATGGCTAGATGCAATGAAGGTTGAGTTGATATCAATGGACCATAATAAGGTATGGGAACTTGTGGATTTACCTAAAGGTTGTGTACCCATAGGCTCAAAATGGGTATACAAGACTAAGTGTGATTCCAAAGGTAGAGTTGAGCGCTACAAAGCAAGATTAGTAGCTAAAGGGTTCACACTAAGGGAAGGAATTGATTACATGGAAACATTCTCTCCAGTTTCTAAGAAGGACTCATTCAGAATTATTATGGCATTGGTAGCTCATTTTAATCTAGAGCTGCACCAAATGGATGTAAAGACAGCATTTTTAAATGGAGATTTGGCAGAGGAAGTTTATATGGTCCAACCAGAAGGTTTTAAGGAAAAAGATAAGGAAAATATGGTCTGTAAACTTAAGAAGTCTATTTATGGACTAAAGCAAGCTTCAAGGCAATGGAATATAAAATTCCATCAGATTATATCTTCTTTTGGATTCATTGAAAATTTGTCTGATCAATGCATCTACATGAAGATCAGTGGGAGTAAGTATATTTTTCTTGTCTTATATATTGATGATATCCTGTTGGCTAGCAGCGATATGGGCTTACTTGTTGAGACTAAAGGTTTTCTGTCTGAAAATTTTGAAATGAAAGATATGGGGGAAAGTACCTTCGTACTTGGCATAGAGATATGTAGAGACAGAAAAAGTGGACTACTGGGACTATCTCAAAAAGCATATATTGATCGTGTTCTCAAGCGGTTCAATATGACTACCTGTTTAGGTGGGGATTTGTCCATGAGCAAAGGAGATAAGTTAAATAAGGAACAGTGTCCAAAGAATGATTTTGAAAAAGGCTTTATGAATAATAAGCCATATGCTTCTGCAGTAGGGAGTTTGATGTACGCACAAGTTTGTACTCAACCTGATTTGGCCTTTGCAGTGAGTGTCCTTGGTCGTTTTCAGTCTAATTCTGGTCCTACTCATTGGACAGCAGTAAAGAAGGTTATGAGATATTTAAAGAGGACCAGGGATTATATGCTCCTATATCGTAGTGGTACTACCCTTGAGGTAGTTGGATATTCTGATGCAGATTTTGTTGGTTGCACGGATGATATGAAGTCTACCTCAGGATATATTTTTCTATTTGCAGGAGGTGCCATCTCTTGGAGGAGTGCTAAGCAGACACTTATAACTACATCGACCAAGCATGCAGAGTATGTAGCTTTATATGAAGCTACTCGTCAAGCCATGTGGATGAAGAACTTTATTTCTTGCTTGAAGGTTGTTGACTCTATTACTAGACCTATTTTGATACACTGTGATAGCAGTGCTGCAGTGCTCTTTGCAAAGAATAATAATAAATGTGGTGGTTCTAAACACATAGAATTAAAGTTTTTGCTGGTGAAGGAAAAGATCACTTCTAAAGACATCACAGTTGAGCTCATTTCGACGGATTACATGATTGCAGATCCTCTGACAAAGGTTTTTCCAATGAAGGTTTTCTAGGACCATGGGTCGAGCATGAGTGTTGTTGAGTCTTTCGATGTCATTAGTTAGTGATAGATTTTTCACTTGTGCTTTATGTAAACTTTGTTTATGTTTTGATTTTGTCTAAACATGATTATTAATGAAAGATTATGATTATTTTTATTTAGCATTTATTCATTGGTATCATTGTTGTATTGCATTTTACATGACATGTCATTGATAAAGGGCGGTATTAAGCCATATGAACGGGACAGTTTAAGCCATAGTTCACGGTAATGTGCCAAAGAGTGATATTGACCAATAGGATATGTGGCGGGTTGCTACGGTCAATATTAAAGTTTATTGCCTATGAGGTTTATGAAGGCAATTCAGGACTCACATGAAATTATTTTTTCATGCATTCATCTCAAGGCGGTTCATGTTGTTGAACAAACCTTTGTATGTGACTGATAGAAGGTTGTACGCTTATTGTTGAGGTGTACTTTCCACTGTTGTTCGACATTGGTAAGCTAGGTGACTGGGTCAAAGTATATGATGGGTTTTGTAATTGGATTCCATGGCCACACTGACCAATTGGTGATTTATAATTAATGTAGCCCAAGTAGGAGAATGTAAGATATGTGTGGGCTATATTTAATTATAATATCGATTAGACAGTTGTTCAGTGGGAGTCCAACTTACAGGTGGACTAATTCTAGTTTGATTATGAGATGAACCAAACTGGTTCACTGTGGGACTGAACCAGGTTTGGGGTTTGGTATTCTTTATATATACCAATTGATTAGAGTCTCTGCAGTCACGGTAATATTTTCTCTCATGTTCCCATAATCAGAGAGAAGCATATGAATCTGCCGGAGACTGTAGAAAACTCGAATCACAGCGAAATTCGGCGAAGAACAATCTTCAGCAAACGGGTATGTTTATTACTTCTTTTAATTTATACCATTGTGTTCTATACATTGTATGGAGATCTTAGGGTTACTGTAAACCCTAATGGGATGTTTTCTCTGAATGGGTTGATTATAGAACCCACAAAGAGACAAAAGAAATTCAACAAAGGGGACTTTGGAGTATGGTCTCAGGTTGATTAAAAATAGCTCCCTACACATATATGCTTTTTCTGATGCGGACTAGGCCAGTTGTAATTACACTAGGCGTTCCACCGCCAGCTTTTGTACATTTTTGGGCACCAATTGTATCTTCTGGAATGCGAAGAAGTAGTCTACTGTCTCTCGTTCCAGTACTGAGGCCGAATATAGAGCTGTGGCAATCATAGTTGTGGAGCTTACGTGGCTATCCTTTCTTACGCGTGATATTGGTCTTCGAAAGTAACTTCCTGCTACTTTATTTTGTAACAATCTTAGTCCCTACACTTGACAGTTATTCTAATCCTACATGCTCCTACAAAACATGTTGAGATTGATTTCAACTTTATAAGAGAGAAGGTGACACTCGGTCTCCTTGTGACATAGTTTGTATCTTCTCAACAGCAGCTCACCGACATATTTACAGAGCCATTAGGGCGTTATCTGAGTTTGTGGCTATTTCCATCAAACTTGTTCTATTGGTTAACCCCAGTCCAGTCAACATTTGCAGGGGGATATGGAAAATGTTATGAACCCCACCAAAGTGCAGCCCGTCAAGACCCAAAGTTGAGATAATCAAACACAGATCAAACATAACCCAATGAGGCCCAGAGATACTTAGAGTTGCTGTCTCGAATCTAGAAAGTTATAAACAAATGTCACTACATGATTAGTAGTTAGTTTTCGTACTTAGTATATATGTACTCCTTGCAGAAATCATCAATCAATTCAAAAACTCAATTAGGTTTTTTACGTTTATGTTTTTCTTTTTCTTTGTAACGAAGAACACACACAGTGCATCCCTTCTTGTTTTCTTGAATATTTTTCATGGTATCAGAGCACTAAAGAAGGAAGCATTCTGAGATTTGTTCTCCGAAGAGGAGATGGTGCAACAGATAAAACGAATCTTCCTATTTGTATCCGTCAATATTAAATGTGAGTAATTTCATTTCTCTCAAGTTGAATTCTGGGAATTTTCTACTTTGGGAAACACAAATCTGTACTCTGATAGAAGGTCAAGACCTTCTTGGATTTGTGAATGGTAAAATGCCACAGCCAAGCCGTGAAAGATTATCTGATGTGGGGGTTTTGGAACCTAATCCAGACTATATGTCTTGGATTCAAACCGATCGCTTGGTCAAGGCATGGATTACTGGTACTCTTTCCAAAGAAGTGCTTGGATTAGCAGTAGGAGTCAAGACTGTAAAAGATTTGTGGGATATGTTGAGTTCATCATTCGCTAAAGCATTAGAAGCCCGGGAATTTGAGCTTCTTTCAAAGCTATATTTTCTAAAGAAAAGTAAAGAAACACCCTCATCAGAGTTTCTTGGTCAGTTCAAGCAGGTATATGACCAGTTGAACGCCATAGGGCAACTATTACCTGACCAATGAATAGTTTTTTTATCTTCTGACAAATCTCGGTCCTTTGTTTGAAAATTTTGCAACCACCATGTTAAAGCCTCCTGTACCCTCGTACGTAGAGTTAATTCCCCTCTTATAGAGTCATGATTTGAGCTTAAGGAATCATTAAATAAAAATTTCTTCCAATCTTGCCTTCTAGACAAGAAAGAGTAGCAATTCCAGGCTAGGAGGTAGTCAGGTTCGGATCCGCATCCTCTCCTACCAGTGGTTCTGGGAGGACAGTGGCAATCTGCCCTGGATGGCCGCCACGTGGCTCTCGGTGAATCCAAGACCCATGTCCGAGTCAACACCCAACCTACAAGCCGAGCCGACAGGGGGTGTCGGCTCAGACGTGGGTCTCGGATTCACCCGAAAGCCACGTGGTGGCCATCCGAGATAGGTTGTCGCGTCCTCCCAAAACCACTGGGAGGAGACGATGCATCGGGTTATCCATCGGGTTCTGGTGGTGCTAGCTATCAGTCGTTTGTAGGTTATCAGTTGGGTGCTGGTGGTGCTGGTTTTATGTTCAACAGTGTGGCATTCTATTAAATATTTCCTGCCCTTCTAATCCAGAATAAAAATGGTATTTCTGAGAGAATTCATCGGCATATTGTAGAATTGGGGCTAGCAATGATGACTCAAGCTAATATTCCAATACGGTTCTGGGTTGAGAATCTTCGGTGTTCAATGTTTCCCAAGTCTCAGACCATATGTCAAGAATAAGATGGAGCCTCGATCTATGGTCTGTATATTCCAAATGATTTGAGTCCTTTTTGGGGATTTTTGTTCTGTTGATGGCAATGCCAAAGTTGGAATTCAAATCCCTTTTGTTTCTAGTTTGTTTTTTTCTTCTAGGAATACCTGGATGTTAATTTTGTACATTAGAAGATATTTAAGACTCAATAGAGATAGTGGGTTTTAAAGAAACCTTTTTTTCTGGAGAAAATGTATCCAAGGTTATACTAATCAGAAGGCTCTTGAGTTGTATGAGAAACTTGTAAGAATTTTAGATAGATCCTCTTTGAGTTTTCCCATGGGATTTTCCATGAATCCTACCAAACACACTACACAGATTACTAGAATACAAATGGGTATTGAAAAGAGATGATTAGAGACATACCTCTTGCTGTAGATTGATTTTTGACCGTTTTCCCTTTTGATTTGAAGGCTTGGAATGCTTGGATCAAAGTCTTCCACAGCCTGTCGGGATCCCTTGACCTTCTCTCTGCGTATGGGAATAAGAGAAGAAAATAACACCGTGGCTGTGGGGACTCTAACCACTGGTATTTATAATACCACCCCCAACCCTGGACTAGTCCCACAGTGGACCAGGTTGGTCAATTTCTAATCATACTTAAACCGGTTTACCCGCAACTAGACTCCCACTGAATCAACTAACCTTATAATTAATTAAGCCCATAAAAATATCTTACAATCTCCCACTTGGGTTATATTAATTATAAATTCACCATTGATCCAATGTGGCCATGGAATCTAATTACACCAAAACCATCCTTTACTTTGATTCAGTTATCAAGCCTACCAATGTCGAACAACAGCGGAAAGTACTCCTACACATCCGGTGTACCCCCTACTGTTAGTCACATACAGAGGTCTACTTAATGACATAAATCACTTTGAGATGAATACTTGAGTCCAATGATCGAATTACCACGATCCCGTTACCTTAAAATCCTTATAGGTCAACGCACTTTGATATTATCCAACTTTATATAGGCAAACCGCCTCCAATTTGGACTAATATCTTACTTTGGCTTACCGCCTTCTTTGGCTAAATACCGCCTTCTTTGGTTAAATACCGCCTTGCAATTTTGACTTGTCTTAAATAATCAATAATACATACAAGCAATGAAATTAATGCTTACCAATAATCCTACCATTAAACCATAGACAACATAAACAATCACAGATAAATCATCAACTACCAGATCTCTACTAATCAAGCAGATCTAAACACTCCCACAGATATTACAAATTCCAAAAGAATAAATAAACTAATAAAATGTCTTCATTTAAATTTAATATGAAATTTAGTTCTATCAAAAACATGTCAAATAAAATCTTTTAAAATAAATAACTGAACTATAAATCAATAAATAAATGTCCAAAATAATCTAAAGACAACTGTATTAAACTACATTATCATTTGGTGTCTTCTTTCTCTGGTCTCTCAGTTTCCTTCTTCTTCTTTTCTAACCAAGCTTCTCTTGCTTTACATTCTCTCTTCATGTGCCCCTTCTTATGACACCAAAAACATTCAACATCACTCATATCCCTATCATAAGGTTTTCGTTTCTTAAAAGAGTGTCTATCTTTTCTATAAGGTCCTACCCCAACCTTTCCTTTACCCTTATCTTCTCTAGAATGATGACTAGTGACATTGACACTTTCAAATCTTTTCTTTAGTCTCATTTCTTCTTTAGTGCAAACAGAGATTAATTTGTTCATATCCCATTCTTCTTCTTGAGTATTATATGCCACTTGTATCTGGTAATATTCTTCAGGTAACGAGGATAACGCACAATGGATCACGAACTCATCATCAACGTTTATTCCCATGCCTTTAATCTTCTCAGCAGTAGCAGCAAGCTCCATGAAATGATCTCTGACACTTCCATTACTGTCAAACCTTGCATTAGTAAGCTTGTTCATCAAGGTGCTTCTCTGTCCTCTGTCAGAAAGCTCAAACTTCCCTTTGATCTTTTTTAAATATTCTTTGGCCGTTTCCTTGGCTTGAACACCATCACGCATGGTTTCAAGAATGGTCTGCCTCATGAGCAGTATAAACTTTTTATTTGCTGTCATCCATCTTTTCATTTCCTCCTTCTCTTCTAGGGTACTAGTTTCAGTGATGGCAGTAGGTTTATCCTCTTTAAGCGCCATATCTAAGTCAATTAAACCTAGAGTCGCTTCTAGCTGTTCATACCACCTTTTAAAACTCATCCCAGACAGGGAAGGAATAGTAACTACCAAACCTCCTGGCATAGTCACAGAGATGGACATCCTGGGAGATACAAACCATCATCACCACATGAGTTTAAGTAAATATATCAAGTAATAGAAAACCTTGCGAAACTCATACAAACACATGCAATTTTATTTACTTCTACTTTGTCCCAAATAAAAAGAAATAGACATCAAAAACCTTTTTGGAACAACCATACTTAGATGAACCATCAATGCATGAGATTAAATACATATCAACCAATAGAAATTTGATATATATACACCATTTACTTACACTAACCATATCAAGCATTCATGCAAATAAATATCATTTTTTCAAGAGTTAACCAACTACACATTCTCCTTTTGGGATAAACATGCAGTGGTCTTCTCAGTTTCTGTGCAATAACTGCGAAAGAATAATGACTCTCGAAAATCCCACCACCTTTGGGTTAATGAGACTCTCTAAAGTCAAAACCCTTTCAATTCATGTGCATGAACATATCTTTAACTTTGACAATGCCACCTTTGGATTAATACTGACTTTCTTAGCTGCTTTTCACACCATGAAGAATATTGTATTAAAATATATCCTTTATTCTATATGTAAATGCACAAATTTGGGGTTTGAGGACTACCATGATGGAACTGAGTGTATCACTTTGGCGGATTCCACCCGATCTTCACATGACACCCACAAATCTTAATTTGATCAAAACTTGACAATGCCACCTTTGGGTGTACATCACCCTTACACAAGCATTTATAAATACATGAACTTTGAATTTGAAGACATCATGATGAAACTAGGTGTACTACTTTGGTGGGTTCCACCTAATTCCACAATGATATCCCCAAACCCAACTTTGCAGCACATTGTGGGTCAATAAATAAAATTTCATGTACACATAACCTTCTACATGCATCTGGTACAAAAATAACTGATAAATAAGCAGAAAACTGCAAATTGGATTAATTTGGGGCACCTTTTAATCAAAAATAAATTTCCCAAATCACCAAACTGTATCAAACTATGTACCAAACTGTAGAGCATCAAAATACGAAACCAACGTAAAAAACCGCATCAAAATCCGACTCTCCTAGCTCTCACAATCGCCGTTCAAAGTTGGCTTAAACATTCTTGAATCCTGAACCGGCTAGGACCGGTTCATCCGGTTCGGTTCAGTTTTTGGGTCAACATATCGGGTCAAAATCGGGCTACCGGGTCAAAAAAACGGGTTGGTGGGTCGAGTTACCGGTTCAAAATCCCATGTCGGGGGGTTGGGTTGTCGGGTTGAAATATCGGGTTGGTGGGTCGGATTATCGGGTTGTCCCGATCCTACTTCCGGGTCGGGGTCTGACTCACTTGGTCTGGCTAGGTTTTCCCCGGTCTAGACTGGGCCTGGGCTGGACCAGCCCTGGCGCGACTGGTCTGGGCCTAGCACACCTGGGCTGGGCCTGGAACGCCTGAGCTGGGTAAACCCGGCCCAAGTCAACCCAGCGAACCGTTAGGGTTAACGATTCGGCGCCGAGTCGACCCAGCGATGACTCGGCGCCGTCAGATTCTTTTTTCTTTTCTTTTTTTCTTTTCCAACTGCCGGTGCGTGGATCTCACGCGCCTTTTCATGCGGCGCGTGAGAGCGCGTTGGGTAGTTTCTGGCGACCAACTTTATGTCGCCGGCTCCGTCTCTCCGAGGCCTACAATCCTGTATAACTTATTTTGCTTTTAATGGTCCGAAATTTTTTTTTTAAGGGTCCAAACCCTAGACAGGTTCGAAGAGAATTTTGGGAGAAAAATCTCTCCCTTTTCCAATCCAATCAAACATAAAGATTTAACAATACTTTTCCATTGATTCTAGATCTGTGTAGGAGGCTCTGATACCACTGTAAGAATTTTAGATAGATCTTCTTTGAGTTTTCCCATGGGATTTTCCATGAACCCTAACAAACACACTACACAGATTACTAGAATACAAATGGGTATTGAAAAGAGATGATTAGAGACATACCTCTTGCTGTAGATTGATTTCCGACCGTATTCCCATTTGATTTGAATACTTGGAATGCTTGGATCAAAGTCTTCCACAGTCTGTCGGGATCCCTTTACCTTCTCTCTGCGTATGGGAACAGGAAAAGAAAATAACACCATGGCTGTGGGGACTCTAACCATTGGTATTTATAATACTACCCCCAACCCTGGACCAGTCCCACAGTGGACCAGGTTGGTCCATCTCTAATCAGACTTAAACCGATTTACTCGTAACTAGACTCTCACTGAATCAACTAACCTTATAATTAATTAAGCCCATAAAAATATCTTACAAAACTTTGAACAAAGAAGTCAAGGGTCTAGTGGGAGTGTGATTAGGGTCTTCTAGCTAGAGGATGGCAGGGAGATTTCATACTGTATGGAGCTGGGCCACTATCTTGCAGGCCACTATGAGGCGATTCATTAGAGTAGCAGCTATGTAGCTCATGAGGATCTTCTTGAGTGTATTCCAGGTCGAATTATGGATGAAGATAATACTACATTAAATGGGTGTCCAATTGAAGAGGAAATTAAAAAGGCAACCTTCAATCTGAATGTTGACTACACCCTAGTCCGGACGGGTTTCCTGGTAACTTTTTTACAGTATGTTGGAAGGTGGTAGACAAGGATGTCTGCAGAGCCATTAAAGATTATTTTACACAAGCCGTGATAACAAATGGAGTCAATAATAATTTCATCATCCTTATTTCTAAAGTGAAGAATGCTACCCAGATCTCTCAGTTTCGTTCAATATGTGGGAAATTTTATTTCCAAAATTATTCCAGAGATTCTTGCTACCCGCCTAGGTTTGATGATGGGGAAGATTGTGTCACCTAATCAGGGAGTGTCTGTGAATGGCAAATTGATCTGAAATAATAATGGAATGTCCTCAGAACTTGATGTTAATGGGGAAGAAAATCAGAGGAGGAAGCATGGCTTTAAAGCTCGATGTACAGAAGGCATTTAATACCTTGGAATGGGATTTTTTATTTGTGGTTCTTCGCAGGTTTGGGTTTTCTGAGCTATTGATTGAGAGGGTGCACGGCATTCTGAAATCAGCAAGGCACTCTATTGGAGGTTCAGTTGGTTCTTTTAAGGCTTCTAGAGGACTGTGCCAGGGAGATCATTATCCCCCCTTAGGGGATTTTTTTTAAGACAAAAAATATGGAATAGGAATCCCCAAAGCCACTCCCTTGTCTCTTGAGTTCATCAGTTCATCAAGTGGAATTTCACTTGCACCCTTTGACGTCTCTTCTTCTTCTTTTTTTCCTAATATCAGGGTTCAATTTAATGCACTGGAAATTAAAAGGAAGGGCAATGAAAATTTTAAAAAGAAAATTTTTGTAGTCATTGTCTAACATAATTGTATAAACCAATTCAATTTTTTTTTATCATATTTAGTAATGAAACTTTTGAGATGTAATTTTTATTTCACTTTTCATATATAAAGGATTTGGTTGTGAAAAGTGTAAGTTAATAGCCAAATATGAAATGATTTAGAGTTGGCTACATAGGCATGTGATAGCATTTATATGATGTTATGATTACAAAGGTTTCTTTTTAAGTTTGCAAATTTCACTTCTCTTCCATTTCTCTTATGAGAATAAATAATGTTGGCATATGGATGCCCAACACATGTCATAGATATAGTTAATCTAATGCGGGGGGAAAATCTATCCCATTAGTTACAGGTGTACAAGCCGCCGTGGCAAATGTAACTGACATCGTGAGTAACATCACTATTTAGTGGTTCATAAATGATCACTCCACTACTGACTATAATTGACTGAAACCACCTAGGAAATGGTCGAAGACAGATGGCCAGGAACTAGCTCATTCCTTTCTATAAAATGATCGAAGCACCACAAGGTAAATGATCAGATTTCTAATATCCAAGCCTCTCTTATGCTCTTTCAATGATTTCTCCTTCTTTTTCTTTTTTTTTTTGGATTGATTGCAAACGCTTGAATCTGATTTAGGCATTGAAGTGGTTTCCCTGAACCCAAAATTCAGGCATTCTTATGCTTACCCTTCTCTTCATTTCAGCCTAGTTCCCACCTTAGAAGATCAATTTGGATTCTCGTGGCAACACCTTTAATTTCCCTTAAAACCAATCAAAGCCTAGAACTCATCAATTTACTTACTCATATTACCACTATTCCCTCCATGGATGTCGCCCCAGTAATTCATGATATTTGTACTTGGGGTCTCTTGTAAGGAATTGTCAATTCCTCCATTGTCCTAAGGTAATTAATGGTTTAGCCTACTACATTTTTAAGAAGGTCATGTTTATTAGGTGTAAAGACAGTTTGACCATTTTCCACTACTAGACTTTCGGAGCTTACAATCTTTGAAGCGTTGTTATCCACTTCCCGTAATTAATAAATTCCTTTTCAACCTGAAAAAAAAAAAAAAAAAAAAGTAAGCAAAGAAAGCCTAGAGGATTATGCATACATTCACAAGTGATTTTGGATGAGATGTGGCCAAAACAATTTGATGGTGTCAAAACAAAATTTACATGGATCAAATCACAAATTTTAATTAATTTAGATTATTTAATAACAACAATAAAGCCTTACTAAATGGGGTTGGTTACATGGATTCTTGTCCGCTAATTAGCTCTATTTGATGTTCTACTTGAAGCAAGTCCTACGCTATACATATCTTTCTTCACCACCTCCCCTAGAGTCATCTTAAGTCTATCCCTAACTCTATTAGATCTTGCAATCTAAATGAAATCACTCCTCTGAACGGGAGCACTAACAGCCTCCGTTGAACATGTTCATACCATCTCAAACGATTTTCTTGTAGTTTATCATGTATCGGCACTACTCCCAAATTAGCTCTAATACGATTATTTTTTACCTTAACCTTTCTAGTTTTGCCACACATCCATCTTAATATCCTCATCTCAGCTACACTAAGTGTCACACCCCAATTCTGGACTAATCAGAGTAGTATGATAAACCATCAATAAACTAACGGTTCAACTAGGATCTCGTATAGGTCGTACCCACCATATCAAGCCATACACATATTCAACGGTAATAATCAGCGATAATAAACAAACAAGCGGAATTCTTTATAAATAATGAACTGAGTATCTAACAGTGATAAATAAATATTTGATTCAGTTATCTTCAAATAACTCAAGACATAAAATAAAATAATCAATTACATGTTTGGTAGTCAAAATAACTAAACTAATCAAAGACACATTGATTGCATTCGCATGAAGGATCTTGCACATCTTCTACAGCTTCTACGTCCATAGCCGTCATGTGTCCATACGATGATGCATTCACGTAATCTTCCACAGTAGTACCTGCATCATCAACTAAAAATATTCGACGTCGAAAGGATGAGCACACATTACGACTCAGTGAACAAACAAAACAATGCGTAATGCATTCAATTCAATATCTTTGGTCTGATTTTTAAGTTTGCAATGTGCTATAGAAAGGTTTGGTGTGCCCCACACCTCTATACACGAGTGTGTGAATCCGTCCAATGGATCAAACACCATTGTCGTCCCACATGCACTCACCATAGAATAGAGATAGAGCTAAAGTGTTCGGATCACACACCGTCAACATTTCCCTTGATGCCTTACCCATACCAACACGTAAGCTCTTATTGGCGGGGGTTTGTAAACTGGGCTCACAACTAACCAATCATAATGTCATCCAGTGTATCCAATGCCTCATAACAGCATCCCTCAATAGGTTCATAGAAATAGAGCTAAGACCCCCCGACAGAGTTAAAGACCACACGGTCCAAGACCACCTCCCCTGATGCCCTATGATGTAATAGTTTTGCTAAGGTAATGACGATACGACAATGTCAGTGGGCAAGACTTGAGTAGAGATAGAGCTAGAGTATGGTGACCAGGATGAACCACAATGTCACATCCTCCCCCTAATGCTCCACTCGCATCCAGTACACTAACCACACACATACAATCACATGCCTATTCCTAGCATCATCATTATCATCATGTTATAAATAGACAGAATAAATATGCATGAACAGTAATAACATGAATATTAGATGACATGTGAGATGCACATTACAAGCATACAAGCATAAAATCAATCATAGCATTGGACTGGATAAAATAAAATAATTTATTATTATCCAATTAGTTTAAGTCTTGTTCCATCACCTGTTAACAATATTTGATCTCCTTCCAAGCCTTGTAACTCTCTTTAAATCAATTTAATAATCTAGAAGTTATATGAATTTAAGTTAAGATTCATGTGTAATATGTTACAGTAGCCAGGATTTGAACAGATCATAGATAGGTGTTTGATAGGTCCTGTGGTCTCATGCAGTGTTGACCTTACCTCGTACGATTGATACCCTCGGTCGCACTATATGCGACCACACTTGCGACCATACGTTTCTTGAATTCCTCCCGAATAGCTATGGTCGATACTCTGGTCATCCTATGGTCGACCGTAGCTGCGACCATACGAGTTTAATGTAATTTCTTACTTCCAATATGGATTCCTCCTCTTAGGTCATCAACGGGGTCTTCCCCAATGATCATTCTAAGGCCAACATGCTTAGTTTTATCGAGTTAATTACTCTAACTCATTCTCCATGATCCTCTTGAGGTTTGCTCAGAAAATCCCATTGATGAATCCTTACATTGGGTTTGGTATTACAATTTACGTTAGAAACTCCTACTCTTGGTGTTCTAAGGCTACAGAAACAAGGTTCATACCTTACTGGTTATAGAGATTTTGTAAAACTCTTTCTCTCAGCCTTCTTCTCTGTCTTCCATGTCTTATCTTCTTTTTCTTCTCTTCCTCTAGGGTTTGATAATGTTCTAAAAGAGTGAAAAAGGGTTGAGGAACGTCCTTTATATAGAGATAAACTCTCCATATAGGGTTCCCCAACAATAGGAAAGAGATCCCCTTTCTATTTGGAAAGTTTCCAAAGTCGGAGTACGATTTGGGGTCGTACTGTCAGACGCACAGTCACAAAATCTGTCGACCATACTTGTGAAAACATCAACCGTACGGTTATTGGTCAGTGGTCTTTATTTCCTATCGTATGGTCGACCATACCTACCCAGGTCGTCGACCATACACTTGGTTTTAAGTGTTTTTAAGTCGATTCTCATACCTGGTCTCGTAGTCCTTCTTCACACGATCGGTCCACTTGATCCAGCAATGATGGGAAGACCTAACACGACACGGTTAGACTGGGTTAGTAGAGTGTGGGTCTTATACTAAGTTTATCTATATGATGTTTCTTAACTACCCAACATTCTACACCATACATCATAGTGTAAGCACCCCTTTTTTGCCACCCCTAACCGGGCAAGGTTGCTCGATGTGCAAACAAAAAAGAAGGGGAGGGAAGTGAAAGTATGGAAAAGTACAGGGGAGTTACGTGTTACCATTTTTAATTCCAATGATTGATCATTCCCTATGTGCTCTCTATAGTGTTCTAAGCCGAACCAAAGTGGCCCCCAGTATCCAAGAGCCTAGGTGAACACATACGGAAAGGTTGTGGATCATGATTTAAAGTTTAGTTTTAAAGTGGTGAATTTGGGGCCTTTTTGGTGGGTCCCACAGCAAGGTCATGGGCCATACCTGCATGGATGCATAGGTTATGGAATTACCTTTGAAATGATATCAAAATCGTTCAATTCCGATATTAAACGAAGGAGATATCGCGACTTTAATTCGGTGATATGTACAAGGGGATATTTTGAAAATGGCCTATTTATTCCAAGCGTTTTTCTGCAAATTATCATAAATTGAGGATTTATGGGGCAAATTATCATGAATTGGATCGATTAGACTTCATTCGGCCATATCTTGATCATCTGACATTCGAATCAGGCGATTCAAGTGCTAGTATGCTCCATTTCCAGTCCCCTTCAAAGTGAGAGTAAAAACTCTAAGGCAAAAGCTATCGAAAAATTGCGTAATGTAGATGAAAGCCAAAATACCACATAAAATGATAGAAAGAGAGAATGAAAGCCAACTTAGCCCGACTTGGCTAAACCCAAGTCAGTCCAACTCAATCGACCTCGACCAGTTTAGCCTGACACAACCCAAACAAGTCCGAACCAAGTCGGGTCAGTCCATGTACATGATCTTTATATATATATATATATATATATATATATATATATATATATATATATATATATATATATATATATATATATATATATATATATATATATATATCTATATATATATATATATATATATATATATATAAGAAATCCGAGGGAGGGTGATCAGTAAGTCAGAGATTAAGAGGCAACTGAGAGAAAGAAAGAGAGAGAGAAGACAGAGAGGAACCCAAACCCATGCTACCAACCTTCTCCCCTCCACTCTCTATACCTGTACAGCCTACCTACCTTCCACCACCTTACTCTTGATCTCACTTCATTAACCACCGACTACCCCCTCTCCCATGCAAAATGGAGAACTCCATATTCGACACCTCAACACTCCTTCACCTCCTCTCCCATGCAACCCGCAAAGCACCACCACCGAAGACTGCCCATCACCCTATCAAACCCCACCTTACCTGTTCATCCCTACTGTCAAACATCACCTACAATCCCACACCAAGCAATGCTACCACCTCTCTGTAAATCCCCTCCATTTGACACTTAATTGAAGTTCCAGACTTCCACATTCAGAGGGGGTGAGTCAGTGTTTACTAAACTTTTTCCCGAAAGACTGACTATTTTCTTGCATGACTCATAAACTTTGCAAACACACAAGCGTATGCACAGCCACTTCACTACCACAGTGTGGCTAGGCCAATCGGCAAGTGCACACTCATCCTACAAAAATCACAGCACTCCAATATTACAAATAATCACAATCACACGACACATAAATTACGTGGTTCACCTCCACATTGTGTGAAAGCTACGTCCACAGAGTAATGCCCCTCTTGGGCTTCGTATTTACTCAATACTCTCTAATGGTGGTTTGACTGCTCCAACAGCCTCGATGCTACAGCACCGACTTCTGCTCCTGATATTACAAGAGCACAGGCTACAACCCAATCTGGACAAGCCCCAACTTGCCAGTTACAATCAACAAAAGTAGTAATAAAGATGCAGTTACAAATTCCCTCAACACTTTGAACAACTTTTCCTCACAGACATTTTATCAAACACCTACCTATGGAACATGACACATGGAGAACTTAAACAACCAAAGTTACCCTTGAAGCATGCTTTCTAAATTTGGTGAGAGTTGACATCCAATGCAACGATCTCCATTCTCGTCATGTACAAAAATCACCTCATATGTAGTTGAGACATTTTATTGAACACCCGATTTGTGTTTCAGCTATCTGGGCTCTCCCATAAAACCTTCTCTTCAATCCCTTAGCCCCTTTCACGCACATTAGCCAAATGGGCCTTCAAACACCTCATAAATGAGTTTAGAATGCCTAAATTAGTTAGGGCCGTTGATCTGGGGAGCAGTGGAGCTAATCTGTTGGTTGAATTTCAAATATACTTACTTATGGTGACATTTGGCATGTCACTATTTAAGTTGGTGACATGCAGCATGTAACCCATGGTCAGTTGGCATATAGGCTGTCAGATTACACTAAAAAAGGCTGGTTGATTAATGGCCAAGGATCCTTGACGTGATTAAATCTTGAGCGGGTGAAGTGGGAGCCTCAAAAATAGAATCTTTTTGATCGAGAGCATACACCTGCGCAACACATGATCATCCCTTAATTTCAATGCAACAAGAACCATGATATAAACTTGCGACACCCAATAGATGGCCACGTGGGAGCATCTGATGCAACATTGTTACTACACCTTGATCTGTAGCATCCAATCAGAATATCCATGATAAACTCTCATTGTCACCTTTGATGTTGGATCTTGACTTTACTGTAGTACCCAAAATGTTCTTGAGAACAATAAAAATGGCCTCTGTAACACGTTTTCATGGGTAAAAACTCATCTCAGGCTATAACTTCGAGAGAGCTTTTCTCTCTCCTAAAAAATGGTTAAATAGGTGGTGGGCGTGGCTATACTCAGCCATATTTTGAGGCTTCATGCGCACGGCACCTGCTAGCCTAGGGCTTGCGGCATGCGCATGGCTGTGCTTGCATGGCTTGCGACATGGGCCTTGCTGGCCTTGTTGCTTGCGGTAGGGTTGGCATGCCCTTGTTGCTTGTGGCATGTGGCTGCGCCACCTATGGTGCATGGCTGAGGCTGCCTTGGGCTTGCCATGTGGCACGTGATGCCACCTCATGTCTTTCTCTCTCCTCTTTCTCTCTCTTTAGATTGTCTCTCTTCATTCTCTATCTTAACCCATCATCAATGGGACCCACTATGGGACCCACACCCTCTCTCCACTTGCCATACCATTAGTGAGGCCCATAGTGGGACACACACACACTCTCTCTTCTTTTTATCAACAAATGGGCTGTGTGAGTGCTCTCCACATTACCAGTGGGGTCCATACATATTCTCTTTCATCACAGTTGATCTATTTGCCAATAATTACAACACATAGTCCAACTATCTCCCCCTTTGGAATTGTTGGCAACTCACAAACATCTCCTCTCCCCCTTTGATAACAAAAACTAAGGGGTGCCGTTACACAAGAGTGCACACCACATCTCCCAATCCTATGTGACATATAATGAAGCTCCCCCTTACTCTAAGCACCATAATGCCCTATAACTTCTCAAAAATTTCCCAAGGAAGAGGTTTTTTGAAAATGTCTGCTATCTACTCTGATATGGGAACATAGTCCAGTCTTATCTTGCCTTCACTGACCTTTTCTTTCAGAAAATGATATTTAATAGAGATATGCTTCATTCTTGAGTGCAGGACAGGGTTCTTGGAGTTATTAATGGCACTGGTGTTGTCACTGTAGATAACCACATGTTGTTCTTGTTGCTTCATTCAAGTCCTTCAACATTTGCTAAAGCAGATGTGTACAAGAAGTAGTTGCTGCAATGTACTCTGCTTCTGCTGTAGATGAAGACATTGACTCTTGCTTTTTTGCTGTGCTAGGAGACCAAACTGTTTCCCAAAAAAATGCCCCACCACTAATGCTCTTTCTCTCATCCATACAATCTATCCAATCTGCATCTGAATATGCCACCAAGTCAAAAAAAAAAAAAAAAAAAAAAAAAAAAAAAAAAAAACCTTTTAAGATACTATAGGCCATAGTCTAAAGTGCCTCTGAGGTACCTAAAAATTCTCTTTATAGCTTCAACATGGATTTTCCTGAAACCTAGCCACTATACAAACTGACTATAGAGTATCTGGTCTAGATGCTATCAAGTACACTAGGTTACCAATTATTGACCGATATAGAGCATGATCAATAGAGGTTAAGTCATCTTACTTACTTAGCTTGTAACCTGTCACCATAGGAGTGCTCACAGGCTTGTAATCATCCATTGTAAATTTCTTCAACATTTTCTTTAGATATTTAGCCTATGAAATAAAGATTCCCTTTCTCAACTACTGTATCTGTAAACCCAGAAAGAAGGATAATTCTCCAAGCAAGCTCATCTCAAAATCTCTTTGCATCTAAAGTCTTGACACAACTCGTCTCTATGACCTCCGAAAATGATGTCATCTACATACACAACAACAATAATATGTGTTCCTTCTACTACTTTGCTATAGAGATTGCTGTCAACCATGCCTTTTTTGAAGCCCAACTAACACAGATACACACCCAATCTGGAATACCATGCTCTAGATGCCTGTTTCAGTCCATACAGTGGTTTCTTTAACTTGCACACCATGGTAGGATCTCCACACAACTAAAACCCATCAGGTTGTTCAATGTACACTTCTTCTTCAAGGTTTCTATTTAAAAATGTTAATTTTACATCCATCTGATAAACCTTAAAATTGTGATAAGCAGACAGTGCAAGAAAGATTCTGATAGCTTCCAACTTAGTCACTAGTGCAAAAGTCCCCTCAAAATCTATACCTTCAACTTGTGCATATCCCTTGCAAACCAATCTGGATTTATTTCTCATCACTTGACCATCTTCATTAAGTTTATTTCTGAACATCCATTTTGTACCATTTACATTTTTTTCACTTGGCCTTTGTACTAATATCCATGTGTCATTTTTCTCAATTTGATCAAATTCTTTATTCATGGATTTTACCCAACATTCGTCTTTGCATGCTTCATCAATATTTTTGGGTTCAACTTGTGACAGAAAAGAGTAAGCACATGTCTTCATTCTCCTTGTTTGCATCATTTTGTTTGGATCACCAAGGACTTGGCTCTGTGGATGATTCCTCTTTGTTCTGGATGGCATGTGTCTTATTTCAACTTGTTCATCTTCAGAATCTAACTTCTATTCCACTGCCTCTGACTTGTTTTTCCCATTGTCACTTTCAACACCAACATCCTCATCAACAGGATATTCAATAGTTGCATTACCTGGATCACTAGAGCTCATTTCATCAAACCTCACATCAGCACTTTTCATAATCTTTTCAAGCTTTTTGTTGTAGCATTTATAAGCTTTACTTCTAGTAGAGTAACCTAGAAAGATACCTTCATCCGCTCTCTCATCAAATTTCCTCAAGCCTTTTTTTTTTATTTTTTTTTTGATGTAGCTTTTGCTTCCAAAAATTTTGAAATATTTTGCAGTTGCCTTTTTCTTGAACCAGAGTTCATATTGTGTCTTCTTTTCAAGTGGCCTAAGCAAGCACTTACTCTAAATATGAACTATTGTTTGCACTACTTCCTTTCAATATCTCTTCCCTAAGTTTTTTTTTTTCTCAGAAAGCATTGTTCTGGCCATTTCCTGTATTGTTTAGTTCTTCCTCTCTATAACACTATTTTGTTAAGGTGTTTTTGCAGCTGATGTTTGTCTTTTGATGCCATGCTTAAAACAGAACTCATCAAAATCAGACCATGAGAACTCACCACCTTTATCAGATTTCAAGCATTTGATTTTTCTTTCTGTCTCATTTTAATCCAATTTTTAAAATTTTTAAATCTCTTAAGTGCCTCAAATTTGTGTTTCAAGAAGTTTATCCAAGTCATTCTTGTGTAGTCATCAATGAACAGTATAAAGTATCTCTCACCATTGATACTCTAAGTCCTGGTGGGTCCACACAAGTCTGTATGCACTAATTCAAGTGGCTTGCTGGAGTAATACTTTTTGGGCTTGAAAGTGACTCTTGTCTGTTTTCCTTTCTGACAATATGAACATATAGAGTTGGTTAGCTTCTTCATCTGGGGAATTTCTCTCATAGCATTCTTTGAGCTGATTTTGTCAAGATTGTCAAAACCAATGTGTCCTAGTCTCCTGTGTCATAACCATTGTTCTTCCTCTTGTCCAAGCAAACAAAATTCATCAACACTTTCTGACAGTGTATATAAAATTTTAGTAGTTCTTGACCCTGAAGCAATGACTTTTTCACTGTTTTCATTTTTCACCTCAAAACCACACTTGTTAAAGACAACATTGTGGCCTTAATCACATATTTGACTGACACTTAACAAATTATATTTTAGGCCATTAACATATAATACATCAACTGTCTTTACATTTCCACTGTCAAGTTTCACAGTCCCCTTTCTAGCTATCTTGGCACACTCACTGTTACCCAATTTTACACTTCCACCTTCATACTGGTTGAGCTCAATAAATTTATCTTTATCACCTGTCATGTGACTTGAGCAACTACTGTCAAGAATCCAAGGAACTGACTTATTTTGGGCTTTGAGAGCTGTCTAAACTATAAAGAAAAACTCTTCAACATCATAACTATCTTTCTTAACCCAAATAGTTTTGTTTTGTGGCCTTCTTCTAGGTATAGCTCTTGTCTTCATAGTACTTTGTACTGTAGGAGTTGTATGTTTTGCTTCTCTAACTGGCTGTCTATGTGGTGTAAAAATTTCCATATACTTTTTTGCAATGTGCCCAAGATAACCACATCTATAACACTCAATATCTTTGTTCATCGGTGGTGCAAATGAGTTTCTGCTGGCAAAGTTCATCTACTTGTTTTTGAATTTATAAGTTGACAACTTGTACCCATATGTGTTGCAATAAAAGCAATAACCTGGAAAGAATGTACTTTGTCTCACTGGTGTTCTCTGTCTGCCAATATATCCACTATTCTGCTAAACTTTGGTTGATCTTTGTTTACCAACTGTAGGGCCATATCTGTAACTGTTTTCCCTGACTATACTCTGCACCCCCTGAGTCTGTGCCTGCATAGATCTTCCAGTGCCAATGGTATACTTGTCTGAGCAAATATCACTTGCTTTCCTTTCTGCTTTTGTGCTATAGGAGTTCTATTTTCAGCTACCCCATTTTTACCTTTTCTGGCCATTCCTTGTTGTGATGATTCTGGTATGAAACCCAAACCATACTTTGTTCCTACTGGTCTCTGAACACTAAGTATCTCATTAAGTGCCCTGCTCTCCTTTGCTTATGGCTTCTCTAAATTTTCTAGTATGGATTCAATTTCATCATTACTTTCTTTTTCATTTTAATGAATTCCTCTTTTAAAATAAAGTTCTTAATATCCAATTCTTGTTTCTTAAGTTGCAATTAAGAGAGATAATTTTCTCCATCAATATATTATTTTTTATCACTTTTAAGGATAATTGTTCATCTAACTCATTTGTAGTCTTTTGACTTTCTTCAGGTTTTTCAGTCAAAACACTTACTTCTTCATTGCTGATATTAAGAAGTCTAGAGAGTTTTTTGTTCTTTCTCCTTTCATCATCAAGGTCATCTAATGCAGATGTAACCTTAGCTTCTAAGTTGATTTCCCCCTCAGCCTTGTCATCATTCACAAGAATGGATTCAGTCTCTTCTTCTTCGACTAGATGTACCATAAAAAGTGCTTCACTGCACTTGTCATCCAAATCATCATATGTTTCATCTTCTGAGATGTCTTCAGCATTTTTCGTGATGAGACTTCTTTTCTTCAATCTCTTTCTCAGATTTGGAGAAACTTTCTTTTTGAGTTTTCTTCTTTTAATAGGTTCATCTTCTTCTTCATCACTCATATTTTTCTTTCTAAGAGGACACATAGAAGCAAAATGTCCTATTGCTCTACAGTTAAAGCACTTGAGTGGCAATTTTCCTTTGTATCTGCCTCTCCTTCTTGGAAGTTTTTTTGACAAAATTTGTTTCATCTTCATTGTCAAACTCACCTTCCTCATCAGGTTTCACCTTTATGCTTAGCATTCTCATTGCATTAAAAGCTGCTTCTTTGTCAATAGATTTTCCTTCGATGGGGGGCATTTCAATCCTAATCTCATTAGTTGTGAGGGTTCCTTGAATTTCATCTAATGTCATTGTATCTAGGTCCTTGGTCTCCTCTAATGCTGATACTTTGGAGTCATATTTAGGTAGAACAGATCTCAAGATTTTTTTGGACAACAGTAGACTTTGATATTGTCTCACCCAAACATCTAATGGAGTTGACCACATTGTTCACTCTGATTACATAGGTAGCAATATCTTCATCATTGGTCATCTTCAATGCTTCAAACTACCCTCTATAAATCTAAAGCTTAGCCTTTTTCACCTCAGGGTCTCCTTCATACAAACTTACTAGTTTGTCCCACATCTGCTTAGCGGAAGTACAATTCATTAACTTAGCTAGTTCGCAATTAGGCAATCCACTAGATATGGCATTAAGCGTCTTCTGATTGTTGACATATCTTTTTCCTTCCTCTAGGTCGGTCAAAGGATTGGGAGTAAAAGTAGATGCTGAATAACCATCAACAATAAACTCCCAGATTTCATACCCTAGGGAGTTCGAATGATATTCCATTCTCTTTTTCCAGAATGTAAAATTTGTTCTATTAAATTGTGGCACTTTGCCACGTCATCTATCTGAAGCCTTCACAGTCCCTTTGACTACTCAACTATTGATTAGACTTGGTTGAGCCCTTGCTCTGATACCAATTAAAGTTCAAGGCTTCCACACTGAGTGGGGAGTGAATCAATATTTACTAAACTTTTTCGCAAAAGACTAATTGTTTTCTTAGATGACTCATAAACTTTGCAAACATACAAGCATATGCACGGCCACCTTACTACCACAGTGTGGCTAGGTCAACTGGCATGTGCATACCCATCATGCAAAAACCACAGCACTCCAATAATGCAAATAATCATAATTACACAACACACAAATTTTGTGGTTTACCTCCACATTATGTGAAGGCTACGTCCATGGAGTAATGCCCTTCTTGGGCTTCGTATTTACTCAATACTCTCCAATGCTCGTTTGGCTGCTCCAACAGCCTCGATGCTACAACACCGACTTCCACTCCTGATATTACAAGAGCACGGGCTACAACCCAATATGGATAAGTCCCAACTTGGTGGTTACAATCAACAAAAGTAGTAATGAAAATGCAGTTACAAATTCGCTTAACACTTTGAACAACTTGTACTCATAGGCATTTTATCATACCTACCTATGGAACATAACACATAGAGAACTTAAACAACCAAAGTTACCCTTGAAGGGTGCTTTCTAACTTTGGTGAGAGTTGACACCCAATGCAACGATCTCCCTTCACTTCATGCACAAAAATCACCTCATATGTTTTTGAGAGATTTTATCGAACACCTGGTGTGTGTTTTAGCTATCTAGGCTCTCCCATAAAACCGTCTCTTCAATCCCTTAGTCTCGTTTTCACACACTAGCTAAATGGGCTTCAAACACGTCATAAATGAGTTTAGAATGCCTAAATTAGTCAGGGCCGTTGATCTGGGGACTAGTGGAACTAATCTGATGGCTGAATTTCAAATAGAATTAGTTATGGTGACATGCAGCATGTTACTTTTTAAGTTGGTGACATGCTATCACCCATAGTCAGCTGGCATATAAGCCGTCAGATTACACTTAAAAAAGCTGGTGGAGTAATGGCCATAGGATCCTTGACGAGATTAAATCTTGAGCAGGTGATGTGTGAGCCTTAAAAATAGAATCTTTATGATCTAGAGCATACACCTTCACAACACACGATCGTCCCTTCACTTCAATGCAATAAGAACCATGATATAATTTGCAACACCCAATAGAAGGCCACGCGGGAGCATCTGACGCAACATTGTTACTCCGCTTTGATCTGTACCATCCAATTAGAATATCCATGATAAACTCTCATTGTCACCTTTGATGTTGGATCTTGACTTTACTGTAGTACCCAAAATGCTCTTGAGAACAATAAAAATGGCCTCTGTAACATGTTTTCATGCGCAAAAACTCATCTCAAACTATAACTTCCAGAGAGATTTTCTCTCTCCTGGAAAATGGTTGAACAGGTGGCGGGCGTGGTAATACTCAACCATATTTTGAGGCTTCATGCGCACGACACCTGCGGGCCTAGGGCTTGCGGCATGCGCATGGCTGTGCTTGCTTGGCTGGTTACATGGGCCTTGCTGGTCTTATTGCTTGAGGCAGGGACCTTGCTGGCCTTGTTGCTTGAGGCATGTGGCTGTGCCACCTATGGTGCATGGTCGAGGTTGCCTTGGGCTTGCCATGTGGCACCTCATGCCACCTCGATCATGTCTTTCTCTCTCTTTAGATTCTCTCTCTTCCTTCTCTCTTTTCATTCTCTCTTCATTCTCTCTCTTAGCACATCATCAGTGGGACCCACTATGGGACCCACACTCTCTCCCCACTTGCCATACCATTAGTTGGGCGCATAGTGGGACACACACTCTCTCCATTTTCTCTCTCCTCTTTTTATCAACAAATGGGCTGTGTGAGTGCTGTCCACATCACCAGTGGGGCCCACATATATTCTGTCTCATCACAATTGATCCGTTTGCCAACAATTACAACACATAGTCCAACATGATGCTGCTCACCCCCCATCACACCGAGAACACCCATTAAACCCAATTGCCCAACTCCAGCGCCCCATCACCACACTGAACCAACCCCAAAATCGAGAACACTTGTACAGCACCCCCACCCATGGCCGAAACCACCTTTTCCCATTACCTACCCACTCTGCCGACCTGCCTACCTGCTACAATTACCTTAAACTGCTCTCTCCCTACACCTGCCCACACCAAAAACCAGCCCATCACCCTTCATCAACCACTCTCACTTGCACACCTATTGCTCCCTACACCTGCCCACATCGCAACCCATCTCTGTACAGCACCCTCCTTAATCCCTGCTATCCAAATCAAAACCAGCCTCACCCTCTGACCTCAAAACCAACCCCCTACCACATTTATAAAGGGAGTTTACCAGGAAAAAAAAAAAAAAAAAAGGCTGGCTACTCATCATCACGAGAGGAACCGACCACCCAACCTCACCATCTCACTCTCACCCAATTCTCATCAAAACCTCTCGTGACCCACCGAGCACCTTGCACCACTCATCCCACTCACCGAGTCTCAACCAAACAGCCATCCCTACCACTATCACCTACGACAACCCAAACCGACACCACCCTTCGAACCCTTGCCGCAACCTTCTTCACACTCACCACAACCCTCGTGACTCCCTGCAATGACTATCATCGGCAACCCAACGACCCTCGCGACACCCTTTGACAACCATCGGCAACACTTATCACCAACTTACCAGCCAAATCGAACCAGGTTAGCTCCCTTCCTTCTGTTTGCATGAAACATGTAAATTAAGTTAGTTTTATTCGTATTTTTTTCTTTGTTTGGTTGTATGTATATTATTTAATTTTTTTTTTTTTAACCTTGATATCTTAAGTTGCATGTATATTATTTAATTTTATCTTAACCTCGATATCTTAGGTTGCATATATATTATTTAATTGTATCTTAACCTTGATATCTTAGGTTGCATGTATATTATTTAATTTTATCTTAACCTTGAAATCTTAGGTTGCATGTATATTAATTAATTTTATCTTAACATTGATATCTTAGGTTGCATGTATATTATTTAATTTTATTTTTACCTTGATATCTTAAGTTGCATGTATTTTATTAATTTGAAAAATTTTCACGTAGAACCCAAGAAGTATTGTCAACATCATCTACCACCCACAGGTTTGGAAAATCATCAACCACATGCACTTAACTGACATAAATCACTTAAAATGTTGATAGACATTTTTACCCTTCATATTATAAATTAATTTTTTTTAAAATAGATAAAAGTACTTGTTTGACCTTCTATCGAAAATAACATTTACCCTTTCCCTTTCATTTTCGATCTTAGCCAAGCTCTAAATCTAAATAACAGAGAAGAAAGAGGAAGAGGGGAGAGTCACCGCCGTTATAGTCTCTATCGAGTATCGCCTCCCCAATATTTTTTTGGTGTCTTCATTCGGGATTTGCAGAAGATTGAAAAGAATTTGCTTCACAATAATTCCATTTAGTCCACTTTAGAGAAGGAGCAACCAATCACGGCCATGGAATAAATCGAGAAGATTGAAAAGGGGATCTCTTTCTGTTCTCTCCCTCTCAGTCTCCTCCCCTCTTTCTGCTACTTTTTTTTTTTTTTGGCTATCTCACTTCTCTCTTTTTCCCTTCCGGTTCCCTCTGCAACTCATGGTTTTTCCCTCTCCTTCCCATCTTCTCCTGTCTTTTGGCTACAGTAAGTTTTGGAGCAGGAACTTGGACCAACAACATTGCCTCGAGCTTTTCAAGAACTGATCAAAAGGTCTTATTTTTTAAATTATCCCTAATTTTTTAGTGTCACTACTCTTCTTTTACCCTCTTCAGTGACCTAGCTAGCTATGTGTATGTGTTGTAAAAAATCTATTGTTATATATGTTTATGATTCCTTTTATTGGCTAGACTTCAATCCAGCTCCAGTTCATGTCATTATCTACTTTGGCAAATGTCTTTTAATCGAAGAGCATTTCTATGCAATCCAGCTCTAGTTCCAGCTCCACCGCTCTTTAATCTTTTAAAACCTGATTCAATTCACCTTGCCACACTGTCTTATGCTGTGTTTGCCTTCTAGTGTCTTAGTTCTAGCTACGATAAACATCAAACAAGCTTCCCATTCTTAGGTTGTTAAGAAATTCCCTTTTGTTCTCAAGGGTGAAGCCATCAAATATTCAAAATGAAGCAATGAAAGGCGGTGGAGTTGAAGATCCAACGAATCAACGGAAATTGGATTACGCAATATATAGAAAGTTCAACGTATGAGGTAGGTCGGTTGGTCCAGGCCGATGCAGTCTTGGTTTTATTACACTTAAAAGCCCAATTACCTTCCAATAAGAATATTTCCGCACAATTTGGTTTGGTTTTAGACTCTGAGCTTTGTATCTATCTCATGGGCATGGTGATGGGAAAAATCGTGAGTTGCAGAGGGATTTAGAAATGTGTTCTTTGATTTCTTCAGAAGATGTCATGATCAACAACAACAAAGTTTTCAGAAATCCTTACCCCAAAGAGAGAGGATTATAGAACATTGAGGGCAGCTATTGACAATGCCGAGAGGAAGCATGAGATTTGCAGAGGAATTGACATTGGCGAGAGGAAGCAAAGATCTGCAGATGGAAGAAATGAGAGAGATGGCATGGATGATTTTGTCATGGCTCCAAACCGTCTGTGAGTTCTCCCTTCGAAAATCTCTCTTGTACTTCCTCTCTTCTTGTGGGTTTGTGCTGATTTCCAAACCTCAACATGGAATTGCAAATTATAATTTAAACATGTTAGAATTCAATTGGGGCAAGGGTCACCGCCTTTGTTGTTCGTTTTCTATTCTGTTTTACTCAGCTTCTCTCTACAAGTTCATTGAAAATGTCATCAGACTCATCGCTCGAAAGGGAGTGAGATTAAGAACATTGTTGCTAGAGTAATCTGCTGCTTTTCGCCATTCATGGTCGTCGGCGTTACAAGACACAAGTAAGAGAGACGAAAGGATGGACGTTAAATCGAAACTAGGAAAAGAAGAAGAGCAGAAGAGGAAAGAAGAAGAAAGAGACCGAAAGAAGAAGAAGAAAAAGGGTAAAATGGTTTTTTACCTTTACTCTAAGGGTAATATTGTCCATGAAAAGTTCCATTTCAAATGACATCAGCATCTAACGGGACTTTGTCAACGAGGTGGGCCTCTTTGATTAATGGTGCAAAGATTATGGGTGGTAGTTGAATATGTTAGAAACTTATGGGTGGTAGATTATGTTACCAATACTTCTTGGGGTCTACGTGAAATTTTTCCAGTTAGTTTTATTTTAAGCTTGATATCTTAGGTTGCATTTATATTATTGAATTTTATTTTATCACTAATATCTTAGTTGCATATATATTATTAATTTTATTTTTAACTTTTGACATCTCATGTATATGTATATTGTATTATATTATTTTTTATCTTTGATATCTCAGATTGTTTATCCAGCACATGTATATTATATTGGTTTTATTTTGACCTTTTATTGTCTCAGTGTCACACACTCGCATGCTCAATTGCCACACTCACATTCGTTATGTAAATATTGTCATTTCTAAGTGCTCACATGATTTCCGCTATTGTTTGGAATACTATACTACATGTTTGGAATGCTACTTCCATGTTTGAATGATTTCTATTTTGGCAAGAACTTAATTTTTGCTACACCTTAGTCGAATTGCCATATATGTACACTTAGTAGATAAGATTAGGTGTGAGGACGTGCATATATGCACTCACAATCATGGTAAGGGCAAAAAAGGAAATAATCTAAAAATCTTAATGAAGAAAAATAATGCGTAGTTAGACCTTCTAAAATTAGGGTTTTAGGTTAAAAGGGATGGTTTAGGACGATCCTTCATATCTCATTGTAGACACTTCAAATTTGTCGAGAAAGTTATATTAATTTTTTAGCTCAAGGTAAAAAAAAAAAATAATAATAAATAAATAAATAATAATAATAATAAAAATAAATAAAAGGGAAAATGATCATAATAATAATCATGAACTATAAAATTAAAATTATTATTAGAATTACTTAAATTGAAAATTTTTGTTAATTAATTTTCTGTTTTTAAATTTAAAACAAATAAAGTAAATAATAATAATAACAATAATAATAAATATATATAATAACTATAATAAGTCAATTTATGCAAAAGTGTCCACGTGGTTTGGAAAATGAATTCCAAACCCACGGTAAATCAAATCAATTTGGAGAAAGGTATTTTTGGTAATACATTATATATATATATATATAAACAAACAAAAAGCAAAAGCATTTTCAGATCTAGAAAGAACGAGAGAGAGACGGAAACAGAGAGGGAGAGAAGGAGAGGCGAGAAGCAGAGAGAAAGAAGGGGGTTTGAGGAAGAAGAAGAAGATGTTGATGGCGATGGTGATGCTGGCGGCGACGGCGACAGCGACGAGGGTAATGTGATGGTGTTAGTGCAACGGTGACGGCAATAATTGATCAGATCTGGCGTGTTCATGGAGGATTTGAAGGAAAAATCAAGAAAGAAGAAAGAAGAGGGTCCGAAATCAAGAAGAAGAAGAAGTTTCTCTGATTTCTGGGTTCGACGCTGGAAGCTGACTGAAAGGTGTGGAGAGAAAGGAAAACAGAGAAGAAAGCTGAGAAGAAACAGGGAAGAAGGAGGAGCTGGCGGCTGCGCGAAATCAAGGAGAAAGAAAGAGTGAGACGAAGACGATCGAAAGATGGATGTGAATCAGAGTTCGAAAAAATACTTTGGAAAGAAACAAATGGGGAAGCTGCTTGCGACGGCCATTGCTGAAACTTTCCAAGCATCACCACCGCTCCTCCATTGGAGAAATCCGACCTCGGCAACTCCTTTAGACAGCTCCAAAGTGTCCGATCGCACAGAAGCAAACACCTGGGACACTGTCAGTGGATTAGAAGAGCAGCAGCAACGACAGTTTGCAAAGGGACTTACTCCATTGATGCTGCCATTAAGTGTCTCTGCTACTGATTTGAAAGCTTGTTGGAGTTATAAGTTGTGCAAGAGCTCAAATTGTTGGCTAAGAAAGAAAACCATGTAGGTCTTGATGTAGCGATTATGGAGTTCTTGGATCTTAGAATGCAGATGGAAATGGCTGTGGAGTCCATATGTATATATAAAGGGAGATGCATTTGCTGTGGACGATACCCTGAGTTGGGCCAAATCCACGCCGGTTTTTGGGACTCCCAATGATGAATTTGATATACCCTTGTAAGCATACCTCATGATATACCTCTTGTTATAGATTGATTTTCGATCGTTTTTCTTCTTTGATTTGAATGCTTAGAATGTTTGGAATGCTTGGATCAAAGTCTTCCACAGTCTGTCGGGATCTCTTGACCTTCTCTCTACGTATGGGAACAGAAGAAGAAAATAACACCGTGGTTGTGGGAACTATAACCATTGGTATTTATAATATCACCCCAAACCCTGGACCAGTCCCACAGTAGACCAGGTTGGTCTATCTCCAATCATACTTATATCGATTTACCCGTAACTAGACTCCCACTGAATCAACTAACCTTATAATTAATTAAGTCCATAAAAATATCTTACAATCTCCCACTTGGGCTATATTAATTATAAATTCACCATTGATCCAATGTGGCCATGGAATCTAATTACACCAAAACCATCCTTTACTTTGATTCAGTTATCAAGCCTACCAATGTCGAACAACAGCGGAAAGTGCTCCTACACATCTGGTGTACTCCCTACTGTCAGTCACATACAGAGGTTTACTTAATAACATAAATCACTTTGAGATGAATACTTGAGTCCAATGATCGAATTACCACGATCCCGTTACCTTAAAATCCTTATAGGTCAACGCATTTTGATATTATCCAACTTTATATAGGCAAATCGCCTCTAATTTGGACTAATATCTTACTTTGGCTTACCGCCTTCTTTGGCTAAATACCGTCTTCTTTGGCTAAATACCACCTTGTAATTTTGACATGTCTTAAATAATCAATAATACATACAAACAATGAATGCCCACTAATAATTTTGTCCATTAAACCACAGACAAAACAATCAATTACAGATAAACCATCAATTACCAGATCTCTCACTAACCAAGCAGATCTAAGCACTCCCACTGACTAAGAGAATCTAAAGACTCCCACAGACAAAATCTTTTCAACCATTCCAAGAAAACTTTTTCAACCTGTCTCTACATTGTCCTAGAGATCAACTATGACTGGTACAACTAGTCAAACCTAAGATTGCACAGTCAAACATGAAAAACTATTCACCACATCACATAACAAATACAGTCAACATTACATGCAGTCATTTACCTTACAACATCATAGGCATAATTTCTTTCAATTTAATTGAAAAGAAAAACTTTATATTCTGATATTTCAAATAATATCATTACATTTTAATATGAGAACAATATGCTAAGTCAAACAATAAACAGAAAACAAAGTAAAATCAAAAGAAGAAAAAACATTCGAATGTAAAAGAAACTTTACAATATTTAAGCCAACTTCAAGACCCTCCTACCCCAAAAACCTAGGGAGTCCTAGAACCATTATCTCTTTCTAGATATGCTTATCTGGCTTAACAGTACTTGGTCAAACCACCTATCTTTGTCAATCTACCCATCTATGAGTAATCCACCTTAGAGTTACCCAACAACAATCTTATCACTAGCTATTTCTCCCCTGTGGTAATGTAAACCACCAAGATCTGAATATATATATATTCTAGCAAGTAATGGAATATATTTAGTATATCAATTACATTGGTCTCATTGTCCTTGAGCTTTTCAATGATAGTTAACAACTCCCAAAAATACTTCCTCACATTACCATTTCCAGCATAACTGGTATAGAGAAATAGGTTAATAAACTATCTTCCGACCCCCTCTAAAATATTATTCTTATCCTTTGGATTTTTCTTAGATAATCTCTTTGCAATATTTCTCATCTTAATACTGCTATACATAACCTCAATAGTAGAATACCTCACAACTTATGTAAACTACTATGAAAGATACATCTAGGTCAAACGATCTTAGACTAGTCTCCAACCTTTTCATAATAAATTTTATTCTTTGTCCGAGGAAGAGAAAAGATAGATATCAAAACATTCTTTGGGACAGTCATACTTGGATGAACACATCAGTGTATGAGTTTAAATACAGTATCAAACAACTGAAGACTCATACATATACCATTTACTTACATTAACCATATAAAACTTTCATGCTAATAAATATCATTTTCCAAGAGTTACCCAACTACACATTCTCCTTTAGGATAAATATGCAGTAGTCTTCTCAGTTTCTGTGCAATAACTGCGAAAGAATAATGACTTTCAAAAATCCCACCACCTTTGGGTTAATGAGACTCCCTAAAGTCAAAACCCTTTCATGCAAATAAATATCCTTTTCCAAGAGTTAACCAACTACACATTCTCCTTTGGGATAAACATGCAGTGGTCTTCTAAATTTCTGTGCAATAACTGTAAAAGAGTAATGACTCTCGAAAATCCCACCACCTTTGGGTTAATGAGACTCCCTAAAGTCAAAACCCTTTCAATTCATGTGCATGAACATACCTTTAACTTTGACAATGCCACATTTGGGTTAACACTGACTTTCTTAGCTGCTTTTTACACCATAAAGAATAGTGTATTAAAATATATCCTTTATTGTATATGTAAATGTACAAATTTGGGATTTGAGGACTACTATGATGGAACTGAGTGTACCACTTTGGCTGTAAGACCCGTGTCAATCTAACCCGGTCTTACCACCTTGAACCAGGTTTACCTATCATGGTCGAGTCAAATGGACCAAGGGCATGAAGGAGATCGAGATCCCAGGTATCAAATCGACCCAAAAACACTTAGTTTAAGGGGAGGGTCGCATACCCAGCCAAGGAGGGTCGGACTCCCCAAGAACAGAAAGTCAGACCCTCAGTTTTGAAGGGAGGGTCGGACTCATTAGGAACCTAGGGTCGACGGGATCATCGACCCTCAGTTTCTGCCGAAACTGAAATTAGGAAATTTCCTAATTTTCGATTTGGATTCTTTACTAATCTTAAAGGGATTTATTTTAGGATGTTCCTACTCTATTTAAAGGACGTCCTTAAGCCTCTTTCACTCCTTTCACAACCCTAATTGAATTGAGAGAAAGAGAAGAGAAGGAAAAGAGGAAGAAGAGAAGCAAGGAAGAGAATTTAGCCGAAAGAGAAGAGTTGCAGAGAAGGAGTATTCTTCTCAGGTATGGATACTAATTCCATGAGTTTCTACAGACCTTAGGTTAGAAATTGATGAGAGTGTGATATCGGAGAAACCCAAACCATCAACCCATGGTTAGGTTTTCATTAGAAACCATGGGAGAATATACGAAAGCTATTTAAGTGGATGATTCATGGTTCTAGACCATGGAATGCATGTTGAATGGACTGTAGGAGCAAACCATAGGACCCCAAGCACGAAGAATGGACTAAAAGAGGGAAATCGATCAAAATACACCGAGGGTCGCACCGAGGATCGATGACCATCCGACCCTAGGTGATCCTAACTATCGACCCTCAGTGTTCGGGAAGTCCAGATTGGGGAGGGTCGCACCCAGGGTCGATCATGACTCCGACCCTACCTCCGACCCTCAGTTAACAGAATAGTTTTTAAATTCAGAATTAATTCTAATTAAATTCTATCGACTTTGTTAGGTCTTCTAGCAATATAATAACAATATAAAGGTGATTCTAAAGCTTGGAAAAGTATCTATTAGCAAGCTAAGGTGAGGAAACAGAACTCTAAACTAACTGGTTAATAACAAACTGTTTTCTATTTCTTGAGTCCAATGACATGCTTGATTCTATGCGAATATGTTTGTAATGTGCATACAACATGTCATCCAATATTTCTATTATGTGTTCATGCATATTACTTTATTGTTTATAATATGATGATGATGATGATAGGAATAGGCATGTGATTGTATGTGTGTGGTTGGTGTACTTGATGCGAGCGAGTATCAGGGGAGGTGTGATGAGAACGTGAATAAACGATAACCTTTGGCGGGTTTCAGCACTTTAGCTCTATATCTAACTCAAGTCTTGTGCATTAGCATCGTCGTATCGCCATTACTTTAGCAGAACTATTATGTCGTAGAGTATCAGGGGAGGTGGTCTCGGTCCTTGTAGTCTCTTTCGGGCGGACTTTCACACCCTGTGTATAGAGGCGGGGTCAATAAACGTTAACCTTTGACTACCCAACCTTTCTATTGCGCATTGCAAACTATAAACCAGACCAAAGATATGAATTGATTGCATGCATATGTATTGTTGCATTGTTTTGTCTACTCACTAAGCCGTGATGTGTGCTCACCCCTCAACGTCGAATATTTTTTTGTTGATGATGAAGGTTATACGGTTGAAGATTTTATGAATGCTCCAGCATACGGGAATGTGGCGGCGATGGAAGCTGAAGCTGAAGTAGATACACATGACTCCTCTTGCGAGTGCAACTCATGTGTATTCGATTAGATTTTTCTTAGGTTTCTTTATTGGAATTTAATAAAGACATGTATTTGATAATTATTTATGTCCCAGTTGATACAGAATAATTTGCTATTTAATATTTATATTATAGTAGATTCTCAGTTCATTTTATTATAAGATTTTCGCTATTGTGTATTTACTCTGATTATGATTATGGATGTGTGGAAGTTTAGATAACACGGATATAGTCTACTCGAGATCCTGGTTGAACCGTTGGCTTGCTAGCGGTTCATCACACCATTTTGTACAGTATGGAATTGGGGTGTGACATTGGCGGATTCCACCCAATCTTCACATGACACCCACAAACCTTAATTTGATTAAAACTTGACAATGCCACCTTTGGGTGTACATCGCCCTTACACAAGCATTTACAAATACATGAACTTTGAATTTGAAGACATCATGATGAAACTAAGTGTACCACTTTGGTGGGTTCCATCCAATTCCACAATGATATCCCCAAACCCTACTTTGCAGCACATTGTGGGTCAATAAATAAAATTTCATGCACACATAACTTTCTACATGCATCTGGTACAAAAATAACTGATAAATAAGCAGAAAACTGCAAACCGGATTAATTTGGGGCACCTTTTAATCAAAAATAAATTTTCCAAATCACCAAACTGTATCAAACTATGTACCAAACTGTACAACATCAAAATACGAAACCAACGCAAAAAACAGCGTCAAAATCCGACGCTCCTAGCTCTCACAATCGCCGTTCAAAGTTGGCTTAAACATTCTTGAATCCTCAACCGTCTAGGACCGGTTCATCCGGTTCGGTTCAGTCTGTCCGAGTTCGGCTATGGGCGGACCGAACCCACAAAACAGAACCCTTTTTTTTTTAACGGTTTGGTCCAGGTCAAACCAAAACGGTCTGGACCTAAACCGAACCGTAAACCAACGGTCTAGCCACCAGTCCAACCAATCCACAATCCGGGTCTCCGGGTCAAATTCTCGGGTCGATGGGTCGAGTTACCGGGTCAAAATTTCGGGTCACTGGGTCGGGTTTCGTGTCAAAATTTTTGGTCACTCGGTCGGGTTAACGGGTCAAAATCCTGGGTCGGTGGGTCGGGTTGCTTATTTGACCTGGCTGGATTTACCCCCCCTGTCCGGACTAGGCCTGGGCTGGGCCAGCCCTGGCCCAACTAGTCTGGGCTTAGCAAGCCGTGACTGGGTAGACTCGGCCTGAGTCAACCCAGCCAACCCGTTAGGGTTCACGAGTTAGCGCCGAGTCGACCCGGCGATGACTCGACGCCGCAGAGTTTTTTTTTTTTTTTTTTTTTAATACTTTTCCAACCCCGGCGCGTGGATCTCACTCGCCTTTTCAGGCGGCGTGTGAGGGTGCATCGGGTAGTTTCCGACGACCAACTTTATGTCGTCGGGTCCGTCTCTCCGAGTCCTACAATCCTGTATAATTTATTTTGGTTTTTAATGGTCCGAAAATTTTTTTTCAAGGTCCAAACCCTAGACAGGTTCGAAGAGAATTTTGGGAGAAAAATCTCTCCCCTTTTTGAATTCATTCAAACATAAAGTTTTAACAATGCTTTCCCATGATTCTAGATTTGCGTAGGTGGCTCTGATACCACTGTAAGCATTTTAGATAGATCCTCTTTGGGTTTTTCCATGGGATTTCCCATGAACCCTGACAAACACACTACACAGATTACTAGAATACAATGGGTATTGAAAAGAGATGATTAGAGACATACCTCTTGCTGTAGATTGATTTCCGACCGTTTTCCTTCTTTGATTTGAATGCTTGGAATGTTTGGAATGCTTGGATCAAAGTCTTCCACAGTCTGTCGGGATCCCTTGACCTTTCTCTGCGTCTGGGAACATGAGAAGAAAATAACACCGTGACTGTGGGGACTCTAACCATTGGTATTTATAATACCACCCCAAACCCTGGACCAGCCACATAGTGGACCAGGTTGGTCCATCTCCAATCATACTTATACCGATTTACCCGTAACTAGACTCCCACTGAATCAACTAACCTTATAATTAATTAAGCCCATAAAAATATCTTACAACCCCAACTGTAGATGAGAGTAGAGAACTTAGGGCACGCGATGCCGCTGTTCCTCTCTGACGAGGAGTTTCACCGGTGCTCTCACGATGCCTCTTTGGTGGCCGAGAAGACTGACACTTTCATCAGAGACCTTCATCGCCAACTCAAGACCGTAAAAGCTCAGGCTGATGCCTCTGCCATCACTGCTGAGCAAACATGTGCTCTCTTTGAGCAGAAATACATTACCCTCAACGCTGAGTTCGGCAAGCTCGAGTCCCAAAATGCGCAGCTTACTTCCACCCTCGAACGACTCGCAGAGCTCGCTGAAGTTCAGGCCAAAAAGCACCAGCTGCATCTCAAAGCCATTGCCAAATATGGATAGATGCGAAAGAGGGCCGCAGAGTATTGATTCGCAAAAATCAGAAGTGGCAGCCGCTGCTGCCATGGCCAGTTCGTGTTCAACGATCGGTCCAGTGGCGGCAAGTTGGTTGCAGCAACCCTAATTATGCCGGAATTGCAAAGAGCAGCGTGTCAGAGGCCCAAACGGTATCCAACTTTTTCGATTGTTGGAAAATTCTAAAGACGCGCTTTATATAGAACTTTGGCATGCTTGCGCTGGTCCTCTTGTGACGGTGCCGCGCGAAGGAGAAAGAGTTTTCTACTTTCTTCAAGGGCATACCGAACAAGTTGAAGCAGAATCCGAACCAGGTATTCCTCTCTCTTCTTGACTAATTTTCTCATCTTGATTTGTTTATGATGAGTGATTACTCCTGTGCATGTCTTTATGCCTAAAGCTCCAAATTTCTTTGAGATGCTTTGATTTCATGGTGGTTTAGGAATTAGATTTGAATCCATGCTTGATAATATGCTGCGCATTAAATCCCATAGTTAGATGTGGTTTTCTTAATGTTTACCTCACCGAACTTGTGCTTGGGAGATCAGAGCAGATATGTTTCTATGATTTCATATGTAAGGTGTGGCTGATTGACTGAAGATGCCCATCCCTAAATGTTGGGTACATTGTAAGTCTCTTGGATCAGATTCGATCATTTGCAGCATGTCATACCTAACATGATACTTCATCTTAGCGTATATAGATTCAGTTTTCTTCTTTCTTTTCTCACATTTTTGTTTTGGTATTATTATTTTATCTTTTATTTTTCATTTTTATCTAATACCAGTTTGGGGGTGGGGTTTTTTGGTGGTTATATCATGAGGTTCATTTCAGTTTCTTGGGCTCGGCTTAGGATACATTCAAGGTGTCCAAATTTTATTTTGCTGGAGTTTAATTTGTTTGTCTCAATTGGATTTAACATGGGTTAGTTCTGGTCCGGTTTATGTATAAGATCAGTTTGTTTGGTTTACGCTATGGTGTGTATAGGCACATGGTTTAGGTTCAGATCGACACTGGTTCAGTGTTTCATGTTTGGGTTTAACTTTAGGTTTGATCCTGGTTTGGTTGATATATTCCTCGGTTTATTAATCTGTGATGGTATGCTTGGATGATCTCTTATGTGTTTGGTATGGTACGGATTTAAGCCCATTTTTATGCTTATCATATTGTTGGCTACATGAGTCTTCATGATTAAAACTGGTTACTCTCCATGTTTTGGTTTGGTTAGTCTCCATTGTGTATTTCATATATTCAATACACTATTTAGCTACTGCAATGCTTACCCCTCTCACCTCACTTATTTTTTCTGTCACATGTTTGGGGTGAGCATCCTCGAGGGCAAGAAACTGAATTTAGAGTAAGGATGTGAAGATTGTCGAGAATCAACCAGAATTCAAGATACGGTGACCAGCGATATGTTTGTTCGCGGTTGGACTAGCTTCTTAGAAATTTCCTCAAGCAATTGGTTGAGCATCAAGGTGATTTCATTTTCAAATTTTCATCCATAATTTCGACATTGTCAGGTATTTCTCTTACCTCTCTAAATTTTTTGAAATTTAATATATTTGCTTATTTGTATATAAATTGCCTGTGGTGGGGACGTGCTAGTGAGCACCCACATATTTTGCACGGGGTGGGTAACACGATATGCATGCGGCACTTGCCATCCCTAGCATAGTAACGGGCGGGATAACTAGGACGTCCCCTACCCCTTCAATGTATCCCACAAACGTGAAAGGAAATGTATTAATAGTTTTGATTCCCAATCCCCACTTATGTATCCCATAGGAATTTCTCATAAATTTTGTAATTATCTCCGTGCAATGTGGATTCACGCGCTTGTAATGCGCAAATAAATATAGACGTGTGGATGTATGTAAAACAAAGCGAGGCTCCGATGCCTATTGTCCAATATCGAGAGTATCCTCTTATATGTTGACAAATAAAAATTATTTTCATTTTTTACGCGTAGTTCATTCCGAACTACGTATGGACTTGATTCTCGGACTCCACCCCGAGATACGTAGGCTGCCTGGGAATCCATTACCCAAGCTCAGTCCAATTGCAATGAGGGTTGCAATAATATCCAATTTGCATTATAATATATTTTGTACATTAATTTAAAAATATGTTCTTTCCAAATTTACTATTTCAATCATCCTCCATAGTTTCAAAAATTCAAATTTCAAAGGAAAATTAAGTTCAATTTGCATCATAAAATATTTTATATTATATTTAGCATACTGGTTTCAAAATGGTGTTTTTTTTCCAGATTTTATTGTTCAATCATCAAGCATAATTTCAAAAACTAAAAAATTCAAAAAAAAATAAAAAATAAATAAAATTCAATTCAATTTTAATTCCAATTTTATTCCAATTTTAATGAAATTTCAAATTCAAAGTCAAATTTCAAAAATTCAATTTTAATTCGATTTCGGATTCAATTTCAATTTGAATTCCAAATCTCTTTCCAATTTCAATTTCAATTCAATTTCAATTTAATTTCAATTTCAATTTCAAATTTCAATTCCAAATCTATTTTCAATTTCAAATTCAATTCAATTTCAATTTCTATTTCAATTTCAAATTCAATTCAATTTCAAATTCAATTCAATTTCTATTTCAATTTCAAGTTTCAATTCCAAACTTCAATTTCAAATTCAATTCAATTTTCAAATTTCAAATTTCATTTCAATTCTTTATCTTCGCATGGAATTTTGGGCAAACATTCCATCATCGTATGTAAGTCCCTTTCAATCTTAGGCAAACATTCCATCATCGTATGGAAGTCTTTTTCAATCTTGGGCAAACATTCCATCATCGCATGGAAGTCCCTTTCAAACCTTACATAGGTGGTCTACCAGTTTGACTAGTGGCTGTAGAAGTCTATTTGATTGTTTTACATAGACGGCCTACCAGTTTGACTAGTGACTGTAGGAGTCTATTCAATATCCTAAACCTAGATGACCTATTAGCTTGACTAGTGATTATAGGAATCTACCATCTTATCAACCCAAGCGGTTGAACTACGTTGGGCTTGATTCTTGGGCTTGTCCTGAGATATGTAGGTAGCTTAGTGTTTACCATTCAAGTTCAGTCCTAAACTAATTTATTTTTAATTTACTTTTATTTTTTTTCATCTCTAGAGTTAATTTAAAAAATCATTGCATTTGAACTTTAGACTATGCTTCAATAACTAAAAAATGATTTTTGTCTGTCAACATGTTGAGTGGTACGCTTGTTATCCAAAATTGGCTGATTGGTCCATCATCCAATCATTTTATTTTGATCTCTATCACATTTTAATTTTCTTACTGTTATATTGATGGCTTGCTCCTAGATTGAAATACATCTAGAACTTAGGTTTGGTGCCTGTTTAAAGTTGTTTAGCCATTGCCTGTAATTTAAATTAGGATAGGAAAGGATAGTATATGAAGACTAATCTTTGAATTAGGCAATTTGAGTGTCTAACACCTTCCCAAATTGTAACATGACACTTACCCATTATTTATTTGGTTTGACCATAAGCCTTAATCCATTACGTGAGTCATTAGTATTTCTCATATGAGAAATCATATATGTTGGTCATGTGTTGTCATTGTTGGCAACTTAGTTGAGGTGGCAGCATAGTTGTGCTTACAGTCAGAGAAATGACGAGAGAGAGCATCAATGCAGGAGAGAGAAAGTATCTGTATAAGTGGCAATGGTGTCTATGCAAGTGGAAGAGATGAGCTAAGCCTTGTGTATGTGTTCAGCAGTTTCATAGAGTGATTGAGATGGCTTGGTTGGGTTTCTACATAAAGTTGACCGAGCAGTGGGAGTTTCGATGTGCGATCTAGCTCTACGTGCGCTACACAGAGTTCTAAGCAGAAACAAGGTGGTAGACTATGTATGGGCCCCACTAGTGATGTGGACAACACTCAGTGGGCCCCACTAGTGATGTGGACAGCACTCACACATCATATGTAGAGAGAGTGTGGGTCCTACTGACTGTGTGACAATCATAGCAAGAAGAGAGAGAGTGTGGACTATGGGTCCCACTGATGGTGTGGCAAGAGGAGAGAGAGAGTGGTTCCCAATGTGTGCCCCATTGATGGTGTAGCAAGAGGAGAGAGAATATGTGTCCCATTGATGATGTTATGGGTGCGTGTTGTTGTGAGAGAAGGTAGAGAGAGAAAATGTTGAGAGAGAAGGAGGAGAGAGAAGATGAGGTGGCAAAACCCAGCCACAGCAAGCCGCAGGCCACCCAGGCAACCACGGCTATGCCACAGGCCATGTGAAGCCACAACCTTAGGCATGGCTGCCGCAAGCAAGCAGCACCAAGCCCAGGCTCGCAAGCTGCCCATGCATGCATAGCCGTGCAGCAAATGACACTCCTACATGCCCATAGGCCCAGGCGCACACACGCATATGAGGTGTTCGACATTATTCTAGGAGAGAGAAAAGCTCTCTGGAAATAAATGTCTGGCAATGAATTCGTACAGGTTACAGAGGCCATTACATATAAAATTAGGGGTAATTTTGATTGATCATGAAACACTTGTTCTAATCCTATGGTGGAAGACATGTAAAGAAGATCGGATGCATGGAAATTAATGTGCTGCCGCTATATGAGATCACTTAATTGACACATGCAAAATTCAGTCATTTAAGTGACAGTTATAATGCTTCTCATGTATAGGTACACATGCGAGAAGATGCCTTTTTGTGATATCTGATTACATGATGCATGAGAATTAATGCACTGCCGCTACATGGGATTACTTAATTGACACATGCAAAATTGAATCACTTAAGTGACTGTTATGGTGCTTCTCAAGTATACGTACACATGCGGGAAGATGCCTTTTTATGATATGTGATTGTATCATCTTTAAATAACATATCTCGTCTATTATAACTCCGAATTAGGTGATTCAAATTGTCACCATCTTCATTAGAAGAGAGGCAGCTGCAGGGAATGAAAAAAAGAGAGTAAAAGCTCGGGTTTTTGGCAAAAAATCTCTCTTGGAAGGTTTTGGTGAGTTTTAATGGATTGAATATCTACACCAACCTTCATGGAGATCATTGAGGGTCTATTACAAGCTTGAGAATGGTTGTGAGCCATTAATGGAGGTAATGAGAGCTTGTAGAAGAAGTTTCTTTTGTTTTGACTAAAATACCAACCTAGGGTTTTGGTTTGATCTTGTATTGAGGATTACTTCCTCTCATTTATACTCTATGGGTTGTGTGAGATGCCATTGAGTCTATTGAAGACATGCAAGAACATGGTGGGGCTCTCTTGTTATATTAATAGTGTTCTTGAGTTTGTGAAAATGGGGTATGCATTCAAGGTGTTTGTAAAAACACCAAAGAAGAAAATGAAGCTTGTTATGACATCTTTGAAGATTGGAGAATCCGATTTTGGACTTCCTTACATAAAGTGAGCATCCGGTTGTGGAGTTATCAACGAAAGGTAATCCACTTGAGCATTTCTCTATTTTATTGTATTTCATAGACTATGAGGTGTTTGATGAAATGTCTATGAGAATACCTAGACTGCAATTGGGTTGGAGAATTAAGTTTGTATAAGCTTTCATTGTAGGGCATCAATATAAGCCCATTCATTATATTGTTTGCTTCCCGTGGGTGCGGGTTAAGCGTAGTGTGTGTAGCGAGTACTGAGCACTGGTACTTCGGTACCTGAATTGTAGGCACATTTGTGCCCTCCTGGTTTTATGCTAGGTAAACTGGGTGTATGTACTCCCTGCTGTGTAGTCAGCTAAAAGTAGAGTATTGAGTATATACGAAGCCCATTGGGCATTACTCCGTGGACTAGCCATCACATACTGTAGTGGTAAACCACGTATACCTATGTGTTGTGGATGCTTTGTAAATGCGATTATTTGTATATTGTGAAGTGCGTGGAATGACCTGTAGGATGGGTATGCACAACATGGTAGACCTGACCATTCTGTGGTAGCGAGGTGGTTGTGCATACGACTGTGTGTGTGGCAGTGCTTCAGTGATTGTATAGCTGTGGTGAGTGAGTGAGGTGTCAGCCCAGGGCAATATTGGTCTTCAAGTAATTATTTGGGAAGAATTTTGAAGACACTGATTCACCCCCCCTCTCAGTGTCAACCTGTGATCAACAATATATAGGTCCTAGACCTTCTCTAGGTGGCGATTCTATTTCATTTTACATTTTTTATCATTTCATGTAAATTAAAAAGCCATAGTCCCTACACTCATCCCCTAGAGTACAATGACCTAGGATAGGTACACTTAGAGACTTGACTCACAGGAGTCATATTTTAGGAAGGATCCCCATCATTTAGAAAATGCCATCTTTACCCTCAAAGGTATAACTGTCAAAACCTCTCATTTCAGTCCACAAGGGCAATCACATATATCCAAACTATGCAGGGTTTGATTCCTATGGGCAAATCCTATGATACATAGACAATTTGGGATGATTTCCAAATATTGTCCCAAAGCTCGGTCCACATGGACTATTCATAGATCCACTAAGATATCCACATTAGATCCTCTAGTATTACCTTAGTCTACAATGGATTATCTGTTTCAAACCCACATGGGTCAACTAATCCTCATTTAGATTCTTATTCGACGGTCGAACTACGTGGATCTTGATTCTTAGGGCAAACCCTAGCATACGTAGGCAATTTCAGGGATTCTTCAGATTTAGATCCATGGTCTATATGGACTATCCACCCACTAGGGATACCTATTTCAATCCACCTGGGTTATTCATTTTTAGATCCATTAGGACTATCTATCAGTCCACAAGGATTATCCAGAGCTTGATCCATAGGGTTCCTCACATTTTCAAGCATGAACTTCAACTTGAACAATGAACTTAATCGTGCATAAGTATAAATCACAAGTATAAAACTTTAATTACACCTGAACTACGAAGGTGAACCTGATTTTCGAAAGAAGTCCGAGATATGTAGAAAATTTGGAAGATTCTAGATTTGGCTCAATGATACGAACCATATGGTTTGGTTCGGTTCAATAGATAGAGTCTAGCATATGAAAGGTATAAGAGACAGTTCTTGATCTGGCGGTTTGAGTGCCTAACCTCTTCTCATAACCATAATTTGACGCTTACCTGATCTATGATGGACCAAAAGGTCAATCTAAGGGTCATGAGTCAGTAAAAGTCTTATCTTATGAGGAGACCTACATTTGAGATCCTAGACCTTAATCTAGGTGGCAATTCCAAAAAAAAAAAAAAAAAAAAAAAACATATTCCCAAGGATGTCAGATTCCCTCACATGTCCTCACACATAGCTAGTCGAATGACTGTCCTATCTAAATGTTCATTTAATTTAGATTATTTAAATTAGTTTCAAATCTTTAGATAACTTTATCTAACCTCATATATATATAGTGTGGTCAAGATTTCTTTTTACTAACCAATATATAGTCTATGTCCCAACCTAGTAAAAAAAAAAGTGTTCCACACCAAGAATGTAAGGAGAATCTTTTACACCACATCAATCACGATGCAAAAAACAACTTGTCAACAGGGAGCACTACACATGGTTAAGGAGAGAAAACGATGGAAGGAAGTCCATATGATCAATATGTGTGAAGCTGTGGTAAAGCTTCCCTAATATATATTTGGATGCAATTGTTGCAGTAAAAAAGACGTCTTAGTGTACGAGGTTCTTGTTACAGCATGGTCTAGGGAGGGACAAAATATACCTAGTTTTACCTTCACAATATGAAGATAATATTTTCATCATTCGAACCCATAATCACCAAATTACTATATAATATTTTTACCGTTAGAGCAAGACTCACCCTCTAAAATACTTCATTTGATGCATTATTTTAACATTTTTTTTAACAATACTTTTAGCTTTTGACCAAATGCAAGAATGCAAGGCCCCATCAAACAGTCGGCCTTTTCTCAAAATCATATTATTCATAAGTCAAAGAGTTTAGCCTTTAAAGCACTTTGGTAATATGCCTGACCTGAATTCACATGCAACACACATACCCTTCCACTATTTTGTAAAATGCTTCATTAAGCATTCATGTTAGCTGAACTGGAGAGGAATTGGATTCAAATATATTATCTTGCAATGCTACTAAAAAAAGAAGTAAACTAAAAGAACATCTACCGAGGTCAAAGGTCACAAAATAAGTCAAGATCCATCCATAAGTATACAACATAGGATTGTATATTACTTTGATGATATTCCTATTTCCTCTTTCTTCTCTCAAAGTAGTCAAAATTAGATGTCTGATTGGTGGGTATAAGGGTTGGGCCTTTCACTAAGATTCCAATTCAGATGCATAATCCAGTCATGTTACAAAAGTAAAAAAAGAAAAAAAGGAGATCAATTAAAAATTATTCCACTTGAACTGGGAATATACAGGATTTTAGATAGGGATGCAACAGGGTCAAGGTGGGTCGGATTTTTCAAAATCTCAGCCCAAGAGTCTCTTTAAGCTGGGCCCAGGACTGCCCTGAACCTAACTCAAGACCTAAAAAATCCAACCCTGATCCGTAACCCGCCCTTAGGGTCAGGTCGGGCTGACCCTTACCATTGGGAGGAAAAGGGAGATACAAGGACTGGACCAGGCCAAGGAGAAAAAGATAGAAGAAGATAGGATCAGGCTCAGCCAAAGGCCTCAACCTTGACCCGGCCCAGCCATGCCTCAGAGCCAGAAATTCTAAATCCTAATCCGCCCTCAGTGTCAGAATATCTTAGCTCAATCCCTGTTGGAACTTAGGGCAAACCATGATGAGTTTGGACTGACAGGATCAAACTTACACCCCTAATTTGATTATTCCTATTCCATATTTGGTCTTATCCTTTAAAAAAAATCACAGAGAATCCAAAGTCACCCTTTCCATTAATTGGAGTTTACTGTCTGTATAAAGCACAAGAAGTATGGTCAAATTAAGACAAAGCAAACATAAATTTAGGTGGATCCACTGGCCAATAAGGAGATATGCCCATGCTTTTGTTGGTCCACCTGATCTCTTAGCACCTTGCATCCAATATGTTGGTATCTTATCTTCTATTCTCCTCGAATTTACTGTGGAGAATTTATAACTCTACATGCAGCAGTCATGAGAAGAATCCCACATATCATCACTGGTCGAAGCCCACATTGTGGGCCCATTATCATCAAACGATGCTGATTTTCAAATTAGTGGCCCTACCATTTCACGGGGCTAGAAGCCCTAATTCACATTTTGATCTCATTCTTTGGGTGGAACAGTTAGGTTCATTTATATGAAAAAAAAAAAAAGAAAAGGAGTTGGGTTCATCTGATATATCTGAACCTTTTCATCGGGTCAAAGGCCAAACCAGTGGGCCTATTTATAATGGGCCCTACTGTTGCATATGTTGACCACACTTAAAAGTCAATGTACATTAATGTTGTCGTTAGGAAAAGGAATCGATGTTGTTATGTAATGTGAGGCACAAGTGTATGATTCTGATAAATTATTCCATTTGCAGATTAATATCTCATCTATTCAATAGTCAAAATAATAAAAAATGAATAATAAGAAATCTGGTTTCTTTCGTTGATGTTGTTGACAAGAAAGATAACAAATCTTGAAAGGGAAAAAATAGAATTCTCCTGCAAGAACAAACCACAACGGAAAATATATGAATCACGGGAAAAAAACAAAGCAACATTATCGCTTGGAGAGAGATACAAGGTTACTTCACAAGCACGAACAAAGTGACTCTTTTCCAGTGCTAAAAACCCCCCAAAGAAATCGTCCACTAATTTGGCAAAAAAGACCAAAATCACAAGTTGTTGTTCCTATTTATCCGTTGTGACAAGGGCATGAAAGATAACAAGAATAACCTCTAAAATGACATGAACTTGAGGTAGAATCTTTACTGCACTTTTCTAAGAAAGTTCATGAACCCTTGTCAATGGCTTCGCAAACATGTTGCTGTCAATTTCTACAATATCTACTAACTCTTTCTCCTTTTGGTTTTTCCAACTATCTCTCTCTCTCTCTCTCTCTCTCTCACATGCACCACACTCTTTATATGCTTCCTATGTTTTCTTGGTGAGTGAGTTAAAGGGTAATGGAAGTAGGTAAAACAATAACAAGACATGGGCTAGACCCATAACAATCTCCCCCTCCATGTACTCAATGCTCAGGTGACACGTTCATGCTAAGTCTAGAGTAATAGGTAGCATTCGTACTTAAATCCACAATATTCAGAACTCACATTTCATAATACTTCTAGTCTGCTCCATACCTGACTCTTGAAAGAATCTCTTTAACCACAAGATCTCTCTGTCGACTTCAGTAATTATAATATACTCAGCTTTGTAGTGGATAGAACTACATACTTTTACAGTTTAGACAACCATAAAAAAGCTTCGGACTTCCTAATATCCAAGTCACCAGTCATATATGCATATGTGAAACCATATATGTAACACATGTTGTGACCCTCCAAAACAAAATCATAATTTAGATCAGCCTTTAATTAACCTGAAAATCTATTTCAATACTCTCAAATGATCTTTAATTTGCCAAGATTGGTGAGAAACCTACTAATCACACCAATGACATGCAATGTCGAGCATTGTACATACCATAGAATACACTAAACACCCTACAACTGATGCATAAGAAACTTTCTCCATTTTCAATCTCTTTCTCACTTGAAGAGCATTGCTTGGAAGTTAGCTTGAAATGATTGGCAAGTGACATGCTAACCGACTTAGCATCTCTCATATTGAACCTGCCATCAAGCACCCGTTCAATATGCTTTTCCTGTGATAACCATGAATTATTGGTCTTTCTGTCATGCACTATCCTCATACCCAATATGTCCCAAGTCCTTCATGTCGAATTTCATTTTTAGCTCTTTTTTTTACCCTATCAATCAAATTGACATCTTAACCACAGATTAGCATATCATCAGCATAAAGCAATAGAATAATAAAACTGGTTTTAGAATATTTTTCTAAAGTAAGCATAATTTACTGGAGCTGCCCTTTAAAACCTTGATTCACTATGATGAGTCAACCTTTTAGATTTTTCTAAAGTAAGCACAGTTATCTTCTTCCACTCACCATGAAAGAAAGCACTTTGATATCTAATTGTTCAACCTAGGAGTCTAAACTTGTAATTAGACCGAATGGATGTCATTTTCACTATAGAAGAAAAGATTTCATCAAAATAAAAAACCTTTATTTTACCCAAAACCTTTCACTAACAATCTTGTCTTATATCTTATCTTCTTGTTGGCCTTGGTTTTCAACTAGAACACCCACTTGTTCTTTAGTGTTTTTCTACCCTTTGGTAGCTCTACCAATCAATATTTCATAAACTGATGTAATGAAACTATTTCTTCTTGCATAGCTTTCTTCCACTGACAGCTGTGTTGGTCAATTCAGGCTTCTTGAAAACTTCTAGGTCGCCCTCATCTGTGAGCATCACATAGTGGATAAGAGAGTATCGTTTGAAGATTGCCTTTCTCTACTAATTCTTCTTTAGCCTCTTGAGGAGGCTACTCCTTTTGCTCAACATCAGCATTTATTGGACTGTCATATGCCACGTCCCTGAAATTATTGAGAAATGTTTTGTACTATGATCGATCTCCTGCCATTTGTCAAACCCATAAATTAATTTCTGAATAGACAAGCAGATCCTGTTCAAGTTGATATTCTTTCTGTGGCTTCTCTGTTGGGTTTGAGTTGCTGATTGTAATGCTGAAAGTCTCTCTCTCTCTCTCATTCATGGGGTTCCCCTGATTTTTTTCCCACAAGATTTATTCCTTGTGTGGTTTTTATATTTTATTCCTTTACTTCTTCTTTTAATAAATTTTACATTTCTGATCTTTAGCCCCCAGAAAAATAGAAAAACAGAAATTACAGGAGAAATATGAAAGATTTTTCAATTTTTTTTCTTTTTACTTTTGAAAGTGTTGGAAGATGCATATGCTTCTAAAAAAAAAAATACTTGTAAAAAGCTTAAAATAAGGTTCTTAATTTCTTGCATTTACCTAGTTAGTAATTCCTACTCCAATAAAATCCTTAGTTCTAGAAACCCAAACTAAGCGTATACTTCTCAAGTGTATATGCAGATGAAACCATATATAGCTACCCAAATCGCAAAATATTGTTGGACTTTATGTTGTCATTGTTGGCAACTTGGCTGATGTAATAGTGTTTGTGAGCATACAGTCAAAGAAATTAGGAGAGAGAGTGTCAGTGTAGGAGAAAGAGTGTCAATGCAGTGGCAAAGATGGAGCAACCTCGTATGTGTGTTCTACAATGTTCTACATGTGTTTCAGATGACTTGCAATGAGTTGAATGAGATTTTACATTGATTTTAATGAGAGAGAGTGTCTGTGGAGAGAGTGTCTATGGATCCACTGGTGATGTGGTACAGTTTCTGATGATGTGGTCGAGTTTCTAATGATGAGGCAATGTTGCGACATCTTGAAGCATTACATGAAGAAAGAATATGTAGAGAGAGAATGAGGAGAGAGAAAATGTTGGTGGGTCCCGTAGCAGGTTTCGACAGTGGAAAGATGTAGAGCGTTGAGTTATCTTTCCAATGCAACTTGAATCACTCAATTCCGTCATCGGATGAGAGAGATATCACAGTTTTCGTCGGATCGCTCGAAAAAGTCATTAATACATTTGTTCGGGGGTATTTTCGGTAAGAAATTTTTTGAAGATCCTACATAAATGGCTCAGAATGAGCCACGTCGTCAAGAACCGCATCTGATGGCTCAGATTAAGGCAGGCTCGGGTGTAGTGCGGCGGCAACGTCGAGATTCTATCGCGTGCAATCTGATTGGACAAACACAAGTTAATATGGTGATTCCTATTATATGAAACAGGGTCCTTGATTCCGTGTAGCGCACATACGGTACTACGCCACGGTTGATCCAGATCCAACGGTCCATCTAATCTCCGATCGCGCCTTACGCAATTTATTCAGATCGAAAGGTCTGAATTAGATCCCGCCTTTTTGAAGTCAATCCAACGGACTATGCTGGAGATTCCACGATCGGCCAATCGGATCTCGACAGCTCATAAGGCGGCAGCACTAAAGTGTAGCGCAGGTGCACGGTATGACTCCGAAAGATTCTATTTTGAATTTTTTGATTGGTCGAACTTCAAATCGACATAACTTCTTCATCCGAGCTCCAATTTGGTCCGTTTAAGTTGCAGTTTCCATATTTTTGCATGCTCTATACATTGGGCGCCATTGGGAGTTGTAAAAACGAAGAGAAAAATTGAAAAGATATTTTGTAGGCAGAAAGAAGGTTTTCTAGGGTTTCGTATCCTGTGGGAGTGATCAATCACCAACTACCTCTTCTCTGTCCATCAATGGAGTGCTAAATCCCTATTAGAGGTCAGTAGAGTGTTTATGTTTACATTCATGGTGATTATGGGTTGTGTGGAAGAGATTGGAAGCCTATGAGCGAGGTATGCTCTGTGAATCGATCTCTATCATCATTGAAGGCTGTTAGAGAGTACCTGAAGGCAGTGTGAAGCTTCAGAGAGATTGTTGACCATTCGAAAGCATTGTTTGTGAGATTTTTCAGTTCCCTATCTATTTATGCTTTTAATATATTGTATACTAGCGTAGGTGAAAATTGTTGAATACCTAGCTAGTGGGGGAAAAATTGTAAGGCAATTCTATAAGCCTAAAAATTGTTATTTTCTTTTCATAGGTGCAGGTTAAGCGTGGTGTGTTCAATGGGTGCTAGACACTGGCTGTTAAGCCTGAATCTTGGCGTTGGTGCGCTCTCTCAGTTTTATGCTGGGAAAACCTAGGGTTAATATCCTTGTCTTGAAAAAGACTAAAAGTTGAGTGTTGAGTAAATACGGAGCCCGTTAGGCATTACTCTGTGGACTAGCCATTACACACTGTATTGGTGAACCATGTAATATCCTTGTGTTGATTGTTTTATCTTTCTGGTATATTGTGGAGTGCGTGAAATGGCTTGCAGGGTGGGTGTGCAAATCTGGTAGACCTGGCCACTGAGTGGTAGCAAGGTAGATTTACATACGCTTGTGTGTGTGTAAAAGAATATATCTCCATCAGCTCTGGGCAGCAGTGAAATAATTAGGGAGAATTTTTAGACACTGATTCACCCCCCTCTCAGCTCTCAGTGTCATTTCAAGTTCATCAATTGGTATCAGAGCCAAGTTCAGTGATAGCTTAATCAGCAACTGAGAGATCAGAATACAGATATGACACCAGGGGAAGGTTCTTTAAAACCCTCGTTGTTTGATGGGACAGATTATGTATTTTGGAAAAGAAGAACGGAGATCTATATAGGGTCTTTTGGGTTTGATGTATGGGCTTCTATTGAGAATGACTACACTCCTCATGATACGAATGCTCCCACTATAGTAGACAAGAAAATTTTTGAAAACAATAGAAAGACTCTTAATGCTATTCAAGGGGGACTAACAAACAGTGAACTGGCTAAAGTAATGGACTGCAAGACAGAAAAAGAGGTATGAGATAGATTGATCAACATATATGAAGGAGATAAGAAGATCAAGACTGTCAAGCTACAAACATTCAGAGGTCAGTTTGAGAACCTGAAGATGTATGAAGATGAAACTATTGACCAATACATGAACAGTATTAATGAAGTGGTTAATTCCATTAGAGGGCTTGGTGAATACCTAAAAGGGCATATTGTCTGTCAGAAAATCTTGAGGCCTCTTACTCCCAAATTTGAGTCAAAAGTATCAGCTCTTGAAGAGACCAAGGATTTAGAACACTATTGATGAGATTCATGGAGCTTTGACAGCTTTTCAGATGAAAGTTGATCCAGAAACCTATGTTGATAAACAAGTAGCCTTCAAGGCCATGAAGAAGATGAAGATTTCTAAGAAAATCAGATGAGGAAGAAAGTGAAGATGAGGCCACAACTCACTTTACTAGAAAATTGAAGAAGGGTACAGGAAGATACAAGAATAAACTCCTATTTAAGTGCTTCAACTGTGGTAAGGTTCGACACTTTGTTGTAAAATGTCCAAAGAGGAATAAATTTAATAGTGATGATGAAGATGACAGCAATGACAGTTACAATGCCAAGAGCTTCAAGAAGAACAAGCCTAAAAGGAAAAGCTTTATTTTCAAGAAGAATAGTGACACTTCAGATGACGACTCAGATGATGTTTCAGAGGGTGATTGTCACACCCCAATTCTACACCACCAGAATGGTGTGATGAACCGTCAATAAATCTACGGTTCAACCAGGATCTCGTATAGGCTATCCCACGTTGTTAAATCAAAACACATTCCACATTAATCAGAGGTAATAAAGTAAATAGCGAAAGTCTTATAGATAATGAACTGAGGTCTAGTCATGATTAATAATTAGTATTCCATTTATCTCCAAGTAACAAAAACAAAATTTAATACGTATTACAATATTTAAATATGGAAATTAAACACTAAGCGTATCCATAGTTGAAACGCTCGCTTAAGGAACCTTGTTCGTCCTCCACAACTTGCTCATCATAGTCGCCACCTATTCATATATTGGCATGTTGTCATAATCTTCAACCGTAATACCTGCAACATCAGAATCTAAAAGATTTATGAGCACGAGGGTCAACTCTCCAACTTGAGCTCAGTGAGAAAACAAAACAATGCAACAAACATATGCATGCATTCAATTCATATCTTTGGTCTGGTATATAAGTTTGCAATGTGCTATAGAAAGGTTCGGTGGCCGCCTCACCTCTATACACGAGTGTGTGAAATCGCCCAATGAAAACGACACTGTCGACCCCACATGCACCCACTATGACACAATATACTTCCATGAAAATGGCATGGTAGTACCGGTTGCCTCATACCAACACGTAAGCCCTTGCTGGCGAGGGCTTGCAAACTGGGCTCGCAACTAACTAATCCTAATGTCAATCAGTGTATCCAAGGCCTCACCCCAGCATCCCTCAATACATCCATAGAGATAGAGCTAAGACCCCCCGGCAGAGTCGAAGACTACATGGTCCGAGACCACCTCCCCTGATACTCTACGACATAATAGTTCTGCTAATGTAATGGCGATACGACGAAGTCAGTGGACAAGACTTGTATAGAGCTATGGCACAATATACCCAATGAAAACGGCATTGAAGTACCGGTTGATACCATCCCCTATCCGCATCAAGTACACTAACCAAACACAAACATTCACATGCCTATTCCTATCATCATCATCATCATCATGTTATAAACAACGATATAAATATGCATGAACAGTAATAATAGAAATATTGGATGACATGTTGAATGCACATTACAAGCATACACGCATAGAATCAGTCATGGCATTGGACTCAAGAAATAAAACAGTTTATTATTAGCCAATTAGTTTAGGTCTTGTTCCCTCACCTTTGCTTGAGTGTAGATCCTCTTTCAAGCTTTAAGAATCACTTTTATATCAATAGGAAAATTTAACAAGTCGATAGATTTTAATTAGAATTTATTCCGACAATTTTAGGCTTGCTGTTAAGCGAGGGTCGCAGGATGGGTCGCAGGTAGGGTAGCAGTTTTCTGCGACCCCCAGGGGTAGGATCGATGCCAGGGTCGGATGTTCCATCGACCTTGGGTGCGACCACCGCATCCCTAGACTTTTCGAATGCTGGGGGTCGATCTTGTGGTCTGGTAGGGTCGATTCCCAATCAACCCCACGTGCGACCCCCCGTGGTTTGAGTCTAGAATTTCATCCTACAGTCCATTCTTTCATGTTTGGGTCCTATGACATACTTCCACAATCCATTCTATGCTTGTTCTATGGCTTAAAACTCTAGGTTTCTTCCTTACTTTGCCTACCATGATTTTCTCCATGGATTTCATTGATATCCTCCCATGGATGGATGATTTGGGTTTCTCCTAGACCATACCCTCTTCATGAACTATTCTAAGGTCTTAAATCATTAATGGAAACATACCCATACCTTAGGTTTGCTGAGATTCAGAGGTTTCTCTGAATTCTTCTCTTTAGTCTTCTTCTCCAACTTTCCTTCTTTTCTCCTTCTCTTCTCTTTCTCTCACTTTCAATTAGGATTTCAAAAGGAGTGAAAGAGGCTAAGGGACATCCTATTTATAGAGGAGAACCTCCCAAAATAAGTCCCATTGAGATTAGGAAAGAATCCCCTTGAAACTTGGAAAGTTTTCTATTTACGATTTCTGTCGGCAAATAGGGGGTCGATGAGGGGGTCGGAGATCCCGTCGACCCTTGGTCTAAATTGTTCGACCCTCGGTCAAAAATTCAGGGGTCTGACTCCCTAATGAAGGGGGTCTGACCCTGCCTATCTGGGTATGCAACCCCGCCCCCTATTTTACTATTTTTGGGTTAGTTTAATACCTGGTCTCGCTATTTCCTTCACGCACTTGGTCCATTTGACTCGACCAAATAGGTAGACCTGATACAAGGTGGTAAAACCGGTTAGTTCGACACGGGTCTTACAGTGAGCCTAGTGAGGCTTTGTTCATGATTTTCATTGAAGATCAGAAGGAGAACAAAAATATTGAATTTACCTCAAATAGTATTGAAGAAGATGAGAATGAAGAATCAAGCTCAACCTGTGATAAAGAAGGTGAAATAAATTTTGAGGCAGAGTTTCTAGCAGCTATGAAGGAACTTAAAAAGGAACGAAAGAATAAGAAATTTGTCTCAAAAGAAGTTAAAAAGCAAAAACAGTTGATTCAAGAACTGAGAGTACAAGATGAAGAGTCTAAGAAAATTATTGATAGTCTCAAGACTAAGCTCACACAGGCTTCTGCAGATCATTCCAGGTTAATGACAAAGAATGTAGTTTTGGAAACTCAACTAGGAGAACAATCTACTGTGATTAATCAATGTGAATAATATGAAAAGGAGTCTGCAATTCTGAAGGCAAAAATGATTGAGTTTGAAGAAAAAGAGCTTAAGAGATGACAAAAATTGAATCAACCTGATGAGCCAAGTAACACTCCAGTGCACCCTAGTAGCAGCAAGCTAGATGGTATTATAAATTCTCAAAGACCTTCCAATGTTAAATTTGGTTGATAAGGGAGAGACTTCTAATAGTGCCAACTCAAAGAGGAAAGGTCTCATCTTTTTTGTGAAAAAGAGTGGAAAGGGAAAAACTTCTATGGTTTATGTTCAAGAAGAAAATCATGTTCCTATTCCACTGACTACTAATGCAAGACAAGGTAGGAGAGTGGATTAGTGTAGCTTCTATGGAGAAAATTATCCTAGTGCATCACAGAGACAGATGAGGTACATGACAACTTCTAGGTCAAAACCTTATTTTCAGGGATATTGTTATAAATGCAATGCCTATGGACACAAGATAGCCACCTGTAAATTCAACATGAGAGAAGTTAGATTTGAAAGTAGAAATCAATTTGCTTTCCTTGAAGAAAATTTTATTGAGTGCTACAATTGTCATAATTATGGACATATTGCAAGTGAGTGCAGAACCATTTTTCAATTCACACCACCTCGACAAAGAGTTGTAGGAAGAAGACCTCAAAAAGTGTCACAGCAAAGGGAGAGTGGCCAAAGAAAGGTTAAGCAGAGAATGAACAAAAAGACTCCACCAGTTGTTAGAAAAGCGTAAAAAAAGAAAATCATTGTAGATTTTGAAGAAGGAGAAAGTGATGATGTTGCATGCTTCGAAACAACGCTCAAGACACAAGACACACAAGACAAGCCGTCTCCTTGGATACTTGACAGTGGATGTTCTAGTCGCATGACAGGTGATAAGAAAATGTTTCAGCAGCTTCAGTAGTATGAGGGAGGTACAGTGAAGTTTGGAAACAATGATGGGACCAAGGTAACAAGAAAAGGTTCTATCAGCATCAATAATGGAAAGGTAAAACTCCATGATGTGTTTTATGTGTCAGGACTCAAGCACAATGTTCTAAGCATCAGTTAGATTTGTGACAGAGGGCATGAAGTGATCTTCAACAATCAGGGATGTGAGATCAGAAAAATTGGCAATGGCAAGACTGTGGCTTCAGGACAGAGAACCTCTAGAAACTTATACACTCTGACAGAGAGTGTTGAAGATTCCTGCATGACCATGCTCACCAAGCAGTGAGGTGCTTGGAGTGAGGGGGAGTAGTGTGTATTTGTTATATCCTTTTGCTCTCGATGATAGACTCAGGGGGAGTCCTACGGTATTTATATGTTGAATGGCTTATGCTTATTATCCTTCATCACTTTATATTGGACTCAGGGGGAGTCCTGTAATGTTTTTTTTTTTGTTGATATGATGGTCTGCTTATGTTTTGGGCCCATAGGATTGGAAAGATGCGGTGGACACTCCTATGTGGCATGCCCCTTTGTATTTGTTGTCAAAGGGGGAGAAAGATTAAATGTGCAGAATGAGTTGCCAATAATTCCAAAGGGAGAGATTGTTGGAATTTATGTTGTCATTGTTGGTAACTTGACTGATGTGATAGTGTTTGTGAGCATACAGTCAAAGAAATTAGGAGAGAGAGTGTAAGTATAGGAAAAAGAGTGTCAGTGCAGTGGCAAAGATGGAGCAACCTCGTATGTGTGTTCTACAGTGTTCTACATGTGTTTCAGATGACTTGCAATGAGTTGAATGGAATTTTACACTGATTTTAATGAGAGAGAGTGTTTGTGGACCCCACTGGTGATGTGGTACAGTTTCTGATGATGTGGCCAAGTTTCTAATGATGAGATAATGTTGCGACATCTTGAAGTATTACATGAAGAAAGAAGATGTAGAGAGAATGAGGAGAGAGAAAATGTTGGTGGGTTCCACATTAGGTTCATGAAAATCTGACAGTAGAAAGATGTAGAGCGTCGAGTTATCTTTCCAACGCAACTTGAATCACTCAATTCCGACGTCGGATGAGAGAGATATCGTAGTTTTTGTCGGATCGCTCGAAAAAGTCATTAATACATTTGTTTGGGGGTATTTTCGGTAAGAAAATTTTTGAAGATCCTACATAAATGGCTCAGAATGAGCCACGTCGTCAAGATCCGCATCTGATGGCTCAGATTAAGGCGGGCTCGAGTGTAGTGCTGCGGTAACGTCGAGATTCTATCGCGTGCAATCGGATTGGACAAACGCAAGTTAATATGGTGATTCCTATTATATGAAACAGGGTCCTTGATTCCGTGTGGCGCACGCACAGTACTACGTCACGGTTGATCCAGATCCAACGGTCCATCTAATCTTCGATCGCGCTTTATGCAATTTATTCAGATCGAAAGGTCAGAATTAGTTCTCGTATTTTTGAAGTCAATCCAACGGACTCTGCTGGAGATTCCATGAGTGGCCAATCGGATCTCGACAGTGCATAAGGCAGCTGTCACACCCCAATTCCACACTATTCAGAATGGTGTGATGAACCGTTAACAAATCAACGGTTCAACCAGGATCTCGAGTAAGCTATATCCATGTTATCTAAACCCCATACATCCACATTCATAATCAGAGTAAATATACAATAGCGGAAGTCTTATAATAAAATGAACTGAAGAATCTAAATGTGATACTAATGTCACACCCCAATTCCGGATGAACCAGAAGTGTGAGTGAACCGGCTCTAAACCACGGTTCACACCAGGATCTCAATAGACCATGTCAACCAATCATTCCCAAGCAGTCTAACAAAATCAGAGATATATTACATAGCAGCGGAAATAAATAAATGAGCCGAGATCTAAATTGTAATTTAAATAAATATCCAACTTATTCCATCATCCATCAAAATTTAAATAGTAATTATTACAAAGCTTTAACTGAAAATAAACCTATCACTGAGAAAAGACACAGAACGAGCACTCGCATGACGCATCGTGCTCGTCCTCCACTGTCTGGGAGTCTAGGGCAGCCACTGTGCTGTAAGCTGGAGCAGTCATGAAGTCCTCCACCGTATACCCTGCATCAATATCTGAAAAGAAATATATATATATATTTGGGTGAGCTCACAACTTAGCTCAGTAAGTACAAGACCAATGCAACAGTACAATATGCATTAGATAACATTACAATTTGTGCCAGGTATAACTTGCAAATATTCTATGGTAAGGTTTGGCGGCCACCGCACCTCCATGCACGAGAGTGTGAGCACACCCAACAGTTAGGCACCTACCACACTACTGCTGTTGCCCCACAACACTCACTCCGGTATGGAGATAGGACTCGAGTCTGGCGGGCAGGAAGAACCACAATCCCACGTCCTCCCCCTGATACCCCATACCGTACCAATACCTAAACCCCTATTGGCAAGGGCTTACAAATGGGTTCCGTTTCTAACCAGTCCTAGATGTCAATACAGTATCCAAGGTCCTACCCCAGCACGGCTCCCTGCGACATAGAGATAGGGCTCGAGTCTGGCGGGTAGGAAGAACAACAATCCCACATCCTCCCCCTGATACCCTATTCGCACCAAGTCCGCTAAGGTAAAGACTATATAACCCTACCCCAACACAACCCCCTACGACATAGAGATAGGGCTCGAGTCTGGTGGGCAGGAAGAACTACAATCCCACGTCCTCCCATGGATACCCTATTCGCACTGAGTTTGCTAAGGTAAGGGCGATACGAGAAAAGTGTTAGCTGCGGATATATCCAGGGCACATCCCCTTCACATTCCACACACTAACGAAAACATACACATGCCTAAACATACAACAATCCTAGCATATGAAATGCGTGATTATAATAAGATAAAGGAAAGCAACTACATGGCATGTGAAATGTACAGACATCAAACAATATGTATTTACAAATACAGAAATATATCACAGAGGTTTACTGTTGATTAGTTATTTAGGTTTGGGGTCTTGTTCCTTACCTGACGCGTGATATCGATCTGGTTGTGCGTCAGAGAGCTTACTCACAGCGTCTACAGGTCCTACATAACCACATACTTATGTTAGAACTCATTTATTAAAGTTTCAGGGGTCGGAACCAGGTTTGGCCAAGGAAACCAGGCTCGAAAACCCATACCAGTTGCAGATACCGGTCTCACCATAGTGAGACCGGTATGTGCCACCGGTATGCATACCGGTGGCCCCATACCGGTTGCACATACTGCAACCGGTATGTGCAACCGGTATATACCGGTTGCACTTACCGGTCTCACTCAGATTTCACTGAGTGAGACTTGTATGTGCCTGCGGTATATACCGCAAGGTCATACCGCTGGACCTAAAGTCCATCCGGTATACCCTGCGGTTGGATCCGAGAACGAGATCTCGGATCTCCCCTCCTTGTCGGCTAACAGTTAGGTCTCTAAGGTTTTCCGCTACCTTTTTCCTAAGTTCTAAGCCCTCTAGTTGCCTTCGGATCTCGGCTATAATGCCGTATCAAAAGAAAACTCTAATCTTTTGTATCTCCAGTGGCTTTAGGTTCGAATGAGGAAGAACCATGGAAATTTTAATCCATTTGGATCGTTGCGCCGCTTCGCGGCTCCGATCTGTTCTCTAAATAACAATACAATATGGAGCACTTACCGGCTGTGGTTATCGGTTGGCGGTGTGCTCCTCCTTCCTGGGCGGCTGCCTCCTCCTTGCTCCTTCTCCGTTCTTCTCCAGACGGCGAGAGTGTTTGAGAAGGAGCAATGGAGTGTCTCCTTCTCTATTAATAGAGGGAGACCATCCATGGAAGGTTTTCCCTCAGAATGGAAACTTGAGAAAGAGGCTCACTAGAGTCTATCTACAGCCGGAAATGGGTATACCGGTCGCACATACCGGTTGGAGACCCCAAACTCACTCAAACCGGTATAGTCCAACCGGTATACCATACCGGTGGCATATACCGGTTGCACCATAGTGCAACCGGTATGGTGAGGCCGGTATGGCATTATGGGCATTATATGCCCATACCGGTTGCACATACCGGTTGCACTATACTGCAATCGGTTAGTGAGACCGGTATGAGTTTTTAGGCATTTTTTATAGTTTTTCTTACCTGAACTTTGAGTGGTTCGTCACCCGGCTTTGCCCTCCGGTCTGGTTATAATTGGAACACCTGTCATCACACAAAACCATGGTTTAGACCCGGTTTTAGAACATAGTTCTTACAACTCTACCACCCTTAAAAGAAATTTCATCCCCGAAATTTGCATGTGGGTCTCACAATTCCCCCACCCTTAAAAGAAATTTCGCCCCGAAATTGTACGTACCTTCATAGTCGAAAGGATGGGGATATTCTTGTCGCATGGCATCCTCCTCTTCCCAAGTAACTTCTTCTACGTCCTGACTTTTCCAAACCACTTTGACATAATGTATAGCTCGCCTTCGAAGTTGTTGTACCTTTTTACTAATGAGCTGGATTAACACCACTTCGAAGGTTAAGTCTTCTGTCAAATCTGGGGGGTCTGCAACAAGAATGTGTGAGGGGTCTCTCATGTATTTCTTCAGTAAGGACACGTGGAAGACGTCGTGGACACTAGACATTGCTGGTGGCAATGCAAGTTGATAGGATACTTTGCCGCATCGGGACAGGATTTCATATGGTCCCACATATCTAGGACACAATTTTCCTTTTCTGCCAAACCGCTTCAAGCCTCTTACTGGTTCAAGAACACCTTGTCACCAACCATAAATTCAAGATCCCGTCGTCTATTGTCAGCATAGTGCTTCTGACGCACCTGAGCTGTCTTTACTCGGTTCTTGATTAGATCTACTGCCTTACAGGTTTCTTCCACAAATTCTGGTCCTACGATCCGTCTTTCTCCAATTTCGTCCCATAATAAAGGTGTTCGACATTTCTTGCCATATAAGGCCTCGTATGGGGCCATCTGGATCGTAGACTGGTAACTATTGTTGTAGGCAAACTCAATGAATGAAAGTTTCTCATCCTAAGCCCCCTTGAAATCGATAGCACATGCCCGAAGCATGTCCTCTAAGATCTGAATGGTCCTCTCCGACTGACCATCAGTTTGAGGGTGGAAAGCTGTGCTAAATTTCAGTTTCGTCCCCATTGCCTTCTGAAGTCCTTCCCAAAACTTAGATGTAAAGCGTGGATCTCGATCAAACACAATACTCTCTAGAACCCCGTGGAGTCTGACTATATTGTCCACGTACAATCTCGCCAACCTGTCCATAGTATATTGTGGTCTGACAGGGATAAATCTGGCTGTCTTGGTGAGACGATCTACAATTACCCATACTGCATTTACCGACCTCGGAGTCATAGGTAATCCAGTGACGAAATCCATGATTATGCAATCCCATTTCCATGCTGGCTCGGGTAATGGTTGTAGTAATCCTGCAGGCCTTTGTCTTTTCGCTTTGACTTATTGACAGTTTAAACATTGAAACATATGTCGGGCCACATCAGCTTTCATACCCCTCCACCAGTACAACCTTTTCAAGTCATGGTACATTTTAGTACTTCCAGGGTGTACCGAATATGGGGTGGAGTGAGCCTCCAACATAACCCGATTTTGGATTTCCAGCTCTTCATCCTCAGGTATGCACATACGTCCATGGTATCTGAGTACCTTGTCTGCATCAATAGTAAAATCAGGATTGGCTCGACACTTTTTCAAATCCTCTTGAACCGTCCTGAGGTATGGGTCCTGTAGGACTGCTGCCTTTATTTCGTCCTTCAGATCGGGCAAAATCTTCAACGCTGCAAACATTAAGGTAAACTAGTGTATCAACCCTTGCTCAATAGGATCGTCTGCTGACTTTATTAGGTGTTGTTCTTCATCCTCTGTTGAGCCAGGAACAGCAGCGCACAACGCTGCATTTGTACTTGGTCCTGCTTCAGGGTTCGATGCCCATTTCCTGCTCAGTGCATCAGCTACAATGTTAGCTTTACCAAGGTGATACTGAATGTCACAGTCGTAGTCCTTGAGTAATTCAAGCCACCTCCTCTGCCTCATGTTCAGGTCTTTCTGGGTGAACAGATATGTCAGGCTTTTGTGGTCAGACTTAATCTGAAATTTCTCGCCATACAGGTAGTGCCTCCAAGTCTTGATAGCATGAATGACCGCTACCAATTCTAGGTCATGTGTAGGGTAGTTCTTCTCATGCTCTTTCAGCTGTCTTGAGGCATAGGCTATCACCTGTTCTCCTTGCATCAGCACACAACCCAGTCCTAGACCTGAAGCATCTGTATATAATGTAAATGGATGGTCTGGGGATGGAATAGTCAATATAGGTGCTGATACCAGTTTTGACTTCAATGTCTGGAAGCATTTCTCACATTCATCGGTCCATATGAACTTCTCTCCCTTTTTGGTCAATCTGGTGAGTGGAACAGTAATCTTGGAATAATTTTCCACAAACCTTCTGTAGTATCCAGCTAAACCCAGGAAACTATGAATTTGAGCAACTGTCTTCGGCGCCTCCCATCCTACAATGGCTGAAATTTTACTGGGGTCTACCTTGATTCCTTCAGCAGAAACCACGTGACCAAGGAAGGCCACTTCCTTTAACCAGAATTCACATTTCTTGAATTTTGCATATAGTTTTTCTCTTCTCAGTCTTTGTAACACTGCTCTTAGATGCATTGCATGCGTCTCCTGGTCCTTAGAGTATACTAAGATATCATCGATGAATATGATAACCGACGTATCAAGCATGTCATGGAATACCCGGTTCATTAACTCCATAAAGGATGCAGGTGCATTAGTCAACCCAAAGGACATTACTAGGAACTCATAATGTCCATAACGCGTCCTGAAAGCTGTTTTGGAGATGTCTGTTTCCTTAATCTTGAGCTGATGATACCCTGATCTCAGATCAATCTTCGAGAATACACTTGAACCTTGTAATTGATCGAACAAATCATCTATCCTTGGTAGTGGGTACCTGTTCTTGATAGTGAGCTTGTTCAATTCACGATAGTCCATACAGAGACGTACACTACCATCTTTTTTCTTGACAAAGAGCACAGGTGCTCCCCAAGGTGAGATACTAGGCCTTATAAATCCCTTGTCTAGCAGTTCTTGCAGCTGAGTTTTTAATTCTTTCAACTCGGTAGGAGCCATCCTATACGGTGCTTTAGACACAGGTGCCACCCCTGGTAGTAGGTCTATCACAAACTCAGTAGCCCTGTCTGGTAGCAACCCGGGTAGGTCTTCTGGAAATACATCAGGAAATTCCCGTACTACATTGATGTCCTCCATTTTTGGCAGGTCAACGGTCACATCCACCACTGACACAAGGTATCCTACTCTCCCTTTCTCTAGGCACTTCTTTGCTTTTAAGGCTGAGAGTATGAGCTTTCTCTTCCTAGGCAACTTAGCCCCTTTAAAGTTAAACTCAATCCCTTCATTGTCTTTGAATATCAACTTCTTCTCGGCACATAGCAGGTTCGTCGAGTGTTTAGATAACCAGTCCATTCCCAGAATCACATCAAAATCTAACATCTCTAGCTGGACTAGATTGGCTTCCAATTCTCGCCCTTCAATATGCACTAGACAAGGACCATAATATTCTTCTAACACCACCTCCATTCCCATGTGAGACCGAACTAGCAGACTTGGTCGTAGAGTCTTGATGGGTTGACCTAGTCCTTTCCCGAATGATACGGATACAAAAGAATGGGTGGCCCCGGAGTCAAACAGGACTCTTGCGGGTACCCCTGCTGTAATTACTGTACCTGAGGTTTTAGTTTAAATTCTCCCTTAGTTTCAAATGCATAAACAATTTAATGCAACAATTAAGGAACAAGTACAAAATCATACCTGTAACCACATCTGGTGATGCGACTGCCTCTTCTGTGGTTACAGCATACACCTTGCCTTGCTGTTGCTCTCTCTTTGGTTGTGGGCATGTTCTGGCATAATGCCCCACCTGTTGGAAATTGAAGCATTTTACATTAGGGTTAGGCCCTGTGACCTGTGGTTGCATTGCAAGAGCCGGTCTAGGAGGCACGGTGCTAGTTGGTGGCCTGAATGGTCGGTATGGCCTATTGTTTCTTCCACCTTGGATCTCAGGATTAGGTCTCTTCAGACCCCTATTTTGTGAAAGGAAACTTTCTCTCTGACTTGACTCAATGACCCACGCCACCTGTACCGTTTCATTATAAATGTTCATTCCCCGGCCCAATACATGTTCTCGGATAGCCCCCGAAGACCCATGATAAATCGATGAGTCTTTGTTGCTTCCTCCTGCATACTGGTTGGGGCAAAGAAAGATAACTCCTCATACCTCTGCTGATAGGCTTCCACTATCATCTGTGACTGTTGTAGGTTAAGGTATTCTCTTTCCATCTGATCACGAAAACTCCTGGGGAAGTATTTGTCAAAGAATGCTTCCTTGAATATGGGCCAAGTGATAATTTGATGCTTGGTTTCCAGGTACGTCTTGGTAGAGCTCCACCACCCATTGGCCTCTTCTTTCAGCATATGAGTGGCATATAACACTTTGTCCCCATCCTGGCAATCCAGTAGCCAAAATTTTTTCTCCATTTCAGCTATCCACTGTGCTGGCCACAGTATTTTCCCTGACTTTCCTGTAAAGGTAGGTGGTTTGAGCTTCAAGAATCCATCCACAACCCTGGATAGGCTACTCTGAGCATAAGGGACCTGCCCATATGGTGCCTGTCCATTCCATTGTGGCTGATATGGGTAGCCTCCCTGATTTCCTCCTTGATACCCACCATAGTATGCACCCTGATTCTGATACTGATACCCCCCCTGATATTGGTTGTGAACTGGCGTCCCTGTAACTGGTTGGGGTACTGTGTTGGGTTGATCTTGTTGTGGTGGTACTTCATTAGCTGTGCTAACCCCAACTAGTGCTGCTTGAACATTCTCAACATTTGTGGATGGCATGTATGTAGGTGTCGACACAGGCCCAGGTGGCCTAAACATTTTTAGCATTTCCTCGAAAAACTTCTTTTGCTCGGCCTCCATATTAGTGACCAAATTTGCCATCATTGTCTCAGAGCTAGAAGAAGGTTGTCCCTGTGATAGACCTTCTTCATTTTCCTTTACCATATCTTCAGTGTCATTTAGGGGGTTGAGTTCTTCCCCTCTCACCCTTTCGGCATTTTCTTCTGAGTTTTCTGTCCCTGAACTTCTATCCATGGTGGGCGCCCTTGAGTGACGGCGCCGGCGATGAACTCTACGTCGATTTCCTCCTACCATTGAAGAAATTTACTTTTCCTGTACGATATCTGAATACATTGAAACACATAGAAAATATTAAAAAATTATTCCAATAATTTAGCTTCAACATATGCAGCTTAGGGATTCATTAACAGGAAAGAAAAGAAAGAAAATTTTTATAAACAAAATTTCCAGTTATTCTATCAAAATTTCCCATATGAACAATGTCTTATTATGCAAGCGTAATGTTTGGAATCGAGTTCCGACAATTTAAAGGAAAAAGACCCCACTTGTAACTAATCTTTAGGTAAGGAACAAGACTCCAAACCTAAATAACTAATTTATCTTGTTTAGGTAAGGAACAAGACCCCAAATTGTAACTAAATAACAAGACCCCACTTGTAACTGAATTTATCTTGTTTAGGTAAGGAACAAGACCCCAAACCTAAATAACTAATCTACAGTAAACCTTTGTAATATATTTCTGTTACTGTGAATACTCATTGCTTGATGATTGTGCATCTCACATGCCATGTAGTTGTGCTTTTAATTGTTATATCTTCATGCATTTCATATGCTAGGACTGATGGATGTTAGGCATGTGTTTGTTTTGGTTAGTGTGTGGAATGTGAAGGGGGTGTGCCCTGGATATATCCACAGCTAACACTTTTCTCGTATCGCCCTTACCTTAGCAAACTCAGTGCGAATGGGGTATCAGGGGGAGGACGTGGGATTGTGGTTCTTCTTGCCCACTAGACTCGAGCCCTATCTCTATGTCGTAGGGGGTTGTGTTGGGGTAGGGTTATATAGTCTTTACCTTAGCGGACTTGGTGCGAATAGGGTATCAGGGGGAGGACGTGGGATTGTGGTTCTTCCTGCCCGCCAGACTCGAGCCCTATCTCTATGTCGCAGGGAGTCGTGCTGGGGTAAGGCTAATGATATTGTATTGACATCTAGGACTGGTTAGAAACGGAACCCACTTGCAAGCCCTTGCCAATAGGGGTTTAGGTATTGGTACGGTATGGGGTATCAGGGGGAGGACATGGGATTGTGGTTCTTCCTGCCCGTCAGACTCGAGTCCTATCTCCATACCGGAGTGAGTGATGTGGGGCAACAACAGTAGTGTGGTAGGTGCCTGACTATTGGGTGTGCTCACACTCTCGTGCATGGAGGTGCGGTGGCCGCCAAACCTTACCATAGCACATTTGCAAGTTATACCTGGCCCAAATTGTAATGTTATCTCATGCATATTGTACTGTTGCATTGATCTTGTACTTACTGAGCTATGTTGTGAGCTCACCAGATATATATATTCTTTTTTTCAGATTTGGATGCAGGGTACACTGTTGACGACTTCATGGCTGCTCCAGCTTACAGCACAGTGGCTGCCCTGGACTCTCAGTCAGTGGAGGACGAGCATGATGCGTCATGCGAGTGCTCATTCTGTGTCTTTTCTCAGTGATAGGTTTATTTTCAGTTAAAGCTTTGTACTAAATATATTTAAATTTGATGGATGATGGAATAAGTTGGATATTTATTTTAAGTTACAATTAGATCTCGGCTCATTTATTTATTTCCGCTGCTATGTATTATATCTCTGATTTTGTTAGATTGCTTGGGAATGATTGGTTGACACGGTCTATTGAGATCCTAGTGTGAACTGTGGTTTAGAGCCGGTTCACTCACACTTCTGGTTCATCCAGAATTGGGGTGTGACAACTAATATTTAAATACCAAATTATTCTGCATCAACTAAGACATAAATAAATATCGTTACATCCCTTTAATAAATCCAAATAATTAAATAAAAGAAAAACCCTAAACAAACACGCATGAGTTGCACTCGCAAGAGGAGTCATGCGTATCCTCTACATCTTCAGCTTCAATCTCCGCCACATGTCCATACGCTGGAGCATCAATATAATCTGTAATAGTGATACCTGCATCATCAATAAAAAATATTCGACGTCGAGAGGGTGAGCACACATCATGGCTCAGTGTGCAAACAAAACAATGCAACAATACATATGCATGCGATTCAATTCATATCTTTGGTCTGATTTTACGTTTGCACTGTGCTATAGAAAGGATAGGAGGCCGCCGCACCTCTATGCATGAGAGTGTGGATACGCCCGATGAACCTCTCGTCGTCGCCCACAGCATCCACAATGGACATTGTACAACAAAGGTCACGTTTATCGATGCATAACTCCATACCAACAAATAAACCCCTGATGGCTAGGGCTGCAAACGGGGCTCGGTACTAACCAATCCTAATGTCAAACAGTGTATCCAAGGCCTCACCCCAGCATCCCTCAGAGCACCTGTAGAGATAGAGCTAAGGCCCCCCGGTAGAGTATAAGACTCAAAGATCGAGACCCTCCTTGATGCCCTACGTCGTAATAGTTCTGCTAAGGTAATGGCGATACGACGATGCTAATGCACAAGACTTGAGTTAGAGATAGAGCTAAAGTGCCCGGATCAAACACTGCCTAACACTTCCCCTGATGCCCTACTCGCATCAAGCACACTAACCATGCACAAACATTCATTTGCCTATTCCTAGCATCAATCATCATCATCATGTTATAAGTAAACAAAATTAAATATGCATGAACAATAATAGCAGGAATATTGGATGACAAGTTGAATGCACATTACAAGCATATTCGCATAGAATCAAGCATAGCACCGGACTCAAAAAAAATAAAAATAATAACCAGTTAATGTAGGTCTTGTTTCCTCACCTTAGCTTGCTAGTAGATCCTCTTTCAAGCTTTAAGAATCACCTTTGTATTGATATTATATTGCTAGAAGACTTAACAAAGTCGATAGAATTTAATTAGATTTAATTCCAATTTTTTAACTTGTTGTTATCTGTAGGGTCGCAGGATGGGTCGCAGGTAGGGTAGCAGTATACTGCGACCCCTTGTAACAGGGTCGATAACAGGGTCGAAGGGTCTATCGACCCTATGTGCGACCACCTCTGGTTTTGGTCGATATTCTCATGTTTTGTCCATTCTTCCTTGTTTAACTCTTATGGCTTCTTCTATAGTCCATTCCACATACTTTCTATGGATTAGAACTTTTCTTCACCCAATATATAGTCTAATTGATATCCTCCATGGTTTCCATTGAAACCTAACCATGGATGGATGGATTGGGTTTCTCCTACATCCTCCTTTAACTATTCTAAGTCTCACGAAATTCATAGGATTAGTATTCTTACCTGAGAAAAACACTCCTTCTCTACAACTCTTCTCCTTTTTCTTCTTCTTTCCTTTCCTTCTCTTCTTCCTCTCTTCCTTCTCTTCTCTTTCTCTCAATTCAATTAGGGTTCTAAAATGAGTGAAAGAGGCCTAGGGACGCCCTTAAAATAGAGTAGAAACATCTTATAATAAGTCCCTTTGAGATTAGGAAAGAGCCCCAACCGAAATTATGGAAATTTCTTAATTTTGTTTTCAGCGGCAATTGAGGGTCGATGAGGGGGTCGATGATCCCGTCGACCCCTAAACCCTAAAATGTCTGACCCCCTCTGTAAAACAGGGGGTCTGACTTTCTGTCTAGGGGGGGTCTGACCCTCCCTTGCTGGGTATGCGACCCTCCCCTTATTTAAGTGTTTTTGGGTCGATTTGATACCTGGGATCACGATCTCCTTCATGCCCTTGGTCCATTTGGCTCGACCATGATGGGTAAACCTGATTCAAGGTGGTAAGACCGGGTTAGTTTGATACAAGTCTTACAACTCCCCCTACTTATAAAAATTTCGTCCTCAAAATTGTCCGTACCTTCTGAATCAAATAAGTGAGGCTATTGCTTTCGCATAGCATTCTCTTTCCTTAAACGCTGTAGGACGACGTTTAGGTTCTTAATATGGGTTTCTTTGTCCTTGGAATATACCAATATATCATCAATAAATACAATAACCTACATATCCAACATATCGTGGAGAACCCGGTTCATAAGTTCCATGAAAGTTGCTGGTGCGTTTGTTAATCCAAAAGACATGACCAAGAATTCATAATGTCCATATCTGGTCCTGAAAGATGTCTTAGGAATATCACCTTCTTTAATCTTCAACTGATGGTAGCCTGATCGTAGATCGATCTTAGAAAATACCTTTGCCCCTTACAACTGATCGAACAAGTCATCGATCCTAGGTAGTGGATATCGATTCTTGATTCTCAGCTTGTTCAACTCTCGATAGTCGATACATAATCGAACGCTACCGTCCTTCTTCTTTACGAAAAATACTGGCGCTCCCCATGGTGATATACTGGGTCGAATATAACCCTTGTCCAGCAGTTCCTGTAGTTGCACTTTCAATTCCTTCAGTTCAGTAGGAGCCATTCTATAAGGTGCTTTTGATACTGGTGCGGCTCCAGGTATAAGGTCTATCACAAACTCTGTGGCTCTGTCGGGTGGTAATCCTGGTAGTTCCTCCGAAAATACATCAGGATAATCCCGCACGACATCAATATCTTCCATTCGTGGTGCTTCCTTGGTTAGGTCGACCATTGATACTAGATACCCGACTGCCCCCTTCTCAAGGCACTTCTTAGCCTTTAGTGCTGAGAGTATGAGCTTACGTTTACGGGGAAGTTTGGTACCCGCAAAACTGAATTATGCTCATTCTTTGTCTTTAAATGTTAGCTTCTTTTCGGCGCATAATAGGTTCACAGAAAACGGAGCTAACCAGTCCATTCCCAAGATGACATCAATGTCTGCCATCCCAAGTTGGATCAAGGTTGCATCTAAGGTTTTTCTCGCCAATGAGAACTGGACATGGCCCATAACCTTTCTCTAATTCCTCTTCTAACCCCATCGGTGACCGTACAAGTAGTTTGTAGTCCAATGTTTTGATGGGTAAGTTCAGCTTCTTTCCAAACGACACAGATATAAAGGAATGAGTAGCTCCTGAATCAAAGAGTACTCTAGCGGGTATGCCATTTATAGGTATGATACCTGTGATTTGTTTAAACTTAGTCTACATGCTTACACAATGTAATACAACTTAAAGGTTTAGGTCATACCTGTGACCACATCGGGTGATGTGACAGCTTCCTCAGACGTAACAGCATATACTCGTCCTCGATGTTGTTGCTTCCTGGGTTTAGGACAGTCTCTCATCATATGTCCCACTTGATTGTAGTTATAACATCTTGGACTTTCAGTATTTGGCTTTGGTTGCTGCTGAGCTGCTTGAGTGGTCTTGGGTGCAGCGGTAAAATTCTGAGTACGGAAAGGCTTGTATGTCTTGTTATTACCTCCGTTGTAAGAATTACCAGCTGGCCTTTTCACACCTCTGTTTTGCATAAAATAGCTTTCCTTCTGGCTCGACTCAATAATTCGAGCAATTTGCACGGCTTCATTATAAATTCTCTTGTTTAAGCTCAGTACGTGCTCTCTGATGCTTCCTCTGAGTCCCGTGACAAACCTACGGGTTTTGGTGTCCTCTTCTTGCATGCTCAGTGGTGCGAAGAAAAATAGCTCTTCATAACGCTGCTGATACGCGTCCACTGTCATCTGTCCCTGATACAAACTCAGGAACTCTTTCTCCATAGAATCCTTGAAGCTTCGGGGAAAATACTTCTCAAAGAAAGCTTCCCTATATATAGCCCAGGTCAATAGGGCGTGTTTGGTTATCAGATAGTCCCTTGTAGATTTCCACCAATGATGTGCGTCACCTTTTATCATGAAGGTGGCACATAATACCTTCTCCTCCTCTGTAATGGTCATCATCATGAAATTTCTCTCCATCTCATCGATCCAGTGTGCTGGCCATAATGGTTCGAACGATTTACCGTTGAACTCCTTGGGTTTCATCTTTAGGAATATCTCAATAAGTTGAGAATGATCTAACTGCACCGGAGCATATGCTCCATACATAGGTGGTGGATATTGGAAATTCCCTTGCACTGGTTCCGGGTGATGGGCTGGAATCTGTGCAACTGGTGGTTGTGGTGCTGGGTGGTTACCCACCGGTGTTGCATTGGCTTGCCCAGCCGGCATAGGTGTAGTTTGTGCCGCCTGGAACATCATTCCCATCATAGCCTGCATATGGGCTTGTGCATGTTGCATCTGCTGAAGTTGTTGTGCCAGATTTATCACCACGGTAGTCAGTTCCGGTGGTGGGGGTGGCAGATTAGTAGGAATTGTCGGGCCCTGGTTCACTGGTGGTGCAACTTGCGGATTACCCTGTGCATTCAGATTGTCTGGACTGGTTTCCTCCACTGGTGGCGGTGGTGGAACCGTGTTACGACTTTGCCTGGTTACTCTTCGTCTGGCCATGTTCTTCACTGGTAGTGGTGATGCCTTAAAATCATAAGATATGTGAGGCAATCATTTATACTTCATGTAGATACACTAACCAATGTAAATTTCAATTTTTTTAGATCATTCTAGGTAAATTACTGTCCTTTCTATATAGGGTCGATAGTGAGGGTCGATGGTATATGCGACCCTAAGATCGACCCTGGGAATTTCTGATTTTTCCCGAGAGTCGAGGGTCGATGTGAAGGTCGATGGGTGTGCGACCCTCGATGCGACCCTTGGTTCCCTGTCAGGTTACCGAGAGCAGTGGGTCGATATAGGGGTCGATGTATGTTCGACCCTGTGTTCGACCCTTGGTTTTATGTCAGATCACCGAAAGCTGTGGGTCGATATGAGGGTTGACTCTTTGGGTCGAATTCTGCGACCCTCAGACTAAAAATTAGATTTTTAAGGTCCGATTTGAGTTCATTTCTCTTTCTTTCCCCTCCGTTTCAACTCGGCTTCTTTACTCTGGGTTGCTATAGTGCCGATTCCACTACATTGGCCATTTGGGTTACGTTTCTCGACACCTACATCCTCCCTACAGGTATTTCTTCTCCATTTACCTGTTTTTAGGTTTTCTTTTCTAGGTTTTCATTTACATAATACGTTTTCTTCAAATTAAACTTTTTCTAACCGTAAAATTTTGATTTTTATTGGGGGCTTTTGTTGTTGGTGAGTCAATGGACGAAATCCCTCAAAAATATTTGAGTTTCATCTGTTGGTTATCGAGAAACTCGAAATTTTCTCTTTTTGCCCTAATTTGTCAAGATTTTAGGATTTCTCGAAATTTCTTCAAATTGGGTTCCGTTAGTTAAAATTTCCGACTTTATGAGTATTGCAGGATAGTTTAAAACCTACGTAAGTCCTCCTGCCCACGTGTATGGGTGACAAGTGAGGCTTTTGGTCAACTTATGTCGTTATAATGTCAAAATTTTTGTGATTTTTCTATCTTACTAATCCATTATCTGTTTTTCATTGTGGTCTACAGATATCATGGCTCGCACCAAGGTTCATAGTGTTCGCGACCGTCTCCGCTTCCGTACCAATGAAGCTGAGACACAGTATACCCGCTTTGCCCGTAAAAAGGTAGAGGGTGGTCGACTGGTGGAATTGGCTAGCCTAGCCTTGTTCAATGTAGAGGGAGCATTTGGTGACATAGGTTGGCTTCCTGTCATCATCTATGACGCCTGCACCTGCCCGGATTTGGTGCGCTAGTTTTATTGTAACCTCCAGGTGGTGGGGGATTACTATGATGTGGATAGGGGTCACGAGCTCAGGATTACTAGCTACGTCAAGGGAGTTGAGGTCTCCTTTGACTATCGGTAGCTAGAGGATTTGTTGGGCATTTCCTGTGATGGCCCTATGGTGTTCTGTGCTCCTGGAGAGCACAAGTTCCTTTCTTTGCAGATGAGGGCTGTGATAGACAGACAACTCATCCGATTTGATCGCTGGGAGATGAAAGCGAGTTATCTTCGTTCGGATCCACGGGTGTACTGCAAGATCCTTCAGCACAACCTGATTACGTAGAGTGGACACTATGAGAGGATCTCCCAATTGACCCAGTATCTGCTATACTGCATCTGTATTAGGCAGCCTGTATGCCTACCTTACATCATCATGCGAACTATGATCAGTGCCACATTGCCCAGTCATAGCGTATGATCACTAAACTGCTGACCTGCCTGGGTGTGGATTTGTTGGATGAGAAGATTCAAGAAAAATCCTTCTCTGCTCCTCTGGATTGGGATGCCATCTGCAGGATGGGTATGCGGGATGCCCAGGTCAGTGATGAGGAGAGGAATGCGATTGTGCACCATCGCACTCGCATGGAGATGGCTGACGCTGAGGCAGCAGCAGCTGCAGTTGGGGTCCCTGGTGGTGCTGTCGGGGATGATGATCGTCTTTACATGGATGTGGATTCCATACCACCTCCTTCTTCTACACATGCTACTGGAGTGAGTACATATTTTGCGGCTGGTCCTTCACATGCAGCTGGTCCTTTACACCCACCTTCTGATGACGTGTTGACTACGTTTTGAGATATCAGAGAGGCTCAGCGTGCATCAGATCTGAGGATGGGGAAGCTTCTAGATGCTCAGCACCGGACTAATCAGCGGGTGGCTGATCTCACAGCTAGTCTTCAGGCGACCCAGACTCAGGTAGCCTGGTTGACTAGAGTCTATGCTGAGGACTATGACAGAGACCGCAAGGCACCGCCTCCTCCTTCACCTCTAGCTTTATGATTGTATTTCTTTACTTTTTCTTTGTAATATAGAGTAACTGTCTGGGTTGTGGACTGTACTCCGTTTTAAATATTAATAAATATTTGTTTCTCTCTTATTGTATTTAAAATTATTTCTCCTTTAAATAGATGCATTATTCTCTTTTTAAATTTGGTCTTAAACATCAATTGTGCTTATAGTGTGTTATTATTACGGTTTTTACTTTTATCCTATCACAGTTCATAATCTGTCGTGAAGGTATGTTGATTTAGCGGACAAGGCCTGGAAGGCTCTAATACCAAGTTGTCACACCCCAATTCTATACTATTCAGAATGATGTGATGAACCGCTAACAAACCAATGGTTCAACCAGGATCTCGAGTAGGTTATATCTGTGTTATCTAAACTCCATACATCCACATTCATAATCAGAGTAAATATACAATAGCGGAAGTCTTATAATAAAATGAACTGAATAATCTAAATGTGATACTAATATTTAAATACCAAATTATTCTGCATCAACTAAGACATAAATAAATATCGTTACATCCCTTTAATAAATCCAAATAATTAAATAAAAGAAAAATCCTAAACGAACACGCATGAGTTGCACTCGCAAGAGGAGTCATGCGTATCCTCTACATCTTCAGCTTCAACCGCCGCCACATGTCCATACGCTGGAGCATCAATATAATCTGCAACAGTGGTACCTGCATCATCAACTAAAAATATTCGACGTCGAGAGGGTGAGCACACATCATGGCTCAGTGAGCAAACAAAACAATGCAACAATACATATGCAAGCGATTCAATTCATATCTTTGGTCTGGTTTTACGTTTACACTGTGCTATAAAAAGGATAGAAGGCCGCTACACCTCTATGCGCGAGAGTATGGATACACCCGATGAACCTCTCACCGTCGTCCACAGCACCCACAATGAACATTGTACAACGAAGGTCATGTTTATCGATGCACAACTCCATACCAACAAATAAACCCCTGATGGCTAGGGATGCAAACGGGGCTCGCTACTAACCAATCCTATTGTCAAAAAGTGTATCCAAGGCCTCACCCCAGCATCCCTCAGAGCACCCGTAGAGAAAGAGCTAAGACCCCCTGGTAGAGTATAGGACTCAAAGACCGAGACCCTCCTTGATGCCCTACGTCGCAATAGTTCTGCTAAGGTAATGGCGATACGACGATGCTAATGCACAAGACTTGAGTTAGAGATAGAGCTAAAGTGCCCGGATCAAACACCGCCTAACACTTCCCCTGATGCCCTACTCGCATCAAGCACACTAATCACACACAAACATTCACATGCCTATTCCTAGCATCAATCATCATCATCATGTTATAACTAAACAAAATTAAATATGCATGAACAATAATAGCAGAAATATTGGATGACATGTTGAATGCACATTACAAGCATATTCGCATAGAATCAAGCATGGCACCGGACTCAAAAAAAATAAAAATAATTTATTATTAACCAGTTAATGTAGGTCTTGTTTCCTCACCTTAGCTTGCTAGTAGATCCTCTTTCAAGCTTTAAGAATCACCTTTATATTGATATTATATTGCTAGAAGACCTAACAAAGTTGATAGAATTTAATTAGATTTAATTCCAATTTTCTAACTTGCTGTTATCTATAGGGTCACAGGATGGGTCGCAGGTAGGGTAGCAGTATACTGCGACCCCCTGTAACAGGGTCGATATCAGGGTCGATGGGTCTATCGACCCTATATGCGACCACCTCTGGTTTTGGTCGATATTCTCATATTTTGATCCATTCTTTCTTGTTTAACTCCTATGGCTTCTTCCATAGTCCATTCCACATATTTTCTATGGATTAGAACTTCTCTTCACCCAATATATAGTTTAATTGATATCCTCCATGGTTTCCATTGAAACCTAACCATGGATGGATGGATTGGGTTTCTCCTACATCTTCCTTCAACTATTCTAAGTCTCACGAAATTCATAGGATTAGTATTCTTACCTGAGAAGAACACTCCTTCTCTGCAACTCTTCTCCTTTTTCTTCTTCTCTCCTTTTCTTCTCTTCTTCCTCTCTTCCTTCTCTTCTCTTTCTCTCAATTCAATTAGGGTTCTAAAATGACTGAAAGAGGCCTAGGGACGTCCTTCAAAAAAAAGAAACATCCTAAAATAAGTCCCTTTGAGATTAGGAAAGAGCCCCAACCGAAATTATGGAAATTTCCTAATTCTGTTTTCGGTGGCAACTGAGGGTCGATGAGGGGGTCGATGACCCCGTCGACCCCTAAATCCTAAAGTGTCCGACCCCCTCTGTAAAACAGGGGGTCTGACTTTCTGTGTAGGGGGGTCCGACCCTCCCTTGCTGGGTATGCGACCCTCCCCTTTATTTAAGTGTTTTTGGGTCGATTTGATACCTAGGATCACGATCTCCTTCACGCCCTTGGTCCATTTGGCTCGACCATGATGGGTAAACCTGATTCAAGGTGGTAAGACCGGGGTTATTTTGATACGAGTCTTACAGCAGCGGCGCTAAAGTGTAGCGCAGGTGCACGGTATGACTCTGAAAGATTCTATTTTGAATTTTCTGATTGGCTTCAAACTGACATAACTTCTTCATCCGAGCTCCAAATTGATCCGTTCAAGTTGCAGTTTTCATATTTTTGGATGCTCTATACATTGAGTGTCATTGGGAGTCATAAAAAGGAAGAGAAAAATTAAAAGGAATGTTTTATAGGTAGAAAGAAGGTTTTCTAGGATTTTATGCCCTGTAGGAATGATAAATCACCAACTACCTCTTCTCTATGCATCAATGGAGTGCTAAATCCCTATGAGAGGTCAATAGAGTGTTTATGTTTACATTCATGGTGATTATGGGCTGTGTGGAAGAGATTGGAAGCCTGTGAGAGAGGTGTGCTCTGTGAATCGATCTCTATCATCATTGAAGGCTGTTAGAGAGTACCTGAGGGCAGTGTGAAGCTTCAGAGAGATTGTTGGCTATTTGAAAGCATTGTTTGTGAGATTTTTCAGTTCCCTATCTATTTATGCTTTCAATATATTGTATACTAGCGTAGGTGAAAATTGTTGAATACCTAGCTAGTGGGGGAAAAATTGTAAGGCAATTCTATAAGCCTAAAAATTGTTATTTTCTTTCCGTGGGTGCAGGTTAAGTGTGGTGTGTTCAGTGGGTGCTGGACACTGGCTGTTAAGCCTGAATCTTGGCGTTGGTGCGCCCTCTCAGTTTTATGCTGGGAAAACCTAAGGTTAATATCCTTGTCTTGAAAAAGATTAAAAGTTGAGTGTTAAGTAAATACGGAGCCCATTGGGCATTACTCCGTGGACTAGCCATCACACACTGTGTTGGTGAACCACATAATATCCTTGTGTTGATTATTTTATCTTTCTGGTATATTGTGGAGTGCGTGGAATGGCTTGCAGGGTGGGTGTGCAAATCTGACAGACTTAGCCACTGAGTGGTAGCGAGCTAGATTTACATACGCTTGTGTGTGTGTGTGTGTAAAAGAATATATCTCCATCAAATCTAGGCAGTAGTGAAATAATTAGGGAAAATTTTCAGACACTGATTCACCCCCCTCTCAGTGTCATATAAAGTTCATCAAACATAAAATCAGCTTCATTCTAAAAGGAAAAGGCCTTATAAATCCTACAAAAACAAATTATGTCGGAAGGTTTGCCAGCTTGTGGCTCAACTGAAGAGGAACAAACTGAGTGTCCAATCTTGACATCCCACATAGGATGGTCCCACACAAACTGCTCTGTAAAACTGGTAATATAATGAAAGAAAAAAAATTCAATACCGCATTAAGGGTGTGAATTGGTCGGTCTCGGTCGGGGACTTAATCGGTTCCTACCATTTTAACATCTCGCACCGTGACAGTCCAATTAGCTAATTGGTCCCTCATTGGCGAGGCATAGATACATTTATATTTGTTCGGTCAGTCTCAGTTTATAATCAGTCTTATGCTAATCGGGCTAATCGGTCTATGAACGGACTGTAATGAGCTCATTCCAAAGTGTAAGTAAAAATAGTGAGAGGATGTTGGTTTTTGAATCCGTAATTGTTCTCATGTTGTAGATCAGATACTTTCTTGTAGGATTGTAAAAAGCTTTTATTAGGTTTATGATCACCCTTGTAAGAAGATGAGGACGGAAAGAACGAGTGGAAGATTCAAGAAATGAAAGAGAGTAAGAGACAATTTAATGTTTTAGGTTTTTAGCTTTAGATTTGTATTTGTTTGCTTTAAAACAAGATTTAGTTCGGTTTAAAAGTATATTTGGTTCATTCGGTTCGTTTGGTCAGACTACACCCTTGCACTATGAATCCTCATTTAATAATAAACCCGACAAGTTTAATAAATGGAGCGATTAATCACAATCCATAATCGGTCCAATACGATCTGATTACATGGTGCCAACCTAAATTGACACCCCTTACCCCATCTCATCGTATAACAACACATGAAAAATCAGACTTTTCCGAATGCTCTTCCATCCCAAAAGCCAGCATCCGATCCATACCCATCAAAGTCCAGTAGTCCACATTGTGTGTTATCCAATGATCCATGCCACTGCCATCCCTGATTCCTTACCAAATAAACCCACCGCAAACGGTAAACATGGTTCATCTAATCAGTATCAGATTGGTCAATTCTTATCAATTTTGAACCTGACCAATCTCCTATCATATCATATTTTAATATTAATATATATGATGTCGGTCACAAATCAATTTTCTATTGGATCTATACACCAATCATATCCAAATTGGGATACGTTTTTGATTGGTTGATTTCGTGTCTGATACCTGAATAACCTTTCTTGTAAGGCCTCATTAAGATTTCAGATAACATCTCCATGAAAGCTAACTGTGTTAGGTCAAGTTCAATTAAGGTTAAATATTTCAGAATGGCTTGCCTTGATAAGCGTAACCCAAATATTCACTATGTCGCAAATCTAATGAAGTCCAAATTTTGTGAATAGCTGAATCCCAATGTCCCTTCTTAAGGCTGCTTTATTTTTATTTTTATTTTTATTTATTTATTTTTTGGGTAAAGTCTAACGGCTGTGTTTAGTTGCAATAAGAATTGAAGGGAAGGGAAGCGAAATTTTTTAACTTAAAATAACTTAAGAAAAAAACTTTGGTATTGATTACAACACATGTTATCATATTTCTATGTAATTAATTCCAAATCATTCTTTATTTAATTACTAACTTATCCTTCACTTTCCATTCAAATCCCTTGCATTTAAAATGTAAAGTAAATTTTACATCTTATTAGTATCACTACTAAATATGTTAAGAAATTTAGATACTTTAAACAATCATTTTGTATTACAACTATACAAATTTCTTTTTTAAGTTAAAAAATTTCCGTTCTTTACCCTTCAATTTCCCTTGCAACCAAACACAGCCTACACGCAAATTAAATTTTACCTCAAATAGAGTTTTCTAAGTGATAAACTAGAGGACTGAAAAATTCAGGAATAACCTGTTAAAAATATTCAGGACTTCGGAAGAGCATGGTGGTCAGAGTATAGTAACTCTGTATAGACATATATAGGGATGCATATTAATATATAAGAACGTAATTAACTGAATTAAAATCTAAAATTTAACACATTATTAATTTAAATAATGTACTATCTATCCAATAGTCTGAATCATCAAATCATTATTTCCATTAATAATCATCACATCATTATTTCACGTGGCATAATTATGATGGGACCAACCAATAAGCATATGATGATGGACTGCTCAAACGAGGTTCTCCCTTTAAAATATTCAACAACTAAGAAAGCTATATTAGCTTGACTACAGTACTTAAACAATATGGCAACTTACAATATTATTATTATTATTATTATTATTATTATTATTATAATTTGTTGTGAAAACAATATTTCTTCTTAATGAGCTTATGCATTAATGCTCCTTGCGATCCAAATCATGGTTTAATTCCAGGTATCGGACACATGATCAGTGATGTTTAAAATCAATCCGATCCGAATCGAATTGATATAGAGTGATATGGAGGAGAGAGAGTATCTATGGGTCCCATTCAAGTCTCACTGACAGACATGGTGACTCGGTTGAGTCCCACTGAAGTCTCACTGATAGACATGGTGACTCGGTTGGTGCATTGACAGCAGTTGATGAGAGAGACCAGCAGAAGAAAGAGAATGAAGACCAGAAAGAGGAGAGAGAAAGAAGAGAGAAAATATGAGGAGAGAGAAAGAGGAGAGACAGTGGGTGGGGACTAGGTGGGTCCCACCTGGGGTGGCCAGGCCAGCATGGCAGCCAGCCCAGGCTAGCATGGCCGATGCCCGTGGCACCAAGCCAACAGCAAGCCTCGCAAGGCCAGCCAGCAGCCAGCTACGCAAGGCCAGCACACAACTAGCCTGGCAAGGCCATGCGCACTGCTATGCAGCAAGTCAGCAGGACAGCAGCAGCACCCGCGTGCACAAAACCCTCGTGGCACGATGCCCGTGCGCACGGCCATTGCATCGCTCGTGCCTCGCAAGCCTCCGCAAGGCTTGCCCGGCATGCCCATCACATGTTCGATGCAATGCCACAAAGAAACATCCTCTTAAGACCTTACTGGAAAATTTTGGATTTACAGGGCATTATGACACTTTGATGAGGGGTATTTTGGTCAAAGAAAAGTGGAAAATTACTCGTCAACGGCTCAGATCAAGCCACGATGCGTGGATTCTGATCCGACGAAGCACAGTGAGGCGGGCTACTGTGTAGCACGTATTTTTGCATCAGATCCAGCCGCGAGCCTTCTGAATGGTTAGATGCAGCTTAATAAGTTGTGCCTCAATGCATGGAGATCGCACCCTGATTCGGTGAAACGCACAAACATAACGCGACAAGGTGGATTCGTATCTGGCAGCCATTATATGCGCCGAGATCTAACTGACGTGATGAGGTCGATCGTAAGGCCTAGATCAATTCCCGTGTCGATCTGATGGATCTAGAGGCTCAGAATGAAAATTCCGCTGTGAGCCAATAAGAACTCGACAATGGCGTACGGTGCATCAGTGGGCGGTGGCTGGTGTGCTTCGCGACTCATGATTATAACTTCAGAAGATTCCATTTGGAATGATCTGGGTGGTTGGACTTTGGATGGCCTTATCTCGGCCATCCGATATCGGATTTGGGTGATTCAAAATGCTACAAACTCTTCTTCTCAAGGACTGTTCACCTGAACAAAGAAGTTTAGTTTTTGTGAGAAGAAGCAATGGGTTTTTGAGAAAAAAGGTTATGAGGGCTCTCCTTGAGTGAAAAAATCTCTCTCCACCTTCTTCTATTTGACATAAATGGTCATTTGAATCTTTGGAAAGGAAGAGTGAGTAGTTGGTGAAAGTTTGGTGTGGATGATGTTGTGCGAGAAGTTTTGGGAGAGTGCCGAAGTTCCATTTTGTTGAAGAAGCCTACCCACCACCATGGGAGAGCTTGGAAAGCCCATTTTGTGAGCACCACACATGCTGTGTTTACGCTAGGAAGGTAATCACGCACACGAACCCTATTTATTTGTACCAATATCATATGGGAAGGGTTTGTAATCTATATTTGATAAATACTTTGTAATCTGTCAAGTTGGGGGCTTGACTGGAGTGGGAGTTATTGCCTAGGACTCAGTTGCAGCTGAGAATGTTGTTGATGTTGTAGCATCTGGGTTGTAGGTGCAACCATAGCATTAAAGTAGCGTATTGGGTATAATACGAAACCCTAATTAGGGTATTTCCCCGTGGAGTAGCCATCACAGTGTGTGATAGGTGAACCACGTTATATAGTGTGCCATGTGGATGTGCCTATTTCGTTGTATATGTGAAGTGCGTGGGTTGCAGGTCTGGGTGTACACACTCGGTAGGCCAAGCCTCTGGTATGGATACCTGTAGGTGTGTGGCATGGTGTGTTACACGAAATGTGTAAATGAAAAGATATGTGAACTAGTCAGCTCAAGGCAGCACAACATAGACAGAAAGCTCAAGGTAGCATTGTTTAATCAGTCAGGACTGACCTTACATTGTTGGGAAGATTTTAGTGGTCACTGATTCACCCCCCCTCTCAGTGTCAACCTGGGAATCACAATTGGTATCAGAGCTGAGTTCCCTAGGGAGGAAGACTAACAGCTTCGGGTACAGGCAGAAGTGAGAGGCAGTGAAAAATGGCATCCAGTGAAGATAACCACAGGCATGAAAGAATTCCCCTATTCGACGGATCAAACTACAGTGTGTGGAAGGTCAGGATGGAAGCATACCTGATATCTCAAAGCTATGGAGTCTGCTTGCAGTAAAGAATGGATACACACATCCCACATAAGACATCACAGATGTAGTATAAACGAAAAAAAGGGAAAATGAAGCTAAAGTAGTCACAGCTCTTCTAGCATCTCTTGTTAGCAGTGAGCTTACCAGAGTAATCAGCTGTCCTACCTCCAAAGAAATTTGGGACAAACTGAAAAGTATGCATGAAGGAGACAATAAGATAAAAGAGGCTAAGTTACAAATTATGAGATCTCAGTTTGAGAGTCTGAAGATGTCTGAAGGAGAAACCATTGAGTTCTATCTCAACTGGATGAATGGTATCACCAATGCAATCAGAGAATTGGATGAAGAGATAAAGGAGATACATGTTGTCAAGAAAATCCTAAGGACTTTGCCCAAGCTATACAATGCCAAAGTATCAGTACTTGAAGAGATGGACACCTTGGATACTTTGACCACTGATGATCTACATGGTATTCTGACGACTTATGAAATGAGAATGGTTGATGAAGTGCCTACAGAGAAGGAAGCAGCTTTTGAAGCCATGAGAAAGTTGAAGATCAAAGAACCAAGTGAAAAATCAAAAGCAAAAGAAATTAGTGAGTCTGATGACTCAGATGATGAATTGATAGCCTATCTTGCCAGAAGGCTTAAGAAGAGAAGTGATAAATATAAAGGGAAGTCAATACTGAAATGCTTCAACTATGGAGGCCTAGGACACTTTGCATCAAAATGTCAGAAGAAAGGAAGAGTATATGACTCTGATGATGAAGACCCCAATGAGAGTCACGACAAGAAAGGTAAAAGAAAATTCATACCAAAAAGGAGAAGTCTGTTGACCAAGAAGAATCAATCCTCAGATGAGTCAGAGAAGAAAGATGATTGTGAGACTCAGTTTATGGTCAGATTTGATGAAATGCTTGAGGAAAATGAAGCTCCCAAAAGGAAAGATGATCTTGAAGATGAGGTCAATCTTGAAGCTGAACTATATTCAACTCGTACAGATCTCAGAAATGAAAGGAAGAAGAACAAAAGGTTGAATGACAAGTACAATGAAGCAACTGAGCTCATAAGTATGTTGAAAATCTCAAATGAAGAAGCAAAGAAGACCAAAAATGATCTCGAAAATGCTTTATCCTCAAAAAAAAAAAAAAAGAGTGTGTAAAGCTTGAGGAAGAAATTCTAAGATTAGAAACAGAGTTTGCAGAGTATGTGAAGAAAAAGAAAAGCTACAAAGAAGCTACTACCTCATCTCCGTTGGTGTCTGACCAAGAGGCTGAAGAAGAAGAAAATGTGCTTGATGAAATCTTAAGTTATCAAAGACCCTCTCACAATAAGACAGGACTTAGGTATGAGAAGCAGATGATAGAGAAAACTAAGGGCAAAGGGTTTGCTGAGGATTCCATTGTTTTTGTTAAGGCAAAACAAAAGAAGTCAAGTGCTGAAAATTATCTTAAGAACAACACTGACAAAGAAGGCTTTACAACAGTAAACAAATTCAGGCAAGGAGACAGCTTCAAAGGATACTGCTATGGGTGTAATGGTTATGGATACAGAGTTGCAAAGTGCAGAAGACAAATCATACAACCACTGTTCACAAGCAGAAATAGATTCGCACCTTTAGTTGAAGATAGAATTGAATGCTTCTGGTGTCAAAAGTTTGGACATATAGCCAGATATTGCCAAACCATCCTTCCATCTCAAAGGCAACCTGAAAAAATGTCAGAAGAAATTCCCCTAGGAGACAAGCTCAGAGAGAAGAAAGGATTATGGAGGAAAGAGTTAGAAAACCCATTACAGTGAAAGAAAAGACAATATGGGTTGAGTAAAACAAGAAGAAAAACAATACATCTTTTATTGTGCACGCAGCCTTCAAGGCCAACATAGGCCCTTGCCATGGATTCTTGATAGTAGATGCTCCACTCACATGATAGGCAATAAAGAAATTTTCTCAAGTCTAAATGCTGAAGAAAGTGGATCAGTTAGATTTAGAAATAATGATGCTGTAAGGATTGAAGGGAGAGGAACTGTTAATATCAATAGTGGAAAATTGAAATCTCATAATGTGTTGTATGTCAATGACCTAAAACATAATATTTTGAGTGTCAGTCAGATATGTGATCAGAGAAATGAAGTAACTTTCACCAAGAATGGTTGTGTAGTTAAAAGTATTAAAAAGGGAAAGACTGTGGCACATGGAATCAGAACTGGAGGCAACTTATATGTTCTCTCAGAGACTAATGACAACAAATGTTTGATGAGTTAGGATGACCAGAACTGGTTGTGGCACAGAAGGCTGGGGCACATTAATTTCAAGAACCTTGCGAAGATAAGTAGACAAGAGTCAGTGAGAGATCTTCCTATTTTGAAGGTTCCAGAAAATCATGTATGTGGACCATGTCAGAAAGGAAAGCAGGCAAGAGCAACATACAAGTCAAAGGAGTTCCATGTCAGTAAGCCACTTGACATAATTCACACAGACTTGTGTGGGCCCATGAGGACCCAAGCCATTGGAGGAGAAAGGTACTTTATCTTATTTATTGAAGAGTTCTCTAGGATGACTTGGGTCATGTTCCTCAACGACAAGACTGAAGCCTTGGATCGATTCAAGACATTCAAGAAGAGAGTTGAAAATGAAACAGAAAATACAATCAAGTGTATTCGGTCAAATCAAGGAAAGGAGTTTACATGGAATGAATTCACAAAATTCTGTAATGAAAGTGGAATAAGGATTCAACACTTTGCTGCAAAAACCCCTCAACAAAATGGGGTAGTTGAAAGAAAGAATAGAACTCTGTAAAAAATGGCAAGGACAATGCTCTAAGAAAATAATATTGCCAAGCATTTTTGGAGAGAAGACATTTTGTAAGACCCGCACGCAATGAACCTGGTCTAACCTTACATTTCGTGTCGTGACCTGTCTACATATAATGGTCGAGCCAAGTGGACCAAGTGTGTGATGAAACCCAAGACTCAGTATGAAAATTTACTCAAAAACAGTCAAAATGAGGGTAGGGTCGCAGGTTTTAACAGGTAGGTCCGACCCTCCCATCAACCCGTGACCAGGGGTCGCAGAGGGTCTATGAATTGTCCGACCCTCCCACCGACCCTCGGTATTCGAGAAAAATAGTACGAACCAAAAATTAGGAAACTTTCCTAATTTCGATTGGAACCCTTCCTAAACTCAATGTGACTTATTTTGGGAGATTTTACTCTATAAATAGGACGTCCCTAAGCCTCTTTTAGTCCTTTTACAACCCTAATTGAATTGAGAGAAAGAGAAGAGAAGGAAGAGAAGAAGAAGAGAAGCAAGGAAGAGAAGAAGAAGAGAAGCAAGGAAGAGAAGAAAGCAAAAAGAAGAAGAGTTGCAGAGAAGGAGTATTCTTCTCAGGTATGGATACTAATTCCATGAGTTTCTACAGACCTTAGGTTAGGTAATGAAGATAGTATGATCTCGGAGAACCCAAACCATCAACCCATGGTTAGGTTTCCATGGAAAACCATGGGAGATTACATAAAAGCTATATAGGTGGATGATTCATGGTTCTAGACCATGGAATGTATGTTGAGTGGACTGTAGGAGCAAGCCATAGGACCCCAAACACGAAGAATGGACTAAAAGGAGGAAAATTGACCAAAACCCACAGGGGGTCGCACAGAGGGTCGATGACCATCCGACCCTATGTGACCTGAGTATCGACCCTCAGGGTTCTGGAAGTCCAGATTTGGGGAGGGTCGCACCCAGGGTCGATCATGACTCCGACCCTACCTCCGACCCTCAGTTAACAGCATGGTTTTTAAATTCGGAATTAATTCTAATTAAATTCTATCAACTTTGTTAGGTCTTCTAGCAATATAATAACATTATAAAGGTGATTCTAAAGCTTGGAAGAGGATCTATTAACAAGCTAAGGTGAGGGAACAAGACCTAAACTAATTGGTTAATAACAAACTATTTTTATTTCTTGAGTCCAATACCATGATTGTGATATACGTGTATGCTTGTAATGTGCATTCAACATGTCATCCAATATTTCTATTATTACTGTTCATGCATATTTAAATTTATTGATTATAACATGATGATGTTGATGATGGTATGAATAGGCATGTGAATGTTTGTGTTTGGCTGGTGTACATGGTGCCGGTAGGGATGGTATTAACCGGTACTTCGATGCCGTTCTCATCGGGGTATATTGTGCCATGGTCTATTCAAGTCATGTCCACTAAGAAAGTGTTAGTGTGCTTGATGTGAGTGGGGCATCAGGGGGAGGACGTGACATTGTGGTTCAGCCTGGTCACCAGACTCTAGCTCTATCTCTACTCAAGTCTTGTCCACTAACATCGTCGTATCGCCATTACCTTAGCGGAAGTAATATGTCATAGAGCATCAGGAGGGGACGTGGCATTGTGGTTCAGCCTGGTCACCAGACCCTAGCTCTATCTCTATGGTTGTATTGAGGGATGCTGGGGTGAGGCCTTGGATACATTGTTTGATATTAGGTTTGATTAGTTGCAAGCCCAGTTTGCATGCCCTCGCCAATAGGGGCTTACGTGTTGGTATGGGCAATCGATACAGCCATGCCATTTTCATGGGGTCTATATTGTCCATGGTGGGTGTATGTGGGGCGACAGTGACATTTTCATTGGGCGTTTCCACACATTCGTGTATAGAGGTGCGGCGGCCACCTATCCTTTCTATAGCACATTACAAACTTTAAATCAGACCAAAGATATGTATTGATTGCATGCATATGTATTGTTGCATTGTTTTGTTTGCTTACTGAGCCGTGATGTGTGCTCACCCTTTCGATTCGAATACTTTTAGTTGATGCTGTAGGTACCACCGTTGAAGATTATATGAACGCTCCTGTGTACGGGCATGTGCGACAATGGAAGCTGAAGACTTAGTGGATATGCATGACTCCTCATGCGAGTGCAACTCATGCGTATTCGATTAGATTTTGTTTAATTTTATTAAAGACATGTAATTGATATTTATTTAATTATGTCTCAGTTGATTTAGCAATAATTTGATATTTATTTATGGTTATCACAGTTAGATTCTCAGTTCATCTACTATAAGATTTCCGCTATTTATTTTATTACCTCTGATTAATGTGGAATGTGTTTTCGTTTATCATATGTGGGATAGCCTATTGTGAGATCCTAATTGAACCGGTGGTTTATTGACGGTTCATCACACCATTCTGGTTGGTGCAGAATTTGGGGTGTGACAACTTGGTATCAGAGCTCTCATAGGCCTTACCCATTAAACCTGAATACTTCTACTGGAGTCCATGAACTGAATTAGGATAAATTAAAAGCTTTAATACAAACAAACCATAAGCACCTGTGTTGGTTGAGACAGAAATTAAATAAGACGATAATGTACATATAAAAGGTGGAACCATATATATACACTCAAACAGAAAGAGAAGACCAAAAAATTATCCTAATAAATAAATAATATAGGGTATTACCTATAAGTTGGGTAGTTATCCAAGTATACAAGGATATAGTACAGTAGCAAGAAGGGAGCTTCTGTAAAGTAGAAAATTGAATGCCGAGTTGGTACTCACAAGTTGTGAAACTCGACGTATGACAAAGGAAGGAGAAAATGGCTAGTAATGCCTAATTCCCTTCAAAGGTAAAGGGAAAGATCTCGGGCCGAATCCAACAGAGATATGAGAACAATAGCTATACACCAAAGATGAGAGTAACTATAAAAGAAAGTAAAGCTATACTCCTGGGTGTCGTAGAGACTCAGAGTGAGATCCATTAGAAGCTGATCTATTGCCCACTAAGCAAGAAGAGGATGTTGCAACTTGACCCCACCATTATCAGGGTCGAGAATGGATAATGAAAACTCATTTGAGCAGATGCTAGATAATGATAATTAGATTAGAGCGTATCAAAGGAGGTGAACAACCAGACCACTCCAGCCAATCACCTAGACTATTAAGTACCTTGGTTATGGTTGTCATAAACTTGACCCAATAAAATACATGAGCAACAACAGATGAGACCGACTATGGAAGTTGCTATGTAAATCACGACCCAAGTTGCTGATGCTACATCAACACCTCCGGGTCAAACCAAGTATGGTACCAATTGGTAGCATCACTGTACCCCAACACCTGTTAGCCATAACACGGTGCCTACCACATAGCATGTCCCAGTAATGCATATCCTAGTGCAGAAGTTTGGTGCACAACAAGCAGTATATCAAGGTGGTTAACCTTATCAGCCACCGATGTATGGGATAGTTGCAATGATCCGACCAAGGATTGAGGAATATTTTCTGAAAACGAAGCCTTAAATGTTTTCAGTAGAGGATCAAATTTAATTATGGTCATATAACTGGATATGTTTATATAGGATGCGGTGCATTATTGATTTAGTCTTATGATTATAGAGGATGCACATACCAGATTTTAATTTCTCGGACCTTGACAGGATACCTTCTTGATTTAACTTGTCAATTGGAGTTATAGATATTGTTTCTTTAGTATTAGTCCTGATTATACCAATCTGAACCATTCTCATGATCGACAACATGATCAGAGATATGAACTGAATGAATAGTTAAATGTTTAATCGTGTTGAGCGTACATCTTCTGATTTATACCTGATTTATTGATGTACGAAATCTTTCTCTTGATTTATACTTGATTTACTGATGTATGAAAGCTTCTCCAGATTTACTCTTGTAGTGCCTTGACCAATGGCATTATATACTTGGGAAAAATTGATGATTTCCCAGGGTCGAATACTGAGGGTCGGATACCCATCAACCCCCACCATCGACCCTACATAGAAAAGATAGTATTTTTCACTGAATGATCTGAAAAGTTTGAAAATACCATTGGTTAGTGTATCCAAATATGAGAATGAAGTATATATTGATTGCCTCACGTATTCTATGACTTTTCAGACACTACACCACCAGAATAGGAAATGGCTGGGCGAAGAGGGAACAGACGCGGACGTAACCAAATCCCACCACCACCACCGGTAGATGAAACCAGTCATGAAATTCCTGAAGTACCAGAGAATCCAAACGTGGCACCGCCAGGAGCTAATGGTCAGGCAAATCCTACAAACTTGCCAGCCCCACCTATAGATTTAGTTACAGTCGTAATGAACTTGGCACAACAACTGCAACAAATACAACAGGTGCAAACTAATATGCAAGCTGCCATAGGCGTGATTTTTCCAGCTGCACATACGACACAGATGCCAGCAGGACAGGCAAGCACAATACCAGGGGAAATAATGCAGTACCCCATGCACCTCAAACACCAGTCATGCAAGCTCCAGTGCAAAACCCTGAGATAGCTCAAGGTGGTTATCAGTACCAACCACCTATGTACGGGGCCTATGCTCTGTATCAGCTGGACCGCTCTAGACTGGTCGGGCATTTTCTTAAGATAAAGCCCAAAGAATTCAATGGTAAGCCAGCAGATCCTTTGTGGCCGGCACACTGGATTGACGAAATGGAAAGAAATTTTATGATGATGACCGTAAATGAGGAGGAGAAAGTGTTGTGTGCCACATTTATGCTCAAGAGCGATGTACACCATTGGTGGAAGTCTACCAGGACATATCTATTTACCAAACACGCCCACTTGACTTGGGATATATACAAAGAGGCATTCTTTGAGAAATACTTCCCTAGAAGTTTCAGAGATTCTATGGAGAGAGAGTTCCTGAGTTTATATCAGGGGCAGATGACTGTCGACGCATATCAACAGCGTTATGAGGAGCTGTTTTTCTTTGCACTAGTCAGTATGCAAGAGGAGGATACGAAAACCCGAAGGTTCGTCATGGGACTTAGGGGAAGCATACGTGAACATGTTTTGGGACTGGAGAAGAAAATATACAATGCAGCTGTACAAATTGCTCGAGTGATAGAGTCGATCCAGAAAGAGAGCTATATTACTCAAAATAGGGGAATAAAAAGGCCAAATGAAAAGTTTTACAACGGAGGCAACACTAAGGTATTCCAACCCTTCCGTACCCAGGGCTTCAATGCTGCAACCAAAACCATTTTAGCAACCCCACGGCAACTAAAGCAAAATGGTGAGGGGATCAGGTGTTTTAACTGCAACCAAGTAGGGCATGTCTCAAGAGAGTGTACTAAGCCCAGAAAACAACTACAACAAGGAAGAGTTTATGCTGTTTCAGCCAAGGATGCTGCCGCATCGTCTGATGTGGTCACAGGTATGACCTGAACCTGTCATTTTATGTTACATTGCATGAGCATGTAGACTAAATTAAAACAAATCACAGGTATTGTACCTAGTAATGGCATTTTTTCCAGAGTGCTCTTTGATTATGGAGCTACTCATACTTTTATATCTGTATCATTTGGAAAGAAACTAAATATACCCCTTAAGTCTTTAGATTTCAAACTGCTTATACGATCGTCTATGGGAATTATGAAGTCCAAGGAAGGACCCAGCATAAATGCTACCTTATGTTTTGCAGCAATAGATTCAGATTTGGAAGGAGAGTAACATATAATAAAAACTCGTGATGATTCAATTAAGCAAGAATTTATGGATGAATTTATGGAGCAATAGTTCGTCGGTTGCGCTTGTGGCATTAAAGAGCATCTCTGAATTGATGGATGAAGTAGAAGTAGTAATTTTGTTAGGTCTGTATATAGGAACAGTGTAAGCAGACTTAGAAAAGGAAAACCAAAACCTGACTATTGTTTTGGGAATGGAACTACAGTATCGTGAACTATGTCAATGATTTGCCACTGACTCCCAAATCGATTGACATGGTTGGGTGATTGTTGATCGTCTTATGAAAATAGCTCATTCCATTGCTATACGACCTCGGTATGCTGTGGAGCGGCTAAATAAGCTATATGTAGATAATATTGCCAGAATGAATGGTATGCATGAGAGTTTAGTGTCGGTCAGAGGCTTATGCCTTATCTCAAAGTTTTGGGAGGATCTACAGAAAATAATGGGGACAAAGTTGAAGTTTAGTACTGCACTTTTGTCACACCCCAATTCTGCAACAACCAGAATGGTGTGATGAACCGTCAATAAACCAACGGTTCAACCAGGATCTCAAAATAGGCTATCCCACATATGATAAACCAAAACACATTCCACATTAATCAGAGGTAATAAAGTAAATAGCGGAAGTCTTACAGATAATGAACTGAGGTCTAATCATGATAAATAATTAATATTTCATTTATTTCCATGTAACCAAAACATAATTTAATACATATTACAATATCCAAATATGAAAACTAAACAATAAACGTATCCACCAATTCAAACGCTCGCTTAACAAACCATGTTCGTCCTCCACACCTTGCTCATTCGTAGCCACCACATGTTCATATGTTGGCGTGTCGATATAGTCTTCAATCATAGTACCTGCAATATCATAAACTAACAAGAATTTCACGAGCGAGGGTCAGCTCTCCAACTTGAACTCAGTGAGAAAACAAAACAATGCAATAATACATATACATGCAATCAATTCATATCTTTGGTCTGGTATATAAGTTTGCAATGTGCTATAGAAAGGATAGGTGGCAGCCGCACCTCTATACACGAGTGTGTGAAAACGCCCAATGAAAACGGCACCGTCACCCCTCATGCACCCACCATGGACAATATACACCCCATGAAAACGGCATGGCTGTACCGGTTGCCCATACCAACACGTAAGCCCCTGTTGGCGAGGGCTTGCAAACTGGGCTCGCAACTAACCAACCCTAATGTCAAACAATGTATCCAAGGCCTCACCCCAGCATCCCTCAATACATCCATAGAGATAGAGCTAGGGTCTGGTGACCAGGCTGAACCACAATGCCACGTCGCCCCCCTGATACCCTACGACATATTAGTTCCGCTAAGGTAATGACGATACGACGATGTTAGTGGACAAGACTTGAGTAGAGATAGAGCTAGAGTCTGGTGACCAGGCTGAACCACAATGCCACGTCCTCCCCCTGATGCTCCCCTCGCATCAAGCACACTAACACTTGCTTAGTGGACATGACTTGAATAGACCATGGCACAATATACACCCCATGAAGAACGGTCATGGCTGTACCGGTTGATACCATCCCTACCCGCACCATATATACTAGCCAAACACAAACATTCACATGCCTATTCCAATCATCATCATCATCATCATGTTATAAACAATAAAGTAAATATGCATGAACAAATAATAGAAATATTGGATGACATGTTAAATGCACATACAAGCATACACGCATAGAATCAATATGGCATTGGACTCAAGAAATAAAATAGTTTATTATTAACCAATTAGTTTAGGTCTTGTTCCCTCACCTTAGCTTGTCAATAGATCCTCTTCCAAGCTTTAGAATCACCTTTATAATGTTATTATATTGCTAGAAGACCTAACAAAGTCGATAGAATTTAATTAGAATTAATTCCAAATTTAAAAACCATTTTGTTAACTGAGGGTCGGAGGTAGGGTCGGAGTCATGATCGACCCTGGGTGCGACCCTCTCCCTTATCTGAACTTCTCGAACACTGAGGGTCGATGCTAGGGTCGGATCTGCCATCGACCCTAGGTGCGACCCTCCATGGTTTGAGTCAAAAATATCATATTTCATTCTCTCTTTCATGGTTGGGTCCTATGGCTTACTTCCACAATCCATTCTATACATGTTCTATGGTTTAGAACTATACTTTATTTACCTACATGGTTTTAATGATCTCCTCCATGGTTTTCCATGAAAACCTAACCATGGATGGATGATTTGGGCTTCTTCTAAGTCATATCCTCTTCATAAACCACTCTAATGTCTTAAATAAATCATGGGGAATGTATCCATACCTTAGTTTTGCTGAGATTCAGAGTTCCTCTGAATTTCCTCTTCTTCCTTAGCCTTTTCTTCAAGTTTTCCTTCTCTTCTTCTCTTCCTTCTCTTCTCTTTCTCTCAATCCAATTAGGGTTGTAAAAGGTGTGAAAGAGGCTTAGGGACGTTCTATTTATAGAGTAAAACCTCCCAAAATAAGTCCCATTGAGTTTAAGAAAGGTTCCAATTGAAATTAGGAAGGTTTCTCAATTTTTGGTTCGTGCTGTTTTTCTCGAATGTCGAGGGTCGATGAGAGGGTCAAACAACTCATAGACCCTGCGACCCATGGTTGAGGGTCGATGGTGAGGGTCGATGGGAGGGTTGGACCTGTCTGTTAAAACCTGCGACCCTACCCTCATTTTGACTATTTTTGGGTAAATCTTCATATTGGGTCTTGGGTTTCTTCACACACTTGGTCCACTTGGCTCGACCATGATATGTAAACAGGTCCCGACACAAAATGTAAGGTTAGGCTGGGTTCATGGCGTGCGGGTCTTACAATTCCACCACCCTTAAAAGAAATTTCGTCCTCGAAATTTGAAAGTACGGATCTTATAACTCCCCCATCCTTAAATGAATTTTGTCCTCAAAATTTGAACGAATCTTACAACTCCCCCATCCTTAAAATAAATTTTGTCCTCAAAATTTTGAATTTACTTCGTAGTCAATAGGTGGGAATTCTATTTCCGCATTGCATCTTCTTCCTCCTAGGCACTCTTCTCCATGTGTTGTCTTTGCTAGGTTACCTTTACATAATAATTATTCCGGCTCTGGAAACATTGTACCTTCCCACTAGTGAACTAGGTTGGTACCACCTCAACAATTAAATCTCCTATTTAATCCAGTGATTCCGTGGTCAATACTTTTTGATATGGATCTCCAATGTACTTCTTTAAAAGAGACACACGAAATACATCATGCATACTAGACATGGATAGCGGTAATGCTAATTGATATGCAACTTTTCTACGTCTCTCTAGAGTTTATAAGATTCGACGCATATATAAATAATGACTTTCCCTTCTTGTCTAATTGTTTCAAACTATGCATAAATGATATCTTCAAAAACACTTGTCACTTATGGCGAACTCAAGGTCTTGGTGTCTCTTCTGACCTCTTGAGCTATCCTACCCCTTTTCTTTGATCTTGTTTGCCACTTGATAGCTTTCTTCATAGACTTAGGTCTTAAGATTCTTCATTCACCGACTTCATTCCAAAACTAAGGGGTTTGACATTTCTACCGTACCATGCTTTATAGGTGACATTTACATGGTAGCTTAGTAGCAACATCAATTCACGGTAACTTCTCAACTCAAGTTCCTTGAAATCAATTTTACAAGCTCGGAGCATAGCTCTTAGGATTTGTATAGTCCGCTCCGACTGTCCGTCGATTTGAGGTAAAGTGCGGTACTAAACCTCAACTTTGTTCCCATTATCTTCTGTAGATCCTTCCAAAACTTCGAAATAAAGCATAAGCCTTTGCCCGACACTAAGCTCTCATGCAAACCATTCAATCTGGTAATATTATCCATATATAGCTTAGTTAGCCACTCCAAAGCATACCGAAGTCGTATAGCAATGGAATGAGCTATCTTCATAAGGCGATCAACAATTACCCCAAACTGCGTCAATCGATCAGTGGTCAGTGGCAAATCAGTGACATAGTTAATTATAATGCAGTTTCACTTTCAGACTGACTCCGATAGTTATTATAGTAAGCCATGTTGGTCTTTGTCTTGTAGCTTTTACTTGCTGATAATTCAGACACTGGAACACGCACTAAGCCACATTTGTTATCTCTTCAGGTCATGATACATATTGGTACTCCAGGTTGTACTGAATATTGGGTACAATGGACTACTATCATTATCCTCATCATCATATCCGAGTCTTTATCTTCAGGTATTCAGAATCTACCTCTGTATCTGAGTACCGTCTCTGCATCCAAATTAACTCAGGGTTGGGTTTTCCTTTCTCTAAGTCTTCTTGTACCATTCTTATATACAGATATAACAAAATTACTACTTTTTCTTCATCCCTAAGTTCTCGCTCAATTGGATCATCACGAGTTTCTGTTATATGTTACTCTTCTTCCAAATCTGAATCTGTTGCTGCGGAACATAAGGCAACATTTATACTCGGTCCTTCTTCAGACCTCATAATCCCTTTTTGCTTAAGGCTTAGCTACTACATTAGCCTTGCTCAGTGACCTTGAATATCACGGTCTTAATCCTTCAATGTTCAAACCATTTTCCTATCCTCATGTTCAACTCTTTCTGATGAAGAGATAAATAGGACTCTTAACCTAAAATTATTCTCCGTTTAGATAATGTCTCCAAGTCTTGATTGCATAATTCATCACCGGTAACTCCAAGTCATGAGTATGGTAATGCTTCTCATGCTTCTTTAGTTTTCTTGAAATGTATGCAATCGCTTATTTACCTTGCATCAACCCGCATCCTTGATCCAATCCGAAAGCTCCGATGGATAGGGTAAAAGGTTCCCTTGGTACCGAAATGATCAAGATGGGAGTTGATATCAACCTTACCTTAGAATCTGAAAACATTCTTCACACTTGTAGGTTCAAATAAATTCCTCTCCTTTCCTGGTTAGCTTGGTAAGAGGTTTTGCGATCTTAGGGTGGTCCTCCAAGCATCGTCTGTAATAATCAGCTAAAACCAAGAAACTTCTTATCTTCGCAATATTCCATACAATTTCTTGGGTCCACTTTAATCCCTTTATATGATGCTACGTGATCTAATAAGATCATTTTGTTTTATCATGTCCCATGTTTCTTGGACTTGACATGAATCTTTTCACTTCTCAGCTGTTGTGAAGCTGTTCTAAGATCCGTTGTATGAGTTGCTTCATTCTTGGAATAAACCTAATATCATTTATGAAAACTATGACCGACGTGTCCAATATGTCCTGAAACACCCAGTTCATCAGCTCCATAAAAGATGTAAGGGCATTGGTTAATCCAAACATCATAATCGAGAACTCATAATGTCCAATCCCGATTCTAAAAGCTATCTTCGAGATATTTCTGTCCAAAATTCTTCAGTTGATGATATCTTGACTGAAACAAATACCTTTGCTCCTTGCAACTGTTTAAACAAGTCATCGATCTAAGGTAGCAGATATCGATTCTTGACTGTGAGCTTGTTTAGTTCCCGGTAGTCTATACGCAAACAACACTACCATCCTTCTTCTTCATGAATTGCATTGGCACTTCCCATGATGCAATACTTAGCCAATTAGAACCCTTGTCTAATAACTGTTGTAGTTGCGTCTCAATCCTTTTAACTCCATAGATGCTACTCTACAGGTGTCTTTGACACGAGTATTGTCCTTGGTAACAAGTCGATGATGAACTCGGTCGCACGATCAGGTGATAACCCGGTAAATCTCCTGGAAACACATCAGGGAATTTATGCATCACATCAATATCTGTCATCTGTGGTGCTTCTTTGGTAACGTATACCACAAATACCATATCCAACTCATTTCTCTTTAAAGCATCTCTTCGCCTTTAGCATAGAGCAGATCAGCTTTCACTTCCTAGGCAACATACTCCCAATGATACTAAATCATATGCCATTTTTATTCTTGAATGATAACCTCTTCTATGCACATAATCACTTGTAGAGTGTTGAGACAACCAGTCTATCCCCAAGATGACATCAAAGTCTGCCATCTCAAGTCTAATTAGGTTGCGTCCAAATTTCATCCATCCATACTATTTGGACTTCGTTCATAACACTCATCCAATTGAACATCTAGTCCAAAAAGACTTGAACTAAAAAATCTGGTGTAACGGTCTTAAGAGCTCGTCTAGTTTCTTCATCTCTTAAGACTATTGCTAACAATCTCATATCTTGAAAAGTTCATTAGCTTATATTTCCTTTATCACTTCTGTTCTATCCTAATCTCTCTTTCATATACCTCGAAAAATATCTTGCGATTGTTACCTCATATCCCAAGTTTATCTATAAGTATTAGGGTATATGCTTATAAATTCATTAATTCATCTAAACTCTTTTGGTCTTTTCTTAATCAATCACTCAACATTGGGCATAAATCAATTATCATTGTATTAAATCGTGTACTACTTATGCCATGACTTTATCCTTGTATTCACTCTTAAATTTACCTTTAGGAATCTTCTACCTTGTCAAAATTCGTACTGATATAGCCATCCTTAACTCCACTTGAGTGCTATCTATTTTTTTTACTGGCTACTCTTAATAGTTCCCACATTTTCTCATGCACTCTTTTATAGACATGATTCATATCCATCCATTTAGCAATCTCAAAACAAATCCTCTATACTTCATCTAAGGTTCATTGGCTATGACATTTAATCTGAATTTAATCATCTTTCTTCCAATAATTCCATTATCACTAAACATTTTTATCATCAAAGATCAGGGAGTGTATGAATCAAAATGTTCATCCAAAAGTGATTCACTTCCTTTCGTCGATTTAGCATAATGACAAACACTTGCTTTATCTGGTGAACCTAGGTTTAAAGAATCAGGAGTAAATCTGTAGTAATCCAATCGGCATCCAAAGGTCGTTAGGTTGCACGGTGGCCCAAATACATGAAAATAGAGGTTCTACAGCTCTTAACCTCATGGTTACAGGTTCTATCGAGTATATAATGTCATTGGTCGAGGCACTACAGGAGTAAATCTGGAGAAAGATTTCACACATCAGTAAATCAGGTATAATCTGGAGAAAAATTTCGTACATCAATAAATCAGGTATAAATCAGAAGATGTACGCTCAACCCGATTAAATATTTAACTATTCATTCAGTTCATATCTCTGTTCATGTTGTCGATCATGAGAATGGTTCAGATTGGTATAATCAGGACTAATACTAAAGAAACAATATCTATAACTCCAATTGACAGGTTAAATCAAGAAGATATCCTGTCAAGGCCCGAAAAATTTAAATCTGGTATGTGCATCCTCTATAATCATAAGAGTAAATCAATAATGCACCGCATCCTATATAAACATATCCAGTTACATGGCCATTATCCTCATATCTCTATTTGGATTTAGCCCGAGATCTTTTCCTTTATCTCTACAGGGGTTTTGGCATTACTAGCCATTTTCCTTCTTACTCTGTCTTACATTGAGTTTCACATCTTGTGAGTACCAACTCGGTATTCCAATTTTCTACTGTACAGATGCTTCTTTCTTGCCACTGTACTATATCCTTGTATACTTGGATAACTACCCTACTTATAGATAATACCATATATTATTTGTTTATCCAGATAAATTTTGGTCTTCCCTTTTTGTTCGAGTGTATATATATGGTTCCACCATTTATATGTACATTATCGTCATGTTTAATTTCTGTCTCAACCAACACAGGTGCTTATGGTGGGTTTATATTAAAGCTTTTAATTTATCCTAACTCAGTTCATGGACTCCAATGGTAGTATTCAGGTTTAATGGGTAAGGCCTACGAGAGCTCTGATACCAAGTTGTCACATCCCAATTCTGCACCAACCAGAATGGTGTGATGAACCGTCAATAAACCAACGGTTCAACCAGGATCTCAAAATAGGTTATCCCACATATGATAAATCAAAACACATTACACATTAATCAGAGGTAATAAAGTAAATAGCGGAAGTCTTACAGATAATGAACTGAGGTCTAATCATGATAAATAATTAATATTCCATTTATTTCCATGTAACCAAAATATAATTTAATACATATTACAATATCCAAATACGAAAACTAAACACTAAACGTATCCACCAATTCAAACGCTCGCTTAACAAACCATGTTCGTCCTCCACACCTTGCTCATTCGTAGCCACCACATGTTCATATGTTGGCGTGTCGACATAGTCTTCAATCATAGTACCTGCAATATCATAAACTAAAAAGAATTTCACGCGCGAGGGTCAGCTCTCCAACTTGAGCTCAGTGAGAAAACAAAACAATGCCACAATACATATGCATGCAATCAATTCATATCTTTGGTCTGGTATATAAGTTTGCAATGTGCTATAGAAAGGATAGGTGGCCGCCGCACCTCTATACACGAGTGTGTGGAAACGCCCAATGAAAATGGCACCGTCGCCCCACATGCACCCACCATGGACAATATACACCCCATGAAAATGGCATGGCTGTACCGGTTGCCCATACCAACACGTAAGCCCCTGTTGGCGAGGGCCTACAAACTGGGCTCGCAACTAACCAACCTTAATGTCAAACAATGTATCCAAGGCCTCACCCCAGCATCCCTCAATACATCCATAGAGATAGAGCTAGGGTCTGGTGACCAGGCTGAACCACAATGCCACGTCCCCCCCCCTGATACCCTACAACATATTAGTTCCGCTAAAGTAATGGCGATACGACGATGTTAGTGGACAAGACTTGAGTAGAGATAGAGCTAGAGTCTGGTGACCAGGCTGAACCACAATGCCACGTCCTCCCCCTGATGCTCCCCTCGCATCAAGCACACTAACACTTGCTTAGTGGACATGACTTGAATAGACCATGGCACAATATACACCCCATGAAGAACGGTCATGGCTGTACCGATTGATACCATCCCTACCCGCACCATATACACTAGCCAAACACAAACATTCACATGCCTATTCCTATCATCATCATCATCATCATGTTATAAACAATAAAGTAAATATGCATGAACAAATAATAGAAATATTGGATGACATGTTAAATGCACATACAAGCATACAACATAGAATCAATATGGCATTGGACTCAAGAAATAAAGCAGTTTATTATTAACCAATTAGTTTAGGTCTTGTTCCCTCACCTTAGCTTGTCAATAGATCCTCTTCCAAGCTTTAGAAACACCTTTATAATGTTATTATATTGCTAGAAGACCTAACAAAGTCGATAGAATTTAATTAGAATTAATTCCAAATTTAAAAACCATTCTGTTAACTGAGGGTCGGAGGTAGGGTCGGAGTCATGATCGACCCTGGGTGCGACCCTCTCCCTTATCTGAACTTCCCGAACACTGAGGGTCGATGCTAGGGTCGGATCTGCCATCGACCCTAGGTGCGACCCTCCATGGTTTGAGTCAAAAATGTCATATTTCATTCTCTCTTTCATGGTTGGGTCCTATGGCTTACTTCCACAATCCATTCTATACATGTTCTATGGTTTAGAACTCTACTTTATTTACCTACATGGTTTTAATGATCTCCTCCATGGTTTTTCATGAAAACCTAACCATGGATGGATGATTTGGGTTTCTTCTAAGTCATATCCTCTTCATAAACCACTCTAATGTCTTAAATAAATCATGGGGAATGTATCCATACCTTAGTTTTGCTGAGATTCAGAGTTCCTCTAAATTTCCTCTTCTTCCTTAGCCTTTTCTTCAAGTTTTCCTTCTCTTCTTCTCTTCCTTCTCTTCTCATTCTCTCAATCCAATTAGGGTTGTAAAAGGAGTGAAAGAGGCTTAGGGACGTCCTATTTATAGAGTAAAACCTCCCAAAATAAGTTCCATTGAGTTTAGGAAAGGTTCCAATCGAAATTAGGAAGGTTTCTCAATTTTCGGTTCGTGCTATTTTTCCCGAATGTCGAGGGTCGATGGTGAGGGTCGATGGGAGGGTCGAACAACTCATAGACCCGCGACGAATGGTTGAAGGTCGATGGTGAGGGTCGATGGGAGGGTCGGACCTGTCTGTTAAAACCTGCGACCCTACCCTCATTTTAACTATTTTTTGGGTAAATCTTCATATTGGGTCTTGGGTTTCTTCACACACTTGGTCCACTAGGCTCGACCATGATATGTAGACAGGTCCCGACACAAAATGTAAGGTTAGGCTAGGTTCGTGGCGTGCGGGTCTTACAACTTTACCCCAAACCGACGGATAGTCGGGGCAGACTATGCAGATCCTAAGTGATATGCCCCGAGCTTGTGAATTGATTTCAAGGAACTTGAGTTGAGAAGTTACCGTGAATTGAAGTTGCTATTAAGCTATCATGTAAATGTCACCTATCAAGCATGGTATGGTAGAAATGTCAAATTCCTTTATTTTGGAATAAAGTTGGTGAATGAAGAATTTTGAGACCTAAGTTTAATGAAGAAAACTATCGAGTGGCAGACAAGATCAAAGAAAAGGGGCACGATAGCTCAAGATGTCAGAGAGACACCAAGACCTTGAGTTTTCCATAAGTGACAAAGTGTTCTTGAAGAAATCACTTATGCGTAGTTTGAAACGATTAGACAAGAAGGTAAAGTTATATCCTATATATATGTTGAACCTTATAAACTTTGGAGAGACGTAGAAAAGTTGCATATCAATTAACGTTACTGCTATCCATGTCTAGTGTGCATGATGTATTTCGTGTGTCTCTATTGAAGAAGTACATTAGAGATCCATATCAAAGGTATTGACCACATATCAAAGGTATTGATCACAGAATCACTGGTTTAGATAGAATGTTTGACTATTGAAGTGGTACCAGCCTAGTTCACTAGGGGGAAGATACAATTTTCCAAAACCGGGATAATTATTATATGAAGGTAACTTAGCAAAGACAAGACGTGGAGAAGAGTGCATAGGAGGAAGAAGATGCAATGCAGAAATAGAATTCCCACCTATTGACTCCGAAGTAAATTCAAATTTTGAGGACAAATTTTATTTTAAGGATGGGGGAGTTGTAAGATCCGTACGTTCAAATTTCGAGGACGAAATTTCTTTTAAGGGTGGTGGAGTTGTAAGACCCGCACGCCATGAACCTGGTCTAACCTTACATTTCGTGTCGTGACCTGTCTACATATCATGGTCGAGCCAAGTGGACCAAGTGTGTGAAGAAACCCAAGACCCAGTATGAAAATTTACTCAAAAATAGTCAAAATGAGGGTAGGGTCGCAGGTTTTAACAGGCAAGTCCGACCCTTCCATCGACCCTCCCATCGACCCTCGGTATACGGGAAAAACAGCACGAACTGAAAATTAGGAAACTTTCCTAATTTCGATTGGAACCTTTCCTAAACTCAATGAGACTTATTTTGGGAGGTTTTACTCTATAAATAGGACGTCCCTAAGCCTCTTTCACTCCTTTTACAACCCTAATTGAATTGAGAGAAAGAGAAGAGAAGGAAGAGAAGAAGAAGAGAAGCAAGAAAAAGAAGAAAGCAAAAAGAAGAAGAGTTGCAGAGAAGGAGTATTCTTTTCAGGTATGGATACTAATTCCATGAGTTTCTACAGACCTTAGGTTAGGTAATGAAGAGAGTATGATCTTGGAGAACCTAAACCATCAACCCATGGTTAGGTTTCCATGGAAAACCATGGGAGAATATATAAAAGCTATATAGGTTGATGATTCATGGTTCTAGACCGTGGAATGCATGTTGAGTGGACTGTAGGAGCAAGCCATAGGACCCCAAACATGAAGAATTGACTCAAAGGAGGAAAATTGACCAAAACCCACAGGGGGTCGCACAGAGGGTCGATGACCATCCTACCCTATGTGACTTGAGTATCGACCCTCAGGGTTCTGAAAGTCCAGATTTGGGGAGGGTTGCACCCAGGGTCGATCATGACACCGACCCTACCTCTGACCCTCAGTTAACAACATGGTTTTTATATTCGAAATTAATTCTAATTAAATTTTATCGACTTTGTTAGGTCTTCTAGCCATATAATAACATTATAAAGGTGATTCTAAAGCTTGGAAGAGGATCTATTAACAATCTAAGGTGGTGGAACAAGACCTAAACTAATTGGTTAATAACAAATTATTTTTATTTCTTGAGTCCAATACCATGATTGTGATATGCATGTATGCTTGTAATGTGCATTCAACATGTCATCCAATATTTCTATTATTACTGTTCATGCATATTTAAATTTATTGATTATAACATGATGATGTTGATGATGGTAGGAATAGGCATGTGAATGTTTGTGTTTGGCTGGTGTACATGGTGCGGGTAGGGATGGTAACAACCGGTACTTCGATGCCGCTTTCATCGAGGTATATTGTGCCATGGTCTATTCAATTCATGTCCACTAAGCAAGTGTTAGTGTGCTTGATGCGAGTGGGGCATCAGGGGGAGGACGTGACATTGTGGTTCAGCCTGGTCACCAGACTCTAGCTTTATCTCTACTCAAGTCTTGTCCACTAACATCGTCGTATCGCCATTACCTTAGCGGAACTAATATGTAGTAGGGCATCAGGGGGGAGGTGGCATTGTGGTTGAGCCTAGTCACCAGACCCTAGCTCTATCTCTATGGATGTATTGAGGGATGCTGGGGTGAGGCCTTGGATACATTGTTTGACATTAGGGTTGGTTAGTTGCGAGCCCAGTTTGCAAGCCCTCGCCAACAGGGGCTTACGTGTTGGTATGGGCAACCGGTACAGCCACGCCATTTTCATGGGGTGTATATTGTCCATGGTGGGTGCGTGTGGGGCGACAATGCCGTTTTCATTGGACGTTTCCACACATTCATGTATAGAGGTACGGTGGCCACCTATCCTTTCTATAGCACATTGCAAACTTTAAACCAGACCAAAGATATGAATTGATTGCATGCATATGTATTGTTGCCTTGTTTTGTTTGCTCACTGAGCCGTGATGTGTGCTCACCCTTTCGAATTCGAATACTTTTAGTTGATGATGCAGGTACCACCGTTGAAGATTATATGAACGCTCCTGTGTACGGGCATGTGGCAACAATGGAAGCTGAAGACTTAGTGGATATGCATGACTCCTCATGCGAGTGCAACTCATGTGTATTCGATTAGATTTTGTTTAATTTTATTAGAGACAAGTAATTGATATTTATTTAATTATGTCTTAGTTGATTTAGCAATAATTTGATATTTATTTATGGTTATCATAGTTAGATTCTCAGTTCATTTACTATAAGATTTTGATATTTATTTTATTACCTCTGATTAATGTGGAATGTGTTTTGGTTTATCATATGTGGGATAGCCTATTGTGAGATCCTGGTTGAATCGTTGGTTTCTTGACGGTTCATCACACCATTCTGGTTGGTGCGGAATTTGGGGTGTGACACATTTATTCTGCAGTTCATATCACAAACAGATGCTTGTTGAGGCCTCATGAGAATAAGACTCCTTATGAGCTATGGTTTGGGAGAAAAGCCAAGGTGAAATACTTCAAGGTCTTTGGGTCAAAGTGTTACATCAAGAGGAAGGAAGAAAATCTTGTCAAGTTTGATGATAGAGCAGATGAATGTATCTTTTTAGGATACTCCTTCAAAAGCAAGGCTTACAGGTGTTACAACAAGAGACTAAAAAGGGTGGTCGAAAGTTCAGATGTCAGAATTGATGAGCAATTACCCTACTCCAAGAGAGTTGAGCCAGAAAGTCCCGTGTTTGAAGAACTTAAAGATAATGAAACAGTGGCAGTTGAAAAGGAACAACAATCAGAGGTAGAATCAGAATCACAAGAGGTTGAAGTGGAATTGGAAAAGGATGGAAGACTAAAGGACAACAAATGTTAAGGATTCATCCAAGTCATCAAGTGATTGGAGATCCCAATTCTGGGATGCAGACCAGGAAAATGAAGACAACTACTTTCTCCTTATTGTCAAGAGTGGAACCCAAGTCTGTATATGAGGCTGGCGAGGATGAGAACTGGATGAAAGCCATGAATGAAGAGCTTGATCAAATTGAAAAGAATAATACATGGGAGTTAGTTCCAAGACCAACAAACAAGAATGTCATTGGCACAAAATGGGTCTTCAGGAACAAGTTGAATGAAGACAGAAAGGTAGTCAGGAACAAGGCCAGACTGGTGTGTAAAGGCTATGCCCAAGTGGAAGGAATTGACTTTGATGAGACTTTTGCTCCAGTGGCTAGACTTGAGTCCATCAGGATGTTCTTAGCACTGGCATCTCACAAAGGCTTCAAGGTGTATCAAATGGATGTCAAATCTGCATTTTTAAATGGAAATCTTGAAGAAGAAGTGTATATTGAGCAACTTGAGGGTTTTCAACTTAGTGATGATGGAGATAAGGTATGCAAACTGAAGAAGGCCTTATATGGTTTGAAGCAAGCTCCAAGAGCCTGGTATTCAAGACTAGACACTTATCTGCATCAATTGGGTTTGCGAAGGGGAGTAGTGGACAACAATCTGTATGTCATGACAGAAGATAGTAGTCAGTTGGTAGTTGTGGTCTATGTGGATGACATCATTTTTGGAGGACATTGTGAAAAGCTATGCAAGAAATTTACTGAGAAAATGAGGACAGAATTTGAGATGTCTATGTTAGGGGAGTTGTCTTATTTTCTGGGTTTGCAAGTTCATCAGAAGCAGAATGACATTTTTATCTCTCAAGTGAAATACAGTAAAGAGATGTTGAAAATATTTATGATGGAAAACAGCAAACCGGTGGGGACACCAATGATGGTGAACTGTAAGCTGAGTTCAAGTGATGACTCTCTAACTGTTGATCAGACTCTCTACAGATCGATGATTGGAAGTTTATTATATTTGACAGCTTCAAGGCCTGATATTCTACAAGCAGTGTGCTTGGTGGCCAGATTTCAGGCTTGTACAAAGGAAACTCACTTAATGACAGTAAAGAGGATATTCAGATATTTGAAAGACATAATAGATTATGGACTGTGGTATCCCAAGATTGGAAGGTTCACATTGACAGCATTTTTAGATGCAGACTGGGCTGGTAGCATTGATGATAGAAAGAGCACTCGTGGTGGTGCATTCTTTTTGGGGAAGAGTTTAGTAGCATGGCATAGCAAGAAATAGGAGTCTGTCTCCTTATATACAGTAGAGGCAGAGTACATAGCAGCAACAACTACATGCACTCAGGTAATCTGGATGAAAAGATAGATGTCAGATTTCAGTGTTACTTGTGAAGAGCTAGTGGTCATTAAATATGACAACATGAGTGCAATAAACATCTCCAAGAATCCTGTGCAACACTCAAGAACCAAGCACATTGATATTAGATATCATTATCTGAAGGAGAAGGTGCTTGAAGGGGAAGTGAGAGTGGACTTTGTTCCTACTACAGACCAAGTGGCAGACATCTTCACCAAGGCACTACCAAAGGACTCCTTTGAGAAATTCAGAGACCAACTAGGAGTGGTGACTCTGAGCACACAGTAGATGGCACCTATGTAGGGGGAGCTGATGACTACATAGCATTATTTTTCATCTATAGGATTGGAAATATGCGATGGGCACTCCTACAGGTGAGGCTATGTAGGGGGAGTTGATATGAAGGGGGAATACCTATGAAGGGGGAGCATTTCTATTATATATATGTCCTTTGGGACTTGTTGTCAAAGGGGGAGAAAGGCAGTGTGCAGCTGCAGACATCTTATGTAAGTGTGGGTTGCCAACAATTTCAAAAGGGGAGATTGTTAAAACCTTGCCCAGATAGTACAGAGTGAGTTGTCATTGTTGGCAATCTCAGCAGAGTGATATGGAGGAGAGAGAATGTTTGTGGGTCCCACTGAAGTCTCACTAACAGACATGGTGACTCGGTTGGTGCACTGACAACAGTTGATGAGAGAGACCAACAGAAGAAAGAGAATGAAGACCAGAAAGAGGAGAGAGAAAGAAGAGAGAATATAAGGAGAGAGAAAGAGGAGAGAGAGTAGGTGGGGACCAGGTGGGTCCCACCTGGGGTGGCCAGGCCAGCATGGCAGCCAGCCTAGGCCAGCATGGCCGATGCCCGTGGCACTAAGCCAGCAGCAAGCCTCGCAAGGCCAGCCAGCAGCCAGCCTTGCAAGGCCAGCACGCAGCTAGCCTGGCAAGGCCATGCGCACTGCTATGCAGCAAGTCAGCAGGAGAGCAGCAACACCCGCGTGCACAAAACCCTCATGGCTCGATGCCCGTGCCCGCGGCCATTGCATCGCACGCGCCTCGCAAGCCTCCGCAAGGCTTGCCCGGCATGCCCATCACATGTTCGACGCAATGCCACAGAGAAACATCTTCTCAAGACCTTATTGGAAAATTTTGGATTTACAGGGCATTACCACACTTTGTTGAGGAGTATTTTGGTCAAAGAAAAAGTGGAAAATTCCTCGTCAACAGCTCAGATCAAGCCACGATGCATGGATTCTGATCCGGCGATGCACAGTGAGGCGGGCTACTGTGTAGCACATATTTTCACGTCAGATCCAGCTGCAAGCCTTCTGAATGGCTAGATGCAGCTTAATAAGTTGTGCCTCAATGCATGGAGATCGCACCCTGATTCGGTGAAACGCGCAAACATTACGCGACAAGGTGGATTCGTATCTGGTGGTCATTATATGCGCCGAGATCTAACTGACGTGATGAGGCCGATCGTAAGGCCTAGATCAATTCCCTCGTGAATCTGACAGATCTAGCGGCTCGGAATGAAGATTCCGCTGTGAGCCAATAATAACTCGACAACGGCATACGGTGCGTCAGTGGGCGGCGGCTGGTGTGCTTCGCGACTCACGATTATAACTTCAGAAGATTCCATTTGGAATGATCTGGGTGGTTGGACTTTGGATGGCCATATCTCGGCCATTCGATCTCGGATTTGGGTGATTCAAAATGCTACAAACTCTTCTTCTCAAGGACTGTTCACCTAAACAAAGAAGTTTAGTTTTGTGAGAAGAAGCAATGGGTTTTTTAGAAAAAAGGTTATGAGGGCTCTCCTTGAGTGAAAAAATCTCTCTCCACCTTCTTCTATTTGACATAAATGGTCATTTGAATCTTTGGGAAGGAAGAGTGAGTAGTTGGTGAAAGTTTGGTGTGGATGATGTTGTGCAAGAAGTTTTGGGAGAGTGCCGAAGTTCCATTCTGTTGAAGGAGCCTACCTACCACCATTGGAGAGCTTGGGAAGCCCATTTTGTGAGCACCACACATGCTGTGATTACACTGGGAAGGTAATCACGCACACGAACCTTATTTATTTGTACCAATGTCATATGGGAAGGGTTTGTAATCTATATTTGATAAATACTTTGTAATCTGTCAAGTTGGGGGCTTGACTGGAGTGGGGGTTATTGCCTAGGACTCAGTTGCAGCTGAGAATGTGGTTGATGTTGTAGCATCTGGGTTATAGGTGCAACCATAGCATTAAAGTAGCGTATTGGGTATAATACGAATCCCTGGTTAGGGTATTGCCCCGTGGAGTAGCCATCACATTGTATGATAGGTGAACCACGTTATATAGTGTGTCATGTGGATGTGCCTATTTTCATTGTGTATGTGAAGTGCGTGGGTTGTAGATTTGGGTGTACACACTCGATAGGCCAAGCCTCTGGTATGGATACCTGTAGGTGTGTGGCATGGTGTGTTACACGAAATGTGTAAATGAACAGATATGTGAACTAGTCAGCTCAAGGCAGCACAACATAGACAGACAGCTCAAGGCAGCATTGTCTAATCAGTCAGGACTGACCTTACATTGTTGGGAAGATTTTAGTGGTCACTGATTCACCCCCCCTCAGTGTCAACTTGGGAATCACAAAAAGAAATTCCAAATTTAGTGGGCTCCTTAAAACCCAGTAATCACTAACACCTAATCTCCTTGCCCATATCATGTCTCATGTCCAAACGTGTAATTGCAACCTCTCTCTCTCTCTCTCAATTCTATTCCCACGATAGCCAGATAACCATTTATGGGGCTCCATACTCACCATTCTCCTTTTAATCCTAAAAATGGATCTATTGAACTGTAAAGGCATACTTTAATCCAAATCAGGAAAGATTCTAATGGTATGATGAAAAGTTATGCCCTTTCGGAAGGCATGAGTGTCAGTTGCCTCTTGGAATTTTTGTTGGAACCCAATTCAAATGATCACTACTGCATGCTAAGAATATGAGAACCCCAATTGATCATGGCATGCATTATGCATGCAAGGACTTGTTTTGTCTATATATATGATGAAACACTGATCAAAGGAGCATATATGGCCCTGAGAAATATGTGGGCAGACCTCATTAGAACATGACTATTGGGCCTTGCATGAAGAGATAGAGAGTGGGAGTGTAGCCAAGGATGACTTGCCGGCATAATCCAAGAGATGGGTTTTGCAGTACACCCCATTTCGGGATGTTAATGGCAAGTTGTTCTTGGCTTCATTTGGCTCTCTTCTTCTCATGTAAGATCCCAAAGTCACACCAGCAATACCAGCAAAATCACAGATATCAATCGTTAATCGGCCTTACATGAAGAGCTAGGGAGTTTAACGCAGCCAAGGATGATTTGCCGGTGGCCAGCCGTACATAAACAGGTGTGCCAGGATTTATGGAAGTAGTCATCGCTCGGCAGGTTGTCCTTGGCTACATTGAACTCTCTTCTTCTCATGTAAGGCCCAGATGATGACATACCAATACTTGCACCTAGATATTGCGTTTGTTCATTCCTTAGTACGTGTTTGGACCATTTGAACAGGTAAGAGTACGATGCTCTTATGGATGATTAGAGTTAATATTCCTGAACTCATATCACCCACCAGATCACCATGGGCGCTAACTTTTTTTTCGGCATGTATATATCACCCTTCATAACTATTAGTTTCTTCTTTCTGAACTTTTCTTGTTCTGTTCATGTATGACAGATCATATGTGGCATGATGAACATTATCCATGGGTAATGTAACCAACCCAGTTGCAAATACACTTTTAAGCTCTACCTGATTTATTTTTTGACGTAAATTTTTATATGAAACTTTTCATATAGTATTTTATATGTTAAAAAACTTTCAATCTCTATTTTCATTTTCAAGAAATAAAATATAATGATTTCTGAAAAAAGAGAAAAGAAAGTTTTATTCATTTATTTATTTTTTAAACTCTTAAAAGCGAACGTTGGAAAAAAATTTAACATATAAAATTAGACTTTTCTACTTATAACAAACCTTGTTGCAAGTGCAATTGTGGTCTTTTCACCATGAGATGTTGTCCTATCAGTCCTATTGAAATACTAAAACTGCCCCCTTATATTGAGTTTAACATGATGGTTCCCTTTAATACATATTCTATAACCTCATAAAGGGCTGAAGCAGCAATGCTTTCTCTTACGATAGAAAGGGGAAGCAGAAGCAGAAGTTGCAGGTTGTCGTGGTTCATTGGGCTGTTGTAACAACTCTTGTTACATCTAGAAATACCCTAGAAAATTTTCATATTAGATTTTACATAAAACAAATGTTTGAAGTAGCACTCCTTTATTTAAAGCACGACTCCCAAGAAAGGGAAATTATGTCAAATCAGTTTTCCTTGCACCAATCCTGAAACCATTGCAATGAAAAGGATAATTTCAGTTTTTAAGGGGAATGATCTTACGATCCAATGGTTACAGAATCCATGACAAAGTCGAGTTGCAATTGTAACCCAATCTTTTTTTAATTTTTTTTATTGGATAAGTAGATATTTTGTTGATAAAAAAAATGAGAGCATAACAAGCTATGCCCTCGTGAGAAACCTAGGCAAAACAACACAACAAAATAGCGACAAATCCTAAACATAGGTTACAACATAACAAACACCAAGCGAATATAATAAAAACACTATGCCACAAATTCTTCATTTTGTAACATTTCAGAACCAACTAGGAGGAGTACAAGTACGGATACTTCTTAAAAAAAACCGGAGTAGAACAAAGAGCTCCCACAGTTGGTTACAATGAAACAAAGGGTTAATCTCTAAGGGATCTCTAAATTCATGTCTGTAAAGTCTTTTTTTTTTTTTTTTTAATCAAAGGAAATTTTTTATTAAAAATAAAAATCGCGAAGGCCCAAACAGGGTGAATTTCAAGAATATTTGATGGTTGTAACTTGCAACCCAGACCCTCTAAACTCGGACTTAAGTTAATTATTTATGTATAAAATAATGGTTTATATTTAGGAAGAAAAGAGCATCCTACCGTACACAATTAGCTGCACGAAATTAATCATAAGAGAACGAAAAGTACTGGCCGCCAAGATGCTGTATAACGTTAATTACCATGGCTTTTGTCGTTTCACATTTGCTTATTTGGTCAGTTCTTATTAATTCTTTGTGGATCCATTTGAGTGTAATCGACTTGTTAGAAGTAATTGTAAACTGCAAAAGACCTTCTCTTTATTTTTTTCATACAGAAATCCTCTTTTATTATTGCACGGTTTTTAATCCGATGTTTTTTTTTTTTTATTTATTTATTTTGAAATGATCTTTTATATGGAACGGTTACCGTGTGAAAGTTCAAATGTAACAGAGTCGGTTATAATCAGATGAATCCTTTTGGAATTGCCTATGCTTCTTTTAACGTGTACCTTACACAGTATTTCATGAAGATCAGAGAGAATAAAGAACAGAAGTGGAAGGATTATCGAAAGGGAAGATGATGTACAAAGCATCGCAGATTTCCTGGATGGTTTGTTTCTAAATTCATCATTTTTATTGTTGAAAGTTATTCCGCTTATGTCAATCACTTGGCCTTTTATCCTAAAAAAATGTCAATCACTTGACTCGTTGAAAAATAATGTTGTAATCGGACTTGGATCCTCTCCAATAGAAGATCAGCTGACTAAGGGTTCGATGCATATATCAATATACTGGTATAACACAGGTTTGAAAGGTAAACATTTCTTGATCTCCTTCGACATTGTGCATCGTTGATGTCCTCAAAGAACCTGCGTGGGATGGGAAATCAATGGATGCATTGTGTCTATAGAATCTGAAAGTGTCATCATTTCTCATAACTCAGACCTTTTTATCCTCTTGACATAGTTGGAAATTACAGGGTTTGGCATTGATTTTTTTTTTTTTTTTTAAAGGTCGGCAAATTCGATTAAAAAAAGAAAGGAAATAGAAAGTACAAATCATTTACTGGTACCACTTTCGGCATAATCATCAATAGGGCCCAGCAGGGATCATAATGTAAAAAGTACTAGTTGTTTAAAAGTCCTACCTTCGACATTGTCATCAGTAAAAAAATAAACTGATCAAATATCAATAACCAAATCTAAATCTTGGATTAGGAACTGATTCCTTCTTTTCTTATTTATTTATTTATTTTTTATAATAACATTTTGAACCAACGAAGCCTCATTTGCAAGGTTTCATACTAACTCTTGTGGTGCTTAATGCTGTTTTCTAATAAATATTGAATTACTTTATGCAATTACTCATTCAAATTCACTCATAGTGAATGGATCCTACAGTCCAGAGACTAAATTGTTGGAATTATGTAGGCTTAATTAATTATATTTTCAGTTATTTAATGAGAGTCCAATTAACTCGGTGGGACCTGTTTGGTCTGGTTCGTTACATGCTATGAGATAGGTTTGGTAACCCGAATTCTATTATGGAAAGAGAAATAGGGTTACGACAGTATTATATAAATACTGGGTTAGAGTCCCACAGTCACAGTTAATGAAATTCTATCTGCACTCATTAGTAAGAGATCCTGAGATATCCTATGGAGGTTATAGAAGACTGTGACCGAAGGATTACGATCAAAGCTTGGAGCATCATTTTATTTCAAATCTTCAGGAGGAAGCTGATAATCTTTTTCCTTCATCTTCTAGTATTCCTCAATGGAAGCTCAAACCCAAGGAAGTTTGGAAAAAGATTTGGCACAGTAACACTCTGTCAAAAATTAAAACCTTTCTCTAGAGAGCATGTAATCACACTCTTGGTACAGGTGAAGACCTCTCTAGAAGAAATATTACTTTCGCCTCTCCATGTAAAAGGTGTGGTTTTGAATTAGAGGGTATTGATCATATCATCCTTACTTGCCCCTTCACTAGAACGGTATGGTTTGGCTCTCCTCTCTCTATAGTGATTCCTGATGAGCCTTCTTTTATCATTCCTACTTGGATTTCTAGATGGAATTCATTAGCTTTCAATTCGTAACAGGATTCCTCTCATTGCTTTGAGCTGGCCTTCTTTATTTGCTGGTATATATGGAAGGCCAGAAACGATTTAATTTTTAACCAAAAGGATGTTGACCTTTGGATTGTAATTGTTGGTAAAATTGGCTTAGTTTGAGGAGAGAGAGAGTGTCTGTGGACCCCACTGATGATGTGGCATAGTTTTGATGGGATTATCGGCATCTTCTGCATCTTCTTCAGTGTTGCGGCATCTTGAAGCATTAAATATGAAGCGAGCATGAAGAGAGAGAAATCAAGAGAGAGACTGTAGAGAAAGAAAGAGGAGAGAGAGAAAATTGTGGGACCCACTGGTCACCAGTTTGGCTGAGGACTAGCCGCTGCATCACATAGCCGAGGCCAGCCATGGCTTGGCATGCCACAACCACAAGCTAGGCAGCAGCCATGGCATACCTTGCAGCAGCAGGCCTGCAAGGCAGCAAGGCCCACAGGCCCACTGCCTCTTGGCTGCACTCCCCTAGCTTGCATCCTCAATGTTCGACATATTGCTTAGAGAGAGAGTGAAACACTGTTTAGAGAGAAGTTCTCTCGGGAAGATTGAAATTCTACAGGGTTTTGTTAATGAACATTGGTTACAGACGCCATTACCAATGTTCTCAAGGGTAATTTGGTCCATCTAGAAAGGTGAAGATGCAAAATCAGCAGCCCAGATAGAGCCATGAAGCAAAAATTCTGATCGGATGGCCTGAAAGAACGTGAGATCTCATGTGCCGCAGCGGTCGCGTCTTGGTTCCATCGCGCGGCTTCTGATTGAACGGGCGCATTTTAAAAATGTGATTCGCATCTCATAAAATGAAGGCATCAATCTGGTGTGGCATGTGTTTGGTACGACGACGGAAGAGATTCAGATCTAGCGCCTCACGTGATCTCCGATTTTCGGAGGTGTGATTAGATCCGATGGCGTAGGTTCAATCCCGCCTTTTTAAGGCTTATCTGACAGTTCCTACCGAAGATTCCCTGAGCGCGAATCAAAAATCAACAACACATAGGCGGGTGGCGATTCAGTGTTGTGCGGGCGCGCGAATATTACTCAAAAGATGCTCTTTTCAATGTTTTGGTTGGCTGAACTTCAAACCGCCATAACTTGGCCATCCGAGCTCCAAATCAGACGGTTCAACTTGTACTTTCCATATTTTTGGATTCTCTACCTATTGGGCATTTTTGGGAATCATGAAAACACTGAGAAAAATCAAAAATAGGGTTTTGAAGCTTAACATAGTATTTTCTAGGTTTTCGTGCTCAGTAGGATGATCAATCACCAACTACCTCTTCTCTGTGCATCAATGGGGTGCTGAATCTCTGTGAGAGGTTGGTAGACTTTTTATTTTTCCATTCATATTGATTATGGGTTGTGTGGAGGAGATTGAAAGCCTATGAGCAAGATGTGTTCTATGAATCAAGTTTTACTATCATTGAAGACTGTTCAAGGATTCTCAAAGCAGTATGGAGCTTCAAAAATTATTGTTGACCATTCAAGAATATTGGTTGTGAGATTTTCTCATTCCCTATCCTTTTAATGTTTTCTATGCACTGTATGCTTGTATAGGTGAAAAGAAAAAGTAGAATACCTATCTAGTCTGTGGGTTTCATTGTAGGGCAATTCTTATAAGCCCCAAAAATATTTTATTTGTGTTGTGTTCAGTGGTTGCTGGACACTGGCTATTGAAGTCTGAATCCTAGCATTGTTACGCCCTCTCAATTTTATGCTGGTACGCCCTCTCAATTTTATGCTGGAAAAATCTAGGGTTAATACCCTTGTCTGTAAGAGACTAAAAGTTGAGTATTGAGTAAGTACGGAGCCCATGAGGCATTACTCCGTGGACTAGCCATCACATACTGTGGTGGTGAACCACATAATATCTCTGTGTTCTTTGTGTTTACTTTCTATTATATTTTGGAGTTTGTGGAATGACTTACAGGGTGGGTGTGCAAATCTGGTAGACCTGATCACTAAGTGGTAGCGAGGTGGATTTGCATATGTTTGTGTGTATATAAAAAATCAGATATCCATCAGCTCTGGACAGCAGTGAATTTATTAGGGAAAAATTTCAGACACTGATTCACCCCTCCCTGTCAGTGTCATATCAAATTCATCAAAGGAGTGGTCTCCGGTAGAAGTGTTTGTCAAGGCTAATAAAGCTTTTGATGAATTCATATCTTCCCAAAGTATTTATCCAGATCTTTATTATTCTCATCTGTGTAGGACCAAGACTAAAGATAAATGGACAGCTCTTCCCATCGGCATGATTAAGATCAATGTGGATGCTAGTCTTATGGAGGAAGTTGGAGGACTTGGTTTTGTGTGCAGAAGTCACGCTGGAGATCTGGTGGAGGTAGTTTCCATACCTTTAATTTTCAAATCGATTAGATGTGGCGAGGCTCTTGCTATAAGAGAGGCTATGCTCTACACTGTGGAGAAGAAGTGGGAGTCCATTACCATCAACTTTGATTGCTTGGACATTATTGCAGCTCTTCAATCTTCTTCTGTTATGGATGATCTTGAGTCCCAATTGATTTTGAGGGATATTGCTATTTTAGTTTTAAAATTTTTCAGTTGTAATTTTGTTTTTGTTCCAAGGGGAGCTAATGTTGTCGCTCATACCCTTGCCAGGAAGGTTATCATCTGTTTGGGAATGGTGGTGTGGCCGGATTCCTCTCTTTGATTGTTGAGGATGCTTCGGCTTGTTCTCGGTTTTTTTCTCAATGAAATTTTCTGTTACCAAAAAAATAAAAAATTGTGTCATATGAAAGGATGATGTAACTATTCCACTGTTTTATGGGAATGTATGCGATGATTTAAATTGATCATGCATTAAATCTCCACTCATTGATAGAAGGCTTGTCATGGCCATATTTACCCTCAGGCAGATGGTGGTTCGTCATAAATTTTTTCATCTTATGGATATAAATCTTATGGAATTTGTGCCCTTTAATTTTATCCTTTTGAACGGGTAACATAAAATATTATTAAAGAAAAAGTAAAATTTTATCCACTATGCATTATTTTTTAATTAATAAAAATGATAATTAATATTAAAGAAAAGGTAAAAGTTTCAACACCGCGCTCTCCATTATAGAACTATATGTTCCACGTGTAGTTGCGGCATTGGAAGGATGATGTGACTACTCCAAAATACTGTTGGATATCTATGAAATGATTTGAATTGGTCATGCATTAAATCTCTACTCATTGAAAGAAGATTCATCATGGCCTCTTTGTTTCTCTCTTTTTTTTTTTTTTTTTTTTACCTTCAATGAATATAAATCATATATGGATCACCACTCAGTCCTATAATTTCATGTGTACCTCCTAATTAGTGGATGACCACAATATAGAGGTCATGCAAAGAACATGAAATTAATTGCTGGCCCCTTACATATTTAGTTTTTTGGTTATAAGGTTTGGGGAAAGTTTTTCTGCTCTATCGACCATCTTGGTCGGCAAAGATTAACAAAAAAAAAAATCCACCTTAAGTGTATTGAATGACACCCCTGTTGGAGATATGGCTAGATGGCTTCATCCCTATCCCTAAAAATAAGGTTAAAGTGTCTGTAACTAAAATGGAAAATGGGACAATTTCGCGTGGTGGGAATAGGAGCCATTGTAATCACAGCTCTGGTAGCGACTCTATCTTGCTATTTAAAAGCAACCAGTTCTTAGAGTTGGGATCTAATCTAATAACTTATGCAGTGAAGCACAAACCAAAAGTTTTTTGTGTTCTCTTTTTCAGCTTCTTTGTGTGTTGGATCATTGGTATCAGAGCCAATGTGGGGGGAATACTGATGGTATGATTCCATAGTGGAAACGTGGATGTTGTGCCACAAAATTCAGTCCCACATCGCCTGTGCCTTGGACATGAAATTTCCATATAAGTGGCAGTCAACCTTTATATGTAACAATGCGTTTTAAAGCTATATGGTGAACCTTAGTCAAAGAAGACAATATTATAGCATTTGGCACCCGTCATGGACTGTGGCACTTTAACCACTACCCTTATCCCCACCCTCATTGACGTGGATTTTTTTGGTATGTAGACTAGGGAACTACTTCCCATATAATTTTATAGTTTTGTGATATTATTTTATTAAATTCCTAATAAGTACGCTCATTGAATTTCTTGACATTTTTTCTTTTTAAAATTTTATGCTTATTTTTATTCTTTTTAATTGATAAAATGGAATAATATTAAAGAAAAGTAAGTTTTCCCAAACTACAGAGTCAATTTATTGACTATATATAGACTATAGACATAATTGTATCTTATCTACAGAGAAAAGGTTTATACCTTAAGCCTGTTGTAGAGAACTAGATACACCATCTGCAAAGCTTTTCTCTCAGTTTTCTTCTCCAAATCACCTTCTTCTTCTCTTCCTCTCTTAGGTTTAGGGTTTGAAATTGATCTAAAAGAGTGAGAGAGGGTAAAGGGACGTCCTCTATATAGAGAGAAAATCTCCATATAGAGCCCTCCAACAATTAGGAAAGAAATCTCCTTTGATTTGGAAAGTTTCCAAATCACAGAGTCTGATCTGACAACACACGATTAATGGTGTGGTTGCAAAATCTGTTGACCACACCCCTCACAATGGTCGAACACACATCCTATTTCGACTGGTCTCACTTCCCTCATTGTATGGTCGGCCACACCAACTCAGATAGTCGACCATACACTCAAATTTAACTATTTTTGGATTGATTCTCTTACCTAATCTTGTGGTTTCTTTACACGGTTGGTCCACTCGATCAAGCTATGATAGGAAGATCAGGCACGACATGGTTAGACCTGGTTAGTAGAGTGTGGATCTTACGCTCTGCTTGGCTTGAGATGGCAAAAATGGGGTGCTTACAATCCATTGGCAAAAGATTGGGGATATCCTTTGGAAGCTATGGAAGACTGTGACCGAAGGATTACGATCAAAGCTTGAAGCGTCTTGAAGCGTCTTCACAAACAACTATGTCTTTATGTTTATTGTTTGTAACATCTCCATTGTGTTATAGGGTCCCTGCATGGATTGGGATGGGTTTTGTTGAAACCCCAATCATATAAAAATCTAACAAGTTGTACCTATTTTGTGTCATCAACATGCACAACAATTGAGTTTATCACAGGGGCAACAACTAGATCTTTATTTCGAATAGTAGTTGGATCTTCCATAGGAGCAGCAATTGGACCAATGATATGAGCAACAATTAGGTCCACAGTTGATTGCTTATAGACTGCAGCCAAGTGACAAAATTTGTGGAACTTCGAACATCAAACTGGAGGATCTTTGTAAATAATTTGTTGCTTGTACACAAATTGAGTGTTTGTACCATATTGGTTACAAGCGGCCAACAGTTCCTTAATACGAGGATTTTCATGGTTCAACTTCACACAAATCCTGGCATAAAAATCTAAGACAGAATGATGAGTGTTTTTATCAATCAAAATTGGTCGACCCACCGGTTTAGCCAATGATAATAATGTCGCTTCATCTCAATAATCTTGCAGAAGATTGGGGAAACAGATCCATAGTAACTGATGTGAGATTGTTTGGTAGTTGACATTAAAGTCTGGCCTCCATCTTTGGAATCTCATCAACTATCCGTTCACCCAACAAGAACCTCTCTTCAATATGTGCACCATGTCTACTTCGGGATGAAAGCGGATCACCATGAATACCTTACCTAGGGAAACTAACTCAAATTAAATCAAACACCATGAAGAAGAGACTAATTGCAAGATTTCTTTTACTAATAAGCCTCAAGTATTCAGACAATCGATTAGATGATTAGTTGAAACTGGTACTTTTTAACTTGCCTTTCATAAGCTTCTTAGGGATGGTAACACTGGTAATCCTGCCGTCCACCACAGGATTAGGTAATTGATCGATGTTGGGAAGCCTAGGCCTTTTACTTTGTATGCAAAAGATCGTCTCGACTCCCCGATTGCTGCTGTCGCATTGGTCTTTAGATCCGATTAAGAAACACGTTCATAAGACACCGGCATAGGGTCGGTGTTTAATCCATTGAGAACTAGGCTTCAATTATGATTTTTCATCAAGAAAGGAGTCCATGCATCCAACAAAAGAGTCTGTAGCAGCGAAGGGGGTGAAACTTCCCTCCCCCGGTGTTGGTAACTGCTCATCTCCACTGCCATCATTAGAAATAATTTCAACTTTGTTGTATGAAACCCTAGTTCAAGAATCCTAGAATCGCCTGACTTTTCGATATGAGATTATCGGACCAAAACACTTTTCAAACCAAAAGGTAGAAAAAAAAAACCTCATTGTTTGATTTGTGGGTAAGTGTTAGGTCTTTCACTAGGATTCCTAATCAAATACATACATAGTCCTCAAGGCTTTGATTTGTTGTTTTTTTTTTTTTTTTTGGGGTCGGAAAAGAATTTATTCATTATTTGACATGGATAATGAAGACTCAGAGGTTACAAGTTCTGAAAGCTAAGTTGTGGAAATTAGCCAAACTGGCTTACACATAATAAACATGGCCTTCTTAGAAAAGTAGTCAGTTAAGCCATTAACTACCTTAGGACAATGGAAGAATTGACAATTACGCACAAGAGACCCCAAGCACAGAATATCATGAATTACAGGGGCAACATCCACAGAGGGAACAGTACTAGTACTATGAGTAAGCAGATAGATGAGTTCCAAGCTTCGATTGGTTGCAAGGGGAATTAAAAGTATTGTCAAGAGAATCCGAACTAATCTTCTAAGGTAAGATGTAAGACCCGCACTCTGAAAACCCGGTCTAACCTTGGTTTTGTATCGTGACAGGTCTTCCGATCATCACCGAGCCAGACGGGCAAGCGGATAAAAACAGTACAAAATCGGACAAAAGTCGACCAATTATACCTGATTTTAGGTATACCGGTCGATGGTACGGATGATGGTACCGGTCGACCGTATGGCCTGCACACTATGTCGGGAATTTGGAAATTAGTCTCTCGCGGGTCCCGCTTCGATTTCGAATCCTAGAAGTTTCAAAATCCTAGTAGGGTTACTAAACCCTATTTCTAGCCTATAAATACACCCTTAAACCCCTCAAATCCTTTCCATTGTCTCTCACAAACTCTAGAGAAGAGAAAGAGCTTGGAAAGGAGAAGGAGCTAGGAAGAAGAAGGAGGTGCCGCCATTCCGCTTGACGAAGCTCTTACGCTGTCAACGGTAATGTTTGAATCCCTCTTCTTACCCTATGATAGTTATTGGGTGGATCAATCCATCAAAGTAGGTATTGATCTAAAACCCTAAATTGGCCAATAAACCCTAAGATGCCGTCAAACCCAAGATTTGAGTTTCGAGATGATATTCACCGAAACGAGACTTGAATGAGTTGGGGATAACTCTAACTCAAAGCCTAGACTTAGAATGGATAGAGGAAACCCTAAAAATTCATGGAGGATGGTCGACGTCTAAGAACCCATGTATGGTCTTCCGAAACATACCGGTCGACTATACCGTGCACATAGTGCGACCGGTATGTTCGACCGCTACCTCTCGGAGGTTGTTTTGGGGGACCGGCTGACCATACCGGTCGCCAGTCTTTTCCACAGAGCTACGACCGGTACATGCCACCGATCAGTTCTGTGAGGGTATTTTGTGATCTCTATTGGTTTTCGACCAACATGAAACCCTAACAATGTATTCTAATGAAACCCTAGTAATATTGTAGGACTCGTGACTTATCGCTTGGATCTTGCGACGTGGAGCAAGTAATCGAACGAGCGTCGTAAGGGAATCGACCTAAACTTAATAATTAATGGACAAGAAATCGTTGTTAGTCATTGAATATCTATGATGTGATGTTTATGCATATTTCATGCCATCCTTTCTTTCGCATTATTATTGTTCATGCATTCATAGGATGTGATTGTTAGGCATGTGATTGTTTTCGTTGGTGTGTGGAGTGGGGCATGGGCTGGGATCGCCTTCACCCGGCACCTTTTGTAGTATTATGTCTTAACATGCTTGGTACGGTGGGAGTATCGGGGAAGATCGTGGTACGGTGGTCTCCGATATTGATGTTGTCCCGCCATCGTTGTGTGGTACTCGAGGATTCCGAGTCGACGCCGGCTTGCCCACGATGCTTTGCTCTATCTCTATCCGTGGGAGTTATGTTGGGATAGGGTCTACCGCGATTGTTTCTATCCTAGTGGGTTAGTTGCGGATAGGGTATCGTGGGAGGTGAGGTGTGGTGGTCTCCGACCCGGCCTGCACGCCTAGCTCTATCTCTATGCCGTAGACGGTTGTGCCGGGATAGAGCATACATTGTTGACATATAGGATTGGTTAGTTGCGAGCCCAGTTTGCAGCCCCGGCCGCAGGGGCTTAGGTACCGGTATGGGTAGAGTATCGGGGAGGTGCGGGTATACCTTAGCTCTATCTCTATTCCATGATGGGTGCATGTGGGTTGGTGGTAGTGTGATTACTCGTGCGACGCCACACACTCGTATAGAGGTGCGGGGGCCACCAAACATTTCTATAGCACATTGCAAACTTAAAACCGGACCACAAGATAAAATTGATTGTTACTCATGCATAATCTTGTGAAACTGTCCGATTGTCTTATCGAAACGTGTTGTGTGCTCACCCTTTGTATATACATTATTTTTTTTAGATGTTGATGCAAGATACACTGTGGACGACTATGTGAACGCTCCGGCGTACGGTGGTGTAGCTGCTTTGGATGTACAAGTAGGGGAGGACGAGCATGATGCTTCATGCGAGTGCCCTTTCTCGTGTACCTTTGATTTGTTTTATTTATTTATTTCATTATTTTTATTGGATTAAAGGGATGTAAAAGATTATTATTCTATGTGTTTGAATTTGAATAATGGGATATTTATTTAAATTATCATTAGATACTCAGTTCATTCTATTTAAAGTCTTTCGCTGTACATTTATATTCTGATTGTGGTTATGTGTAATTGGTTTGTATGGGTGAACACGGCTTATTCGAGATCCTGGTGTGAACCGTTGGTTCAATGACGGTTCACTCACACCGTTCGTTGGATCAGAATTGGGGTGTGACAACTTGGTATCAGAGCTATCGGGCTCTGTTCCAACAAACCATGCTGCACTTAACTGGGTCGATGAACTGAGTTAGGAAATTTAAAAATCTTAATACAAACACACCCTAAGCATTGTTTGATACCTGAGACGGACTAAGAAAGAGAATAATGTACTATTCTAAATATGAAACTTAACATGTGCACATACACTAGTTAGGTGAAACCATGAAACTTTCATTAACAAGGAAAAATGGTAGCAAATGAAATAGTGCTACAGGGTACGGTCCACAAACCGGACAGTTACCCTGTATTATAAACAGTCATAAAGTGAAAGAAATAAAGGGGATAATCATGGGGTAAGGGGCCTGGGAGGAATAGGGTCTGCTATGTCATAGTCTCGCTCGTAAGCAACCCTGAGCCAGTGCACCTACTCCTGAGTGACTCTGAGGCTGCGAGCAAGGCGCCCCAAGTCACGGCTCATCTCATGCTGAGCATCCCAAAACTTCGTGAACATACCTATCACGGTATCGAGAAGAGGCTGAGATGGTCCCGCTGCATGTGCCAGGCCCTCCTTATAGGAACTCTGAGACCATTGTTACAAACTTGGTCTACCAGATGCAAGCTCAGCAGAAGGAATTCCTGAGCGAAGTACTGAAGATGCTCAGACCTACAGGTTCTGTTCCCACTGGGAATACGCCCGAGTCAGGAGGAATTAACACTACCCAACCGGTGCAGAGTAGCCCAAGGCCGAGGGGCCAAGCACAGAATGTACCACCATCGCATCGGTTTTTGTCGCCTTCGGCGTACCCGGGAGCTTATTCGTATCCACCACCATGGTACGGGACAAACACACAGGGACAGCATGACCTCGAAAGCAGTCGGGGACGGATTCTTGAAGTTGAAACCTTCATCATTCATAGGCGAAACGAGGAAACCAGGTGGTGGCCAGCACGCTGGGTTTCGAAATGGAAAAGAACTTTCGACTGATGACTTGCACTGAGGAGGAGAAGGTTCTGTTTGCCACTCATATGCTGAGAGAAGACACAAATGCTTGGTGGAATTCCACACGGGCATATCTGGAGAATAAGTATACCCTGGTCGATTGGGAAGTGTTTAAAGTGGCCTTCTTCGACAAATACTTTCCGAAGAGCTTCAGAGATCAAATGGAGAGGGAGTTTCTCAATCTGCAGCAGGCTCAGTCGACCGTAGATGCATATCAGCAGAGGTATGAAGAGTTGTTCTTCTTCGCACCAGCCAGTATGCAGGAGGAGGAGACCAAGACACGTAGGTTCACCATGGGACTACGTGGAAGCGTTAGAGAGCACCTTTAGGGTCTGGACAAGAAAACCTACAATGAGGCAGTGCAGGTTGCGAGGGTGATAGAGTCCGGTCGGGGACAGCCTTTTTCGCCGTAACGGGGAGTGAAGAGATCCGTCGGTGAGAGCTCGGGTAGCGGTAATACTAGACCATTCCGCCCATACAGGGGGTAGACCGCTACAAAGACCCGCAAGAAACAACCCGGCACCACCCGTGCCACAATTCGCCAGACCCAACCCAAATATTAAATGTTATAACCGCCGCGCACTCCATTGTTTCTGTTTCCTTTTGGAAGCGAATGGAGTTACCAATCAAGCAATTGAACCCAAGCTTGATAGTTCGCTCTCTACTACGAGTCGAAGTGGCTTTGACCAAGTATTATGGACCATGTACGGTATGTATTGAGGGCCGAGATTTAGAAGCAAGCCTAGTAATACTTGAGATGGCAGATTTTGATGTCATTTTGGGGATGGATTGGCTAGGCCATCATTCGCCGTCCTTTTATGTGGTGAAAGGAAGCTTGTGCTTCTCGACAAAGAGGGAAGGGAATACAAGTTCATTTGGGATTAAGCTATCTAGGAAGCGAAAGTTGATCCTCTCCGCCCTAAAGACTAAGAGATGCTTGGAGAAAGGGGGAGTGGGTTATCTCGTATCCGTAGTCGACCTCACAGCAGAGTCACTCAAGATGGAAGATATAGAGGTGGTTCGGGAGTTTCCGGATGTATTTTCGAAGATCTTCCAGCTTACCACCGACACGTGGCTACAGAATTTGTGATAGACCTTATACCGGGTTCGGCTCCGGTGTCTAAAGCACCATACAGATGGCCCCGAACGAGTTAAAGGAGTTGAAGACCCAATTACAAGAATTGCTGGATAAGGGCTTCATACGACCTAGTATATCGCCTTGGGGAGCACCCGTGTTGTTCGTCAAGAAGAAAGATGGAAGTGTACGACTATGTATTGACTACCGTGAGCTAAACAAGTTGACGATCAAGAATCGGTATCCTTTGCCTAGGATCGATGATCTATTCGATCAGCCGCAGGGTGCAAAGGTTTTCTCGAAGATCGATCTCCGATCGGGTATCACCAATTGAAGATCAAGGCCGGAGATATTCCAAAGACCGCTTTCGGACGAGGTATGGGCATTATGAGTTTCGGTTATGTCTTTCGGTTGACCAACGCTCCAAATGCCGCTTTATGGAACCGATGAACCGAGTGTTCCACAACATGTTGGACACCCCGGTCATCGTATTCATCGATGACATATTGATTTACTCTAAGGACATGGAGACTCATAACAAGCATTTGAGGGCAGCCCTACAACGGCCGAGGGATGTGAGGCTTTATGCAAAATTCAAGAAGTGCGAGTTTTGCCCGAAGGAAGTGGCTTTCTTGGGCCATGTTGTATCCGGAGACGGTATCAAGGTTGATCCAAGCAAGATAGCTGCTATAGTAGGATGGGAAGCACCAAACTCATTGCGAAGATTCGTAGTTTCCTTGGGTTGGCTGGCTATTATAGAAGATTCGTGGAAGATTACTCCGGGATCGCGGTTCCACTCACCGATTGACCAAGAAGGGAGAAAATTTATATGGACAGATGAGTGTGAGAAGTGCTTCCAGACTTTGAAGTCAAGACTTGTCTCGCACCCATCCCGACCATCCCCGAACCAAGCCGTACCGCTTACTCTATATACGGATGCTTCGGGGTTGGGTATTGGGTGTGTGATGCAAGGAGAATGGTGATCGCTTACGCATCAAGACGTTAAAAGAGCATGAGAAGAACTATCCTACGCATGACTTGGAGCTAGCAGTTATTCATGCAATCAAGACTTGGAGACACTATTTGTACGATGAGAAGTTTCGATCAAGTCGATCACAAAAGTTTAACGTATCTCTTCACTCGAAGGATCCGAATATGAGACAGAGAAGATGGCTGGAATTGTTAAAAGATTATGATTGCGACATCCCACCATCCAGAAAAGCAAATGTGGTGGCGAGCTTTAAGCGAAAGTGGGCATCGAAACCCGAGGCAGGACCAAGTACAAATGCTGCATTGTGTGCCAACCTCTAGTCCAATCGAAGGTGACGAAGAGCATATAATTGAAACTACGGAAGATCCAATGAGCAAGGCTTGATTCATAAGTTCACTATGATGTTCGCCGCTCAAGATCTCGCCGAGTCTAATTGATGAAGTCAAGGTAGCAATCCTACAGGGATCCATATCTCAAGACAAGGCAGGAAGACTTAGAGAAGGGTACGTGCAATCCCGACTTTACCTTGGAATCGACAAAGTACTCAAGTATCGCGGACGGTTATGTATACACCGAGAGCGAAGACGGCGATATCGGAGGCCGAAGTTATGACTGAAGCTCATTACACTCCATATTCGGTACATCCAGAAGTACCAAGATGTACCATGATCTAAGAAGACTTTATTGGTGGAGGGGTATGAAAGCTGATATAGCTCGTTTTGTGTTCCAATGTCTGAATTGTGAACAAGTTAAAGCGGAAAGGCAAAGACCCGCAGGTTTACTACAGCCATTACCAGAACCTGCATGGAAGTGGGATTGCATCACCATGGATTTCGTCACTGGCTTGCCTTTGACACCAAGGTCAGTGGATGCAGTTTGGGTTATAGTAGATCAACTCACCAAGATGGCTCGATTTATTGCGGTTAGACCCTCGGTATACCATGGAAAACGGCCAAGTTATATGTTGATAATATAGTCGGACATCATGGCGTTCCGAGTATAGTATCCGACGAGATCCCCGTTTTACATCGAAGTTCGGGAAGGATTACGAAAGCTATGTGAACAAAGTTGAAGTTCGAGCACGGCTTTCCATCCTCGGACGGACGGACGTGAAACGAACCATTCAAATTTTTGGAAGATATGCTTCGAGCTTGTGCATTAGATTTCAAAGGAGCTTGGGATGAGAAGCTATCACTTATCGATTTTGCTTACAACAATAGTTATCTGGCTACAATTCAGATGGCCCCATATGAAGCTCTCTATGGGAGAAAATGTCGTACACCTCTGTTATGAAATGAAGTGGGGGAAAGAAGAATTGTAGGACCGGAGTTTGTTGAAGAAACTTGCCGAGTAATTGATCAGATCAAAGAGAGAGTAAAGACAACTCAAGTTCGACGGAAGCACTATGCGGATAATCGGCGTCGAGATCCGGAGTTTGCGGGGGTGACAAAGTATTCTTGAAGGTGTCACCGGTGCGAGGTCCGAAACGGTTTGGTAAAAGGGGAAGCTATGCCCGTATTGGGACCATATGAGATATTGAATCGACGTGGTAATGTAGCATATCAATTGGCTCTACCACCATCTATGTCTAGTGTTCATAATGTGTTCCATGTGTCATTATTGAAGAAGTATGTCGAGATCCATTGCATATCTTGAGCGCGATCCTCCGGACTTAACGAAGACTTAACTTTCGAAGTGGTGCTGTAATGCTCTCAAGCCGAAAAGTTCAACAACTTCGAACCAAGGATATCCACTATGTGAAGATGCATTGGAGAAGCCAAAATGTGGAGGAAATTACTTGGGAAGAAGAGAGCGCAATGAGAAAGGAGTACCCTAACCTTTTTGACGATCAAGGTACGTTCAAATTTCGAGGCCGAAATTTCTTTTAAGGGTGGGGGAGTTGTAGTACCTACATGCAAATTTCGAGACGAAATTTCTTTTAAGGGTGGTGGAGTTGTATTACCCGCACTCGCTAGGAAGAAGAAGGAGGTGCCGCCATTACCGTTTGACGAAGCTCTCGTTACGCCTGTCAACGGTAAGTGTTTGAATCCCTCTTCTTACCCTATGATAGTTGTGTGGGTGGATCAATACCATGCAAAGTAGGTATTGATCTAAAATCCTAAATTGGCCAATAAATCCTAAGTTGCCGTCAAACCCTAGATTTGAGTTTTGAGATGATATTCATCGAAACGAGACTTGAATGAGTTGGGGATAACTCTAACTCAAAGCCTAGACTTAGAATGGATAAAGGAAACCCTGAAAATTCATGGAGGATGGTCGACGGCAGTCGAAGAACCCATGTATGGTCTTCCGGAAACATACCGGTCGACTATACCGGTTACACATAGTGCGACCGGTATGTTGCACCGCTACCTCTGGAGGTTGTTTGTGGGGACCGGTGACCATACCGGTCGCCGTCTTTTCCACAGAGCCGCGCCGTACATGCCACCGGTCAGCTCTGTGAGGGTATTTTGTGATCTCTATTGGTTTTCGACCAACATAAAACCCTAAGCAATGTATTCTAATGAAACCCTAATAATATTGTAGGACTCTGTGACTTATCGTTTGGATCTTGCGACGTGGAGCAAGTAATCGAACGAGCGTCGTAAGGGAATCGACCTAAACTTAATAATTAATGGACGAGAAATCGTTGTTAATCATTGAATATCTATGATGTGATGTTTGTGCATATTCACATGCCATCCTTTACTTTCAGTTATTATTATTGTTCATGCATTCATAGGATGTGATTGTTAGGCATGTGATTGTTTTCGTTCGTGTGAGGAGTGGGGCATGGGCCCGGGATCGCTCTTCGCACCGGCACCTTTTTGTAGTATTCTGTCTTACATGCTTGGTACGGGTGGGGTATCGGGGAAGATCGTGGTACGGTGGTCTCCGATATTGATGTTGTCCCGGCCATCGTTGTGTGGTACCGAGGATTCCGAGTCGCGGCTTGTCCACGATGCTTTAGCTCTATCTCTATGCCGTAGGGAGTTATGTTGGGATAGGGTCTACCCCGTATTGTTTCATCCTAGTGGGTTAGTTGCTAATAGGGTATCGGGGAGGTGAGGTGTGGTGGTCTCCGGCCCGGCCTGAGCTCTAGCTCTATCTCTATGCCGTAGACGGCTGTGGCCGGGATAGAGCATACATTGTTGACATATAGGATTGGTTAGTTTGCGAGCCCGGTTTGCAGCCTTGGCCGTAGGGGCTTAGGTACCGGTATGGGTAGAGTATCGGGGAGGTGCGGGTATACCTTAGCTCTATCTCTATTCCATGATGGGTGCATGTGGGTTGGTGGTAGTGTGATTCTTGTGCGACGCCACACACTCGTGTATAGAGGTGCGGGGGCCACCAAACCTTTCTATAGCACATTGCAAACTTAAAACCGGACCACAATAAAATTGATTGTTACTCATGAATAATCTTGTGAACTGTCTCGATTGTCTTCCTGAGTGTGTTGTGTGCTCACTCTTTTGTATATACATTGTTTTTTTAGATGTTGATGCGGGATACCTTTGTGGATGACTATGTGAACGCTCCGGCGCACGGTGGTGTAGCTGCTTTTGGATGTACAAGTAGGGGAGGACGAGCATGATGCTTCATGCGAGTGCCCTTTCTGCGTGTACCTTTGATTTGTTGTATTTATTTATTTCAGTTATTTTTGATTGAATTAAAGGGATGTAAAAGATTATTATTCTATGTGTTTGAATTTGAATAATGAGATATTTATTTAAATTATCATTAGATACTCAGTTCATTCTATTTAAAGTCTTCCGCTGTACATTTATATTCTGATTGTGGTTATGTGTAATTGGTTTGTATGGGTGAACACGGCCTATTCGAGATCCTAGTGTGAACCGTTGGTTCAATGACGGTTCACTCACACCGTTCTGGTTGGATCAGAATTGTGGTGTGACATAAGACGTGGGCTACAAATGACTAGGAGGGTAAGCATAAGTGTAAGATCCGTACGTTCAAATTTCGAGGATGAAATTTCTTTTAAGGGTGGTGGAGTTGTAAGACCCGCACGCCACGAACCTGGTCTAACCTTACATTTCGTGTAGTGACCTGTCTACATATCATGGTCGAGCCAAGTGGACCAAGTGCATGAAGAAACCCAAGACCCAATATAAAATTTAACTCAAAAACAGTCAAAATGAGGGTAGGGTCGCATGCCTAAACAGGTAGGGTCGACCCCACCTCAACAGAAGTCCAACCCATGACTTTTTGGTCTTGGGGTCGCATGGGTCTCGGATTATGCGACCCTACATCCAACCCTACCTGTGACCCTACACCTTAGGGTCTCACGTTTTAAAAAAACGTAGGGTCTCAGTACATCCGACCCTACGTCTGACCCTATGAAAACAACACGAACCGGAAATTAGAAAACTTTCCTAATTCCAAGGGATCTTTCCTAAACTCATTGGGACTTATTATGGAGGATTTTCCTCTATAAATAGGATGTCCCTAAGCTTCTTTCACTCCTTTAAAATCCTAATTGAAAGTGAGAGCAAGAGAAAGAGAAGGAAGAGAAGAAGAGAAGGAAACTTAAAGAAGAAGACTAAGGAAGAGGAGGAAGCTCAGAGAAACCTCTGAATAAAGGTACGAACCTAATTCCTTACCTGAATAAGAGATTCTAGAATAGTTATGAAGAACATAGGATTAGGAGAAACCCAAATCATCCATCCATGGACAAGTTTCAAGAGATTCCATGGAGAAAATCATTATGGACTATGAATAGTATATAACTTGTAGTTTTTGAGCCATAGAACAATCATAGAATGGACCATGAAAGTAAGCCAAAGGATCCAAACATGAAAGAATGGACTTTAGAATGAAAGGTCGACTCAGAATACATGTGGTCGCACGTAGGGTCGAATGATATCCGACCCTACGAGACCACAGGATCGACCACATGCCCTCGGGAAGTCCCAAGGAGGGTGTGGTCGCACGTAGGGTCGAATGGTATCCGACCCCACGTCCGACCCTACACCCTAGGGTCGCACTGCTACCCTAGGTGCTACCCTACCTGCGACCCTACGATTTCAGCTAGTCTAAATTTATTGAAATTAATTCTAATTAAAATCTATCGACTTGTTAGGCCTTTCAACTGATTTAAAGGTGATTCATAAAGCTTGAACGAGGATCTACACTCAATCAAAAGTGAGGAAATAAGACCTAAACTAATTGGCTAATAATAAACTATTTTCGTTTATTGAGTCCAATACCATGTATGATTCTATGATTGTATGATTGTAATGTGCATATCACATGTCATCTACTATTCCTGTTATTACTGTTCATGCATATTTAACTCAGTTTATTTATAACATAATGATGATTATGATGCTAGGAATAGGCATGTGAATGTATGTGTGTGGTTAGTGTGCTTGATGCGAGTGGAGCATCAGGGGGAGGACATGACGCTGTGGTTCATCCTAGTCACCAGACTCTAGCTCTATCTCTACTCAAGTCTTGTCCACTAGCATCGTCGTATCGCCATTATCTTAGCAGAACTATTACGTCGTAGGGCATCAGGGGAGGTGGTCTCGAACCGTGTAGTCTCTGACTTTGCTTGGGGCCTTAGCTCTATCTCTATGGACGTATTGAGGGATGCTGGGGTGAGGCCTTGGATACACTGTTTGACATTAGGATTGGTTAGTTGCGAGTCCAGTTTGCAAGCCCTCGCCAACAGGGATTTACGTGTTGGTATAGATAGAGCATCAGAGGAAGTGTGATGCGGTGCGGTCCTAAGAACTTTAGCTCCATCTCTATTCCATGGTGGGTGCATGTGGGGGCGGCAATGATGTTTGATCCGTTGGGCGGTTTCACACATTCGTGTATAGAGGTGCGGCGGCCACCTATCATTTCTATAGCACATTGCAAACTTATGAACCAGACCAAAGATATGAATTGAAAGAATGCATATGTTTGTTGCATTGTTTTGTTTACTCACTGAGCTCAAGTTGGAGAGCTGACCCTCGCGCACATAATTCTTTTTAGTTTCTGATGTTGCAGGTATTACGACTGAAGATTATGTCGACACGCCAACATACGAACAGGTGGCGGCTATGATGAGCAAGCTATGGAGGACTATTGTGATTCGTTAAGCGAGCGTTTCAACTATGGGTACACTTAGTGTTTAACTTTTGTATTTGGATATTGAAATATGTATTAAATTATGTTTTGGTTACTTGGAGATAAATAAAATATTAATTATTTATCATGACTAGACCTCAGTTCATTATCTGTAAGACTTCTGCTATTTACTTTATTATCTCTGATTAATGTGGAATGTGTTTTGATTTAACATGGTAGAGATAGCCTATTTGAGATCCTGGTTGAACCGTTGGTTTATTAACGGTTCATCACACCATTCTGGTTGGTACAGAATTGGGGTGTGACAACTTGGTATCAGAGCTCTCAGGCCTTGCCCATGAAACCTGAATACTTCCACTGGAGTCCATGAACTGAGTTAGAATAAATTAAAATCTTTAATATAAACACACCATAAGCACCTGTGTTGGTTGAGACAGAACTTCAACAAGACAATAATGTACATATAAAAGGTGGAACTATATGTAAACACTGACAGAAAGAGAAAATTCAAAATTTATCCTGATAAACAAATAATATAGGGTACTATCTATAAGTCGGACAGTTATCTGAGTATACAAAGGATATAGTACAGTAACAAGAAGATAAAACTATACTCCTGGGTGAGATGGAGACTCAGAGTGAGATCCACCACAAGCTGATCCATTGCCCGCTAAGCATTAAAGAGATGTTGCAACTTGACCCCACCACTATCAGGGTTGAGGATGGATAATGAAAACTCATCTGAGTAGATGCTAAATAATGATAATCAGATTGAAGCAAATCAAAGGAGGTGAACAACCAGGCCACTCCAGCCAATCACTTGGACTACTAAGTACCTTGGCTACGGTTATAATAAACTTAGCCAGACAAAATACAAGAGCAACAACAGATGAGACCGACTATGCAAGTTACTATGTGAATCACTATCCAAGTTGCCAATGCTACATCAACACCTCCGGGTCAAACCAAGTACGGTATCGATTGGTAGTAACACTGTACCTCCGGCACCTGTTAGCTATAACACAGTGCCTACCATATAGCAAGTCCCAGAAATGCACACCCCAGTGTAGAAGCTTGGTGCACAACAAGCAGTGTATCAAGGTGGTTACCCTTATCAGCCATCGATGTAGGGGATAGCTGCATCATGACCAAATGATTCGACAAGGATTGAAGGAATGTTTTCTGATGATATAGCCTCATATATCTTCAGCAAAGGATCAAATTTATTGTGGCCATATAACTAGATAGGTAATATAGGATGTGGTGCATTATTGATTTACTCTTATGATTATAGATAAAGCAAGTGTCCTTCATTATGTTAAATTTGAAAGAAGGAAGTGAATCACTTTTGGATAAACATTTTGATTCATACACTCCTTGATCTTTGTTGATAAAGATGTTTAGTGATAATGGAATTATTAGAATGAAGATTATTAAATTCAGATTAGATTCTATAACCAAGGAACCTCAGATGAAGAAATGGAGGATCTGTTTCGAGATTGCTGAATAGATGGAAATGGTCATGTCTATAAAAGAGTGCATGAGCAAGAAAGTAAGTAACAATCACAAGATATTTTTCGAGGTATATGAAAGAGAGATCAGAGTAGAACAACAATGATAAAGAAGGTGTAAGCTAATGAACTTTTTGAGATATATGAGATTTTAAGTAATAATCTTTGAAAAACTAAGAGATTAAGGAGCTAGATGTGCTTTTAAGGCCTTTATACAAGATTTTGCTAAGTTTAAGCCCTCATGTAACCTTTTTGAAATATCTTGCGGCGTCTGTAACAAACGCCGCTTGATTATCCTATAACGGCGTTTGTAAGCAAACATCGGCATAGATTATCGCCCTGAACGTCAGTTTTGCGGCGTTTAATGAAACACCGGTGTATATTTTGGAGGCGCTTAAAATACCTAAGGCGGCTTTTAAAATACCTACGGCGGCGTTTTTAAACGCCGCCGTAGGCTCATATTCTTGTAGTGTTGTAACCTTTACATCATATGCTATCACATAACTGAGTAACTAATTTCAAATCATTCCATATTTGGCTATTAACTTACACTTTACTTCGCAATCCAAATCCCTTGTATTTGAAAAGTAAAATAAAAAATTACATCATAAAAGTATTATTACTAAATATGGTAAAAAATTTATATGGTTTATACAAGGGAAATTTTCAGTTACCTCCCAAAAGGAATTGATCAAATCACCTACCACCAAGATGTTTAAAAACAATCACCTACCACCCAAATTAGACAAACGTTAGTCCATTTACTGACAGAAAAAAGTTGAAATTGTGTGTAGACGTTTATACCTCTTTCTTCTTCCTCTCTGTTTCTCTACAACATCTTATCAAAAAAGAAAAAAAAAAATCCTCTGCAACTAGAATTAGTCATCGCACTTGCTCCAATCTTCTATTTTTTCCTTCTTGCAATTTTTCTTCAAGAGTTTGAATCCCAAGCCGCACAAACCCCTTTAACCCTTTTCAAATCTGCCACAAAGAAGGGACTGAACCTTGATAAAATCAATAGCAATCAATAATAATCAGTTTCAATTTATAACACAATGCAACTGAGTAACTCTAACATGTTGATACGAGCTACGACTACAGAAGTCATGTCGCTCTCCCTAGTCACACTAACACAGACGAACCCATGAGCAAGAGACGAATCAGAGACATTTGCTTTTGGCTAGCAGTTTTCGGGTAGTATCACAAAAGATCAGGGAAAAGGAAGAACAACTCCCCTTGGTTCTCTCTCTCTCTCTCTCTTTGTGCTACTGGCGGGCCTCAATTGTCGTTTGTCTTCAAATTGTGGATCCTACGATCGATCTATCCTTTCTTCATCTTCTTCGGTTTTCAGTTTTTTGCTTGTCATTTTCCTTATTTTGTTCTTTGTTTTTTCTATCTGACGAAGATATCTATTTGAAATTCTGGATGGTGATTTTTTCCACATATTCGAAGTAAGAGAGCACAAAGAAACCAAGAAAAAAAAGGAAAAGTGTAACGCATTAATATCTCAAAGTCCTTCACAGTTTGTCGAGAAATTCGCATAAATTTGTAGCAGATGCCCTCCTGTCGGTTCTCTCTCCATTGGATCTCATAGGTTAACGCTGCTACACCTCAATGTCGTTCTTGCGATCGCGAGATTTATTTCTAAATGTCTCAACCACCTCTATCGATAGAATTCCCGATCAAAACATTCTTGGAAACTTTTTTTCCCTTTACAATAAGGTTATTATTATCATTTATGAATTTTCTAACGGCTGACATTAATAACTAACGGCTCTGTTAATTGCTTTTAGATCTTCTTGATAAACGTTTGTCTAACTTGGGTGGTAGGTGATTTTTTTAATTAATTTGGGTGGGAGGTGATTTGATCAATTCTTTTTGTGTGATAACTGAAAATTTCCTTTATACAATCATGTTAGATAATGGTTATAAATTTATTTTTTTAAATTTAAAATTTTTTACTTCCCTTTCTTTTAATTTCCATTACAGTAAATTAAACCCTAATGTTAATAAAAAAAAGAAAAAAAAAAGAAAAAAGAATAAGAAGAGTAAGGTCATAGGGTGCAGATTAAATTCTACTTGATGAACACAAGAAACGTAGGAGTGGCTTTGGGGATTCCTATTCCATACTTTTTGTCTTAAAAAAAAATCCCCCAAATGGAGTCCTCCTCCATCATTGCAACCACATAATCACCTTTACATAAAATCCATTTTTCACCTTTCAAATGTGTATTTTGAATCTCACCCTCCATTGGAGCTTATCTGTCTAAGTATAAAGCACAAGGAAGTGTGGTCAAATACAAAGCAAACACAAGTTTAGCTGGCTCCACTGGCCAATAAGCAGATATATGTCCATGCTATTATTGGTCCACCTGATCTATTAGCACCTTGCATCCAATATGCTGCTATCCTATCTTCTATTCTCCTCCAATTGATTCTGCAGTACATTAGCCACATGTTGCAATCATGGCTGTTTATCATAGAGAACAACATCATCAGAAGTCCACATTGGAGGGCCCATTACCGTCCAGCAATGCTGATTGTCAAATTATTGGCCCCACCATTTCACGTGCTTTCGTCACATTCTTTGGGCCTAGCTATTCACTGCCAGTTATGGTTTCTCTCTCTCTTAAAGATGCTTCATTGAAGAGTTCTTACAAAAATCGCTATTAGAGGCTTTCTCCTCAAACTCCAACTGCTGCCGAAAGGTTCTACTCGGAAAGAGAAGCTCATCGGCTATTGAATCACCTCGATCGGAGCTCGGATGGCCAAGATATGACCATTTGATGTTCGGCCGATCAGATTATTCCAAATAGAATCTTCTGGGATGATTCCGTGCGCCGCGACGCACACAATCGCTGCCGCGTCTGATGTAAAGGTACGCCACTGTCGTCTTCTGATTGATGGAGAGAGTATCTTCGTCTTTTGACCGTTGGATCGGTCAAGAGTTGGCGGGATCTTCTCAGGACCTTCCGATCGGCCTCATCACGTCAGGCGCGATCGGAGTCCACGATGGCCTTCAGATGCGCATCTTGTGCGCATGCGCAATCTATGCGCGCTCCACTGAATCAGAGGGTCTCTTCTGTGCGGCGCAACTTATCATATTACACTACCTTCGGCCAATGAGAGGGCGTGCGATGGGATCTAGACGCGATTTCTGCGCAACACCAGATCCCGCCTTTTTGTAGGCCTTGGATCTGGAATCTCGATGTCGTGGCTTCCTCTGAGCCACCCATACGGCATAAGCTCCAATGTAAAGTGTCTGAAATGCCCCTGACAACTTAACTAATGGCCTCTGTAACCATTAGTATCAGTTGCAGGGTTTTGGACTCCAGTAGGGTCCGAAAAGCCTGCTTCATTGCGGCAAACCGTCGAGCACCTTGCGTGCATGCCGACTGCCCTGTGCTGTGGCATGCGGCGCTGGCTTGCGGCATGCGCACAAGGCTCTGCTGCGCGACATGCGCGGCTGTGCTGGTGCTGTGCTGCTGCTTGCGGCATGGCATGGCTTGCGGCATGCTGTGCGCGGGGCTCTGCTGCGCGGCATGGCATGGCTTGCGGCATGGCCCTGTGCTGTGCTGCTGGGCATGCCTGTGTGCATGGCCGGCCCCATTGTCATGCATGCTGGCATGGCCTGCTGGCCTGGTGCCGCGGGCATCTGCCCTGCTGGCCTGGGCTGGCTGCCGTGCTGGCCTGGCCACCCAAGGTGGGATCCACCCACTCTCTCTCTCTTCTTTCTTTCTCTTCAGCTGATTTACTCATCAACTAGGCTTCATTCTCTTCGGTTGCTGCACCAACCCGGTCACCTTGACTGATATAGAGTCCTATAGACACTCTCTCTCTGCTTAGGTTGCCAACAATGACAACACTTACTTACTGCACTGTCAGGACAGGGTTTCAACAATATTGGCGCAACATACCTTGCGGCCAATCTCGTATTACATGCACGAACAAAACATGTGGAAATTAATTATCATTTCGTTCGTGATCATATGATGAAAAAGGCTTTAGATGTTCAATACCTCTGTGTTGAGGATCAAACCATTAATATAATGACTAAGCCACTACCCATTACACGGTTCCACAAGCTTCGAGACAAGTTGGTTGTTCATGATCATCACATCAACTTGAGCGGGTGTAATAGCAAAACACCAAAGAGGAAGGAAACAGATAAAGAAGGAGGAGATATTGGTAGGTTATCTACACTGATATCCCTCAATCAATTGCAAAAGATCATGTTGATAGATTTCCTTAATTAGTCTCTCGATCATATCACGATGAGAGATTATCTCAATCAGTCTCAATCAGTCTCTCAATCAGATCATGATGAGAGATTATTTCAATCAGTCTCTCTATCAGTTTCTTTTGTTACTTAGCTATATAAGTCAATTGTAGCTATAATGGGTATGTACAGATAGTGTTGAATCTTCTGTAAAATCTATAAAGTTAATGGTGAATCTTTTGTAAATCTATAAAGTCATTTATAAATACGATAAGGCTCCACACCAAAATGTGTGAAAAGAATCCATTAAAATTTAGATTCTTTCAATGTTAACTATCTCTGTGACATGTGTCGGGCATCTTTGTGTTGACATTATTTATTCTTATCAGAAAGGAAGGAGGTGAAATTCAACTTAAAAAAGAAACTTTATAATCTTTACTCCATATGCTATTACATGACTGTGTAACTAATTCCAAATCATTCCATATTTGGCTATTAACTTACACTTTACTTTACAATCGAAATCCCTTGTATTTGAAAAATAAAATAAAAAATTACATCTCAAAAGTATTATTACAAAATATGGTAAAAAATTTATATAGTTTATACAATCATGTTAGATAATGGTTATAAATATTTTTTTTTAAATTTAAAATTTTTTACTTCCCTTTCTTTTAATTTCCATTATAGTAAATTAAACCCTAATGTTAATAAATAATAAAAAAAAAAAGAATAGAAGGGTAAGGTCAAAGGGTGCAGATTAAATTCTACTTGAAGAACACAAGATACGTGGGAGTGGCTTTGGGGATTCCTATTCCATAATTTGTCTTAAAAAAAATCCCCCAAATGGAGTCCTCCTCCGTCATTGCAACCACATAATCACCTTTACATAAAATCCATTTTTCACCTTTCAAATGTGTATTTTGAATCTCACCCTCCATTGGAGTTTATCTGTCTAAGTATAAAGCGAATCTCACTCTCCATTGGAGTTTATCTGTCTAAGTATAAAGCACAAGGAAGTGTGGTCAAATACAAAGCAAACACAAGTTTAGCTGGCTCCACTGGCCAATAAGCAGATATATGTCCATGCTATCATTGGTCCACCTGATCTATTAGCACCTTGCATCCAATATGCTGCTATCCTATCTTCTATTCTCCTCCAATTGATTCTGCAGTACATTAGCCACATGTTGCAATCATGGCCGTTCATCATAGAGAACAACATCATCAGAAGTCCACATGGGAGGGCCCATTACCATCCAGCAATGCTGATTGTCAAATTATTGGCCGGCCCCACCATTTCACGTGCTGTCGTCTCATTCATTGATGGGGCCCACTGAACAGAAGATGTTGTTAGCAGGAAAGGAATTGATGCTGTTATGTGTGCTCGACAAAGTGTTGGACTCCAATGACATATTCCACCTGAGAAACCCAAGAGATTTGTTATCTCCAGAAGTCAAAATGATAAGATGAACCCTTAGATTTTTTCTGTTGATGTGAATGGCTGAAAAAGATACAATAAAAGGTGCCAAAACATGTGTGCTCAAAAGGATCAGTTCGGATTTTGATGTCCAGGTGGTCCGTGATGATGGATGTTCTAAACTTGATCCACTAACCTTACTCAAACCGGTTCGAGAACATTAAAACCCAACTAATAAATAGATCCTGTTTAGCTTGAGCTCTTGGCTCTTATTCTGTTAATCATGGTTTTCAAAACTGGATCGGAAGGCAAACAGAAAGTTGCCCGGACTTGGTTCGCTTTGATTCAGTCCAGTTTATATCTATGTCAAAAAATAATGGATCCATTTGAATAAAACAAAGATTATTACAAAACGTAGTTGTAACTAATTTCTTTTAATGCACATTAGTCATTGAATCATCATGGAAACCTCAATATATGTAAAAAAAAAAAAAAAAATAAAATAAAAAAAAGCCCTCATTATACATTGGAGAAGCAGTTTTGGTATTTTATTTGGGGACTGACGTGTAAATGTGACAATCTATGATTGGTTGGAAGGAGAATTAAAAGGAAAAGAAGTGAAACTTTTTAAACATAAAAGGGAAACTTTGTAATCCTAAACTGTTCCCTTGATAGTTGTTTCGTGAAAATATCGGCCAGCTAATCTTTTGGTGGAAATATATTGGATGATCCTGAGCCTTATGGAAACTTGACGCCTCATAAGATGAAAATCCACCTCTATATGCCTTGTGCATGGATGAAAGAGGGGATTGGTTGTAGATAGGTGGTGCCCAAGTTGTCGCACTATAATACCGTTGGGTGTGTCAATGGAATACCAAGTTCTGTGAGGGAGGTTAACCAAACAAGAACCGTTGCATTGACGATGGCTTGATACTCAGATTCAGTGAAAGAACGAGCAATGATTGGTTGCTTGTGCGTAGACCATGAAATAATAAAATTGTCACCCATAAAAAGGGCATACCTAGCCTTGTGGTATATGACCACACGCTCCTGATTAGATAATTTTGGTTCGAATTACATACCCATCATTGTGGTTTCTTCACGCATTTGGTCTGCTTGGTCTGACCATGATAAGAAAACCTAATACAAGGTGGTAAAACCGAGTTAGTAAGGTATGGGTCTTATAACTAACTAATCCTAAATGTAAGACCCGTACCTTACTAATCCGTTGCCAATAGGGGCTTACGTATTGGTATGGGTAGGACATCAGGGGAAGTATTGACGGTGTTTGATCCGGACACTTTAGCTCTATCTCTATTCCATGGGTGCATGTGGGACGACAATGATGTTTGATCCATTAGGCGGATTCATACACTCGTGTATAGAGGTGCGATGACCGTCAATCCTTTCTATAGCATATTACAAACTTAAAAATCAGACCAAAGATATGAATTGAATGCATGCATATGTTTGTTGCATTATTTTGTTTACTCACTGAACTCAAGTTGGAGAGCTGACCCTTGCGCACGTAATTCTTTTTAGTTTTGATGTTGCAGGTGTTACTGTCGAAGATTATATCGATGCACCAACGTATGGACATGTAGCGGCTATGAATGTACAAGCTGTGGATGATGAATATGACTCGTCAAGCGAATGTTTCCATCGTGGTTACGCTTAGTGTTTAACTTTCGTATTTTGATACTTATAATATGTATTAATTATGTTTTGATTAATTGGAGATAACTAGATCATTTAATTATTTATTATGTAGACTTCAGATTATTATTAATAAGACTTCCGCTATTTATTCAAATATCTCTGATTATTACTATAGAATGTGTTTTGGTTTAACATGATTGGCATAGCTTATACAAGATCCTGATTTGAACCGTTGGTTTTCATGATGATTTATCACACCATTGGTTAGTTCAGACTTGGGGTGTGACAGTATAAGTTCGAGGGAAGCCTCACTGGATTATACTGGCTCCAAATCCATGGGGTCTGTAGGGGTAAGACCTGTCATCAGACAAAATTTAAATTAGTATAAGATTTTGGACACAGTCTTACAAGAGATCTAAGGTCAATGTGATTGTTTACTTTCTTAAGGTATTGGGTATTCAAAATGTATTATTATGATAGACACGTACTAACTATGCCATTTTCGTTCAAAGAAAATTTGCCCTAATTAAAGAGCTTGGACCACAAACGTTACAACATTTTTCATCATGATCATGTGCTTGCTGTAGATATAAATCCTGCTTGTGTATGCTGATTGAAGATGGAGACATCTAAAATTTATGGATATATATAATTTATTTTGGAAACAATGCTTCGTTCAAAAGAACATGATCAAAATTGCATTCCTGGAGTCATTTATGGAACTCCCAGCACCCCCTCTTCGCCCCCAGCCCCTCCGCCCCTCCACCACTTTGTGCCACCTCAGCCCCCTCTCCCCCTCCTCCGCCAACACCTCTGCAACACCACTGGGCTTTTCCCTTCCTTCCTCCCCAGTTGATTGATGAACCTTGGTTGACATTGAGAGGGGGAGTTGAATTAGTGTAACACTTTCTCCCAAACTTTTCCCTCTATTTTACTGTTGCCCAGAGATGATGGAAAGCTACACTGTCATACACACACACAAGCGTATGCAAATCTACCTCGCTACCCCACTCAGTGGCCAGGTCTACTAGATTTGCACACCTATCATGTAATCCATTCCATGCACTTTACAATGTACAGAAAAAAAAGACAGTCCACAACAAAGGATGTACATGGTTCACCAACACAGTGTGTGATGGCTAATTTACGGAGTAATGCCCAATGGGCTCTATATATAGTCAATACGCTACTTTTTGTCTTTTACAAAACAATGATGTTAACCCTGTGTTTTCCCAACATAAAATTGAAAGAGCATAACAATACCAGGATTCAGGCTATAACTGTAAGTATTCAGCACACGCTGCACACACTACGCTTAACCCGCACCTATGGGAAGTAAATAGTATTAGTTTTGGGCTTATAACAATAACCTACAATTTTCCCCCACTAGCTACGCATTCAACATAATCACCTACAGCTAGCATACATGAAAGCAATGGACAATAATAGAATTAGAGAATCTTACAACCATAGCTTCCAGGCGTTCTGAGATGACTCTGACACTTCCAGTGGCTCAATGGAATCTCCCATAACTCCCAATATTCGGAAACCTCAACTCCTCAGGCAATCCCTAGCTTTTTGACCATCTCTTTCCTTCTCACAAGCAACAACCACCATAAATGTGCAACAATGCTCCACCAACCTCTCACATTTCTTTAATGCTTCATTTACGAGCTTGAATGAGGTTGGTGGGTGGTTGAATGTTCACCCCCAAGCAAGAGCCTAAGGCATGCGTGCGGGCCAGCTTTGGGGTTGTGGCTGCCTGGGTGATCTGCGGCCCTGCGTGCCGGGCCATGGCTGCCTAGGTGGCCTGCAGCTTGCTGTGGCTACCCATGGCATGTGGGGCTGGCTGATGCTATTGGCCTCGGCTACGGGCATGTTGTGACTACCTAGCAGCCTTGGCTTGTGCCATGGCCTTGCTGGCTATGGCCCCTGCTGTGTCCACCTGTGACGTGGCCGTGGCCTTGGTTACTATTGTGTCCACCTGTGATATGGCCGTGGCCTTGGCTACAGTGTGGCATGCCACCTCATCAATGGGTCCTACCCACGTTTCTCTCCTCTTTCTCTCTCTTCATTCTCTCTCCTCCTCCTCCTCCTCCTCTCTCTCTCTTCATTCTCTCTCTTATTCTCACTCTTCCTTCTTTGCTAGACACATCATCAATGGGACCCACTGTGGGATGCACATTCTCTCTCTTCTTGCGGCACCATCAGTGGGACCAGTAGTCCACACTCTCTCTCCTCTTGCCACCCCATTAGTACCCAATGCTGTAGAACACAATAGAACACACGCACTAGACTGCTTCGTCTCTACCACTGCACTGACACTACTGCTACTTGCACATACACTGTCTCTCCTGCACTGACACCCTCTCTCCTCATTTCTCTGAATTTATGTTCATCCACACTGCCAAATCAATTTAGTTGCTAAAAATAATAACACATGGCCAACATTGACTTCCCTTCTCTCACTCCCTCAACCCTCGAATCCCACCTTCCCCACCCTTAGTCAGCTCTGCCTTTGTTCTCGTTGGTTTTCCTTGGATGTTTTTGTGCCTTTGGTTTTTCTTTTGGGGTCTTTGTTTTTCTCTTCTCTTAATAAATTTTTATTAATTAAAAAAATGAATGGGAGTCGAGTTGAACCACTAACTTGGAAGCTGCTATCAGTGTAGGCCACTAATCACTAATGGAATGAGAAGCCATATTAGGCGCCACGTAATTATGAGGAAATTATAATGGCGACAAATAACTTGTTAGTTGATCGTGATTTCAGAAATCAGAAGTAAAAGAATTATTTAAAACAGAAAAAAAATAACACACGTTCATAAAGCGAGAGAGAAGTTTCTTTTAATATTTTGGAAGATAAAATTCAAAAAAAAAAAAATAATAGGATATAATTTTATATATAGATATAGCTAGATTATAGATATAGTCGTATAGATATATCTTTTAATACATCGATGTGAGAGGAAAAAAATTATTGAATATGTATTAGAGAAAGATATAATAAAAAGGATATATATGATAGAAAAAAACTAGACGTTTAGACAGAAAAAAGAAAAAAGAAAAAAAAAAGAGATTAGGTACTGGTTTGTGTGTAGTCTCCTCTTGTGAGGCTCGGCTATCTCTGCTGATGCCAACCCTGAAGGTGGAGGCCGTCCCCTATTTTTTTTTTGGCTTTCTTTCTCTATCTTGATCAGAGGTATTCTCTATAAATCTATTCATTATTTGAATATGTTCTTTCTGATATTTATTATAAAAAAATAAAAAAAAGAAAAAAGAAAAATAGAGTGACTATGTGGCAGTAGTGATCAGTAGGTTTGTGTTTAAATAGAGAGATTCTGTGATGAGAGATTTAAACATGAGGAACATGAGATAAGGAAAGAAGAAATGTTTTTTGAATAAAGGGAAAAAGATTCTTAAGCCGACTGTATGGGTTGCTTACGAACGCCATCTCACATCATGACTATGTGGGTCTGCTCTCACACACTCTCTCTCTTCATGTGAGTCCCTACTCATGAAACTGTGGTGCAGTGGTAGAGATTCCCTCCTCACTCTCCGTGTGAGAAACCCTCTCCCTTATAGTAGTATATATAAGAAAATTTTGAAAACGGTAAAAATAAAATGATGGAGGAATTTATGTTGCTTACTGGTATGGAATTTGTGCAGTTCAAGAGGTCACTGACTGAAGCAACCTTTTGGCCTTTCAATAATGGGAATTTTTTTTCCATGCATAGAATAATGACTAATTTTTAACTGATTTTATTTAAAAATTTCAGGTTTTAGTGAGAATTAAAACTGTTTCTTGTATGTTGGCAACTTCCCAGCCTTTTCCCAGTGGAATAAAATTTTCTTTTAGCTATAGCTCTACTTGGCATCCCAAAAATAAAATATAGAACAAGAATTATTGAATATATCAAAATTATGATCTTGAACTCTGTTCTAACCAGATGATATAATTACTATGAATTTGCAGTTGTTTTATTAGTATATCTAGTAGTGCCCCCGCCCCAAATAAATATTCACAATTTTTTTTTAAAGTTAAAGCCAATAATGTTAATGTGAAACGTGTTGGTGCTCCTTCCACCAGAAGTGGGGTGGGGGCATAGTTATTTAATTCTCCGAATTATTCATGAGATAATATGAATAATTCTCCCGAATTCGAATTATATTTAATGATTTTTTAAAATTCTCGTTTTTTTATCTAGAATAAATATTGTGTATAATTCTTTCAAATCCGAATTATACCAAATAATTCTTATACTAAAAAAAATATCTTAGTAGAGGACTTAATGCCTTAACTTTTATTCTCAAACAAAGTTTTCTAAAAAAATAAAAAATCCTTAATGCCATAACTATTTGCATCTTTTCCAATCTAAGACTAATTATAAGTCTAAAAATCACATCATAATATAAACAAATCACTAATTTCATTTTTTTTTTCAATGTGAGATTAAATATGAGTATGAAAATCAAATCATAATACAAAGCAAATCATTAAATTCATTCGATAACGTAGAATTAAATATGAGTATAAAAATCATACCATAATACAAAGCAAGTCATCACTTTCGAGTGTTTTTTCAATTGAAAATAAATATTATAATAAAAACCATGAGGAAGTAATTAACGAACATGAAAAAGAGATGGATTTTATGAGAATGATTCGAAGAATCTATGAAAATGTTTGATTTTATGAATATCAGCTCCATTAGATTGGTATTGCAATCATAATAAAATCTAATGATCCACATTATATACTGTAATGAAATCTAACAAATCCACCGTTATACACACATACCCATCTATTATGTAGTATATTATTATTTAAAAATTAAATATTATTCTATTGTCACTTATATATTATACAGGTGTAATAATTGATGGATAGGAGCACCAAATATTAAAAATTAACATCCGAATTTTTTGGCCGAATATTTATTAGACAAAAAAATAATTTTCAAACCGAACCGAATTAGAATTTTATTTTAAGTCCGCTTTTTTTTACCGCATCTATGACCGAATTCTTAAATTATCGAAATGATTCATTCCGAATTATTCTCCATCCGAATAATTCTCGAACCCGAATTAAATAACTATCGGTGGGGGGACTAATAAATCGATGTTCTATTTTGCAATTATGTTGGTTTTTAATGCAATATAAACCCTTATTTAATCTAATGCCAACATTACTGATGGTACTTTCTCCATATACACTACTTAATTATATTTCTTGGGTTATTGATTGATAAATGGTTTGAACTCTACTAGGTTTCATTTGACTAGTAATAACTGATTATAATGGAAAACTGACAATCAAATTAATCAATAGGGCTATGTTTGTACTTAAAAGAAGAATAATTATGAGACAATGATAAATTTTTGTGCTTATCTTTTTCTTTTCTTTTTTTCTTCTTAATATCCAAATATAGCTTAGAACTGTCTCCTATTTTATAGTTTCCATATAAGAAAAGAAAAATAGAAGTAAAGAATAGTTTATATTGAAATTAAGATTTTGAAATCTGGTCTATACATAAAACCCTAAAATTTGGATAGTTTATCAGTTAGTATTTTTTTTCCACCCCAAACCTTGAGGGAAAAAAAGGGATAAAATTTCCTGTTGAGATAAGCTTGTCTCAATTGTTTAGTACTACTTGAACCCATGACAGGATGATGTGATGATTTTAGTGATTGAAAGGCATATCACTAGGTTTGGATTAGTTTGCCCACACAAAGACACACACACAACCTAAGGATGTTCTTAACAAACTATTTGTAATTTGAACTTAATGGAACTGACTCAAGGATTTCACATGTATTATCTCTTGAAGCTCTGTCAACTCGGATAGAAGTCAAGCTGGCTTATGTGACTGATTTTTATGAGATGAACAACCACTGGAATCTGAAAAAATTCAGCCTAAAGGATGCAAACTTAACCAAAGGAAGAAAGAATCTATTCCCAAATGAAAAAAACAAACTAGAAACAAAAGGGAATATGAATTCCAACTTTGGCATCGGCATCAACAGAACAAAAATCCCTAAAAAGAAAGACGAAATGGTCTCTTGTTGTTGGAGGGATACCAAGCATGATCCAGTAGATGGTGTTCATCACTCGGTGTGCATATCAATACATTGATATGTATGCTTGGTGAAGTATCGAACTAGACAACATAAGACGAATTTTTTTTCCAAAAAGAAGCTACCTTACGTTGAGTTTATGAAACGAAATCTTGGATGATTAAGTCTCCCAAAAAGAAGCTACCTTGAATTTATACAAATATGAGCATACATACCTGGAAATTAACAATCGTGCTAAAGGCCTCAGGATAATAAAGGAAGGATGATCTTCTGTCATGCGGCAGGGAAGTAGTTTTCCTTGGCTGCATATCAATCTTTGCCATGGATGCTTCGGTTGACCATAGACACTTGATCTGTTGGTTGAATATCAATGATCACCCTCAAAATTTCCGATTGAATTGCTTGGGTGCAATTCAATTTTCGCTTCTAGTTTGTTGGTGATCAGGGTCTGACATGAGAAGGAGAGAGTCTGACGTAGCCAAGGACAAGCTTGCCAACGATTTGCAGTAGGATTCCGCAGGAAACAACTGCAGAACCCATCTGTTAGACAACGCCGGCAAGTCATCCTTGGCTCCCTCTCACTCTCTACTTCTTCATGTGAGGCCTTTCACCGATTTTCATCTAAAAATCATTGAGTAGTCTCTTCTTTAGTTTTCATATTAGAAGTAAGACATATTTATAGGCAACCCTAGTGCTTGATAGAGGATGAAGGTGGGAGGGTGGCCAACTTCAGAGGCACAAATTCCTTTTGGGTGGCCAAGGACACGAAGCCGGAGAATGAACCATTACTGTGGAATATTTTTTTTTTTTCTTGAAATTGATAAGAGGGTGTGATTGTATATATTCTCAAGTAATGAAGGTCAAAGGATTCTGTTAAAGATGTTCTTACTTCTTACAGTGGATGTATATTATCTTTGATGAAGAGTGCAAGGTATTCTAGCATTTTCTAATACTTAAAAACAAATGATTTTCATCAGCCCCCACCCACAGGGCATGACTGCCTTTTGCTTCCGCAGCAGAGTCATGCATCCACAATAATTTTAGGGAGTCGATCGTTCCTTATTTGGTTAGACAAGCCACAATTGCAATGTATTGGGTTCCATTTCCAATCGGATTAATCTAGTACGGACGTATGGATGGTCGGGAGTCGGGACTCGCCAATGTGTATTTTTTATTTTTTATTTTTTTAAAATTTTTAATGGTCGGGAACGGTTGGTTGGTTATTGTGAGATCAGAATGTATATAAATATAGGGAAAATGAGCAGCATGTACTACGCTCACATACATGTATCCTTTCTCATTAATATCCTCTCTCTCCTCTTTAATAACCTTCAGTACATACCGTTTTCCTATTCCATGGGTGTATCTGAATCTCGGATTTTCAATATCCCTCCGTAACAGGTAGGTCCTTCTTCCATAAATATATAGAGAAAAAATTTCCACAATGCCATTGTGGGGATTTTCCCACAATCATTTAGACTCTCAGATAGCTCAGAGTCTCAGACTATCCCTCCTGGTGGCAGTTTCACTTTCCTCCCTTGGACTATGTAGATCCCATTGAAGGTAGAGAGAAAGAGACTTTACATCAATTTTTTTTTCCTTATGTTTTTTTTTTTAAATACTTTTATTGTAAATCATGAAAGGGTCTGGTGTAACATGTGAGTCATTTATTTCTGGGGAAAGAATCCCCAAAAAAAAAAAAATCTTGAAAAAAATCCCCACATCGTCATAGTGGGGATTCTTTCACACTATCTCTTATATAATTCATATTCTCTCTTCTTCTGAATTTGTTCCTGAATTTATGGATTCCATTGAAGATGTCGATTCATGTATACCTATTTCTACATTATTGAAGATTCTTCCACAGTATCATTGCGGGAACCGTCTCCATTTTTTTATTGTCTCTAGCCAGAAACATAACCCACTAGTCTGACAGAAATAGCTTGTAATTTTCTTCATAATTTACAAGTTATCCTAATATGTTTAAATAATGGTTTAATATATAGTAGTCGATTGCAATTTTTCAATTTCATATGGTCCTGATCACAATACTTATTTATGTTTTGGCTCTAAGTCTGTTTTGAGGACTAGATTTCTAGGTTAGCTTAATTGTTGGATGTCTAAGTTTTAATGATAAATCAAATGGCTAAAAAGCTAGATTATATTTTACAATTAAATTAGGGCACTAAATCCTTATTTTAAGTAAAAATAAAGAAATAATTTTTTTTTTATTTTACTTTTTCTTCTAATTTTTAGTTTCTTCCTTCTTTTATTATTCAAGTGTTTGATTAACATGGGTTTTTACTTGAATTTTCAGAATTAGGGTTCGCATGTTGTTAGGGAAAAATCATAATGAGTACAAATCTAACCGTCAATGGAGAATGTAAGATGATCCTAGAGAAAAGGACATGTGGCATACATCTAAGGCGCGAGGAATGAGAATAAGAGATGTCCGAAAAAGGAACTCCTGTTCGACCCCCCAGGGTGATCCATACATGATGGGACCAGTTGATGGGGGTAGCTGGGCATTTAATGGACTGTCATTAATGCTCATAAATACTGACACCAACCATAAATGCCAAGTAGGCCGATTTGACTGGTCAGATCACCATATCATGGACCGAATCAGCAAAAAGCATGACTGACACTCGGTAAAAGTGTAAGGGCAGAGATAAGTATCAGAAAATATGGAGGACGTAGACTATAAGGGGGTCGAAGAAGACCAAGGGAGGTCATAAGTGACTGACAAGACGTCCCAGCACCGCCTTAAGGGGTCGTAACCTATCAAACCTACTGTTTCCTAAGAGGCTGATGATCAAGATGGTGGTAGGTGTGGAGAGGTTTGTCTGGAAAACTTCATCTGGGACTTATATATAGCACAATGATCTTCAATTGCAGGGACACCTGGAATTCTCATGTCAAAAGAAAAAAACACCCTAACTAGGTATTAATCCTCTTGTGTCTTACTCTCTCTATGGTTCAAAAATCTCACTTCATCGAAGAGAAATGAAAGATGGTGGTGGCTCCAGTATCTCAAGGAACCCCCATTTTTCAAAGAACTCTAGTGTTCCACGAAGAGCTCAATTTTGTGTGTCCCTGAAAATTTCTAACTTTAGCATCGGAGTAGCCCAGGGAATATCCTGCCCATCTTCTTGTTGTGTAAGTGTTCCATCTACGTGGCAGGATTGGAGAAGCAGAACGGATTCCATCGACAACACAGGTAATGGGATTAGTCCGAATAATTTTTCTTATATATAAAACTCAGAGTGAAACATATTGTTTTGTTTAGAATGAAATGTTTAATGGAAAATAGGCTGGGAGTAGTAATATAAAATGATGTTGAGAACCTTGAGGATTTTGGAATCTGGATGAAGAACAATACATATGTCCACTTGCTACTACTTAACATTTAGGCTACCAATTCCTTTTTAAAGTATATATATATAGAAATGACTTTTAAACCATGCCCAGCACAAAGTTAGTTAAAAAACAGGTGGTGGTGGTCTTCGACTGGGGCTTCCATCCAAAGGGATTCCAGGCTTAACTAAAATCTTCCAATTCCTAGAAATGATTTAAGATTAGTTAAGGAAGACTAACGCTGAAAACAAGAACAGAAACCTTAGCAGCCCATTTATCCGTTCCTGCTCTTCAAATCTGTGTAGATCTTCCTTTGATTTTTTTTTTTCATTTTTACTTTTGTCATCTGGGTATCATTTGCTTCTGAACTTATTTGGGTACTGGGTGGTCTGGAAGCATTTTTTTTTTTAGTTTTCTTACTGTTGTTTGGAATTATTTTGGTTGCTGGGTTGGGATGGAGGAGCATTACGAGCCATTGAAAGACCTTGGGTCCAAAAATTTTGGGCTGGTGAGGTTAGTCAGAGATAAGAAGACTAAGGAGCTTGTTGCAGTCAATAAATATAAAGAGAGGGGAAAGAAGGTATTCAATCAATCAAAGCTTCTTTTTCTTGTTCTACTGAAATGGGTTCTTTAGGTTTTTATTTTATTCTTTTCCACTTGACTTGTTCTGCTAGCTGTTAGAGTTATCAAGAGACAAACAATTTCTCATCCGTAGGTGAAATTTGAGAAGATGAGAGGGATGGATTGAGGATCGGTGGCTGCACAAAAATAGGAAAAAAAAAAAAGGGAAATCAGAAAAGCAGCTTCAGAAATAGGAGAAAGGAGGAGAAGAAACAAGGAGAAGAGAAACTGCCGGATAAGAGAAAAGGGAGAACGATGAGGGAGAAAGGAAGGACGGGAAAGGGGAAGTTTGTGAGGGAGAGATGAAGGAGAATGGAAAGGGGAGAATGATGAATGAGAAAGGAAAGAGTATAGGAGAGAAGGGTATAAACGTCAAGACAAAATTTCAACATTTTTCCGTTAGTGGGTTAACGTTTGAGATTTTTGGGTGGTAGATGATGTTTTTAAAATTCTTAGGTGATAGGTGATTTTTGTCAAAGTATTTGAGTGATACATGAAAATTTTCATATATAATAACATATACCGCGATGAAAATATAAATTACCGTCGTTTAATATCCATAAATAGACCACTAAAATACCATTGTTTTATAGCATTTTGCATGATGGTAACTTGATACCTTTTTTTTTTTTTAATTTTTTATGCATAGATCATTTATTAAAAGGAAACAGAAGAGAGAAAAAAAAAGGACAGCCAAATAAAACCACTCATCCCTCGAAAAGAGGGGAAAAGCAAGAAAAAAAAAAAAAAAAAGGCCACCAGCTACCTAGAAACCTCATTTATCCATGACACAGAGAGGATGGAGATAATATGGGCAACAATTGTCTCTCTAGGCTTCGACAAGTTGTTGAAGATCTTTCTGTTCATTTCCTTCCAAATGTGATACACTGTGGCTCCAAATGCTAGCTTAACAATCCGCTCTATGCCCATGGAGTTCTTGAATTTCTTGGTGATCCAAGTTGGTTCCTCAACAATGCCTTGATCTCTTTTTTTTCTTTTGGCTAAAAATCAGCAACTTGGATTAAAATAAAAAATCAAAAAACATTAATACAGGTCATGTACTGGGCTATCCCACTTTCAGCATTGCCATCAGCAGGATCCAATATTGACCACTATGTAATTACAAGATAAATAAAAGCTAGTAGAATCTATATCTAGGTCTGTGTAATGCATCTCACACAGCCTCTCTAGCTACAAAATCTGGATCTAATCCAAAGTTTGGAGTTTCTGTCATGCACTGCTTGCTTTGTTATTCTATCAACTACCATATTTGTTTCCCTGAAACAATGAAAAACTCTTAGTTGTACCCTATTGTTACTCATAAGAGCTTGCCACTTTTGCTTGACCAACCATGGCACAAAGGAAGAATTAAGTAAGCAAACAACATAGTTTGAATCACTCTCCAACCAGATTCTGAGATACCTACTTTCTACAGTAGCTGAAATGCCTCTAATAGCACCATACAACTTAGCTACAAAATTAGTTGTTACACCAATAAACTCAGAAAATGTTAATAAGATTTTGCCTTGGAAATTTCTTATCACACCACCATAGCCTGCATGTCATGGATTCCTCAGACTGCTCCCATCTACATTTACTTTACACCAAGGTTCCACTGGTGGCTGCCAAAATAGTTCCACAATCTCCTTTTGTTTACAACCAACATAAGATAACTGTAACATTCTTGCAATCTTATGATCCATCATGCTAGCAATAGTGCATGGTTTCAGAAGTGACAGATCCCTACACTTTTAAATAATACTCTGTCGAATTCTTGGCATCTATACTATATAATTATCAAAACAAGCATGGTTCCTTACTTGCCAAAGAACAACCAGCACCATGTAGAACAAGTATTTCCAAACCTGTTCGAGATGAACCACTCTGATCCTTCTTCTCTACTACTGTTGAAAAATTTCTAATGAAACACAATCTGGCCATAATATGCCAAACCATGCAACAATATCCTTCCATACAGTTCTGGCCACTAAATATCCATAGAAAACATGCTCAAAAGTTTCCTTAGCAGAATGGTATAGAAAACACCGAGAAGGGATACAAATAGCCCTAGACTTTAAAACATCATCCAAAGGAAGCTTACCATGATTCCAATGCGAACAAAAGCAAGCATCCCGTGGTATTAGATTACCATCCCAAACTTTTGCAGACCATGATATCTTTCGATTAAGCTTCCTTCTCATATTCCAAACTGACCGGATAGTAAATTTCCCACTCAGTTTACCCACCCGTACATGTAAATTTCTTTTGTCTCTTTGTGGGTTCTAGAATCAACCCATTCAGAGAAAAACATCTCATTAGGGTTTACAGTAACCCTAGGATTTCCATACAATGTATAGAACACAATGGTACAAATAAAAAGGAGTAATAAACATACTCGTTCGCTGAAGATTGTTCTCCGCCGAATTTCGCTGTGATTTGAGTCTTCTACAGTCTCCGACAGATTCCTATGCTTCTCTCTGATTATGAGAACATGAGAAGAAATATTACCGTGACTGTAGGGACTCTAATCAATTGGTATATATAAGAATACCAAACCCCAAACCTGGTTCAGTCCCCACAGTAAACCAGTTTGGTTCATCTCATAATCAGACTAGAATTAGTCCACCTATAAGTTGGACTCCCACTGAACAACTGTCAAATCGATATTATATTTAATTGTAACCCACATATATCTTACATTCTCCCACTTGGGCTACATTAATTATAAATCACCAATTGGTCAGTGTGGCCATGAAATACAATTACAAAACCCATCATATACTTTGATCCAGTCACCTAGCTTACTAATGTCGAACAACAGCGGAAAGTACACCTCAATAATAAGCGTACAACCTTCTATCAGTCACATACAAAGGTTTGCTTAACAACAAAAATCGCCTTGAGATGAATGCATGAAAATATAATTTCATGTGAGTCCTGAATTGCCTTGATATACCTCACAGGCAATAAACCTTAATATTGACCGTAGCAACCCGCCACATATCCTTTTGGTCAATATTACTCTTTGGCACACCGCCGTGAACTATGGCTAAAACTGCCCCGTTAATATGACTTAATACCTCCCTTTATCAATGACATGTCATGTAAAATACAATACAACAATGATAACAATGAATAAATGCTGAATAAAAATAACCATGATTTTCATTAATAATCATGGCTAGACAAAATCAAAACATAAACAAAGTTTACATAAAGCACAAGAAAAAATCTCCCACTAACTAATGACATCGAAAGACTCAACAACACTCATGCTCGACACATGGTCCTGAAAAATCTTCACTGGAAAAACCTTTGTTAGAGGATCTGCAATCATGTAATCCGTCGAAATGAGCTCAACTGTGATGTCTTTAGAAGTGATATTTTCCTTCACTAGCAAAAACTTTAATTCTATGTGTTTAGAACCACCACATTTATCATTATTCTTTGCAAAGAGCACTGCAGCACTGTTATCACAGTATATCAAAATAGGTCTAGTAATAGAATCAACAACCTTCAAGCCAGAAATAAAGTTCTTCATCTACATGGCTTGACGAGTAGCTTCATATAAAGCTACATACTCTGCATGCTTGGTCGATGTAGCTATAAGTGTCTGCTTAGCCCTCCTCCAAGAGATGACACTCCTGTAAATAGAAAAACATATCCTGAGGTAGACTTCAGATCATCAGTGCAACCAGCAAAATCTGCATCAGAATATCCAACTACCTCAAATGCAGTACCACTACGATATATGAAGTTATAATCCCTGGTCCTCTTTAAATATCTCATAACCTTCTTTGCTGCTGTCCAATGAGTAGGACTAGCATTAGACTAAAAACGACCAAGGACACTCACTGCAAAGGCCAAATCAGGTCGAGTACAAACTTGTGCATACATCAAACTCCCTACTGCAGAAGCATATGGCTTATTATTCATAAAGCCTTTTTTCAAAATCATTCTTTGGACACTGTTCCTTATTTAACTTATCTCCTTTGCTCATGGGCAAATCCCCACCTAAACAGGTAAACATATTGAACCGCTTGAGAACACGATCAATATATGGTTTTTGAGATACTACCAGTAGTCCCCTTTTTCTGTCTCTACATATCTCTATGCCAAGTACGAAGGTACTTTCTCCCATATCTTTAATTTCAAAATTTTTAGACAGAAAACTTTTAGTCTCAATAAGTAAGCCCATATTGCTGCTAGCCAACAAGATATCATCAACATATAAGACAAGAAAAATATACTTACTCCCACTGATCTTCATGTAGATGCATTGATCAGACAAATTTTCAATGAATCCAAAAGAAGATATAATCTGATGGAATTTTATATTCCATTGCCTTGAAGCTTGTTTTAGTCCATAAATAGACTTCTTAAGTTTACAGACCATATTTTCCTTATCTTTTTCCTTAAAACCTTTTGGTTGGACCATATAAACTTCCTCTATCAAATCTCCATTTTAAAAAGCTGTCTTTACATCCATTTGGTGCAGCTCTAGATTAAAATGAGCTACCAATGCCATAATAATTCTGAATGAGTCCTTCTTAGAAACTGGAGAGAATGTTTCCACGTAATCAATTCCTTCCCTTTGTGTGAACCCTTTAGCTACTAATCTTGTTTTGTAGCGCTCAACTCTACCTTTGGAATCACACTTAGTCTTGTATACCCATTTTGAGCCTATGGGTACACAACCTTTAGGTAAATCCACAAGTTCCCATACCTTATTATGGTCCATTGATATCAACTCATCCTTCATTGCATCTAGCCATTTAGATGCATCGCTACCATTTACAGCATCCAGAAAACTTGTAGGATCTTCTTGCTGCCCAATATCAAAATCATTCTCAATTAAATAAGTTACATAATCAGAAGAAATAGCTGACTTACGAGGCCTTGTGGATCTCCTTAATTCACCCTCTGGCTCTACAATATCAACAGGAACATCAGCCTGAATAAGGTCCTGAGGAACAACAGTCTCAGACATCTCCATCACAGGTTCTTTTGGAATGATAGGTTGCACCTGTAACTGAGGAATTTCAGTGACAGCCTCTACTTCAACCTCAACAAAATCTAGATTTCTTGGTTGAAGCATTTCCTTAGCATCTTCAATAAACCTGGCATTAATGGTTTCCACTACACTATTTATAAAATTAAGACAATAGAATCTGAACCCCTTAGATCTGTCTGGATAACCCACAAAATAACAACTCACTGTTCTAGAATCAAACACCTTTTCTTGAGGATTATACAGTCTTGCCTCTGCTCTGCAGCCCTTAACATGGAAATGATGCACACTAGGTTTCTTACCAGTCCAAAACTCAAATGGTGTCTTTGGAACTGATTTACTTGGTACTCTGTTAAGAATATAAGCTGCAGTCTTTAATGCCTCACCCCATAAGGATATAGGAAGATTAGTATTACTCATCATGCTCCTCATCATATCTTTGAGAGTTCTTCTCCTTTCTGCTACTCATTTTGTTGTAGAGTACCAGGCATAGAGCATTGACGTACTATACCTTGATCCTATAAATACTTGGCAAAAGGACCAAGATGTTGATTAGTATCACCTGGTCTCCCATAATACTCACCTCCTCTATCAGATCTAACAATCTTAATCTTCTTTGATAGATAATTCTCTACCTCAGCTTTGAATATCTTGAAGACATCCAAAGAACTTGATTTATCAGATAAGACATATATATAACCATAGAGAGAGAAGTCATCAGTAAATGTAATAAAATATTTATGTCCTCCAAGTGTGGGAGTAGGAAAAGGGCCACAAATATCAGTATGAATCAAATCTAACAATCCCTCGCTACGGGCAGCCTTCATCTTCCTTGACCTTGTCATCTTTCCTTTTATACAATCTACACATACATTCATATTATCATAATTCAAGGATTTCAAAACACCATCCTTCTTAGGACTCTTCATCCTGTCTATAGATATATGTCCCAAACGTCTATGCCAAAGGGTAGTAGAATTTTCATCCAGTTTAGAACGTTTAGAACAGACATTCATAACCATGAGGGGAACAATATTTAATTTATAAAGCCCATTAATAACAACAGCATTTCCAACAGCACAAGAATTAAAAGACAATTGAAAACCTTCTTGATTAAAAATTAAACCATAGCCTTTCTTGGCAAGTCTAGAAATAGAAATCAAATTCCTCTTCATGGAGGGAACATAAACAACGTCTTCTAAATCAATAAAAATATCAGAATCTATATGAATCCTAACTATCCCTATGGCCTCAACATCGAATTCTACTCCATTCCCTACGAACACCTTCACCTCATCCTTGCTTGGCGTCCTCCTGGATAGAAACCCCTGCAAGGAATGAGTGATATGAATGGAGGAAGCTGAGTCAATCCACCAAGAATCCACAGGAGCATCAATATGAAAGGATTCAAAGCAAACAAGAGAGAGGTAAATACCAGATTCCTTCTTCTTCTTATCCAGGTAGGACAATCTATTTCTGCAGTCCTTCTTCATGAGTCCTTTCTTGTGGCACCAAAAACATTCTGTCTTTAAAAGATCTCTGTGGTCTTGATGTTCTACATCCCCTCTAGGCTTGTCATATGGTTTCTTCCCCTTCTGAGAGTAACTCTTTCCTTTTCTCATGGGTCCATAACTAGGTTGTTTTCCCTTACCTCTGTAAGGGTATTTCTTGTAGGTTGTGGCACTGACACTTTCACTTTTATCCTTTTTTCAGTCTAATCTCCTCTTCAACACATATACCTATAAATTCATTGAACGTCCATGGAGTAACTGAAGTATTGCTAGCAACTTTAATCTGAGTATACTTTTGAGGTAAAACATTTATACATAAATGAATCAGAAACTCATCATCTACAGGGTGTCCCATATCCTTGGGTTTTTCAGCTGCACCCTGCATATCAATAATCTGATCTCTAAGACTAGCTTCACCATCAATTTTGCTAGTAGTCAAATTTTCCATTAAAGCTCCCCTTTCACCTTTATCAGAAACTTCGTATTTATCTTTGATAGCTTTCAAAAATTTCTTTGCATTTTCTTTTTCTGTAATACTATTCCTAACAGTTTCAGGTACAGTTTGCTTAACTATAAGCATGCATTTCTTGTTGGCTTTGGTCCACCTTTCCATTTTTAGTTTTTCCTCTAGGGTACTATCAGTAGTAAGTTCAGCAGGTTTAACATCTGTAACAGCTATGTCAAAATCATTTAACCCTAGAGTAATCTCTAATTCCTCCCTCCACTTTTTATAATTCAATCCTGACAGAATTGGAATAGTAGACATATCGATTCTAGTGGAAGACATCCTGTTATGTAATCAAAACACGAGTTCAATTCATTAAATCAGTACCAGCATGTGAAAATACTCATGTTAACATACAAGATATGCTAGCAAATATGTATATGTTTACAAATGCAAGCATCAATATACCTCCCTAGAGTCAACCGAAACTACAAACTTATCCTATGGGACAAGAATGCACTGGTCCTCTAGTATCTGTGCAAAACTGCGAAAGAATAAAAACCTTCGGGAATCCCATCACATTTGGGTGTCTGTAAAAATCCTAAGTTAAAACCCTTTCAATCTGGTGCATGATTATCCTTTAACGTTGGCAACGCCACCTTTGGGTGGATATTGTCTTCTTTGACTGCCAGAGGTGTAAGATATCTTGAGCTTTGAGAATGTCCTAATGCAATCAGGAATGCCATTTTGGTGGAACCAACCCAATTCCATAATGACATTAACAAGACCCTACTTGCAGTCATTTAGTGGGAATAAATAACCATGAATGACATAATTAACATATTACCATTCATAAATAATGCACATGTGCTCATCAGTGTATTTGGGACAAGACAGACTGAACAATATGCAATAAAAATTGCCAAACATGTTCCAAAAGAGTGTTTTTAAAAAAAATACATGTCCCAAAGTCAACAAACATACCCATATAGCATATCAAACTGAAGACCAAGAAGAGACAAAACTGTCAGAAAAAACCGTATCGAAATTCGACACTCCACTCGCTCTCACACGCCTTTTAAAGGCAGCGGGTGGTTTCACTCGCTAGGAGCTGGTTCGGTCCGACTGAACCACTAAACCACGGTTCAAATCCTAGACCACGGCTCATACCATGAACCTCTGACGAATGACATCATCACTGACCGAACGGTCTAGACCATAACCAAAACGGTCAGTCCCGGTCTAACTGAAGCGGCCGAACCGGTCCGGTCTGCCCAAACGGGTTGCTGGGTCAATTTTTTGGGTCAACGATTCGGGTATGGGTACGGTATCTGGGTCGGGTCTCGGGTCGACCCACCAGGGTGGATATTCAAACTTCGGGTCAACCCGACCCATTCGGGTGAGTTGATACTGAGTCAACTCGCCCAGCCTCCGGTTCGACTCAGCGAGACAGATTAGGGTTTCGGAGTCTCGCCGAGTCTACACTTCCTTTTCCAAGTTGCATTTCAGATGCTGCTTGGAAACATAGCTTCAACCTCTGAGATACCACATCTGGCCAAAACCAGCTCTCATCTTTGATGAACCGACTTAGAGAGCAATTAGTACCCAACAGATGGTTAGTATCTAAGTTATACTTCTCTTGCAGAGTGAAATCACCCAACCATCTGTCTTTCCATATATCAATATCGGACCCATCCCCCACAATCCATCTTGTGTGCTTTGTAGTCCAATCCCAAAATTTCTTTATACCGGCCCACACTGGTGATTCAGCAAGTGGCCGACGAAGTCCTCTACTTCCACGCACATAGTAACCTCTCATGAAGTCACTGTAAAGTGGTTTCTCGTTTTGTATTTTCCACACCATCTTAACCAGTAATGCATCATTAACATCATTCAGTTTCTTGATCTCTATCCCTCCTTCCTGTTTGGGATGGAAGACAACATCCCACTTCACTACCATAGGCTTACGTTTCATCAGATCTCCTGACCAGATAAAATTCCTCATCCATTCCTCCGCGGATTTAAACCTTCCTTTGGAACAACGAGATCTAATTCCCTGCCAAACCCAGAAGAAAAAGAGGCAACCAAAGAAGAGATGATCATGAGTTCATGGCTAGTCCAACAAAGAAAGCATGTGACTCTTACCTATATAGACTTCACAAGAAGCTGGCCACATGTTGGCAGGACATTAAGAAGACACTTCCAAAGCGTTGTAGCCCTATGTCATTTTCGATGACGGATTCTCATTTACAGCCACGAAAGCCCATTACGAAAATCCAATTTCTTGTAGTGTAAGGGCGGGATCTCTTATGAAATAATTTTCTGCTTTAGATTCTTGCTTCCTTTTGGTTTTTGGAGATTTGAAAAGATATACATGGAAAAACTTTTGATGAGAAGTGGGCATTGGGGCAGGCAGGTTCTTTTCATTATTTTGATCTACATGGCTAATAGTGTTTGTGAAGTTATTAATTGGAAGCATCCTTGCTAATCCTATTACTGGCTAAGAAGGCTGCAAAACATGGATCCACTCCCTCTTAAATCCAATTTCCTCCTAATCTAAGAGAGGAGTTGCAGAAGGATGTGGAAGGTAGGCCTTGATACATATGTTGTAAAATATGCATCATAAACATCATCTTAGGCATGAGATGATCGTGAGATATAGAACTGTAAATATTTATAAAAACTGACTTCCTCCAAACTCTCTGTAAGAATCCATGAACTCACCAAAATAGGCATCAAAACCACTTGTAATTTGCTGCATCACACGCGGCAAATGAATGGTAGGATTGAGTCGTAGTCAAGACTACTTTTCTCAAAATTATAATCACCCTGGTGCAAACTGGGTCCTATGCGAATCGATTTCCAATATAAAACAACTCTCAAAAATAGAAAAGCGTTGCCTTTACTTTCATAGTTTACTCAAAGATTCAGAAGACTATGCTTAATAGGTAAAATCAAAATGAATACTAATGAGATTGTTAAACCAAGTTACTTGTACTTATATTGTTATCAATGGGTTAAACCTTCTCTCTATATATAAGAGAAGGAGAGATACCACCAATGGTTGTTTCCAAAGAGCATGCCCAAACATAATGCCTTTACAAACGGACATGTCTATTGATCATTTAGACATGTCATTAATAATCACACCTATTGGTCATTTAGGTGCCTATTAGGAAGAGACAAACCCCTTTAACTCCTCTTGTAACGATGCCTATTAGAAAGAGACAAATCCCTTCAACACCTCTTGTAAATGTACCTATTAGGAAGAGACACATCCCTTCATGTTAAGGAATATCCAGAGATTCTCTATACAGCATCTATATCCGTCTCATCATATCTATCCAAATCTTAATCCACGCATGCAATTGTATTCACTTCCAAATATAACCAAATTTCATTAGATAGGAACAAGAATAATCTAGGTAATTCAATCCTAATTTAAATCCACCTACGCAATGCATGGTGTCATCACTTCCTAATATAACCCATTGGATAAGGGAATATCCTGTGTGATTCATTCCATCCTATGCTATAGAGCTGTAACAACCAAATTAAACCTCAATGTACACTATATATATTGCACCTCATATCAATGAAAAATACACTAAGAAAATCCATTTGATTGTGTCGTTATAATACTTCAACACCTCTTGTAAAGGTACCTATTAGGAATAGACACACTTCTTCAATCCATTTGAAAAATAATAAAATAATATTATAAATATATTAAATTCAATACATTAAATTTATAACAACATAATTTCTCATTTTTTGTGGTCCTTAGTTTTCTTGGCCAATGGTATTGCCAAAGGTGGGAATTCCCAATACGTGTGTTCTTGTATTCATTCTGGAATTTCTGTATGCAAAACCTGTAATATTTTAATTGCTAATATATTTTACACTGATTAATCCTTTTAGCAAAAAAAAAAAAAAAAAAAAAAGAAATGGAGGCAACCTTGTCCACAATCTAAATTTCATAAAGTTTAGTTGCTTTGCATGGATTGTAAAGATCGGTCATATACATGACTATTCGGATGAGATTGTGGGCTACTCCACATGGAACCCCGACCATGGGAGTGGGTATTAATATTGTGGTGTAATGAGTAGGGATTTTTATGATCGTTTTTTTCAAGCTTCAGTCTTTTTTTTTTTTTTTTTTTTGTCTCTCTTCTCTCTCCTCCAAATTTTGTTGGACCAGTAAATGAGAATTTAGAACCCTCATATCTATTTATAGGAATTGATTACCGAGGCATATTTGTTTGGGCTTTGCTTTGTAGCTAAAACTGATTAATCCCAATTATTGGGGGTACGATCAAAGAAACATTTCCAAATTGGTTATGAGAGTCCAATAGGTTGGTTAGGTGCCATTGGGCACTAAGATTGAAGTGCCGAAGGACCCAAGTGGGTCCCACATATGCTTAAACAGTTTTGCTGTTTAGAGCTTACCGGTTGATGCTATCGGCTGATGGATCAATCGCTGGGGTCATCTGATAGTACCTGAGATATATTCTTGATAGAATCTTTCAAGAAGCTACCGGTTGGTTCTACCAGCTAATAGTGCAGCCGGTAGGCTGTAGCTGATCTAGTAGGGGTTGTCGAGTGGGCTATTCTTGCAAGGTTTTTCCCTACTTTTCCCTCTTTCTACATTTTGTTCTCCCATTGCTTTTTGGTTATAAAGACCACATGTATGGGTCTTGTATATATATATATCATAACTTAAGTCTCACATGTACTTACAATGTAGAAGTTCAAGGATGCCTGACTGGATTATACTGACTCCGAGTCTAAGATTTGCAGGGATAAGATTTGTCATCATCAAATAAAACCGAAATTAGTATAGGATTTTGTGTGCGGGTCTTACAATCATTGTTATAGCAGGTTAACTCTATCACGGATTCTCTTGCAAGGAAGAGTCTATACTACGTACTTCCTTCTGATGGTCTTCGGTTCGAGCTTTGTAAACCATCATTATATGAGATTCCCAAGAGCGATTCCAAGATCACTTTGATGGATGATGTTTTATCTCTTCCTTTACTATTTGGGATTGAGTTTCTGCTGATGGCAATGCCGAGGGGGACGCTTCATTCTACATTTGTGGCAATGCTGAAGGTGGGAAATTTTGTTCTTGACTTTGGTTTGTATGGTCTGGGAATTCCTAGATTGTTTACACGTACATCTTTTTTACCTTTTAATATATTCTTATGCTGACCCTAGTAAAAAAAAAAAAAAAAAGTTGTGCATCAAAATGGGTTTTCAACACTTCAATATGGATTTTAAGCTCTATTTACCGTAAGCCTTGTATAATCTTCTCTCATGATTCTCAACTTTTTTTTTTTATTTATTTTTATTTTTTTATTTTATTTTATTTTTATTATATAGAGATAACATGTAGAGCTGCGAATAGAACTTGCCATCAAAGCCTTGGGTTATTTATCATAAAGATCTTATCTTCATTATTGATCATAGTTGATTATCTTTTACGATATTATACAAACTGTCTGTTTTCAAATTGAGAAAAATTTCTCTTTCAGAAAAAGATACATGCACTGTCACTTGGCTAAAAGATTCTATGGTCTACAATCATCTACCCACACCCACGGAAAGACACAAACCCCTAACTCCCTCTATACAAAGTTCACATACTTTCCCTTATCCCATCCTAAAATCGTTATGACTTTGTTTTTCTGCTCCACTCTCGTAGAGAACCTCTTCCCGTCTTTTCATTGTGTCTCATTTTCCTCACAGAGTCATGTTCTAAGTTGCCCCTTTCAACTGATTTTGTTGTTAAATAGAGAGATTTCGGAATAGGCCCTTTCCCCCACCAACCCTTTTAAATTGCAATTCTCTTCGCCTTTCTTTTTTCTAGAATATATTTTTCTTAGGGCATGATGCATGCCAGGGCTTGGCTGAATTTGGATTTGAGGAAAATAAGGGAAACAGGTTGATTTGAGTGAGAGATTATACTAATATCATAACTAAAAAAAATTGGGGTAATCTCAATAATGATTAAATGTATAAAAAAGTTCGGTGGGATTCAGATTTAAGGACTTTTAAACAAGTTGATCGTCAACATCATAAGTAAATTAATTTAGATCACTTCCCATTTGAAGGTTGTTAAATTAATGAAAATTCCCTTGGTTATAGTTCATATTTATATTTATGAATTATTTATAATAAATCATTTATGAGAATAAATTATGAATCATAAATAATAACTATTTAATACCATTAGACATAAAGAAGTAATAATAGATTATCACAATAGTGATAAACACCTTCTAACATATTTATAGATTTTAGATTATATCAATTTATTTTAAATATAAATAAGTACTAGAAATCATGCCAAACAACTATATACGTCATAATGTATTATATAACTATTTCTATAATACATAGCAAAGAGAGCCTAAATTGGTACATTTTTGTTTATTAGGGAAACTAACTGAGCTTTGTATTTAAAACTTTATATTGGAAAATTTATGGTATGATTTTATTTTATATTTTCAATAAAAATAAAGGAATATCTTTCTGTTTTAATGAATTTTCAATCAGAACTTTGGGATGGAAGTTTAATGTAGATTACATATAAAGAAATATCATACATTTTGTTTCCTCGAACACATTCGACATTATTACAAATTAATAAAACAATACCCTATTCTTTTACATTTCTATATATTTTTAAATCCTCTTTACACACGCATAAAATTTCTTAAAAGGATGCATATGTTTGCCAAACTAATCTGCTCGTCTTTAGTGTGCTAAACAATTTCATACAAAAAAAGAGCCAACGTCTCTCTCAGCCAACGTCTCTCTCTCTCTCTCTCTCTCTCTCTCTCTCTCACACACACACACACACACACACACACACACACACACACACACACACACACACACACACACACACACACGTCTTTAGTGTGCTAAACAATTTCATACAAAAAAAGAGCCAACGTCTCTCTCAGCCAACGTCTCTCTCTCTCACACACACACACACACACACACACACATATATATATGCACTTGGTCTTGAGGATAGTCGACTCACATTGGAAAACTTTAGGATCTGAGATGTCATAGTATAACTAGTTGGTTTCTCCACCTGATAGTTTAAGTCACACACACACACACACACACACACACACACACACACACACATATATATATATATATATATATATATATATATATATATATATATATATATATATATATATATATATATATGCACTTGGTCTTGAGGATAGTCGACTCACATTGGAAAACTTTAGGATCTGAGATGTCATAATATATTAGTTGGTTTCTCCACCTGATAGTTTAAGTTTTTAGATTGGATATTTCAATAAGACAATAAAGGACTTAAGGGTCAACTAACCCTCACTATCTCTTATGATTTATGAAAATCTTAACACTAAGTCATTACTAAATTGAATTGAGTCTTTTTTTTTTTTTTTTTTTTATGCTTAAAATTTTTATTGAAGCAGCAAAGGAAGAAGGAAGAATATACAAACGGCCAGCACAAGGCCACCCCCCCTCCCCCAATGATTGGGGGGAGGGAAAGAACAAACCAACCAACCTATATCGAATCTAATCCTTAGCTAGATTCAATAAATAACTCAAAAAGGGTAACACCTTGGGGATTTGTGTGTGTGTGTGTGTGTGTGTGGGGTGGTGAAGGAGAGGAGACAATCTCCATTTTTCAAGGACTTATCTTTTAACATTAAATACAATGTCTTCCCTTGGCTTGGCAACATAATTGACGATCCTAATATTGTGCTCCCTCCAAATATGAGACATTGTTGCTCCCAAAGCCAACTTGACTACTCTCCCTGGGCCTTTGTTTTTCTTGAACTTTTCCCCAAATCTGGTAGCTTCCATTTGGAATGAATGACCCCTGATCTTCTTTTATAGCACAATTTTTGGATCTCAATCCAAACCCAACAAGAGTAGGGGAAAGAGAAGAATAGGTGGTCTAGAGAGTCCATCTTAATCCAACATAGGGGGCAAGAGGGATTAACCTCTATAGATATTTTGACAAATTGGTCACAAGTAGGTAAGGCATCCTGTAGGCACCTCCACAAGGTAATTGCTTATCTTGGAATGTTGTTGCTGAACCATATTGCCTGACACCACTTGGGGGGGAGCCTGATAGCATCCCAGGCAGCTCAAGAGGTGAAAACTTCTTGTTTGCACTTCCTTTCAACCCACCCCACTCTATCTTCTCCAATAAGTCTAGGAACCTCCCCTAGCCTGGACCATACCAGGAACAAGTTTGGATGCAAAGGGGCCGAGATCCCAGTCCTGATAGATGCAACCAAATCCAGCCTTGGTATGGCCTACCAACGAGAGCTTGCTTGAGAGAGCACATATTCCAAAATCTCCATCGGATGTCAAGGATCAAGCCAAAATCTAGTACCTCTTTCATACCCAATGATACCTCTAACCTTGATGCCCAGCAGATGCCTATACTTCATAAGCTGTCTCCACATCTAAGAGATTTTATCATTAGCCCTTGCAGTCCAAAAAGACTCTTTCTTGATATTTTTTTTTTGAATCCACTTGACCCATAGCTATCTTTCTTGGAAACCACATTCCAACCCTGTTCAAGGATCCCTGCTAGATTCATATCTCTCAATCTTTTGACTCCCAGACCTCCTTCATTTCTAGGGACACATATTCTTCCAAAAGAACCTGGCAAATAGAGCTTCAATTTTCTTCATATTAATGAATGGGATAGAGAAAATATCAATCCAATAAATGTAGGATCCCTAAAGCACCGAGTTTATAAGTTGTACATAGCCTACTTCCCTGAGAAAGGAATCAAAACTTCCAACCCTCCAGCTTCCTGTGCATGGCATCCAGAATAGGCTTATACATCTCCAACGACAGCCTTCCTGAGAACAATGGGACTCCAAGGTACTTCATAGGAAGTACCATCTCCTGAAGATTGGACCTTGCTATGATATCTAGCCTGGCCTGATGAGGGACCCCTCCCACAGTAATGAAATATTTTGAGTTGAGTCTTGTTTATACTAAGTCAAGCATCAGAGGGTCTAGTTCCCTTCGAGATGTTTTTTTATTCAAGAAGGCTGAAGAGTCTTTTAAGCAACTATTTCTTCGGTGTGAATTTTCATGGGTGTTGTGGAGTAAGTTCTCTTCTCTCTTCAATATTTATTTGCGTGATTTCAATAATGTGGATCTATTGTTTTTTTTGGTGGCAGTGAAAGCATAGTGGTTGTGATGAAGGATCTTTGGGAGGTTGGTTTTATTTATAGTGGCTTGTTGAATCTAGTTTGAACGAAACTCTTGCTATTTTGACAACATTAGTCACTCCATGGTGAAATCTTTGGCATATTTAGTTTTTGCAAATCACCGCCGTATCTATTCTAGATTGGTAGTGGTGGGATAGGTATCCCAAGTTGATTGGGGGAATTGATGGGGGTTTGGAGGAAACTAAATGTGGATGGTTGCTCGTTGGAAAATCCGGGTTGAGCTAGGGTAGGAGCTTTCTTAAGGAACTCGCTGGGCCAAGTTTAGTTTGCATTTGCATCTCTTATGGGGGTCTCTACTAATTATCTGGCAAGGTTTTCTGCCTTGATGATTGGTATTTGGTTCACAATGGAGAGTAGTGTTGAGTTGCTTTGGATGGAATCTGATTCCACAAGTGTTGTTAAAGGGCTGTTGCATTGTTCTCTCTTGGAAATGCTTACATGGGTCGCTATGTGTTATTCCTTATCTTGAGAGGATTCAGTGTGTCGCATCACCTATAGCCTTCTTGAAGCAAATGTTAGGGTGGATTGTTTGTCTAGGCATGTAGTTCGAACCCGAACATTGCAATATTGGAATCATTGTCGTACGTTATCAAAAGGAATGTTAATTGGAATGCATCTAATTGGCCTAGGTTTCGTTTTCTTTATGTGCTTTGGGTCTTTTTTTAAGGAGTGAATTTGCGCTGAGTTTTTTTTTTTATCCCCTTGTTCTAAGTACTTTATTTTATTAAATTTTAACACAAATTGCTAACCTTTAGCAAAAAAAAAAAAAAAAAAAAAAATCAAGCCTCTTTTAATAGATTGAAAATACCATTAGTAACTCATTCCAACATATCTTTTTATCTTTTTCTTTTGTGTCATGGTATTAGTTATTTGTAAAAAAATGTTGATATTATCATCTTGAGCTGTCATAAACATATCAATCAATTTAACTTGATCTCTCTCTCTCTCTTTTCTTTTTTTTTTTCATCAGTTTAATTAATTTAATATCTCAATGTCATCTCAAGGTTAAATGTTTATCTAAAAAAACCTGAATTGTAATTGATGGATCAATAAGAACGAAAGAACTGACTGAATGGAACAAGACAAAAAAAGCAATACAAATCTACATTTTTATATGTTTTTATTTTAATGGGAGGAGGATTTACAAGCTAAAGCTAGCAAGGCATATTGTAATCTTATACGTTAAAGGGGAAAATGAGAGTACAATAAGAATCGGTAGCCAATCGCTTGGATGAGTGAGAGAAAGAAGATCCAAATTTCAAGGAGGAGAGAGATAAATAGAAATACATGCCGGTAGTATGTACTTTATTTTTCCTATTCTAATATATGAAAATATAGAACGAACCGATAATAAACCAAAAAGAGACCAATATGAGACTTTCGGATGGAACTATGTTAAACTTTTTTATGATTAGGGTTTCAACTAAACCCATGCCAATCCATTAAGGATACCAAGAATACAATGGAGATATGAAAACAATGAATCGTAAAGACATAAGTTTGTGAAGAGATCGATTTTCCTATACTCCACACACGCTTCAAGCTTTGATTGTAATCCTTCGGTCACAGCCATCCACAACCTCCAAAGGATATCCTAGGATCTCTTGCTAATGGGTGCAGAGAGAATTTCATTAACTGTGACTGTGGGACTCTAACCTAGTATTTATAGAATACTATTATAACCATAATTCCCTTCCCATAATAGAACTTGGGTTACCAAATCTATCTTTTACCATGTGACGAACCAGACTAAGCCAGTCCCACTGTGTTAATTGGACTCCCACTAAATAACTAAAAATGTAATTAATTAAGCCTACATAATTCCAACAATCTTCCACTTGGGCTACATTAATTACAAAACCATCATAAATCAGTGTGGGCATGAAATCCCATACACTAAATCATCACTAACTTTAATCCATCCATCAAGCTTATCAATTCCTAGCAATAGGGGAAAATACACCTCCATATACGGTTTACAACCTTCTGTTAGCCACAACAGAGGTCTACTTAATACATTAATTGCGAGAGATAATGCATGAAAATAAATTCTCATGCGAGGAGCTACCACGATCCCATTACCTTCAAATTCTTATAGGTCAACGAACTTTGATATTATCCAACACATAGACAAACCTCCTCTAGGTTGGATTAATATCACACTTTGGTTAAATATCACCTTACAACTTTGACATGTCTTATAAATAACCAAAAAAGTACATACAAGCAATGAAATAAATGCTTAAACAACCAGAACCATGCTCATCAGTAACCTACCCATTTAAATCATAGGCAACACAATCAAACATAGATAAATAATTTAATACCAGATCTTTTACTAACCAAGCAGATCTAAAAACCCCCATTGACTAAATGAATCTAAAGATTTTGGTAGCGTGTCGATTACACCAATTTTAATTAAGTTTATTTACTGACCTAAACTATAGCCTGGGTAAGTAAAGGTCAATCCTACAGAGAATGATTTGATCAAGATTTATATCTTACTCAAACTAAATATACTAGTTAATGCTAAGCAAACACAATAATGAAGGGGAGTTTTGATTGGTTGAATCAAATTGAAAGTAAATAGACATAATTTAAATAGGAAAGGGTAAATTACATCAAAGGTACCTAATGTTTTGAGAAATTATACTAGAAGTACCTCACATTTCAAAAATCATACCAGTGGTACCTAACATTTTGAGAAATTATACCAAAGGTACCTGACGTTTCAAAAATATTACATTTGGGGTACCTTATATTTTTGTACTTTCAAATTTATCCCTGTTTAGCATAACTTTCTTGGTCCCATTTGGTTCACGCTCTCACCAACCCATTGCCGCAACGACTCACCACTCGGATTCAAATGTGCTCATTGCTATCTATATTGCCGACCCCCTCTCCTACCCCTATTCTTTCACGTGACCCTTCCTCATCGGTGGTTACTCATCACTAAGTCATAGATCTTGACTATGGTACACACTTCCGGTGAAAACTCTGCACCCCAACTTGCTGCTTTTTCGACGGGTGTACAGATGATCAAGCACTAAATAAGGGTAGTTCAATAAGAAATGATCAGTCCCTGAAAGTTTGAGGTAGATCTAATGGTTACCTTGGAGGATGCCAATGTTAGATAGGGTTAATGTTGGAAATATGAGAAGAAGTACCTCTGGTATGATTTTTGAAACGTGAGGTACCTCTAGTATGATTTCTCAAAACATCAGGTACCTCTGGTGTAAATTATCCAATAGGAAAATAATTAGATGAGAAGATTCAATTCTTGGTTTAATATGCACCCACACATGTAATTGGTAAAATTAATCGTAACACTACTCTCTTCCTCACAATTAGAATTAAAGACCTTAGATAACAATACGCTCTATTACTCAAGTTTTTCCTTAAGTATCTCTACTGAAATAAGCTATTCAGAGAGATCTAACCATTGAACAACACTGAATAAGCTCTCAATGTTTAATTCAATGGTAGCATTAAGAGAAGAAAAATAGATCAATCTAAGAAACAATCATACACAAGTGGGGATTATTTAAGTTAGGTTATATTATTCACAATGATGAGATGAAAACTTAGACATAATCATTTACTACTGTTTGTTACTTGTAATTAAAATCAGCACGATTATATATCACAGATTCTAGATCTAGCAATTAATATTAATCTAATCAATTTAGTAGGTCATTACTGAATTATTCAAACAGATATCATAAATAAAGATAAAAGAATAACATAAGTAATACTAATAAAAGAGAGAATAAGAACAAGATTACTGAATAGAGATTACACCATTGACATAAGTTTGGGCTTCAAAATCCCCTTAAACCGAATGAAAAAATTAGCCAAACATTACAATCCTTTTAGAGAAAAAAATTTCAACAAAATAGAGAGAGAGAGAGAGAGAGAGAGAGAGAGAGAGAGAGAGAGAGAGAGAGAGAGAGAGAGATATTGATTATCTTCAACATTAGTGCTCTATATATAAAACATGACAATCCTTTATAGCTTAGAATTCCTTCTTTGTGTATTCCTTCTCTTTTTAGAATTATGAAATTATAGAGTTTTATTTTTTTCTTGGAGTCTTCTATTGTAGGTTTCCTAACTTGAGTAGGAGACTCTTCATGGAAATTTCATCCACCATTCTTTAATCAGATCGTATGGCTTCTCCGATTCAGATTCAGATTAGATTTTCATGTCAAACTTTGAGGGAACGTTTAGAGGCCCAAACGATCTTGGATTTTTTTGCATAATACCATTTTGAAAATGTTGAGACGTTCTCTACAACTTTACTAAAGATAACTTTTCAATTCTAAATTTTTTTTCATGTCAAAAAACCTGCATAAAGCTCAGAATGTCAATATTAAGAATGCTGAAATTTTCTTATCTTTTAACATTTAATTCACAATGTCTCTAAAATATACTAAACTTATAAAATTCATTCTATTTAGTTCAATAATGCATAAAACATATTAAAAAGCATAATGTAAAGGTAATAAAAATATAAAAATCACACACTTATCAGATTTCCATTGATAAAATCCTTGAGCTATTCCAAGATATCTATTTTAACATGTCTCTACTTTGCCCTAGAGATTATACTATGACTGGTACAACTAGTGTGAACTTAAGATTACACATTTATCTTTGAAAAAGCTACTCACCACATTATTGAATAAACATAGTCAACATTACACATATTCATTCATTTTACAACATCATAAGCACCGTAACAAGTATAACACCTTTCTATTTAGTTGAAGAGGGAAAACTTTCCTGTAGATTAGTTAAGTAATATCAATCACATTTTCAATATGAGAAATAATATATCAAGCCAAACAACTAACATAAAAATAAAATAAATAGTTAAAATCAAAAGAAGAGAAATAACCATTATAGTATAAAAAGAATCTTAACTATTCCATCTTGTGCTCAAGTCAACAATCCTCAAAACCCTCCTACTCAAAATACTTAGGGAGCCCTATAATCTTCTTCCTATTTTTTTAGCTATGCCCATCTGACTTAACAATATTTGATCAACCTACTTGTCACACCCCAATTATAGATTAATCAGTAATGTGATGAACCGTCATAAAAATCAATAGTTCATCCAGGATCTCGTAAAAACTATGTCAACCATGTTAAATCAAACACATTCTATAATAATGATCAGAGTAAATAAATAGATAGCGGAAGTCTTAATTAATATTGAACTAAGGTCTAACAGTGATAAACAACTAATTAAATCCAACTATCTTCAAACTACTAAAAACATAACATAAAATAATCAATTACATGTTCCACTGCTCAAATATAGCTAAACTAATAAAAAAATACATTGGTTGTATTCGCATGATGGATCATGCCCTTCCTCAATAGCTTCCATATCCATAGTCGCTACGTAGCCGTACATTAGTGCCTTCATATAGTATTTCGCAATAAGACCTGCATCATCAACTAAAAATATTCGACGTCGAAGGGTGAGCACACATCACGGCTCAGTGAGTAGACAAAATAATGCACAAACATATGCATGCATTCAATTCATATCTTTGGTCTGGTTTTAAGTTTGCAACTATGCTATATAAAGGATTAACAACCATCACACCTCTATACACGAGTGTGTGAATCCGTCCAATGGATCAAACACCATTACCATCCCACATGCACTCACCATAGAATAAAGATAGATTTAAAGTGTTTGAATCACATACCGCCAATACTTCCCTTGATGCCCTACCCATACCAACACATAAGCTCCTGTTGAAGAGGGCTTGCAAACTGGGCTCGTAAATAACCAATCTTAATGCCATCCAAATGTATTCAAGGCCTTACCCCAATGTTTCTCAATATGCCCATAGAGATAGAGCTAGAGTCTAGCAGTCAGGACAAAGACCACAATACCCCATCCTCCCCCTGATGCTCTACAGCATACCAATTTCGCTAAGGTAACGGCGATATGAAGATTTCAGTAGGTAGGACTGAGTAGAGATAGAGTTAAAGTCTGGTGGCCAAAATGAACCACATTGCCACATCCTCTTCTGATGCTTCACTAGCATCCAATACACTAACTACATATACAAACACATGCCTATCCCTATCAACATCATTATGTTATAATTAAACAAAAATGAATATGCATGAGCAAATATATATAACAGTAATATTGGATGACATGTGAGATTCACATTACAATCATACAAGTATAGAATCATTCATGGCATTAGACACAATAAAAGAAACATAGTTTGTTATTATCCATTAGTTTAGGTCGTGTTCCCTCACCTGTAAACGATGTGCAACCTTCTTCCAAGCCTTGGAAGTCAATTTGAAATAGTTGAGAACCTAGGAAATGTATGGATTTATGTTAGGGTTCATCTGTACCAAGTTACAGTAGTCAAAAATCAAAATAGAACCATTAATAGTTGACTGATCCATCTTGTGGTCTCATGTTTAGTGCAACTATACACCGTGCGGTCGATACATATGGTTGTGCATCATGCGACCACAACATGTAACCATACTTTTCTTGACATCTTACTGAATAGCTATGGTCAACCCTGTGGTCGAATGTCATGCTACCACAGCATGCGACCATACGAAGTTTGGTCAATTTCTTCCTTCAATCTGAATTCTTCATGAGTCTATTTCTTAGCCCATCAGTAGGGTTCATCCTAGAGTCAATTTAAGGCCATCAATTCATAATTTCACATATCTAATTATCTTAACCTACTCTCTATAATTCTCCTTCGAGATTTACTTAAGGAATCTCATGATTGAGAGCTTCTATTGATTCAACACCTTAGTTTATCATAGTAATTCTATTCTAAGCTTATAGAGACAAAGTTCATACCTTAACTTGATGTAGAGAACTAGGACCTTCTCTACAAAACCTCCTCTCTTAGCTTTCTTCTCAAAATCTTCTTCTCCTTCTCTTCCTCTCTCTTTCTCTCTTAGGTTTAGGGTTAGAGGTTATTCCAAAAGAGTGAGAGAGATTAGGGGGACGTCCTCTATATAGAGAGAAACTCTCCATATAAAGCTCTCCAAGAATTAGGAAAGAAATCCCCTTTGATTTGGAAAGTTTCTAAATCTTGGTGTCTGATATGGCAACGTGTAGTCAATAGGTGTGGTCACAAAATCTGTCGACCACACCCCTCAAAAGTGTTGACCACACCCCTCAAAAGTGTCGACCACACTTCTATTTTGACTGATCTCTTGTCCTTCATTCTATGGTCCACCATACCAATTTAGGTAGTGGACCATACGACCTAACTTGATTGTTTTTGGGTCGATTAACTTACCTGGTCTTATGCTTTCTTTACACGATTGATCCACTCAATCTCGCTATGATGGGAAGACCTAGCACAGCACGATTAGACTGGGTTAGTAGAGTGCAGGTCTTACAACTCCCTTTCCCTTAAATAAATTTCATCTTCAAAATTTTCACATACCTTTCGAGTCGAATAGGTGAGGATATTGCTTCCGCATAGTATTTTTTTCTTCCCATGTGATTTCTTTCATATCCTAGCTTCTCCACATAAGCTTAACATAATAGATGTCACGGTGTGAAGATGTTGAACCTTTCGACTAGTGAGTTAAAAAGTTACCACTTCTAATGTCAAGTCTTCAATCAAATCTGGTGCATCTACCATTAGAACTTACGTTAGATTTCTGATACACTTCTTCAGTAATGAGACATGAAATATATCATGCACACCAAACATCGATGGTGGTAATGCTAACTTATATGCCACCTTTCTACGTCTAGCTAAAATTTCATAAGGTCCAATATATTTGGGATATAGCTTCCCTTTCTGATCGAACCGTTTCAAACTGCGCATAAGAGATATTTTTAGAAATACCTTGTCGCCCACAACAAATTCAAGGTCTCGGTGTCGATTATCTGCGTACTGTTTCTGATGGTTCTAAGCTGTCCTATCTCGTCCCTTGATTATGTCGACTACTCGACAAGTTTCTTCAACAAACTCTGGTCCGATAATTCTCCGCTCTCCTACTTTGTTCCAAAATAAAGGAGTTCGATACTTTCTACCATATAGTGCTTCATAGGGTGACATCTATATCGTAGCTTGATAGCTATTGTTATAAGCGAACTCGATTAATGGCAACTTCTCATCCCACGAACCCTTGAAGTCAATCATACAAACTCGGAGCATATCTTCTAAAATCTGAATAGGCGCTCCGACTGTCCATCAGTCTGGGGATGGAATGCGGTACTAAACTTCAAAGTTCTACCCATAGCCTTCTGTAATCCTTCCCAAAATTTTGAAGTAAAGCGTGGGTCCCTATCAGATATTATGCTTTTAGGTATATCGTGCAGTCGGACTATAATATTTACATATAACTTGGGAAATCTCTCCAAAGTCTATTAAGGTCGTATTGCAATGAAGTGAGTTGTCTACGTGAGTCAGTCTACAATAACCCAGACCACATCTACAGACCATGGGGTCAATGGTAAACCCATGACAAAATCCATAGTAATGCAGTCCCATTTTTAGGCTAGTTCAAGTAGTGGTTGTAACAAGTCTGTAAGTTTTTGTCTTTCCTCCTTTACCTATTGATAATTTAGGCATTGAGACACATATCGAGCTATATCTACTTTTATTCCTCTCCACCAATATAGCTTTTTCAAATCGTGATACATCTTCATACTTCCTGGATGTACCAAATAAGAGGTGGAATGGTCTTCCTTCATGAGTCTGTTTCTGATTTCTGAATTTTCACTTTCAGGTACGCACACTCTCCCTTTGTACCTTAACGTCCCTTCAAAATCCAGAGTAAAATCAAGAGTGGTCCTACCCTTTCCTAGATCCTACTATACTGTTATCAGATAAGGGTCTGATTGGATTGTCGTTTTCACTTTGTCTATCAGATTAGGAACAATCTTTAATGTAGCAAACATATTTGAAAATCCATGGATAAACCTTACATCTGTCGAACCACCAGGTTTATCTACCATAAATTGTTTGTTGTCACAATTAAATATTCTTGCTGCAGTACACATTGTAGCATTTGTGCTAGTTTCTTCCTCAGGCTTTCTTAATGCTTTTTTGCTCAATGCGTCAGCAACTACATTAGCCTTTTTCGGATGGTACTAAATACCACAATCGTAATCCTTTAGCAGTTCTAACCATCTTCTCTATCTCATATTTAGCACCTTTTGGGTAAACAAGTGGGTGAGACTCTAATGGTCTAATTTAATTTGAAATTTCTCACCATATAAGTAATGTCTCCATATCTTGACGACACGTACCACCGCTGCTAACTTCAAGTCATTAGTAGGATAATTCTTCTCATGTTCCTTTAGTTGTCTTAAAGCATACGCAATTACTTGCTCTCCCTGTGTGAGAACACATCCCAAACCCAATCCAGAAGTATCGATGTACAGGATAAATGGCTGTCCTGGTATTGAAATGGTCAAGATGGGAGCCGATATTAATCTTGCTTTCAGCATTTGGAAACACTGTCACACCCCAATTCTGCACCAACCAGAATGGTATGATGAACCGTCAATAAACCAAGGGTTCAACCAGGATCTCGTATAGGCTATCCCACCATGTTAAGCCAAACACATTCCACATTAATCAGAGACAATAAAGTAAATAGCGAAAGTCTTACAGATAATGAACTGAGGTCTAATTATGATAAATAATTAATATTCCATTTATCTCCATGTAACCAAAACATAATTTAATACATATTACAATATTCAAATACAAAAATTAAACACTAAGCGTATCCATAGTTGAAACGCTCGCTTAATGAACCATGTTCGTCCTCCACAGCTTGCTCATCATAGCCTCCACCTGTTCATATGATGGCGTATTGACATAATCTTCAATCGTAATACCTGCAACATCAGAAACTAAAAAGAATTACGTGCGCGAGGGTCAGCTCTCCAACTTGAGCTCAGTGAGAAAAAAAAAACAATGCAACAAACATATGCATGCATTCAATTCATATCTGTGGTCTGGTATATAAGTTTGCAATGTGCTATATAAAGGTTCGGTGGCCGCCTCACCTCTATACACGAGTGTGTGAAGTCGCCCAAAGGTTAACGTTTATTGTTGTCCCACATGCACCCACCATGGAATAGAGATAGAGCTAAAGTGCTTAGGACCACACCGCATCACACTTCCCCTGATACTCTATCCATACCAACACGTAAGCCCCTGCTGGTGAGGGCTTGCAAACTGGACTCGCAACTAACCAATCCTAATGTCAAACAGTGTACCCAAGGCCTCACCCCAGCATCCCTCAATACGTCCATAGAGATAGAGCTAAGGCACACTGGTAGAGTTGAAGACTACACGGTCTGAGACCACCTCCCCTGATACCATACGATGTAATAGTTCTGCTAAGGTAATGACGATACGACGATGTCAGTGGACAAGACTTGAGTAGAGATAGAGCTAGAGTTTGGTGACCTGGCTGAACCACAATGTCACGTCCTCCCCCTGATGCTCCACTCGCATCAAGCATACTAACCACACACATACATTCACATGCCTATTCCTAGCATCATCATCATCATCATGTTATAAATAAAATAGAATTAAATATGCATGAACATTAATAGCAGGAATATTGGATGACATGTTGAATGCACATTACAAGCATACACGCATAGAATTAGTCATGGCATTGGACTCAAGAAAATAAAAATAGTTTATTATTAGCCAATTAGTTTAGGTCTTGTTCCCTCACCTTTGCTTGAGTGTAGCTCCTCTTTCAAGCTGTAAGAATCACTTTTATATCAATAGGAAAACCTAATAAGTAGATAGATTTTAGTTAGAATTCATTTCGACAATTTTAGGCTTGCTGTTAAGCTAGAGTCGCAGGTAGGGTAGCAGTTTACTTCCACCCCAGGGTGTAGGGTTGATGCTAGGGTCGGATGTTCCATCGACCCTAGGTGCGACCGCAGCTTCCCTGGACTTCCCAAACGCTAGGGGTCGATCCTGTGGTCTGGTAGGTCGATTCCCAATCGACCCTACGTGAGACCGCACGTGGTTTGAGTTGACCTTTTCATTCTACAGTCTAATTTTTCAATTTTGGGTCCCTTGGCTTACTTCTATAGTCCATTCTATGATTGTTCTATGACTCAAAACTCCAAGTTACTCACTTTTCATAGTTTTCCATGATTTCCATTGGAATTTATCCATGGATTAATGGTATTAGGGTTTCTCCTAACCTAACTTCATCATAATCTATTCTAAGCTTTCAATTCAGATAGGGATTGAGGTTCATACCTTCTGTAGTCCGAGTTTCAAAGATTTCTCTGAGCTTCTTCTTCTTCCTTAGCCTTTTCTTCAAGTTTTCCTTCTCTTCTTCCCTTCCTTCTCTTATCTTTCTCTCACTTTCAATTAGGGTTCTAAAAGGAGTGAAAGAGGCTTAGGGACATCCTATTTATGGAGAAAAACCTCCCAAAATAAGTTTAATTGAGTTTACGTAAGGTCCCAATTGAAATTAGGAAAGTTTCCTAATTTTTGATTCGTGCTGTTTTTGCTATTTTCCTAGGGTCGATGCTAGGGGGTCGGATAATCCGAGACCCCTGCGACCCCACGACCAAAAAGTCATGGGTTGGACTTCTTTTGAGGTGGGGTCGACCCTTCCTATTTGGGTATGCGACCCTACCCTCATTTTGACTATTTTTGAGTTAAATTTCATATCGGGTCTTGGGTTTCTTCACGCACTTGGTCCACTTGACTCGACCATGATATGTATACTGGTCACGACACGAAATGTAAGGTTAGACCGGGTTCATGGCGTGCGGGTCTTACAACTCCACCACCCTTAAAATAAATTTTGTCCTTAAAATTTGAATTTAGGTGGGAATTCTATTTCCGCATTGCATCTTCTTCTTTCCATGCAATCTTCTCCACGTCTTGTCTTTGCCAGATTATCTTCATATAATAATTATCCTAGTTTTTGAGATGCTGTAGCTTCCAACTAGTGAACTAGGCTGGTACCACTTCAATAGTTAAATCATCTATCTAATCCAGTGGATCAGTGGTCAATACCTTTGATATGGTTCTCCAACATAATCCTTCAATAGAGATACGTGAAATACGTCATGCGCACTAGACATGGACAGTGGTAATGCTATTTGATATACAACTTTTCTACGTCCCTCTAAATTTTATGAGGTCCAAAACATATATCGGATACAGCTTTCCCTTCTTGTTGAATTATTTTTAATCCATGCATAAGTGATATCTTTAAGAACACTTTATCACTTATGGTGAACTCGAGGTCTTGGTGTCTCTTCTGAGAAACTTGAGCTATCTTGGCCCTTTTCTTTGATTTTGTCTGCTACTCGACAGGTTTCTTCAACAGACTCAGGGCTTACCATTCCTTATTCACCAATTTTATTTCAAAACAAAAGAATTTGATATTTTTACCGTACCATTCTTTATAGGTGACATCTACATAGTAGCTTGGTAGCAAATTCAATCCACATATAGCTTAGTTAGCCACTCCAAAGCATACCGAGGTCGTATAGCAATGGAATGAGCTATCTTCCTAAGGAGATCAAAAATCACCCAAACTGTGTCAATCGATCTGGGAGTCAGTGGAAAATCATTGACATAGTTCATTGTACTACAGTTCCACTTCCAGACGGACTTCGATAGTGGTTATGGTAAGCCATGTTGGTCTTTGTCTTTCAGCCTTTACTTGCTGATAATTCGATTACTGAAACACGCACTAAGCCACATTTGTTATCATTCCTCTTTACCAGTGCAATCTCTTTAGGTCATGATACATATTGGTACTTTAGGATGTCTTGAATATTGAGTACAATGGGCGCTTATCATTATCCTCTTCATGATATCCGAGTCTTTATCTTCAGGTTTTCAGAATCTACCTCTGTATCTGAGTACCGTCTCTGCATCCAAATTAAGTCAGTGTGTCACACCCCAATTCTGCACCATTCAGAACGGTGTGATGAACCGCTATAAATCAACGGTTCAACCAGGATCTATAATAGGCGGTATCCAGTAAAAATAAAACCATGCGCATCCACAACCATAATCAAAATAAATACACAATAGCGAAAGTCTTATAGTAAATGAACTGAGCATTTTAAATGTAATAATCATAATTAAAATATCAAATTATTGTTGTATCAACTGAGACATAAATAAATAAAATATCGATTACATCCTTTTATAAATTCAAACAAAATCCTAATAGAACACGCATGAGTTGCACTCGCATGAGGGGTCATGCGCATCCTCTAAGTCTTCAGCTTCCATTGTAGCAACACGCGGATACACTGGATCATTCATATAATCTACAACTGTGGTACCTGCATTATCAACTAAAAATATTCGACGTCGAGAGGGTGAGCACTCATCATGGCTCAGTGAGCAAACAAAACAATGCAACAAACATATGCATGCATTCAATTCATATCTTTGGTCTGGTAAATAAGTTTGCAATGTGCTATAGAAAGGATAGGTGGCCAAAGATCACGTTTATTGACGCCGCACCTCTATACACTAGTGTGTGAAGCCGCCCAAAGGTAACGTTTATTGCCGACTCACATGCACCCAATCATGGACAATGTACACACAAATGTCACATTTATTGCTGTACCCATTGCCCATACCAACACGTAAGCCCCTACTGGCGAGGGCTCGTAAACTGGGCTTGCAACTAACCAATCCTAATGCCAATCAGTGTATCCAAGGCCTCACCCCAGCATCCCTCAATACGTCCATAGAGATAGGGCTAAGGCCCCCCGACAGAGTCAGAGACTACACGGTCCGAGACCACCTCCCCTCATACCCTATGACGTAATAGTTCTGCTAAGGTAATGACGATACGATGATGTCAGTGGACAAGAATTGAGTTAGAGATAGAGCTAGAGTGCTGAGGCCCCGCCTATGACACCTTCCCCTGATACTCGCTTGCATCAAGCACACCAACCACACACATACATCCACATGCCTATTCCTATCATCATCATTATCATCATTATCATAAACAATAAATAAATATACATGAATAGTAGTAATAGAAATATTGGATGACATGTTGAATGCACATAACAATCATACATGCATAAAATCATTCATGGCATTGGACTCAAGAATAAAAATAGTTTATTATTAACCAATTAGTTTAGGTCTTGTTCCCTCACCTTTACTTGATCGTAGGTCCTCTTTCAAGCTTTAAGAATATATATCGATATTATATCACTAGAAGACCTAACCAAGTCGATAGAATTTAATTAGAATTAATTTTGATTTTAAAAGCATGGTGTTAAATGGGGGTCGATGCTAGGGTCGGAGGTTTCATCGACCCTGGGTGCGACCACCCCTATTCTGGACTTCCTGAACACTGGGGGTCGATGATCAGGGTCTGGTAGGGTCGATTGGCCATCGACCCCCCGTGCGACCCCTATGGGTTTAATTAATTTTTCATCCTACAGTCCATTCTTTGTGTTTGGGGTCCTATGGCTTCCTTCTACAATCCATTCCACACATGTTCTATGGCCTAGAACCGTGGTTCATTCACCTAGATGGCTTTCATGATTTTCCATGAAAACCTAACCATGGGTGGATGATTTGGGTTTCTCCTAGATCATTCCCTCTTCTCTATCTATCCTAAGGTCTGTAGAATTTCATGGGAATAGTATCCATACCTAAGAATTAGGCTTGTTTCTCTTAAACCTTCTCCTTGATCTTCTTCTCCACTTTCCTTCTCTTCTCTTTCTCTTCTCCTTCTCTTCTCTTTCTCTCATTCCAATTAGGGTTCTAAAAGGAGTGAAAGAGGCTTAGGGACGTCCTATTTATGGAGAAAAACCTCCCAAAATAAGTTTAATTGAGTTTACGAAAGGTCCCAATTGAAATTAGGAAAGTTTCCTAATTTTTGATTCGTGCTGTTTTTGCTATTTTCCTAGGGTCGATGCTAGGGGGTCGGATAATCCGAGACCCCTGCGACCCCACGACCAAAAAGTCATGGGTTGGACTTCTTTTGAGGTGGGGTCGACCCTTCCTATTTGGGTATGCGACCCTACCCTCATTTTGACTATTTTTGAGTTAAATTTCATATCGGGTCTTGGGTTTCTTCACGCACTTGGTCCACTTGACTCGACCATGATATGTATACTGGTCACGACACGAAATGTAAGGTTAGACCGGGTTCATGGCGTGCGGGTCTTACAACTCCACCACCCTTAAAATAAATTTTGTCCTTAAAATTTGAATTTAGGTGGGAATTCTATTTCCGCATTGCATCTTCTTCTTTCTATGCAATCTTCTCCACGTCTTGTCTTTGCCAGATTATCTTCATATAATAATTATCCTAGTTTTTGAGATGCTGTAGCTTCCAACTAGTGAACTAGGCTGGTACCACTTCAATAGTTAAATCATCTATCTAATCCAGTGGATCAGTGGTCAATACCTTTGATATGGTTCTCCAACATAATCCTTCAATAGAGATACGTGAAATACGTCATGCGCACTAGACATGGACAGTGGTAATGCTATTTGATATACAACTTTTCTACGTCCCTCTAAATTTTATGAGGTCCAAAACATATATCGGATACAGCTTTCCCTTCTTGTTGAATTATTTTTAATCCATGCATAAGTGATATCTTTAAGAACACTTTATCACTTATGGTGAACTCGAGGTCTTGGTGTCTCTTCTGAGAAACTTGAGCTATCTTGGCCCTTTTCTTTGATTTTGTCTGCTACTCGACAGGTTTCTTCAACAGACTCAGGGCTTACCATTCCTTATTCACCAATTTTATTTCAAAACAAAAGAATTTGATATTTTTACCGTACCATTCTTTATAGGTGACATCTACATAGTAGCTTGGTAGCAAATTCAATCCACATATAGCTTAGTTAGCCACTCCAAAGCATACCGAGGTCGTATAGCAATGGAATGAGCTATCTTCCTAAGGAGATCAAAAATCACCCAAACTGTGTCAATCGATCTGGGAGTCAGTGGAAAATCATTGACATAGTTCATTGTACTACAGTTCCACTTCCAGACGGACTTCGATAGTGGTTATGGTAAGCCATGTTGGTCTTTGTCTTTCAGCCTTTACTTGCTGATAATTCGATTACTGAAACACGCACTAAGCCACATTTGTTATCATTCCTCTTTACCAGTGCAATCTCTTTAGGTCATGATACATATTGGTACTTTAGGATGTCTTGAATATTGAGTACAATGGGCGCTTATCATTATCCTCTTCATGATATCCGAGTCTTTATCTTCAGGTTTTCAGAATCTACCTCTGTATCTGAGTACCGTCTCTGCATCCAAATTAAGTCAGTGTGTCACACCCCAATTCTTCACCATTCAGAACGGTGTGATGAACCGCTATAAATCAACGGTTCAACCAGGATCTATAATAGGCGGTATCCAGTAAAAATAAAACCATGCGCATCCACAACCATAATCAAAATAAATACACAATAGCGAAAGTCTTATAGTAAATGAACTGAGCATTTTAAATGTAATAATCATAATTAAAATATCAAATTATTGTTGTATCAACTGAGACATAAATAAATAAAATATCGATTACATCCTTTTATAAATTCAAACAAAATCCTAATAGAACACGCATGAGTTGCACTCGCATGAGGGGTCATGCGCATCCTCTAAGTCTTCAGCTTCCATTGTAGCAACACGCGGATACACTGGATCATTCATATAATCTACAACTGTGGTACCTGCATTATCAACTAAAAATATTCGACGTCGAGAGGGTGAGCACTCATCATGGCTCAGTGAGCAAACAAAACAATGCAACAAACATATGCATGCATTCAATTCATATCTTTGGTCTGGTAAATAAGTTTGCAATGTGCTATAGAAAGGATAGGTGGCCAAAGATCACGTTTATTGACGCCGCACCTCTATACACTAGTGTGTGAAGCCGCCCAAAGGTAACGTTTATTGCCGACTCACATGCACCCAATCATGGACAATGTACACACAAATGTCACATTTATTGCTGTACCCATTGCCCATACCAACACGTAAGCCCCTACTGGCGAGGGCTCGTAAACTGGGCTTGCAACTAACCAATCCTAATGCCAATCAGTGTATCCAAGGCCTCACCCCAGCATCCCTCAATACGTCCATAGAGATAGGGCTAAGGCCCCCCGACAGAGTCAGAGACTACACGGTCCGAGACCACCTCCCCTCATACCCTATGACGTAATAGTTCTGCTAAGGTAATGACGATACGATGATGTCAGTGGACAAGAATTGAGTTAGAGATAGAGCTAGAGTGCTGAGGCCCCGCCTATGACACCTTCCCCTGATACTCGCTTGCATCAAGCACACCAACCACACACATACATCCACATGCCTATTCCTATCATCATCATTATCATCATTATCATAAACAATAAATAAATATACATGAATAGTAGTAATAGAAATATTGGATGACATGTTGAATGCACATAACAATCATACATGCATAAAATCATTCATGGCATTGGACTCAAGAATAAAAATAGTTTATTATTAACCAACTAGTTTAGGTCTTGTTCCCTCACCTTTACTTGATCGTAGGTCCTCTTTCAAGCTTTAAGAATATATATCGATATTATATCACTAGAAGACCTAACCAAGTCGATAGAATTTAATTAGAATTAATTTTGATTTTAAAAGCATGGTGTTAAATGGGGGTCGATGCTAGGGTCGGAGGTTTCATCGACCCTGGGTGCGACCACCCCTATTCTGGACTTCCTGAACACTGGGGGTCGATGATCAGGGTCTGGTAGGGTCGATTGGCCATCGACCCCCCGTGCGACCCCTATGGGTTTAATTAATTTTTCATCCTACAGTCCATTCTTCGTGTTTGGGGTCCTATGGCTTCCTTCTACAATCCATTCCACACATGTTCTATGGCCTAGAACCGTGGTTCATTCACCTAGATGGCTTTCATGATTTTCCATGAAAACCTAACCATGGGTGGATGATTTGGGTTTCTCCTAGATCATTCCCTCTTCTCTATCTATCCTAAGGTCTGTAGAATTTCATGGGAATAGTATCCATACCTAAGAATTAGGCTTGTTTCTCTTAAACCTTCTCCTTGATCTTCTTCTCCACTTTCCTTCTCTTCTCTTTCTCTTCTCCTTCTCTTCTCTTTCTCTCATTCCAATTAGGGTTCTAAAAGGAGTGAAAGAGGCTTAGGGACGTCCTATTTATAGAGTAGAAACTCCCAAAATAAGATCCATTGAGATTAGGAAGGAATCCCATTGAAATTAGAAAAGTTTCCTAATTTCGGTTCGTGCTATTTTTACCGATTATCGGGGGTCGATTGGGGGGTCGGAGATCCCGTCGACCCCTGGTTCTTTAAATGTCCGACCCCCGGTATAAAACTGGGGGTCTGACTTTATCTTGGGGGGGTCCGACCCTCCCTTGCTGGGTATGCGACCCTCCCCCTATTTTTAGTGTTTTTGGATCAGTTTAATACCTGGGATCATGATCTCCCTCACGCACTTGATCCATTTGGCTCGACCATGATGGGTAGACCTGGTTCAAGGTGGTAAGATCGGGTTAGTTCGATACGGGTCTTACAACTCCCCCCTACTTATAAAAATTTCGTCCTCAAAATTGTTCATACCTTCTTAGTCGAATAAATGAGGGTATTGCTTTCGCATAGCATTCTCTTATTCCCATGTAATTTCTTCCATGTCTCTCCTTCTCTAGGTGACCTTAACATAATAGATATCTCGGTTGCGTAGTCGTTGAACCTTTCGGCTGGTGATTTCAGATGGTGTTACTTCAAATGTCAAATCATCAGTCAGATCAGGTAGATCTACTGTCAGAACGTGCGTTGGATCCTTGACATACTTCTTCAATAAGGAAATGTGAAATACGTTATGCACACTTGACATAGATGGTGGTAGTGCTAACTGGTAAGCCACTTTTCCACGTTTAGTTAGAATCTCATATGGCCCGACATATCTTGGACTTTACTTCCCTTTCTGTCCGAACCGTTTCAATCCTCGCATAGGCGATACTTTTAAGAATACTTTATCACCCACGACGAACTCAAGGTCTCGACGTTGGGTATCGACATACTGCTTCTGACGATTCTGAGCTGTCCTCACTCTTTCTTTGATAATGTCGACTACTCGACAAGTCTCTTCAACAAATTCCGGTGAAACAATACTACGTTCCCCGACTTCGTTCCAAAACAAAAGAGTTCGACACTTTCTGCCATACAGTGCTTCATAGGGTGACATCTGTATAGTAGCCTGATAGCTATTATTATAAGCGAACTCAATCAGTGATAAATTTTCATCCCATCATCCTTCGAAGTCAATTGCACATGCTCGAAGCACATCTTATAGAATCTGAATTGTACGCTCTGACTGTCCATCTGTCTATGGGTGGAATGCAGTACTAAACTTCAATGTTGTACCCATAGCCTTTTGCAATCCTTCCCAAAACTTTGAAGTAAATCGTGGATCTCTATCGGACACAATACTTTCAGGTACAACGTGTAATCGCACAATGTTATCCACATACAACTTAGCTAACCTCTCCAGTGTATACTGGGGTCGTATAGGTATAAAGCGAACTGTTTTAGTCAGACGGTCTACAATCACCCAAACTGCGTCAACTACTCTAGGACTCAATGGTAATCCCGTGACGAAGTCCATAGTGATACAGTCCCATTTTCATGCTGGTTCCGGTAACGGCTGTAACAGTCCTGCCGGTCTTAGTCGTTCAGCCTTTACTTTCTGACAATTTAGGCATTGAGGCACGAACTTAGCTATATCTGCTTTCATTCCTCTCCACCAATATAGTTTCTTTAAATCATGATACATTTTTGTACTTCCAGGATGTATCGAATAGATAGTGGTATGGGCTTCTTTCATCAATCGGTGTCTAATGTCTAAGCTTTCTGTTTCGGGTACACATATTCTTCCTTTGTACTTCAGTACCTTTTCTTCGTCAAAGGTGAACTCAGGGTTAGTTCTACCTTTTTCGATGTCTTCTTGTACCGTTCTTAGGTAAGGGTCTGATTTGATAGCTGTCTTCACTTCATCAATTATATCTGGTATAATTTTCAATGCGGCGAACATATTTGAAAACCAATGAATAAACCCTTGGTTGGCCAATCCATCTGGTGCATCTATCACAAACTGCTCATTACCATACTTGAATACCTTTCTGGTAGTACACATCGCGGCAGTTGTGCTAACCTCTCCCTGAGATTTTATCATTGCCTTTCTACTCAACGCGTCGGCTACTACATTAGCTTTTCCCGGATGATACTGGATATCACAATCATAGTCATTCAATAGTTTCAGCCATCTTCTTTGTCTCATATTCAACTCCTTCTGATTAAATAGATAAGTAAGACTTTTATGGTCTGATTTAATCTGAAACTTCTCCCCGTACAGATAATGTCTCCATAATTTGACAGCATGTACTACTGCCGCTACTTCCAAATCATGAGTGGGGTAGTTCTATTCATGTGTCTTAAGTTGTCTTGTGGCATAAGCTATTACTTGTTCTCCTTGCATGAGTACACATCCTAATCCCAGTCCTGACGCATCGGTGTACAAGATAAATGGTTGTCCTAGAATCGGGATGGTCAAGATTGGAGCTGATATCAATCTAGCCTTCAAGGTTTGGAAACTCTTCTCGCATTTATCCGTCCAGACAAACTTCTCGCCCTTCTTAGTCAAACTGTAAGAGGTACGGCAATTCGGGAATAGTCTTCTACAAATCATCGATAATACCAAGCTAGGCCTAGAAAACTTCTAATTTTCGCAACGCTCTTCGGTGCTTCCCACTTTACAATAGCCTCGATCTTGCTGGGATCCACTTTAATTCCTTCCGCGGATACTAATGGCCTAGAAATGTGATTTCCTTTAGCCAAAACTCACACTTTGTAAATTTGGCGTAGAGCTTTTCCCTTCGTAATCGCTGTAGAGCGGCGTTTAGATTCTTGACATGAGTTTCCTTGTCTTTGGGGTAGACTAGTGTATCATCAATGAATACAATAATCGACGTATCCAACATGTCGTGAAAAACCCGGTTCATAAGTTCCATAAAGGTTGCTGGTGCGTTTGTCAATCCAAAGGACATGACCAAGAATTCATAATGTCCATATCTGGTCTTGAATTCTGTCTTGGGGATATCTCCATCCTTAATCTTCAGCTGATGGTAACCTGACCGAAGATCAATCTTTGAGAACACTTTGGCACCTTGCAACTGATCGAATAGGTCATCGATCCGAGGCAATGGATATCGATTCTTGATTGTCAGTTTATTCAGTTCTCGGTAGTCTATACACAAGCGAACGCTACCGTGTTTTTCTTCATGAATAAAACTGGCGCTCCCCATGGTGATATGCTAGGGCGAATGTAACCCTTGTCCAGCAGCTCTTGTAATTGTACTTTCAATTCCTTCAGTTCAGTAGGAGCCATTCAATAAGGTGCTTTCGATACTGGTGCAGCTCTAGGTATAAGATCTATAAAAAACTCTGTAGCTCGGTCGGGTGGTAATCCTCGTAATTCTTCAGGAAATACGTCTGGATAGTCACACACGACATCAATATCTTCCATTCGTGGTGCTTCCTTGGTAATGTCGACCATAAATACTAAATACCCAACTGCTCCTTTCTCAAGGCACTTCCTAGCCTTTATGGCTGAGAGTATGAGCTTTCGTTTTCGGGGAAGTTTAGTTCCTGTAAAACTGAACTCGGCTCCTTCCTTGTCTTTAAATGTCAGCTTCTTTTCGGCATACAATAGGTTTGCAGAATGCCGAACTAACCAGTCTATTCCCAAGATGACGTCAAAGTCTGCCATTTCAAGTTGGATCAAGGTCGCATCCAAGGTCCTTTCATCAATAAGAACTGGACATGGTCCATGACCTTTTTCTAACTCCACGTCTAATCCCATAGGTGATCGTAGAAGTAGTTTGTAGTCTAAGGATTTAAGGGGTAGATTTAACTTCTTTCCAAATTTAACAGATATAAAGGAATGAGTAGCTCCTGAATTAAAGAGTACTCTGGCGGGAATGCCATTAATAGGTACGATACCTGTGATTTGTTTTGGTTTAGTCTACATGCTCATACGATGTAATACAACTAACAAAAATGTAAGTCAAACCTGTAACCACATCAGGCGATGCGGCAGCATCCTCGGATGTAACTGCGTAAACTCGTCCTTGATGTAGCTGCTTCTTGGGCTTAGGACATTCCCTTGCTATATGTCCCACTTGGTTGCAGTTAAAACATTTTATCCCTTCAGTAATTGGCTTCTGTTGCTGTTGGACTACGGGGATAGTCTTGGTCGCAGTGGTAAAGCCTTGAGCACGGAAGGTTTTGAATGTCTTGTTATTCCCTCCGTTATAAGAATTTCCAGCTGGCCTTTTTATACCTCTGTTTTGCATGAAATAACTCTCCTTCTGGCTCGATTCTATAACTCGAGCAATTTGTGCTGCTTCATTATAGATTTTCTTTTCATGTCCCAGAACATGCTCGCCGATGCTTCCCCTAAGTCCCATGACGAACCTTCGGGTCTTTGTGTTTTCCTCTTGCATACTAGTGGGTGCAAAGAAGAACAGCTCTTCATAACGCTGTTGATACGCATCCACGGTCATCTGTCCTTGATATAAACTCAGGAACTCTCTTTCTATAGAATCTCTGAAACTTCTTGGAAAGTACTACTCAAAGAACGCCTCTTTATAAATATCCCAAGTCAGTTGGGCGTGCTTTGTAAGTTAATACATCCTGGTAGACCTCCACCAATGGTGTGCATCTCCTTTCAGCATAAAGGTGGCACACAACACTTTCTCTTCTTCATTTAATGTCATCATCATAATGTTTCTTTCCATTTCATCAACCCAGTGTGCCGGCCATAAAGGATCTACTGGCTTGCAATTGAATTCTCTGGGCTTTAATTTCAGAAAACACTCCACCAGCCTGGAGTGGTCTAGTGGCTGCGGGACATACGCTCCATATATAGGTGGTTGGTATTGATATCCACCTTGAGCTATTTCAGGATTCGGTACTTGAGCCTACATGACAGGAGTCTGAGGTGCGTGAGGTATTGTGTTATTTCCCCTGGGTGCTGTGCTTTCCTGTCCAGCAGGCATTGGAGGTGTTTGTGCAGCTGGAAGAGTTATGCCTATGGCCGCTTGGATAGTAGCTTGTGCCTGTTGCATCTGTTGCAGCTGTTGGGCCAAGTTCATTACGACTGTGGCCAAATCTGTAGGTAGAGCTAGCAGATTGGTAGGATTTGCCTTCCCATTTATGACGGATGGTGCCATGTTCCTGTCCCCCTATGGTTTCGAGTGTGTCAGGTTATCTTCCCCCACAGGTGGTGGTGGTGGGATAGAGTTACGACTCTGTCTGGTTGCTCTGCGTTCCGCCATTAATTAATCTGCTAGTAGGATTGCCTGAAATCATTGAACACGAGAGACAATCATTAAATACTTCATTCTCATATTTTAAATCCACTAACAAATGCAAATTTCAAAATTTTCAGATCATTCTATCGAAAATGCTGTGTTTTCACTGTAGGGTCGATGGTGGGGGTCGATGGGTGTCCGACCCTCAGTATTCGACCTTGGGAAATCACCCATTCTTCCCGAGAGCCGGGGGTCGATGGGGGGTCGGAGTATGTCTGACCCAGGGTGCGACCCTTGGTTCTCTGTCAGGTTCCCGAGAGCCGAGGGTCGATGTGGGGGTCGATTGTTTTAATCGAATTTTTCGACCCCCGGACAAAAAATCTGATTTTTAAGTCCGATTCAAAGTCCATTTCTCATTCTTTCTTCTCCGCTTCGACTCAGCTCGTCCCTCTGAGTTGCTACAGTGCCCATTCCGATCCGTTGGTGGTTTTCACTCCTCGTTTCATCGTCTACACCTCCGCTACAGGTATTTCTTCTACCTTTTTATGTTTTTAGGGTTCTTAACCTAGGTTTTTGCTCGTTTATGTCGTATTTTTCAAATTAAACTTTTTCCAACCGTAAAAATTCAATTTTTATTGGGAGCTTTGTTGTTGGTGACTCGAGGAACGAAAGCCCTCAAAAATATTTGAGTTTCATCGGTTGGTTATCGAGAAACTCGAAATTTTCACTTTTGCCCTAATTTTGTCAAAATTTTGAATTTCTTGAAATTTCTTGCAATTCAATCTAATTAGTTGAAATTTTCGACTGTTTGAGTCTCACAAGATAGTCCAGGATCTATGTAAGTCCTCCTGCCCACGTATATGGGTGAAAAGTGAGGTTTTTGACCCATTTACCTCGTTATTACGTCGAAATCTCAGGTTTTTCCTCTCTACTAACCCATTATTTGTTTTTCTTTCTTATTTGCAGATACTATGACTCGTACCAAGGTACCTAGAGTTCGCGACTGTCTTCGCTTCCGTACCAACGAAGCCGAGGCACAGTATGCCCACTACCCTCGCAAGAAGGTAGAGGGAGGCCGCAAAGTGGACTTGGCTAACTTAGCCTTGTTCAATGTGGAGAGAGCCTTTGGTGATATGGGATGGCTCCCTGTCATCACTTATGACGCGTGTACCCATCCTGACTTGGTATGCCAGTTCTACTGTAATCTCCAGGTGGTGGGAGATTACAATGATGTGGAGAGGGGTGATGAGCTTCGCATCACGAGCTACGTCAAGGGGGTTGACGTTTCATTTGATTATCGGCAGCTGGCCGACTTGCTGGGCATTTCCTATGCTGGCCCCATGGTGTTCTGTTCTCCTGGAGAGCCCCAGTTCTTTTCTCTATAGATGAAGGCTGAGATCGATAGTCAGCTCATCCGACCTGATCGCTGACAGATGAAAGCGAGTTATCTATGTTCAGATCCTCGGGTGTACTGCAAGATCATCCAGCATAACCTGATACCGCAGAGTGGACATTACAAGAGGGTCTCCCAGTTCACCCAGTATCTATTATACTGCATATGCACTAGGCAACCTGTCTGCCTTCCCTACATCATCATGCGTACTATGATCAGTGCCACGTTGCCCAGTCACACTAGCAACCTTCCTTACAGATGCATGATCACTACCTTGCTTACCCGCCTAGGGTTTGACTTAGTGGATGAGAAAATTTAGGAGAAATCCTTCTCATTGCCTTTGGATTGGGAGGCTATTTGCAAGATGGGCATGCGGGATGCCCAGGTCAGTGATGAGGAGAGGAACGCGATGGTGCGCCCTCGGACTAGAGTGGAGATGGCTGATGCTGAGGCTGCAGCAGCAGCCGCTGGAGCAGGGGTTCATGGGGATGATGACGATCAGCTGTACATGAATGTAGATGCCATACCTCCTCCATCACCTACTCATGCTACTGGAGCTGGTCCATCTTTTTCAGCTGGTCCTTTGCATACAACTGGTCCTTTGTATACTCCATCTGATGACATGATGAGGATATTACACGAGATACGAGAGGCTCAGCGTATGTCTGACCTGAGGATGGGAGAGCTTATAGAGGCTCAGCGTATGACTGACCAGTGGGTGGCTGATATCACAGCTAGTCTCCAGACGAGCCAGACTTAGATAGCCTGGTTGACCAGGGTCTACGTTGAGGACTATGATATAGACCGTGAGGCACCACCTCCTCCATCACCTCCAACTTCTTGATGTACTTCTTTTATTTTTCTTTTTGTACTTCAGAGTAACTGTCTGGACTGTGGACTGTACTCTGCTTTAATCATATATATATATATATATAAACATTTGTTCTTCCTTTTGGTTGTATATAACTTTGTTTCTCATTTAATAGATGTATTATTTTCTTTTAGTTTAGTCTCAAACAACACAGATGCTTATGGTGTGTTATTATTACATATTTTATATTTTTATCCTATCTCAGTTCACGACCTTTTGTGGAAGTATATGGTTTCACAGATAAAGCCTGAGATGCTCTGAAACCAAATTGTCACACCCCAATTCTGCACCATTCAGAACGGTGTGATGAACCGCTATAAACCAATGGTTCAACCAGGATCTCTAATAGGCGGTATCCATTAAAAATAAAACCATGCGCATCCACAATCATAATCAGAATAAATACACAATAGCAGAAGTCTTATAGTAAATGAACTGAGCATTTTAAATGTAATAATCATAATTAAAATATCAAATTATTGTTGTATCAACTGAGACATAAATAAATAAAATATCAATTACATCCTTTTATAAATTCAAACAAAATCCTAATAGAACACGCATGAGTTGCACTCGCATGAGGGGTCATGCGCATCCTCTAAGTCTTTAGCTTCCATTGCAGCAACACGCGCATACACCGGATCATTCATATAATATGCAACTGTGGTACCTGCATCATCAACTAAAAATATTTGATGTCGAGAGGGTGTGCACACATCATGGCTCAGTGAGCAATCAAAACAATGCAACAAACATATGCACGCATTCAATTCATATATTTAGTTTGGTAAATAAGTTTACAATGTGCTATAGAAAGGATAGGTGATCAAAGATCACGTTTATTGACGCCGCACCTCTATACACTAGTGTGTGAAGCCGTCTAAAGGTCACGTTTATTGCCGACTCACATGCACCCAATCATGGACAATGTACACACAAAGGTCACGTTTATTGCTATACCCGTTGCCCATACCCCCCCAATCGACCCCCCGTGCGACCTCCTGTGGGTTTAGTCAATTTTTTATCCTACAGTCCATTCTTCGTGTTTGGGGTCCTATGGCTTACTTCTACAATCCATTCCATACATGTTTAATGGCCTAGAACCGTGGTTCATTCACCTAGATGGCTTTCATGATTTTTCCCATGATTTTCCTTGAAAACCTAACCATGGGTGGATGATTTGGGTTTCTCCTAGATCATTCCCTCTTCTCTATCTATCCTAAGGTCTGTAGAATTTCATGGGGATAGTATCCATACCTGAGAATTAGGCTTTTTTCTCTGAAGCCTACTCCTTAATCTTCTTTTCCACTTTCCTTCTCTTCTCTTTCTTTTCTCCTTCTCTTCTCTTTCTCTCAATCCAATTAGGGTTCTAAAAGGAGTGAAAGAGGCTTAGGGACGTCCTATTTATAGAGTAGAAACTCCCAAAATAAGTCCCATTGAGATTAGGAAGGAATCCCATTGAAATTAGGAAAGTTTCCTAATTTTCGATTCATGCTGTTTTTACCGATTACCGGGGGTCGATTGGGGGGTCAGAGATCTTGTCGACCCCTGGTTCCTTAAATGTCCGACCCCCGGTATAAAACTAGGGGTCTGACTTTTATACTAGGGGGGGGTCCGACCCTCCCTTGCTGGGTATGCGACCCTCCCCCTATTTTTAGTGTTTTTGGGTTAGTTTAATACCTGAGATCGTGATCTCCCTCACGCACTTGATCCATTTGGCTCGACCATGATGGGTAGAACTGGTTTAAGGTGGTAAGACCGGGTTAGCTCGATTCGGGTCTTACACAGGGTTAGGTTTATCTTTCTCTAATCTTCTTGCACTGTTCTTATATAAGGATCTATCAAAATTGCTACTTCTACTACATCCATCAATTCAGAGATGATCTTTAATGTTGTGAACGTAAGCGATGAACTATTGCTCCATAAGTTCATCTATAAGTTCTCACTCAATTAGATCCTCACGAGTTTCTATTATATGTTACTCTCCTTTCAAATCTAAATCTATTGCTGCGAAACATAAGGCAGCATTCATACTGGTTCCTTCCTCGGACTTCATAATTCCCTTTTTGCTTAAGGCCTTAGCTATTACCTTAGCCTTGCTCGGATAACACTGTATTTCACAGGCTTAATCCTTGAGCAATTCCAATCATTTTCTTATCTTTATGTTCAACTCTTTCTATTGAAGAGATAAATAAAACTCTTGTAATCCGATTTAATTTGAAATTCTTCTTTATATAGGTAATGTGTCCAAGCCTTGATTGCATAACTCATCATCGGTACTTACAAGTTATGAGTAAGGTAACTATTCTCATGCTTCTTCAGTTTTCTTGAAGCATATACAATCGCTTATTTACCTTGCATCGACCCGCATCCTAGTTCCAATCCGAAAGCTTCAATGTTGAGGGTAAACGGTTTCCATGGTGTCCGAATGATCAAGATGGGAGTTGATATCAACCTTACTTTAGAATCTGGAAACATTCTTCACACTTGTCAGTCCAATTAAACTCCTCTCCCTTCTTGGTTAGCTTGGTAGGAGGTATTGCGATCTTAGAGTGGTCCTCTACAAATCGTCTGTAATAACCAGCTAAACCCAAATAACTTCTGATCTTCCAATATTCTTTAGGTGTTTCTCACCATATGATTACTTTTATCTTAATAGGGTCCACTTTTATCCCTTTTTATGATGCTATGTGATCTTAGAAGATCACTTTGTTTATTTAGGTCTCATATTTCTTGGACTTGGCATAAAACTTTTTTTCCTTTTCAGTTGTTGTGAAGCTATTATAAAATCTATTGTATGAGTTGCTTCATTCTTGGAATAAACCAAAATATCATCTATGAAAACTACAACCGACGTGCCCAACATGTCATGAAACACCCAGTTCATCAGCTCCATAAAAGATATAGGGGCATTGGTTAATCCCAACGTCATAATCGAGAACTCAAAATTGCCCAATCCTGATTCTAAAAGTATCTTCGAGATATTGCTGTCCAAATTCTTCAGCTGTTGATATCTTGATCGAAGATCAATCTTAGAAATTACCTTTTCTCTTTGCAACTGTTTAAACAAGTCATCGATCCGAGATGATAGATATCGATTCTTGATCGTGAGCTTATTCGATTCTTGGTAGTCTATACATAATCTGGCATTATCGTCTTTCTTCTTCAAGAATTGGCGCACCCCGTGATGCAATACTTAGCCGATTGGAACCCTTGTCTAATAATTCCCGCAGTTGAGTCTCAATCCCTTCAACTACATAGGAACTACTCTATAGGTGCCTTTGACACAAGTATCTTCCTTGGTAACAAGTCGATGACGAATTCGGTCATATGATCAGATGGTAACCCAGGTAAGTCTCCTGGAAACACATCAGGAATTTATGCATCACATCAATATCTTACATCTATGGTGCTTCTTTGGTAACATATACCACAGATACCATATATCCAACTTCTTTCACTTCAAAGCATTTCTTTGCCTTTAGCATAGAGAGGATCAGTTTTCTTTTCTTAGGCAACATACTTCCAATAATACTAAATTATATGCCGTCTTTATTCTTGAATGATAATCTCTTCTATGCACATAACAACTTTGTAGAGTGTTGAAACAACCAGTCTATTCCGAAGATGATGTCAAAGTCTGTCATCTCAAGTCGATTTAGGTTGCATCCAAATTCTGTCCATCCATATGATTCGAACATTGTTAATAATACTCATCCAATAGAACATCAAGTCCAAAGGGCTTGAACTAGTAAAATCTGGTATAAGGCCTTAAGAGCTCGTGTAGTTCCTTCATCTCTTAGTTTTTCAAAGACTATTGCTTGAAATCTCACATATCCCAAAAAGCTCATTAGCTTACACCTCCTTTTATCATTCTATTATATATCTCGAAAAGCATCTTCTGACTATTTACTCATTACACATCCCAAGTCTAAGCATTAGGGTATATGCTCAAAATTTCATTAATTCTGCCAAACTGTCTTGGTCTTTGCTTAATCATTTCCTTTAACATTGGGCATAACTCAGTATTACTTGTACTAATCTGAATACTATCAATGCCATGATTTTTTACTTTATCCTTGTGTCACACCCCAATTCTGAACTATTCAGAACGGTGTGATGAACCGCTAATAAATCAACGGTTCAACCACGATCTCTAATAGGCTGTGTCCTTGTAAACTAAACCATACACCTCCACAACCATAATCAGAATAAATACACAATAGCGGAAGTCTTAATATTAAATGAACTGAGGAATCTAACTTTAATAATCATAAATAAAGTATCAAATTATGTTGTATCAACCGAGACATAAGTAAATAAAATATCAATTACATTTTCTTAATAGTTCAAATAAAAATCTAATCGAAAATGCATGAGTTGCACTCGCATGAGGAGTCATGTGCCTCCACTATGTCTTCAGCCTCCATCGCAGCCACGTGTCCATACACAAAAGCATTCATATAATCTTCCACAGTGGTACCTGCATCATCAACTAAAAATATTCAACGTCGAAAGGGTGAGCACACAACACGGCTCAGTGAGTAAACAAAATAATGCAACAAAAATATGAATGCATTCAATTCATATATGTGGTCTGGTATATAAGTTTGCAATATGCTATAGAAAGGTTCGGTGGCCGCCTCATCTCTATACACGAGTGTGCGAAGCCGCCCAATGAAAACGACACTGTCGACCCCACATGCACCGACTATGACACAATATACCCCCATGAAAACGGCATGGCAGTACCGGTTGCCTCATACCAACACGTAAGCCCCTGCTGCCGAGGGCTTACCAATTGGACTCGCAACTAACCAATCCTAATGTCAATCAGTGTATCCAAGGCCTTACCCCAGTATCCCTCAATACATCCATAGAGATAGAGCTAAGGCCCCCCAGCAGAGTCGAAGACTACACGGTCCGAGACCACCGCCCCTGATACCCTACGACGTAATAGTTCTGCTAAGGTAATGGCGATACAACGATGTTAGTGGACAAGACTTGTATAGAGCTATGGCACAATATACCCAATGAAAACGGCATTGAAGTACCGGTTGATACCATCCCCTATCCGCATCAAGTATGCCAACAAACACAAACATTTACATGCCTATTCCTATCATCATCATCATCACCATGTTAGAAACAATGAAATTAAATATGCATGAACAGTAATAATAGAAATATTGGATGACATGTTGAATGCACATTACAAGCATACACGCATAGAATCAGTCATGGCATTGGACTCAAGAAATAAAACAGTTTATTATTAGCCAATTAGTTTAAGTCTTGTTCCTCACCTTTGCTTGAGTGTAGATCCTCTTTCAAGCTTTAAGAATCACTTTTATATCAATAGGAAAACCTAACAAGTCGATAGATTTTAATTAGAATTCATTCCCACAATTTTAGGCTTGCTGTTAAGCCAGGGTCGCAGGACGGGTCGCAGGTAGGGTAGCAGTTTTCTGCGACCCCCAGGGGTAGGGTCGATGCCAGGGTCAGATGTTCCATCGACCCTGGGTGCGACCACTGCATCCCTGGACCCCACGTGCGACCCCCCGTGGTTTGAGTCGACCTTTTCATCCTACAGTCCATTTTTTCACGTTTGGGTCCTATGGCTTACTTCCACAATCCATTATATGCTTGTTCTATGGTTTAAAACTCTAGGTTTCTTCCTTACTTTGCCTACCATGATTTTCTCCATGGATTTCATTGAAATCCTCCCATGGGTGGATGATTTGGGTTTCTCCTAGACCATATCCTCTTCATGAACTATTCTAAAGTCTTAAATCATTAATGGAAACATACCCATACCTTAGGTTTGCTGAGATTCAGAGGTTTCTCTAAATTCTTCTCTTTAGTCTTCTTCTCCAACTTTCCTTCTCTTCTCCTTCTCTTCTCTTTCCCTCACTTTCAATTAGGGTTTCGAAAGGAGTGAAAGAGGCTAAGGGATTTCCTATTTATAGAGGAGAACTTCTCAAAATAAGTCTCATTGAGATTAGGAAAGAATCCCCTTGAAATTTGGAAAGTTTCCTATTTACGGTTTATGTCGGCAAAGAGGGGGTCGATGAGGGGGTCGAAGATCCCGTCGACCCTCAGGTCTAAATTGTCCGACCCTCGGTCAAATTTTTAGGGGTCTGACTCCCTAATGAGGGGGGGTCTGACCCTTCCTATCTGGGTATGCGACCCTGCCCCCTATTTTACTGTTTTTGAGTCAGTTTGATACCTGGTCTCGCTATTTCCTTCACGCACTTAGTCCATTTGGCTCGACCATGATAGGTAGACCTGGTACAAGGTGGTATGACCGGTTGTTCTATACGGGTCTTACAACTCCGCCCTGCTTATAAAAATTTCATCTTCAAAATTTATACATACCTTCCGAGTCGAATAGATGAGGGTATTTCTTTCGCATAACATTCTCTTCTTCCCATGTGATTTCTTCTATATCTCTGCTTCTCCAGATGACCTTAACATAATAAATGTCACGGTTGCGTAGTCGTTGTACCTTTCGGCTAGTGATCTCAGTTGGTGCTACTTCAAATGTCAAATCATCAGTCAAATTAGGTGGATCAATTGTCAACACGTGCGTTGGATCTCTGACATACTTCTTCAATAAGGAGATATGAAATACGTCATGCACACTTGACATAGATGGTGGCAGTGCTAACTGGTAAGCCACTTTTCCACGTTTAGCTAGAATCTCATATGGTCTGACATATCTCGGACTTAGTTTTCCTTTCTGTCCGAATCATTTCAAACCTCGCATAGGTGCCACTTTGAGGAATACCTTATCACCTACGGCAAATTCAAGGTCTCGGCGTCTAGTATCTGCATATTGCTTCTGACGATTTTGAGCCATTCTTACTCTTTCCTTGATAATGCCGACTACTCGACAAGTCTCTCCAACAAATTCTGGTCCAACAATACTACGTTCTCCAACTTCATTCTAAAACAAAGGAGTTCGACACTTCCTACCATACAGTGCTTCATAGGGTGACATCTGTATAGTAGCCTGATAGCTATTGTTATATGCGAACTCAATCAGTGGTAACTTTTCATCCCATGATCCTTTAAAATCAATTACACAAGCTCGGAGCATGTCTTCTAGAATTTGAATGGTGCCCTCCGATTGTCCATCTGTCTGAGGATGGAATGCAGTACTGAACTTCAATGTTGTACCCATAGCCTTCTGTAATCCTTCCCAAAACTATGAAGTAAATCGTGGATCTCTATCGGACACAATGCTTTCAGGTACACCGTGTAATCTGACAATGTTATCCACATACAACTTAGCTAACCTCTCCAGTGTATACTGAGGTCGTATAACTATAAATCGAGCCATTTTAGTCAGTCGGTTTATAATCACCCAAACTACTCGGGGAGTCAATGGTAACCCTATGATGAAGTCCATAGTGATGCAGTCCCATTTTCATGCTGGTGTGAGGACAAAGATGGAAATCTTTTGAAGTCGCCACCTAGATTTAGGTCTAGGACCTTAGAAATGCGAAATCTCACCCCAAGGTAAGACTTCGATTGACTCATGACCCTTAGATTGGAATTCTGGTCCATCAGAGATTGGGTAAGTGTCAGGTTACGGTTATGGGAAGGGGTTAGGCACCCAAACCGCCCGATCGAAATCGGTCTCCTATACCTTTCCTATGCTAGACTCTATTTGCTAACTCAAACCAAACCAAGGGGTTTGATATCATTGAACCGAATCTGTATCCATCAGATTGCCTACGTATTACGGATTTATTCCGAAAATCAGGTTCACCATCGTAGTTCAGGTGTGATTAAAGTTTATGGCTGTGATTTAAGCTTGTGCATAATTAAGTTCTTTGTTCAAGTTGAAATTTATGCTTGAAAGGCTGAGAAATCCTATGGGTTAGGATCTGGATAGTCCATGTGGACTGATAGATAGTCCTAGTGGATCTAAGAATAACCCTATTTGGGTTGGAATGTGGATAATATCCTAGTGGATCTATGGATAGTCCAAGTGGACTAAGGTTTGGATAACCCTTTTTGGGTCAAAATATGGGGGGTATCCTAGTGGATCTATGGATAGTCTGAGTGGACTAAAGTATGGGTAAATATCCTAGTGGATCTATGGATAGTCCGAGTGGACTAAGCTGTGGATCCGAATTTGGGTTTCTCCCAAATAGCCTACGTATCCTAGGGTTTGCCCTAGGAATCAGAATCCGCGTAGTTCGGGATGGATAACCTGTTCTAGGTTAATGATTGAGAACCTATTCTAGGTTTAGGGTTTAGAACCTATTATAGGTCTAGGGTTTGCCGAGGGGAAAATCGTCCTAAATTACCCTTTTCATTCTGAATTCTAATTTTGGAAAGTTTGGCAAGGCATTCTCTTTCTTTATTAAGATTTTATCATTCCCATTATGCCCTTCCCAAGAATGTGGGTGCCTAAATGCACGTCCCCACACCTACATTGTCTTCTAGATGTGTGCATATATGGCAGTTTGACTAGGGTGTTGCATAAAATAAATTATTGCCAAAAAATAGAATATTCTATCTAAATATGGCACATAAAACATTTATGACAAGAAATTCACATACAGTAAGATTGTTTAAAAATCTTTCAAATATGGCATGTATTGCAAATAAGGCAAGAGCCTATATGGCATGATCTAGTAGGCCATCTTCTAAGCATGGCAAGACCCTAATTGCCATTATCTTTCCATATTTAGGATTTTCTACCCTAATTGCTATTTTCTTTTCATTTTAGGATTTTCTACCCTAATTGCTACTTTCTTTCCATTTTGGGGTTTTCTACCCTAGTTGCTACTTTCTTTCCATTTTAGGGTTTTTTACCCTAATTGTAATTTTATTTCCATTTTTAGGGTTTTCTACCCTAATTGCTATTTTCTTTCCATTTTTTAGGATTTTCTACCCTAATTGTTATTTTCTTTCCATTTTAGGGTTTTCTACCCTAATTATTTTCTTTCCATTTTTAGGGTTTTCTACCCTAATTATTTTCTTTCCATTTTTAGGGTTTTCTACCCTAATTGTTATTTTCTTTCTATTTTTAGGATTTTCTACCCTAATTGTTATTTTCTTTCCATTTTAGGGTTTTCTACCCTAATTGCTATTTTCTTTCCATCTTAGGGTTTTCTACCCTAAATGTTACTTTCTTTCCATTTTAGGGTTTTATACCCTAATTATTATTTTATTTCTATCTTAGGGTTTTCTACCCTAAATGTTACATTCTTTCCATTTTAGGGTTTTCTACCCTAATTATTATTTTCTTTCCATCTTAGGGTTTTCTACCCTAAATGTTATTTTCTTTCCATTTTTTAGGGTTTTCTACCCTAATTGTGACAATAAGCATTTAATATAGCATGTGAGCAAGTGTAGCAGACAAATATGGCAATAAACATGTGTATCATTCCAATCATGGCAATGTGATTATTTCAATTATGGCAATGTGATCATTCCAATTATGGCAGTGTATGCATACGAGCATCCGAACATAGCATAGCATCAAATATGGCATGTGAGAAACATCCAAAGCATATGAGAATCAATCAAAACATGATGGAACACGCAGCAAGATGACAGCTTTGTCAGGCTGGACCAAAATGGGCACATAGGGCACTGTACTTACTCAAAAAATTCTTAAAATATATCCCTGGAAAGAAGACTCAGAGGCCAACATTTTGTCTCAAGGAAGCTATTCCTAAAAGAGACCATAGGCAGGTCGAAAACATTCCCCAAGTACAGGCAAATACACTGGTCAGGTCTGTTCCAGATTTTTGACCAGTTGCACCATAAATTCCAAATAAAATCCTATTCTTAATGAAAATTAAATACAGACATATGTCTATGTAGATAACTATCTGATCTAAAATTTCATTAAGAAAAACAAGTTAAAACAGTATATTTTCTTTGTGAAAAATGACTCTTTTCAATCATGCAAATCAGCACATCATGACAGATCTGAAATCAAAGCTTTATGCACTTAAAAATTGATATCAATTCAACAAAAAATGGAAAAAATATGAAACCAGTGCCATTTTTTAGAAGACTTTCATGTCTAAAAAGTTCATGTTAAGTGGAATTTCTGATTATGGCCATAAAGTCTTTGTCTAGAGACTTTCCGATGGAGGATTGCATTACATCCGAGAAAAATAGCAATGTCAAAGACAAATTTTTTGATATATTTCCCAAATTCCAAATGGAACGAAATTTTTAGGGTAGTCTTCTATCATATCATAGAGACTCCCATAAAATTTTGGGCTTCAAAATCTTAGAAAAAATACATATGATGTACGTCCTAAGTTTGAACCCTAAATCTGGAATTTTCAGATCAGAAAATCACTTTATGAAATTTACAAAAAACATCAAACATCATTGTATATCAATCAAAAATTCATCATTGAATAGCTTAGACAAATTATCATTCATGAAAAATGTTAGACATAGGCATCCTAACATTAACAAGCATGTAATAGAGCATTCATGATTGAGATTTCATGAAAATTAGCCTTTTTCAAGCAAAATTGGCATTCGGGCATTATAACGACCTCTAAATTTGTTTAGAGTACTAACCTTGGGCTCAAATCGAGCGAAACCGTTGATGAAGGGTGATTGGGGGTTGTATCAATCCCCTTTGAATGTGAATCCTCCCTTTCCTCTCTTCTGCTTCTTTCTCTCTTCTCTTTCTCTCTCTCTTTCACGTTTTCCTCTCTCTCTGCTCTCCTTTCTCTCTCTCACCCACGTTTTCCTCTCTTTCTGCTCTCCTTTCTCTCTCTCACCCACGTTTTCCTCTCTTTCTGCTCTGGAAAAAAGGATCCTCCTCTTTGCCTATTTATAGTTTTTTTCACTCATTTTCTAAAAGATCCTTTTTTCTAAAAAATATATTTTTTTTTTTTCCTTTTTCTTTCCTTCCTTTTTTCTTTCTTTCTTTCTCCTCTCTCTCTTTCACGTTTTCTTTCTAGAAAACGTGAAGGGGAATCTTTTTCCCCTTTTTTCTTTTTTTTTATTTTATTCCTCTCTTAAAACCGTGGGGCTCCTAAAAAAACCTAATTTTTCTCTTTTCTTTCCTTTTTTTCTCCAAAGAAATCCTTTGGATTCTCTTAGAAAAAGGTCACGTTTTTTCTCTCCCCTCTTTCCTTTTTTTTTCTCAAAATCTTTTGGATTATCTCCAAAATCGAAATCCTCATTCCCTTCCACGTTTTTTCTCTCCCCTCTTTCCTTTTTTTTTTCAAAATCTTTTGGATTATCTCCACAATTGAAATCTCCATTCTTTTCCACGTTTTTTCTCTCCCCTCTTTCCTTTTTCTTCTCAAAAATCTTTTGGATTATGATTTACACATGTATATTACACATATATATATTTAATAACATACATACACATACATACATACATACATGTATATATATATGTATATATATATATATATTATAATATATATAGAGACTGACTTAGGTTGACAACTGATTTGAATTGAGTTGACTGGACTGATTGGAATTCACTGGGTTTCCTCTCCTTGTCATTTCACGGGTCATTTCCGCTGTCATCCCGCATGGAATTTTCCGATGGCCTCTATTCCAAATTTTTTGCGTTCATTTTGTAGAACATAAAAAATGAGAAATATAGGAACTTGAACCACCTCATTTGGAAGTAAAATGGTCAACTTATGAATTTTTGAAGTTTAAACGGACCAATTACCGATAATTTGGTTGACCATTCTGCATGAGATCCTTCGGAGACTTCTACCGGAAATATTTTACGTCCACTTTGTAGAGCACTAAAAATGGAACATAATGAGACTGGAATCACAATCCGATGTAATGTAGAACGGAAAAGATATGCGGCTTCGAGTTCGGGACGATAATTTTGCATGCAAGCTTGCATGGGACCCACTGGAGACTTCTACCCGGGATTTTTTTTGCGTCCACTTTGTAGAACATCATGAATGAAGAATAATGGTCTTGAAATCATCTGAATCCGATGTAAAACGGGAAAGATATGAAGCCTTGAAGTTCTAATGATCATTTTGCATGCAAGTTTGCATGGGACCCACTGGCGACTTCTACCCGGGATTTTTTACGTCCACTTTGTAGAACATCATGAATGAAGAATAATGGTCTTGGAATCATCTGAATCCGATGTCAGATGATCAAGATATGATGATTTGAAATTCAAGCAATCCAACTTAGGATAATTTGCATGAAGGCCCCTGGGATTATTATTTTATAATAATTTCAGAAACCTCCCTTATATGTAGCATCCGACTAAAATGATCATATCTTCCTCATTTGATATCAGAATTGAGCAATTCTGGTCTCGTTTCGAAGATAATTCTATGACCTATGCATCCATGCAGATAATAGCCCATGACCCTGTTGTGAGGATCGGTGGAAAATCACAGATCTTTGGGTTAAAGGTCTGAAACCTGCCATATTGGTTCACTTATGCCGAGGGTGGCAAAAATGGGGTGCTTACAGATGCCCCTCTTTAGCCGAGATTGTTATCAGTTGAAGGCTAAAGATAAAAGAACCACATTTTTGGGGTATGAGTGACATTGTTTATTGGGCTGCACTTAGGGTATTTCTTCCTAAACTGCCTACGTATTCTAAGGGTGTCCTAGAAATCAAGCCCAGAACGTAGTTCGACTGGCAAGAAGGTTTGCTCTTCTTGGAAGATTGATGATTGTTCCTCTTGTATAAAGCTAGGCTGTGAATACAAGGCTCATTTGTAGGCTGGGAACCTCTTCTTGCTGAGGTGGAACTCAATGCAAGGTATGTGCGGGCTTGGACCCGGCTTGATCCATTTGTAGGCTGATAAACCTCTTCTTGTATGGAGGTAGGCTGTGAATACAAGGCTCATTTGTAGGCTGGGAACCTCTTCTTGCTGAGGTGGAACTCATGATGCAAGGTACGCGCGGCTTGGACCCGGCTTGATCCATTTGTAGGCTGATAAACCTCTTCTTGTATGAAGCTAGGCTGTGAATACAAGGCTCATTTGTAGGCTAGGAACCTCTTCTTGCTGAGGTGGAACTCAATGCAAGGTATGTGCGGGCTTGGACCCGGCTTGATCCATTTGTAGGCTGATAAACCTCTTCTTGTATGAAGCTAGGCTGTGAATACAAGGCTGATTGCATGAGCTTGGGCTCGGATTTGATTTGGATGGAAAATTTGATGTCTTCTCTTTGATTGAACTGAGGCTCTTTTGATTGAGATTCTGAGATTGTTTTTTCTGAATAAGCTAGGGCTCTGCATTTGATTCACTTATATGCTGAGATTGAATTGATCTTTGAATGAGCTAGGGCTCTGGATTCACTTATAGGCTGAGATTGACTTGATCTTTGAATGAGCTAGGGCTCTACATTTGATTTACTTATAGACTGAGATTGATTTGAAATTTGGATGAGCTAGGGCTCTGCATTTGATTCCGAAATGAGCAAGGACTCGGAAAGTCACTTATAGGGTGAGGAATTTGCTATTGATTCCGAAATGAGCAAGAACTCGAAGGTCATTTATAGGGTGATATTGAATGACTCATCTTGGCAGTTCCTACCAGCTTTGGACCTTCGGGATTGAAAATAGGAATATCCTTCTTGGAAGCTCTATGGCTTTGAACCTTTAGGATGCTTGAAAGTGACCCATACAGGAAGGCTTTGTTGACTTTGAACCATTAGGGTACCCATCTTGGAAGTCTATTGACTTTGAACCTATAGAGTGCTGGATATCTTTGAAATGATGGTGAATTCCTTGGTGGTTTTCCGAGTTTTTTTGCTCCTGCTTTATTGGTAAAGGCACAAAACATGACATCATTGGAAGTGGTGTCATGGACTTTGGTGGCATGATACCTAGATTTGAAATTTCCCATTTATGACCTGGTACTGAAAGTTTGACTCAATTTCAGCACGGTATGGATGACTTGGTTACTCCCTTTGAAGGGTTCCAAGTAATTTAAAGGTGATGATTTTCTTCAGCCAACATTGGTGTTGTTGGATTTTGGATTGAAAGAAACTCTAGCGAGGATTTTGGACAAGAATGAGGGGACCTTGACAGTCTTTAACCAAAGTGACTTTATTGATTGACCATGGTGTTAAATTGTCAAGGGACATTTGGTCAACTAAGTTCTTTGACTGTGCATTATGGTAGAACAAATTGGTAGAATAGCCAAGCGGCGATGAAATGTGACATGGTTTTGGCCCTCAATCTAGGCTCATGAAAAGCTCAGGGCATTGCAACATTGTTGTGCCAATTTTGAAAGATGAATGAACCATGGCCCCAAAGTAGGCACGAGGAGCAAAGGATTCGAAGTGTTCCTTCAGAGAATTTGGTGACCAAATCTTAACAGGTGAGTGACCACATTGGATTTTCTTCATCAACAGGATTAGGAGAACTGAAAAATTGGTAAAAACCAACTTGGACAGACCTACTTCTATTGACTAGGAAAGTCAGTGACTTCAGACTAGACAATGGATCCTAGATTTAATGCTCATGATCAAGTTCAATTCCTCTACATAGGGTATATCTATGCCCCAGTGTCTGCATGTTGTGATAGACCACTACTGTAATATGCTAGGGCACAGGCAATCTAACAGAGTTAGAACTAGGTTGAATCTGGATTGCATCCATAATTGACCATGCTTCCAAGGTCAAGGGAAGATTGACAGATTGGTTGCAGGAAGTGACTTCTTAGATAAGCCCTTCCTGAATTTTGAAAAATGAAGGAACTGATGATTTGAATGAATTTGGCTACATCCGTAACCAGGCCATGAGAATTTGCTCTCTCCCTAACATGACCAACAGGATTTGAAGATAGAGTTCTGTTGAAAGGTAATGCTATGGAGCCCAACAGATGATGGTTTGTTCAACTCCTCCGAGTATGATTCACTGGAGAGCAAGAGGGGTTCCTTTCCTTATGGAGGGTAGACTGGTATGACACTTGTCTACATGAACCACTGAATTTTTTCTTTGAAGGGCCAATGAGGGCAATGCTTTAGGGCTGCATCAGGTCGCCTATCCCCACTGAGGTATTATAGGTTGCCCATTGAGGTTTCTCGGGTTGTCTTTCCCTGCTGAGGTTTCTTTTCTTCCCATTATTATTTTTTTTCATTTTCTTCTTTTTGCAAATCCCATCTTGGGTTGAATAAAGAGTCTTAATGTGGTGAGGATATTGCCAAAATTATGGTCATATCCAATGGTCTGAAACCCTTAGGGGAAATCTGAACGGCATGACTTTTATGACAAATGGATAGCCTTGCCCCACTATTTAAGTTGACACCTACACGTATTGATAGGCGGGCAGCTATTTGAATCATCACTAAAAGAGATCTTAGGGAAATGCAGTCCCACACCAAATTAAAAATGGTGCCAAATTATGTTTTCCTTTCTTGGAGATGTTCAGATGGAACACGTGTCCCAACAAGCTATATCGAGATTCCGAATCAGTCACGATCATATCTGGGCCTGAAACCTTTAGGTTTGTTGACAAATATTGATGTTGAAGGTCCAAGAGGACGGATGTGAAACTGTCCACATGGGTCTACCATTGGGAGAGTGTTTGGTTGTTTATGTAGAATGGATTTATCTTACCGAGAAGATCCCATTTTATTGGCTTGAGAAATGAAGGGCTTATAGGAACCTTGGGAAGCCATTGGATGTAATGAACGACAGATGAGAGTTCCAGCCAGATTTATGAAATTGTACATAAAATGATGACATGATCATGAGATACAATGCCATAAAAATTGATAATCAAAAGAAGGGCTTGTGATAGAGACTCCTTGGAAGGCCGTCAGATTGATGGACGGCAGAGAGAGTCTAATGCCGATGAGAAATCTTTCTCTGATGAAGAAGTGATGAGATCGTCTCCTGTAAAGGCGGGATGTAATTGGCCAAAATCAAAAGTCCGGTCCAACATGCGAATGATCGAACTTGCTATCAGGCTTTGGTTGGAACTATCATCCTCTTGAAATGAGAGGGACAATTGGCTTACTGTCGAGCTCCAATGCCATTCAACATCTTTCTATTTTCTTTTCTTCTCTTTTTTTTCTTTTTTCTTTTTTTTTTTTTTTTTTTTTTGGATGTGAAGGCCACATAATGCAGTGCTTCGCTTGATCACGAAATTGAATCCTGACTTTCAATATTGGATTTAAATCTTCTTCTTCCAAACATTTCCAATCAGATAGAACGTCTTTGCCCCAACTAGCACTCTGATCTTCTATAAACTTTATGAGCATTTGTGACTGCTCATATAGTATCTGATTTTATCTGCATGGTGAATCCGTATGCTGTCGTCTAGAAGTTACTCATCACCTTCTGTCTGATGTGACTACCTCCCATTATTGATGTAGATAAAACATAGGCTTGAATTTTCTTTTTCTTTTTTTCTTTTTTTTTTTTTTTTTTTTTTTGGGTATTCCAATGACCTCATTTTTGGATTTTGGGATTGACCATTCATCATGTATATCTTGCTTACAGATGATTTATTTTGTAAGAACTTTGAAGTTTCTATCCTTTTGGTGGCACATCTGTCCTCCACATTTGTACTGATTGGCCGATCTGTTGATCTAATGCTTTCCTTGGAATCTTTTCACAGGTAGAACAAATGGCAGCTTCTCCAATACATGTTTCTTGAGACTACTCTTGTGTCTCTCGATTGATCATTTAAAGCTTTCCCAGACGGGTTGGACCTTTCTTTCTCAAGAGGCCGGGTGGTGTAGAATGTTCAGGAGACGGCTCATCATTTCAATCATCTTCAGAGTCCGAATTGACTGCGCACGTAAAATAGGAAGATGTACGAAACTGGGAGGAAATGTATGGAAGAGACAAAGCACAGAGTTTGAAATCCCAAACGGGGTGATTTTCTTTTATTTACAGGGCAGATTGGGCTGGACTTGTCAACAAGCATATTAATTTTGGACCCAGACATGGATGACTTATCGAATATCGATAATAGAAAGTTGAAACAACTAGTTCGTCCAAGCGGCTCCAATTGGGCATAACGCCTTCGACGACCACCTTCAGTCGTTGCGGGAATAAGTCTTCCTTCAGGTCTCTAATAGCAGGACTCATCATGCCCCTCTATCAATAGGTGCAAGATACCTACCTTTTCCATCTTTTTTTTTTTCAGTTTGGGGTCCATTTAAAACCGGACTATTGCTTTTTAAGCTCAAGGTTACTCTGGTTCATGCCTCAGTTTGGGGTTTGATGGATTCATCAATGGACCCCTTCTAGTTGAGTTCAAAATCATTCTAGCTTATGCCCCAGCTTATGGAGCAAGGGGTATCGCCATTGCACTACACCATTTTGAATCCAGGATTGGACTAATTTATACCTTGGCTTGGGGGTTTAATGGATTTCTTTATTAGACCACTCTCAATTTGGGTCTAAGGTCAATTTGGTCCATGCCCCAGTTTAGGGCAAAATGGCTTTTCTCATTAGACCGTATTCAGTTTGGGTCCAAGGTCAATCTAGTTCATGCCCCACTTAGGGCTCAGGGCTTCATCATTGGACCATTCCCTAGCTGTGATTCTGGTTCTTATCCTAGCCTGGAGCACATTAGATCTCATCTTTGGTCTACCCTATTGCTCGGGAAATTCCATTCCCTCTCTTTGAATAATGAGAAATGTGAGGGCAACTCTTCGGATTCTAACATTTTCCTGGCCAATGGGATAGAAATGCCTGTGATGGGATAACACTGTCATAGTTGAAGTTTCATGGTCTCCTGATGACTCTAGAATCTGGAATTGATCTTTATTGACAAGCAATGAGTAATGCTTATCATTCCTCATTCCCGACGAGCGATCTTAACTTGTAGCACTGGGCTATGATGGACATGGATCGGGCTCTAATTGATAGAGCCAGAGATTGATTTTGAATCGGTCTCTGATTGATAGAGACAAGATTGACTTTGAATTGATCTCTGATTGATAGAGAGAGAGTTGACTTTGAATTGGTCTCTGATTAATAGAGACAGAGTTGATTTTGAATTGGTCTCTGATTGATAGAGATCAAGATTGACTTTGAGTTGGTCTCTAATTGATAGAGATCAAGATTGACTTTGAATTGGTCTCTAATTGATAGAAATCAAGATTGACTTTGAGTTGGTCTCTGATTGATAGAGATCAAGATTGATTTTGAATTGATTTCTGATTGATAGAGATCAAGATTGACTTTGAATTGATCTCTGATTGATAGAGATCAAGATTGACTTTGAATTGATCTCTGATTGATAGAGATCAAGATTGACAGTCATGGACTGGGCTCTAGTTGCTAGAGGCAAGGATTGCTTGAGTTGGGTTCTGATTGATAGAGGCCAAGGATGACAATCATGGATTGGACTCTAATTGCTAGAGATGATGGAATGACTGAAATTCTCTTCGATTCCTTTATGAAGTGAAACATGGACCAAAGTAATGATTGAACAGGCCTAGAGGCTAACTCATGCTCACATTGAGTTCATATGAATGGAACCTTTCTTAGTTCCAACATGAATCAGAACCTGAACTGGAGTTGATGGTTGGATAAGCCTAGTGGCTAAATGAATTCAGATGAATGGAACTCTTCTTAGTTCCAACATGAATCAGAACTTGAACCACAGTTGATGGTTGGATAAGCCTAGTGGCTAAATGAATTCAGATGAATGAGACTCTTCTTAATTCCAACATGAATCCGAACCTGAACCAAAGTTGATGGTTGGACAAGCCTAGGGGCTGATTGAATTCAGATGAATGAGACTCTTCTTAATTCCAACATGAATCCGAACCTGAACCAAAGTTGATGGTTGGACAAGCCTAGGGGCTAAATAAATTCGGATGAATGGAACTTTTCCTAGTTTCGACATGAACCGGAACCCTAACCAAAGTTGATGGTTGGATAAGCCTAGTGGCTAATTGAATTCGAATGAATGAGACTCTTCTTAATTCCAACATGAATCCGAACCTGAACCAAAGTTGATGGTTGGACAAGCCTAGGGGCTGATTGAATTCAGATGAATGAGACTCTTCTTAATTCCAACATGAATCTGAACCTGAACCAAAGTTGATGGTTGGACAAGCCTAGGGGCTAAATAAATTCAGATGAATGGAACTTTTCCTAGTTTCGACATGAACTGGAACCCTAACCAAAGTTGATGGTTGGATAAGCCTAGTGGCTAATTGAATTCAGATGAATGAGACTCTTCTTAATTCCAACATGAATCCGAACCTGAACCAAAGTTGATGGTTGGACAAGCCTAGGGGCTGATTGAATTCAGATGAATGAGACTCTTCTTAATTCCAACATGAATCTGAACCTGAACCAAAGTTGATGGTTGGACAAGCCTAGGGGCTAAATAAATTCAGATGAATGGAACTTTTCCTAGTTTCGACATGAACTGGAACCCTAACCAAAGTTGATGGTTGGATAAGCCTAGTGGCTAATTGAATTCAAATGAATGGAATTTTTCCTAGTTCCGACATGAATCAGAACCTAAACAGGAGGTGAAGGGTGAAAAAGCCTAGGGGCCTTCTTCATTTTAGCATGATCTGGGAGTGATGATTGAACCTGTCTAAAGGTTAAACCCTTCTTTAATTCTGAGATGAACAAGAAATGGTAGTTGAATCTAGGGCTGAATATTTCTTTGATTCTGAGATGAACTGGATGTGATTGAATCTCCCTAGGGGCTGAATCTTTCTTTAATTCTGGATGAACCAAAATGATGATTGGACCTGCCTAAGGGTTGAACCTTTCTTCATGAATCGAGAACTATTATTGGATTTGCCTAGGGGCTGAATCTTTCCTTAATTCAAAGGTATTGAGAACTATGATTGGATTTGCCTAGGGGCTAAATCTTTCCTTAATTCAGGGGTGCATTGAGAACCATGATTGGATTTGCCTAGGGGCTGAATCTTTCCTTAATTCAGAGATGAATCGGGAACTATGATTGGATTTGCCTAGGGGATGAATCTTTCCTTCTTTCTTATAAAATTTGATGTTCAATCAAGATCTAGATTCATGACTTCCATTGATTAATTTGGAAAGATAATATGGATGGATCTCGAGATGGGAGATCAAGACAATTCCCTAATTGTAGGGGCCTCTCACCCTAAAAGGGTGGATATAGTTGCAGTTTGATTCTCTTTTCCAAAGGCATTGAAATCCAATGGAGAAATATTGAGATTCTAGACATCTAGGGGAGTGGAAGAAGTCACATGCACAATCAAGGATGACTCAACCAAACAAGATTTAGATCCCTCATAAGGGCAATTGGGTAAACATTATCCAAGTCAATTTAATTGAATTTGATTAAGCCATGTGTTCAGTCTTGGGACCTCATGATTCCAAAATGGATAATCAGTGGTACCAAGGTCTGGCCAATTGGATTACTGAATTCGATGAAATTGAAATGGATATATTAATCCGTCGTCCTTATTAGGGATGATTAGCAAAAGCGGTTCATAGATGAACAAACTAGTAAATTTCTTCTTGACCATGGTATCTAAGTCTTGACAGGGATTTTCTACTCGTTTTTTTGAAATCGACGTGTTAACAATGAGAGATTCGACACATCGAGCTTACTTAATGGAAGGTGTATAGTGACCGTCTACTATGATGTAGAACAGGTGTATACATACCTCATACTCCCAATGGGTGAGAGTTCAAGATGCTCATCGTGTAGATTCTAACATGTTGACCAATCGAGGACAAAACGGGCAGAACTTCGACGTCTCGAACATGGATGTTATGGTTAAGCCGATTTTACCGGGTCGGTTCAGGGATGAACCAAAAAAATAACAAACATTGGGCTACAATCTGGGTTAGGACAGAAAAGGCCACCTTGACGAGGATGGGGTAACCTATCACCGAATGCTCGATGAATAATGGGCCCCCAATCCCTTTATATACTATGTTGCAAGGATCCAAGCGACGTGGAGTAGCATAACGCATTCCCAGGCGGACCCAAGAAACGCTCGTTAGAGGCTGCTCACCGGTCGTGGTCTCACAAAGTACAGGCCAAGGTTGTGTGTTTCTCCTAGCGGGCTGCCCCATATGCATGGGACCCGGTTCGGCTACTCGCACGAATGTGTGACTGAACCCATTCCCCCCAAAGCAATAATATACAAGCATAAATATAGTATCCAAAAATCTAGCATCCAATTCATACAAGGAAAGTTTTCATTTAGGAGTTTGACATTTATATCCCCAGTGAAGTCGCCACTGTGAGGACAAAGATGGAAATCTTTTGAAGTCGCCACCTAGATTTAGGTCTAGGACCTTAGAAATGCGAAATCTCACCCCAAGGTAAGACTTCGATTGACTCATGACCCTTAGATTGGAATTCTGGTCCATCAGAGATTGGGTAAGTGTCAGGTTACGGTTATGGGAAGGGGTTAGGCACCCAAACCGCCCGATCGAAATCGGTCTCCTATACCTTTCCTATGCTAGACTCTATTTGCTAACTCAAACCAAACCAAGGGGTTTGATATCATTGAACCGAATCTGTATCCATCAGATTGCCTACGTATTACGGATTTATTCCGAAAATCAGGTTCACCATCGTAGTTCAGGTGTGATTAAAGTTTATGGCTGTGATTTATGCTTGTGCATAATTAAGTTCTTTGTTCAAGTTGAAATTTATGCTTGAAAGGCTGAGAAATCCTATGGGTTAGGATCTGGATAGTCCATGTGGACTGATAGATAGTCCTAGTGGATCTAAGAATAACCCTATTTGGGTTGGAATGTGGATAATATCCTAGTGGATCTATGGATAGTCCAAGTGGACTAAGGTTTGGATAACCCTTTTTGGGTCAAAATATGGGGGGTATCCTAGTGGATCTATGGATAGTCTGAGTGGACTAAAGTATGGGTAAATATCCTAGTGGATCTATGGATAGTCCGAGTGGACTAAGTCGTGGATCCGAATTTGGGTTTCTCCCAAATAGCCTACGTATCCTAGGGTTTGCCCTAGGAATCAGAATCCGCGTAGTTCGGGATGGATAACCTGTTCTAGGTTAATGATTGAGAACCTATTCTAGGTTTAGGGTTTAGAACCTATTATAGGTCTAGGGTTTGCCGAGGGGAAAATCGTCCTAAATTACCCTTTTCATTCTGAATTCTAATTTTGGAAAGTTTGGCAAGGCATTCTCTTTCTTTATTAAGATTTTATCATTCCCATTATGCCCTTCCCAAGAATGTGGGTGCCTAAATGCACGTCCCCACACCTACATTGTCTTCTAGATGTGTGCATATATGGCAGTTTGACTAGGGTGTTGCATAAAATAAATTATTGCCAAAAAATAGAATATTCTATCTAAATATGGCACATAAAACATTTATGACAAGAAATTCACATACGGGAAGATTGTTTAAAAATCTTTCAAATATGGCATGTATTGCAAATAAGGCAAGAGCCTATATGGCATGATCTAGTAGGCCATCTTCTAAGCATGGCAAGACCCTAATTGCCATTATCTTTCCATATTTAGGATTTTCTACCCTAATTGCTATTTTCTTTTCATTTTAGGATTTTCTACCCTAATTGCTACTTTCTTTCCATTTTGGGGTTTTCTACCCTAGTTGCTACTTTCTTTCCATTTTAGGGTTTTTTACCCTAATTGTAATTTTATTTCCATTTTTAGGGTTTTCTACCCTAATTGCTATTTTCTTTCCATTTTTTAGGATTTTCTACCATAATTGTTATTTTCTTTCCATTTTAGGGTTTTCTACCCTAATTATTTTCTTTCCATTTTTAGGGTTTTCTACCCTAATTATTTTCTTTCCATTTTTAGGGTTTTCTACCCTAATTGTTATTTTCATTCTATTTTTTAGGATTTTCTACCCTAATTGTTATTTTCTTTCCATTTTAGGGTTTTCTACCCTAATTGCTATTTTCTTTCCATCTTAGGGTTTTCTACCCTAAATGTTACTTTCTTTCCATTTTAGGGTTTTATACCCTAATTATTATTTTATTTCTATCTTAGGGTTTTCTACCCTAAATGTTACATTCTTTCCATTTTAGGGTTTTCTACCCTAATTATTATTTTCTTTCCATCTTAGGGTTTTTTACCCTAAATGTTATTTTCTTTCCATTTTTTAGGGTTTTCTACCCTAATTGTGACAATAAGCATTTAATATAGCATGTGAGCAAGTGTAGCAGACAAATATGGCAATAAACATGTGTATCATTCCAATCATGGCAATGTGATTATTTCAATTATGGCAATGTGATCATTCCAATTATGGCAGTGTATGCATACGAGCATCCGAACATAGCATAGCATCAAATATGGCATGTGAGAAACATCCAAAGCATATGAGAATCAATCAAAACATGATGGAACACGCAGCAAGATGACAGCTTTGTCAGGCTGGACCAAAATGGGCACATAGGGCACTGTACTTACTCAAAAAATTCTTAAAATATATCCCTGGAAAGAAGACTCAGAGGCCAACATTTTGTCTCAAGGAAGCTATTCCTAAAAGAGACCATAGGCAGGTCGAAAACATTCCCCAAGTACAGGCAAATACACTGGTCAGATCTGTTCCAGATTTTTGACCAGTTGCACCATAAATTCCAAATAAAATCCTATTCTTAATGAAAATTAAATACAGACATATGTCTATGTAGATAACTATCTGATCTAAAATTTCATTAAGAAAAACAAGTTAAAACAGTATATTTTCTTTGTGAAAAATGACTCTTTTCAATCATGCAAATCAGCACATCATGACAGATCTGAAATCAAAGCTTTATGCACTTAAAAATTGATATCAATTCAACAAAAAATGGAAAAAATATGAAACCAGTGCCATTTTTTAGAAGCCTTTCATGTCTAAAAAGTTCATGTTAAGTGGAATTTCTGATTATGGCCATAAAGTCTTTGTCTAGAGACTTTCCGATGGAGGATTGCATTACATCCGAGAAAAATAGCAATGTCAAAGACAAATTTTTTGATATATTTCCCAAATTCCAAATGGAACGAAATTTTTAGGGTAGTCTTCTATCATATCATAGAGACTCCCATAAAATTTTGGGCTTCAAAAGCTTAGAAAAAATACATATGATGTACGTCCTAAGTTTGAACCCTAAATCTGGAATTTTCAGATCAGAAAATCACTTTATGAAATTTACAAAAAACATCAAACATCATTGTATATCAATCAAAAATTCATCATTGAATAGCTTAGACAAATTATCATTCATGAAAAATGTTAGACATAGGCATCCTAACATTAACAAGCATGTAATAGAGCATTCATGATTGAGATTTCATGAAAATTAGCCTTTTTCAAGCAAAATTGGCATTCGGGCATTATAACGACCTCTAAATTTGTTTAGAGTACTAACCTTGGGCTCAAATCGAGCGAAACCGTTGATGAAGGGTGATTGGGGGTTGTATCAATCCCCTTTGAATGTGAATCCTCCCTTTCCTCTCTTCTGCTTCTTTCTCTCTTCTCTTTCTCTCTCTCTTTCACGTTTTCCTCTCTCTCTGCTCTCCTTTCTCTCTCTCACCCACGTTTCCCTCTCTCTCTACTCTCTTTTCTCTCTCTCACCCACGTTTTCCTCTCTTTCTGCTCTGGAAAAAAAGGATCCTCCTCTTTGCCTATTTATAGTTTTTCACTCATTTTCTAAAAGATCCTTTTTTCTAAAAAATATTTTTTTTTCCTTTTTCTTTCCTTCCTTTTTTCTTTCTTTCTTTCTCCTCTCTCTCTTTCACGTTTTCTTTCTAGAAAACGTGAAGGGGAATCTTTTTCCCCCTTTTTCTTTTTTTTTCTTTTATTCCTCTCTTAAAACCGTGGTTCCTAAAAAACCTAATTTTTCTCTTTCTTCTTTCCTTTTTTTTCTCCAAAGAAATCCTTTGGATTCTCTTAGAAAAAGGTCACGTTTTTTCTCTCCCCTCTTTCCTTTTTTTTCTCAAAATCTTTTGGATTATCTCCAAAATCGAAATCCTCATTCCCTTCCACGTTTTTCTCTCCCCCTCTTTCCTTTTTTTTCTCAAAATCTTTTGGATTATCTCCACAATTGAAATCTCCATTCTTTTCCACGTTTTTTCTCTCCCCTCTTTCCTTTTTCTTCTCAAAAATCTTTTGGATTATGATTTACACATGTATATTACACATATATATATTTAATAACATACATACACATACATACATACATACATGTATATATATATGTATATATATATATATATATTATAATATATATAGAGACTGACTTAGGTTGACAACTGATTTGAATTGAGTTGACTGGACTGATTGGAATTCACTGGGTTTCCTCTCCTTGTCATTTCACGGGTCATTTCCGCTGTCATCCCGTATGGAATTTTCCCGATGGCCTCTATTCCAAATTTTTTGCGCTTCATTTTGTAGAACATAAAAAATGAGAAATATAGGAACTTGAACCACCTCATTTGGAAGTAAAATGGTCAACTTATGAATTTTTGAAGTTTAAACGGACCAATTACCGATAATTTGGTTGACCATTCTGCATGAGATCCTTCGGAGACTTCTACCGGAAATATTTTACGTCCACTTTGTAGAGCACTAAAAATGGAACATAATGAGACTGGAATCACCCGAATCCGATGTAGAACGGAAAAGATATGCAGCTTCAGTTCTGACGATAATTTTGCATGCAAGCTTGCATGGGACCCACTGGAAACTTCTACCCGGGATTTTTTTGCGTCCACTTTGTAGAACATCATGAATGAAGAATAATGGTCTTGAAATCATCTGAATCCGATGTAAAACGGGAAAGATATGAAGCCTTGAAGTTCTAATGATCATTTTGCATGCAAGTTTGCATGGGACCCACTGGCGACTTCTACCCGGGATTTTTTACGTCCACTTTGTAGAACATCATGAATGAAGAATAATGGTCTTGGAATCATCTGAATCTGATGTCAGATGATCAAGATATGATGATTTGAAATTCAAGCAATCCAACTTAGGATAATTTGCATGAAGGCCCCTGGGATTATTATTTTATAATAATTTCAGAAACCTCCCTTATATGTAGCATCCGACTAAAATGATCATATCTTCCTCATTTGATATCAGAATTGAGCAATTCTGGTCTCGTTTCGAAGATAATTCTATAACCTATGCATCCATGCAGATAATAGCCCATGACCCTGTTGTGAGGATCGGTGGAAAATCACAGATCTTTGGGTTAAAGGTCTGAAACCTGCCATATTGGTTCACTTATGCCGAGGGTGGCAAAAATGGGGTGCTTACAGCTGGTTCCGATAACGGATGTAACAGTCCTGCTGGTCTTTGTCGTTCAACTTTCACCTTCTGACAATTTAGGCATTGAGACACGAACTTGGCTATATCTGCTTTCATTTCTCTCCACTAATATAATTTCTTTAGGTCATGATAGATTTTTGTACTTCCAAGGTGTATCGAATAGGCGGTGGTATGGGCTTCTTTCATTAGTCGGTGTCTAATGTCCAAACTTGCTGTTTCAGGTACACATATTCTTCTTTTGTACTTTAGTACCTTTTCATCATCAAAGGTGAACTCAGGAATAATCCTACCTTTTTTGATGTCTTCTTGTACCGTTCTTAGATAAGGGTTTGATTTAATTGCTATTTTCACTTCATCAAGTGTATCAGGTACAATCTTCAACGTGGCGAACATATTTGCAAACCGATAGATAAACCCTTGGTTCGTTGATTCACGCGGTGCATCTATCACAAACTGTTCATCACCGTAATTGAATACTTTTTTGGTAGCACACAGTGCAGCAGTGGTGCTAACCTCCCCTTGGGATTTTATCATTGCCTTTTTACTCAGTGCGTCAGCAACCACATGAGCTTTTCCCGGATGATACTGGATATCACAATCATAGTCTTTCAATAGTTCCAGCCATCTTCTTTGTCTCATATTCAACTCCTTCTGATTAAAGAGGTAAGTAAGACTCTTACGATCTGATTTAATCTGGAATTTCTCTCCATACAAGTAATGTCTCCATATTTTGACAGCATGTACTACTGCCGCTAATTCCAAATCATGAGTGGGATAGTTCTTCTCATGTGTCTTCAATTGTCTTGAGGCATAAGCAATTACTTGTTCTCCTTGCATAAGTACACATCCTAATCCCAATCCTGATGCATTAATGTATAAAATAAATGGCTGTCCTGAAATCGGAATGGTCAAGATTGGAGAAGATATCATTCTAGCCTTCAGTGTTTGAAAACTCTTCTCGCATTTATCAGTCCAAATAAACTTTTCGCCCTTCTTAGTCAAACTAGTGAGAGGTACGGAAATTCGGGAATAGTCTTCCACAAACCGTTGATAATACCTAGCTATACCTAAGAAACTTTTAATTTTGGCAATGCTCTTCAGTGCTTCCCACTTTACAATAGATTCGATCTTGCTAGGATCCACTTTAATCCCTTCAGCGGATACAACATGGCCAAGAAAAGCGACTTTCTTTAGTCAAAACTCACACTTTATAAATTTGGCATAAAGCTTCTCTTTTCGTAATCGCTGCAGAGCGGCGTTTAGATTCTTAATATGAGTTTCCTTGTCCTTGGAGTAGACCAATATATCATCGATGAATACAATAACCGATGTCCAACATATCATGGAATACCCGATTCATAAGTTCCATAAAAGTTGCTAGTGCGTTCGTTAATCCAAAAGACATGACCAAAAATTCATAATATCCATATCTGGTCCTGAATGCTATCTTGGGAATATCACCGTCCTTAATCTTCAACTGATGGTAGCTTGACCGAAGATCGATCTTGGAGAACACTTTGGCACCTTGCAACTGATCAAACAGGTCATCGATCCGAGGCAATGGGTACTGATTCTTGATTGTCAGTATATTCAGTTCTCGGTAGTCTATACACAATCGAATGCTACCATCCTTCTTCTTTATGAATAATACTGGCACTCCCCATGGTGATATGCTAGGTTGGATGTAGCCCTTGTCCAGCAGTTCCTGTAGTTGTACTTTTAATTCCTTCAGTTCAGTAGGAGCCATTCGATAAGGTGCTTTAGATACTGGTGCGTCTCTGGGTATCAGATTTATTACAAACTCTGTAGTGCGGTCGGGTGGTAGTACTGGTAGTTCTTCAGGAAATACAACTGGATAGTCTCGCATGACATCCTTCTTCTTTATGAATAATACTGGCACTCCCCATGGTGATATGCTAGGTCGGATGTAGCCCTTGTCTAGCAGTTCTTGTAGTTGTACTTTTAATTCCTTCAGTTCAGTAGGAGCCATTCGATAAGGTGCTTTAGATACTGGTGCGTCTCTGGGTATCAGATTTATTACAAACTCTGTAGTGTGGTCGGGTGGTAGTCCTGGTAGTTCTTCAGGAAATACAACTGGATAGTCTCGCATGACATCAATATCCTCCATTCGTGGTGCTTCTTTGGTAAGATCGACCACAGATACTAGATACCCAACTGCTCCTTTCTCAAGGCACTTCCTAGCCTTTAATGCAGAGAGTATGAGCTTTCGTTTACGGGGAAGTTTGATTCCCGAAAAACTGAACTCTGCCCCTTCCTTGTCTTTAAATGTCAGCTTTTTTTTGGTACACAATAGGTTTGCAGAATGCTGAGCTAACCAGTCCATTCCCAAGATGACGTCAAAGTCTGCGATCTCAAGTTGAATCAGGGTTGCATCCAAAGTCTTTTCGTCAATAAGAACTGGACATGGTCCATAACCTTTTTCTAGTTCCACTTCTAATCCCATAGGCGATCGTACAAGCAGTTTGTAGTCTAAGGATTTGAGGGGTAGATTTAGCTTCTTTCCAAATGACACAGATATAAAAGAATGAGTAGCTCCTGAATCAAAGAGTACTCTGGCGGGAATTCCATTAATAGGTACGATACCTGTGTTTTGTTTTGATTTAGTCTACTTGCTCACATAATGTAACACAAAATGATAAGATTCAGGTCATACCTGTGACCACATCAGGCGATGGCAGCATCCTCAGATGTAACCGCGTAAACTCTGCCTTGTTGTAGTTGCTTCTTGGGCTTAAGACACTCTCTTGCGACATGCCCTACTTGATTGCAGTTAAAACATCTTATTCCTTCACCATTTTGCTTTGGTTGCGGTGGGGCTGGTGAAGTGGTCTTGGCTGCAGCATTAAAGCCTTGAGTATGGAAGGGTTTGAATACCTTGGTGTTCCCTCCGTTGTAAGAATTTTCATTTGGCCTTTTGATTCCCCTATTTTGAGCAAAGTAGCTCTCTTTCTGGCTCGACTCTATCACTCGAGTAATTTGTACAGCTTCGTTGTAGATTTTCTTGTCAAGTCCCAGAACATGTTAACGTATGCTTCCCCTAAGTCCCATGACGAACCTTCGGGTCTTTGTATCTTCCACTTGCATACTGACTGGTGCAAAGAAAAATAGCTCATCATAACGCTGTTGATAATCATCGACAGTTATCTGTCCCTGATATAAGTCAAGAACTCCTTCTCCATGGAATCTCTAAAACTCCTAGGAAAATACTTCTCAAAGAATTCCTCCTTATATATATCCCAAGTCAATTGGGTGTGGTTTGTCATCAGATACGTCCGTGTGGACTTCCACCAGTGGTGTGCATCGCCTTTCAGCATGAATGTTGCACACAATACTTTCTCTTCTTCATTCACTGTCATCATCGTAAAGTTTATCTTCATCTCATCGATCCAGTGTGCTGGCCACAACAGATCAGCTGGCTTACCACTGTACTCCTTGGGCTTCATATTCAGAAAACGCTCCACCAGTCTGGAGTGGTCTAGTTGATGAGGGACATATGCCCCATACATAGGTGGTTGGTATTGATATCCACCTGGAGCTACTTTAGGATTTTGTACTTGAGCCTTCATGATGGGAGTCTGAGGTGCGTGGGGTACTGTGTTACTTTCCCCTGGTACTGTGCTTGCCTGTCCTGCTGGCATCAGTGTCATCTGTGCAGCTGAAAAGGCCGTGCCTATGGCAGCTTGCATAGTAGCTGCAATTTCTTGAAAACTTGCCTCAGATATGAGTGCAGCTGGTTGGATCCAACCTATTCTTGAAATAAACAACTCACACACACTCCCTTTCCTAAAAAGATCAATACACCAAGCACTACACTTAGATTTATTGGATTTGTTGCTAAAATATCGGTATTAAACCCGAAACTCCCGGCGGATGGGCAGTAACCCAAGGAAAGGAAAGAATCGATTCCATTTTTCACGGATAACGGGCTTTCTCATCCAATTCTATTCCGCCTATTCCGCCAACTACCCTTGGTTGGTTAAACTGCCTTGAATTCATTACGGCTGTAGCCAGGTCTGTAGGTGGCGCTGGCAGATTTATAGGATTTGCCTGCTCATTAACTACGGACGGTGTCGTGTTCAGATTCTCCTGTATTTCAAGGTGTATATGGCTGTCTTCCTCCACAGGTGGTGGTGGTGGAATAGAGTTACGGCTTTGTCTGGTCACTCTGCGTCCAGCCATTATCTGTTCTGGTAGTGGTGATGCCTGAAAATCATAGAATACATGAGACAATCATATATACTTCATTCTCATATTTAAATCCACTAATCAATGATATTTTCAAATTTTTCAGATCATTCTGTCAAAAATACTGTATTTTCCATCGCAGGGTCGATGGTGGGGGTCGATGGATGTCCGACCCTAGGGTATGCGACCCTGAGAATCACTGATACCTACCGAGAGCCGAGGGTCGATGAGGGGGTCGATGGATGTCCGACCTTGGGATTGACCCCTAGTTTTCTATCAGATCACCGAGAGGCTAGGGTCGATGAGGGGGTCGGAGGGAGGGTCGGATGTTTTGGTTGAATTCTCCGACCCTAGGACTAAAAATAAGGTTATTATTCCCGATTTTGAATCCATTTCTCATTCTTTCTCCTCCTTTTCGACTCGGATTATTCCTCTGAGTTGCTATAGTGACAACTCCAATCCATTGGTATTTTTGCTTCTCTTTTCGACGTCTACTCCTCTTCTACAGGTATGTTCTCTACGGTTTCATGTTTTTAGGGTTTCTTGATTAGGTTTTTGCTCGTTTATATCGTTTTCTTTAAATTAAACTTTTTCCAACCATAAAAATTTGATTTTTATTGGGGGCTTTTGTTGTTGGTGACTCAATGGACGAAAGCCCTCAAAAATATTTGAGTTTCATCGGTTGGTTATCGAGAAACTTGAAATTTCTCATTTTTGCCCTAATTTGTCGAGATTTTTGAATTTCTTGAAATTTCTTCAAATTCAATCTCCTTAGATAAAATTTCCAACTGCATGAGTCTTACAGGATCGTTTAGAATCTTTACAAGTCCTCCTGCCCACGTGTATGGGTGAAAAGTGAGGCTTTTGACCAATTTATGTCGTTATAATGTCAAAATTTTTGGGTTTTTCATCTTTACTAAGCCAGTATCTATTTTTCTTTTGTGTTTATAGATAGTATGGCTCGTACCAAAGTACCCAGGGTTCATGACCTAGTCCGCTTCCGTTCTAATGAGGCTAAGGCACAGTATGCCCGCTACGCTCGTAAGAAGGTAGAGGGAGGTCGTCGGGTGGACTTGGCTAGCCTGGCCTTGTTTGATGTGGAGAGGGCTTTTGGTGACATGGGCTGGCTTCCTGTGATCACCTACGATGCCTGTACTCATCCAGATTTGGTGCGATAGTTTTATTGTAATCTCCAAGTGGTGGGGGATTACAATGATACTGAGAGGGGTTGAGAGCTCAGGATCACTAGCTACATCAAGGGAGTCGAGGTTTCCTTGGGTTATCGGCAGCTAGCGGACCTGTTGGGAATTTCAAACGATGGCCCCTTGGTGTTCTGTGCTCTCAGAGAGCCCCAGTTATTTTCCATGGAGATGAGGGCTGAGATAGACCATCAGCTCATCAGAGAGGATCGCTGGGAGATGAAAGCGATCTACCTACGTCCAGAGCCTCGGGTGTACTGTAAGATCATTCAGTACAACCTGACACCTCAGAGTGGGCACTATGAGAGGATCTCCCAGTTGCCCTAGTTCTTGCTGTACTGTATCTGCACTAGGCAGCCTGTCTGCCTCCCTTATATCATTATGCAAACGATGATCAGTGCCACATTGCCCGGTCCTGTTGGCAACCTGCCTTATGGACTCATGATCACTACACTGCTTACCCGCCTGGGTGTTGACTTGGTGGATGAGAGGATTCAGGAGAAATCCTTCTCATCACCTCTGGATTGGGAGGCCATCTGTAAGATGGGCATGCGGGATGCTCAGGTCAGCGACGATGAGAGGAACGCTCTGGTGCGTCCGCGTACTCGAGTGGAGATGGCTAATGCTGAGACAGCAACAACAGCCACTGGAGCAGGGGTTCATGGGGGTGATGATGATCGTTTGTACATGGATGTGGATTCCATACCTCCTCCATCACCTACACATACTACGGGAGTTGGTCCTTCTTATGTAGCTGGTCCTTCACATGTAGCTGGTCCTTCACACCCACCTTCTGATGACATGATGGGGATACTGCATGAGATTAGAGAGACTCAGTGCATGTCTGATTTGAAGATGTGAGAGCTTCTAGATGCTCAGCGCATATCAGATCTGAGGGTGGGAGAGCTTCTAGATGCTCAGCGTGTGACTGATCAGCGGGTGGCTGTTCTCACCGCTAGTCTTTAGACAACCCAGACTCAGATAGCTTGGTTGACTAGAGTCAATGCTGAGGATTATGACAGAGACTGTGAGGCACCGCCTCCCCCATCACCTCCAGCTTCTTGATGTATTTTCTTTTTATTTTTGTACTTCAAAGTAACTATCCAGGTTGTGGACTGTACTCTGCTTAAGACTTGTATATATACGTTTGTTCTTCCTTCGAGTGTATATAAATTTGTTTTTCATTTAATAGATGTATTATTTTCTTTCAATTTTTGTCTCAAACAAAATGGGTGCTTATAGTTTGTTATTATTACAGCTTTTAAATTTTTATCCTATCTCAGTTCACAAACTTTTGTGGCAGTATACTGGTTTAAAAGACTGGGCCTGAGAGCTCTGATACCAAGTTATCACACCACAATTATGCACTACTCAGAATGATGTTATGAACCGCTAATAAACCAACGGTTCAACCAGGATCTCTAATAGGTTGTGTCCTTGTAAACTAAACCATACACCTCCACAACCATAATCAGAATAAATACACAATAGCGAAAGTCTTAATATTAAATGAATTGAGGAATTTAACTGTGATAATCATAAATAAAGTATCAAATTATATTGTATCAACTGAGACATAGTAAATAAAATATCAATTACATTTCCTTAATAGTTCAAATAAAAATCTAATAAAAAACGCATGAGTTGCACTCGCATGAGGAGTCATGCGTCTCCACTATGTCTTCAGCCTCCATTGCAGTCACGTGTCTGTATACAGAAGCATTCATATAATCTTTCACAGTGGTACCAGCATCATCAACTAAAAATATTCGACATCGAAAGGGTGAGCACACATCACGGCTCAGTGAGTAAACAAAACAATGCAACAAACATATGCATGCATTCAATCATATCTATGGTCTGGTATATAAGTTTGTAATGTGATATAGAAAGGTTCGGTGGCCGCCTCACCTCTATACACGAGTGTGTGAGGTCGCCCAATGAAAACGGCACTGTCGACCCCACATGCACCCACTATGACACAATATATCCCCATGAAAATGGCATGGCAGTACCGATTGCCTCATACTAACACGTAAGCCCCTGCTGACGAGGGCTTGCAAACTGGGCTCGCAACTAACCAATCCTAATGTCAATTAGTGTATCCAAGGCCTCACCCCAGCATCCCTCAATACATCCATAGAGATAGATCTAAGGCCCCCCGGTAGAGTCGAAGACTACATGGTCCGCGACCACCTCCCCTGATACCCTATGACATAATAGTTCTGCTAAGGTAATGGCGATACGACGATGTTAGTGGACAAGACTTGTATAGAACTATGGCACAATATACCCAATGAAAACGGCATTGAAGTACAGGTTGATACCATCCCCTATCCGCATCAAGTACACCAACAAACACAAACATTCACATGCCTATTCCTATCATCATCATCATCATCATGTTTGAAACAATGAAATTAAATATGCATGAACAGTAATAATAGAAATATTGGATGACATGTTGAATGCACATTACAAGCATACACGCATAGAATCAGTCATGGCATTGGACTCAAGAAATAAAATAGTTTATTATTAGCCAGTTAGTTTAGGTCTTATTCCCTCACCTTTGCTTGAGTGTAGATCCTCTTTCAAGCTTTAAGAATCACTTTTATATCAATAAGAAAACCTAACAAGTCGATAGATTTTAATTAGAATTCATTCTGGTAATTTTAGGCTTGCTGTTAAGCGAGGGTCGTAGGATGGGTCGCTGGTATGGTAGCAGTTTTATGCGACGCCCAGGGGTAGGGTCGATGCCAGGGTCGGATGTTCCATCGACCCTGAGTGCGACCACCGCATCCCTGGACTTCCCGAATGCTGGGGGTTGATCCTGTGGCCTGGTAGGGTCGATTCCCAATCGACCCCATGTGTGACCCCCCATGGTTTGAGTCGACCTTTTCATCCAACAGTTTTTTCTTTCATGTTTGTGTCCTATGGCTTACTTCCACAATCCATTATATGCTTGTTCTATGGCTTAAAACTCTAGGTTTCTTCCTTACTTTGCCTACTATGATTTCCTCCATGGATTTCATTGAAATCCTCCCATGGGTGGATGATTTGGGTTTCTCCTAGACCATACCCTCTTCATGAACTATTCTAAGGTCTTAAATCATTAATGGAAACATACCCATACCTTAGGTTTGCTGAGATTCAGAGGTTTCTCTGAATTATTCTCTTTAGTCTTCTTCTCCAACTTTCCTTCTCTTCTCCTTCTCTTCTCTTTCTCTCACTTTCAATTAGGGTTTCAAAAAGAGTGAAAGAGGCTAAGGCATGTCCTATTTATAGAGGAGAACCTACCAAAATAAGTCCCATTGAGATTAGGAAAGAATCCACTTGAAATTTGGAAAGTTTCCTTTTTACGATTTATGTCGGCAAAGAGGGGGTCGATGTGGGGGTCAGAGATCCCGTCGACCCTCAGGTCTAAATTGTCTGACCCTCGATCAAATTTTTAAGGGTCTGGCTCCCTAATGAGGGGGGTCCGACCCTGCCCCCTATTTTACTATTTTTGGGTCAGTTTGATACCTAGTCTCGCTATTTTCTTCACGCACTTGGTCCATTTGGCTTGACCATGATAGGTTGACTTGGTACAAGGTGGTAAGACCAGTTAGTTTGATACGGATCTTACACCTTGTATCCACTCTTAGATTTGCCTTTAGGAATCCTTTGCCTTGTCAAAATTCATACCGATATAGCCATCTTTAACTTTACTTGAGTGCTATCTACTCTTTCCTAGTTACTCCTGATAGTTTTCATTTTTTGCTCATGCACTCTTTTATAGACATGGCTCATATCCATCAAATCAGTGATCTCAAAATAGATTCTCCATTACTTCATCTGAGGTTCATTGACCATAGCATTTAATCTGAATCCAATCATCTTTCTTCCAATAATTCCATTATCACTAAACATCTTATCAATGGATGTCGAGAAATGTAAGAATCAAAATGTTTATCCAAAAAAAATCATTTTCTTCTTTCAATTAAGCATAATGACGACAAACACTTTCTTTATCTAATGAACTTAAGTTTAAAGGATCAGGAGTAAATCTGTGATAATCCAACCGGCATTAAAAGGTCGTTAAGTTGCACGGTGGTCCAAATACATGGAAATAGAGGTTTTACAATTCTTAACCTCATGGTTACAGGTTCTATTGAGTGTATAATGCCATTGGTCAAGGCACTACAGGAGTAAATCTGGAGAAAATTTTGGTACATCAATAAATCATGTATAAATCAGAAGATGTACGCTCAACATGATTAAACATTTAACTGTTCCTTCAGTTCATATCTCTGTTCATGTTGTCGATCATGAGAGTGGCTCATATTGGTATAATCAGGACTAATACTAAAGAAACAATATCTATAACTCCAATTGACAGGTTAAATCAAGAAGATATCCTATCAAGGTACGAGAATTTAGAATCAGGTATGTTCATCCTCTATAATCATAAGAGTAAATCAATAATGCACCGCACCCCTATATAACCTATCTAGTTATATGACTACAATAGATTTGATCATTTGCTAAAAACGTCTAGGCTTCATCTTCAGAAAATATTCCTCAATCCTTGTTGGATCATTCTGTCATGATGCAGCTATCCCATATATCGGTGGCTGATAAGGGTAACTACCTTGATACACTACTTGTTTTGCACTAAGCTTCTGCACTGGGGTGTGCATTACTGGGACTTGCTATATGGTAGGCACTGTGTTATAGGTAACAGGTGCTGGGGGTACAATGTTGCTACCAATCGATACCATACTTGGTTTGACTCGGAGGTGTTGATGTAACATTGAAAAATTGGGTAGTGATTCACATAGCAACTTGCATAGTCAGTCTCATCAGTTGTTGCTCATGTATTTTGTCTAGCTAAATTTATTACAACCGTGGCCAAGGTACTTGGTAGTCCAAGTAATTAGCTGGAGTGGCCTAGTTGTTCACCTCCTTTGATTTGCTTTATTATGATTATCATTATTTAGCATCTGCTCAGATGAGTTTTCACTACTCGTTGTCGACCCAGATAGTGGTGGGATCGAGTTGCAACATCTTCTTAATGCTCAGCGGGCAATGGATCAGCTTATGGTGGATCTCATTCTGAGTCTCCATGTCACCCAAGATTATAACTTTATCTTCTTGTAGTTACTCTTATTCTTAATGTATGGTCATTATTCTCTTATCTCTGTTGGATTTAGTCCGAGATCTTTCCCTTTACCTGTACAGGGATTTAAGTGTTACTACCATTTTTCTCCTTTCTCTATCATACATCGAGTTTCACATCTTGTGTGTACCAACTCGATATTCTAACTTTTCTACTTTACAGATGCTTCCTTGTTCTTACTGTACTATATCCTTTGTATACTTAGATAACTACCCGACTTATAGATATTACCCTATATTATTTGTTTATCAGGATAAATTTTGGTCTTCTCTTTCTGTTTGAGTGTATATATAAGGTTTCACCTTTTATATGTACATTATTGTCTTGTTTAAGTTCGGTCTCAACCAACACAGGTGCTTATGTGGGTTTGTATTAAAGCTTTTAATTATCCTAACTTAGTCTATGGACTCCAGTGAAAGTATTCAGGTTTCATGGGAAGGCCTGAGAGCTCTGATACCAAGTTATCACACCTCAATTCTGCACCAACCAGAATGGTGTGATGAACCGTCAATAAACCAACGGTTCAACCAGAATCTCGTATAGGCTATCCCACCATGTTAAGCCAAAACACATTCCACATTAATCAGAGATAATAAAGTAAATAGCGAAAGTCTTAGAGATAATGAACTGAGGTCTAATCATGATAAATAATTAATATTCTATTTATCTCCAAATAACTAAAATATAATTTAATACATATTACAATATTCAAATACGAAAATTAAACACTAAGCGTATCCATAGTTAAAACGCTCGCTTAATGAACCATGTTTGTCCTCTACAGCTTGCTCATCATAGCCGCCACCTGTTCATATGTTGGCGTGTTGACATAATCTTCAATCGTAATACATGCAACATCAGAAACTAAAAAGAATTGCACGCGTGAGGGTCAGCTCTCCAACTTGAGCTTAGTGAGAAAACAAAACAATGCAACAAACATATGCATGCATTTAATTCATATCTGTGGTCTGGTATATAAGTTTGCAATGTGCTATAGAAAGGTTCGGTGGCCGCCTCACCTCTATACACGAGTGTGTGAAGACATCCAAAGGTTAACATTTATTGTCGTCCCACATGCATCCACCATGGAATAGAGATAGAGCTAAAGTGCTTAGGACCACACCACATCACAATTCCCCTGATACTCTATCCATACCAACACGTAAGCCCCTGCTGGCGAGGGCTTACAAACTGGGCTCGCAACTAACCAATCCTATTATCAAACAGTGTACCCAAGGCCTCACCCCAGCATCCCTCAATACGTCCATAGAGATAGAGCTAAGGCCCCCCGGTAGAGTCGAAGACTACACGGTCCGAGACCACCTCCCCTGATACCCTACGACGTAATAGTTCTGCTAAGGTAATGGCGATACGACGATGTCAGTGGACAAGACTTGAGTAGAGATAGAGCTAGAGTCTAGTGACCAGGCTGAGCCACAATGTCACGTCCTCCCCCTGATGCTCCACTCGCATCAAGCACATCAACAATACACATACATTCACATGCCTATTCCTAGCATCATCATCATCATCATCATGTTATAAATTAAATAAAATTTAATATGCATGAACATTAATAATAGCAGAAATATTGGATGACATGTTGAATGCACATTACAAGCATACACGCATAGAATCAGTCATGGCATTGGACTCAAGAAAATAAAAATAGTTTATTATTAGCCAATTAGTTTAGATCTTGTTCCCTCACCTTTGCTTGAGTGTAGATCCTCTTTCATGCTTTAAGAATCGCTTTTATATCAATAGGAAAACGTAACATGCCGATAGATTTTAGTTAGAATTCATTCTGACAAATTTAGGCTTGCTGTTAAGCTAGGGTCGCAGGTAGGGTAATAGTTTTCTGCGACCCCAGGGTGTAGGGTCGATGCTAGGGTCGGATGTCCATCAACCCTAGGTGCGACCGCAGCTTCCCTAGACTTCTCGAAAACTAGGGGTCGATCCTATGGTTTGGGAGGGTCGATTCCCAATCGACCCTACGTGCGATCGCACATGGTTTGAGTCGACCTTTTCATTCTACAGTCTAATCTTTCAATTTTGGGTCCCTTGGCTTACTTCTATAGTCCATTCTATGATTGTTCTATGGCTCAAAACTCCAAGTTACTCACTTTTCATAGTTTTCCATGATTTCCATTGGAATTTATCCATGGATGGATGGTATTAGGGTTTCTCCTAACCTAACTTCATCATAATCTATTCTAAGCTTTCAATTCGGATAGGAATTGAGGTTCATACCTTCTGTAGTCTGAGTTTCAAAGATTTCTCTGAGCTTCTTCTTCTTCCTTAGCCTTTTCTTCAAGTTTTTCTTCTCTTCTTCTCTTCCTTCTCTTCTCTTTCTCTCACTTTCAATTAGGGTTCTAAAAGGAGTGAAAGAGGCTTAGGGATGTCCTATTTATAGAGGAAAACCTCCCAAAATAAGTCACATTGAGTTTAGGAAAGGTCCCAATTGAAATTAGAAAAGTTTCCTAATTTTTGGTTCGTGCTGTTTTTACTGTTTTCCTAGGGTCGATGCTAGGGGGTCGGACAATCCGAGACCCCTGCGACCCAACAACCAAAAAGTCATGGGTTGGACTTCTTTTGAGGTGGGGTTGACCCTGCCTATTTGGGTATGCGACCCTTCCCTCATTTTGACTGTTTTTGAGTTAAATTTCATATCGGGTCTTGGGTTTCTTCACGCATTTGGTCCACTTGGCTCGACCATGATATGTATACTAGTCACGACACGAAATGTAAGGTTAGACCGGGTTCATGGCGTGCGGGTCTTACAAACACTCTTCACACTTGTAGGTCCAAACAAAATTTTCTCCTTTCTTAGTCAAGCTTGTGAGAGGTACAACGATTCTGGAGTAGTTTTCCACAAACCATTGATGGTACCCAGCTAAAACTAAGAAACTTTTGATTTCTGTAATGTTCTTAGGTGCTTCACATTTCACAATAGTTTCAATCTTGCTGGGATCCACTTTAATTCCTTCAGCTGATACTACATGACCTAAGAAAGCTATTTCATTTAGCCAAAACTCACATTTAGTAAATTTGGCATAAAGTTTTTCTCTTCTCAGTCACTTAAAAGTAGCCCTAACATTTGCTACATGAGTATCTCTGTCCTTGGAGTAGACTAGGATGTCATCTATAAACACAATGACCGATGTATCCAGCATGTCATGGAATACCTGATTCATGAGTTCCATAAAAGTTGCAGAGGCGTTAGTCAATCCAAAAGACATAACTAGAAACTCGTAGTGTCCATATCTAGTTCTAAATATTGTCTTTGAATGTCATTGTCCTTGATCTTCAACTAATGATATCTTGATTGAAGATCAATCTTAGAGAACACCTTGGCACCTTGTAACAAGTCTAACAAATCATTTATCTTAGGCAATTGTGAGCTTATTCAGTTTTCGGTAACCTATACATAGTTGAACGCTACCATTCTTTTTCTTTACGAACAACACTAGCGCTCCCCATGGTGATATGCTAGGTTGGATATAACCATTGTCCAGTAACTCATGTAGTTGAACCATCAGTTTGGCAGGAGCCATATGATAGGGTGCCTTACCCACAGGTACCGATCCGTACAATAGATCTACAACTAACTTTATCGCTGAATCTGGTGGCAATCCTTGTAAATCTTTAGGAAATACATCCAAGAATTCTAGCATGACTTCAATATCTTCCATTCGGGGTGTTTCTTTAGTAAGGTCCACCATAGATACAAAGTACCCAACTCCTCCTTTTTCGAGGCATCTCCTAGCCTTCAACGTAGAAAGGATGAGTTTTCACTTACGAGAAAGTTTGGTTCCTAAAAAAATTGAATTAAGCTTCTTCCCTATCCTTGAATGATATCTTCTTTTTGGTACATAGAAAACTTACGGAATGCTGGGACAACTAGCCTATTCCTAAGATAACGTCGAAGTCTGCCATCTCGAGCTGTACTAGGTTTGCATCCAAACTTTGTCTATTTATAAGGACTAGACACGGTCCGTTATTTTTGTCTAGTTCTGTTTTTAATCCCATAGGTGACCGTACTAATAACTTGTAATGTAAAGGTCTAAGAGGCACATTTAGTTTCTTTCCAAAAGACATAGATACAAATGAGTGGGCGGCTCTGAGTCGAAGAGTACTCTGGCAGGTATGTCATCTATAGGTATGATACTTGTGATTTTAACTAATTTAGTCTATATGTTCACACATGGTATTACAAAACAAAAGGTTGGGTCATACCTGTTACACATCAGGTTATGCGGTAGTTTCTTTAGAAGTAATTGCATAAACCTTCCCTTGCTATAGCAGCTTCCTTGGTTTAGGACAATCCCTTGAATAATGCCCTACTTGATCACAGTTAAAGCATTTAACTCCAACATTACCTTGCTTTTGCTGAAGTTGAGTTGACTGAGTAGTCTTAGCTGTTGCATTAAAGCCTTGAGTGTGGAATGGTTTGATCGCAGTTGAAGCATTTAACTCCAACATTACCTTGCTTTTGCTGAAGTTGAGCTAACTGAGTAGTCTTAGCTGTTGCATTAAAGCCTTGAGTGTGGAATGGTTTAAAGGTCTTTAAATTCCCTTCATTAAATGAATTTTTGTTAGGCCTCTTAATACCCCTATTTTGAGTAAAATAGCTCTCCCTCTGGCTTGATTCTAGGACTCATGCCATCTGCATGTCTTTATTATATATCTTCTTGTCTAGTCCCAATACATGCTCTGGAATGCATTCCCTAAGTCCCGTGACGAACCTATGAGTTTTGGTATCTTCTTCTTGCATACTGGAGGGATCAAAGAAGAACAACCCTTTATAACGCTATTGGTAAGCGTCAACGGTCATCTGACCTTGATATAAGCTCAAGAATTCCTTTTCCATCTGGTTCCTAAAACTCTTGGCAAAGTACTTCTCGAAGAAAACTTCTTTGAAGATAGCCCAGGTCAGCTAGGTGTGCTTGGTCAAAAGATAACCTCGAGTAGATTTCTACCAATGGTGTGCATCTCCTTTCAGCATAAAAGTTACGCCCAACACTTTTTCTTCTTTTATAATAGTCATCATCATAAAATTTCTTTCCATTTCATCAATCTAGTGAGCTGGCCACAATGGATCCGACGGTTTACCCGTGAACTCCTTTGGTTTCATTTTCAAGAACCTCTCTATCAACCTATAGTAGTCAAGCTGATTTTGCGCATAAAATTCATACATTGGTGGCTGACTTTGGTAACTTCCTTGGTTATTCATCCCTTGTTATACTTAGAGATTCTGCACTACAGTATGCATCACTGAAGTCTGTACTGTGGATATGGTGTTATTTCCCATAGGTGCAATTGGTACCGTATTATCAGCAATGGGTGCGGGGGGCACAGTGTTGCTACTAGGTGGTGTTAGTGTAGTATTTGTGGTTGATGGTGCAATTCCCAAGGTAGCTTATATGTTCTCTTGCATCTGATGTAATTGTTGTACTTGTTGTGCCAAATTCATCACTACTGTGGCCAAATCTGTTGGTGGTGCTGACGAATTGGTTGGATTGGCCTGAGTGTGGACTTCTTGGGGCATAACATTTTGGTTCTCCATATTTCTGGCTTGTTCTTCTTGGTTTTCGTTGGCATTTACCTCCACTGATGGCAGCAGAGGTGGGCTTGGGTTCTATCCCCTTCGGCCTGGTCTATGCCCAGCCATTTCAGACTATCAACTGTGTTGGTGTCTGAAAAGTCAAAAACATGTGGGACAAGTACAAAATACAATGGTGTCATGTTAGACCCACAACAAACGAAGCAAATTCGAAGTACAGAATCCAAACAAGCAATTCAGCCGAAAGATACTCGTGTAGTCGATATTGTAAGGTCGCATTTCTTGCGATCACAGGTTATGACCATACGAATCCTGGCAACTTCCCGGGGCCCTGTAGTCGATCGTGTGGTCAAATTGTGTGATCAACTGTTTGGTCGAATTATGTGATCACATGATCCAAAATCAGATTTTTAAACCTGATTTCGTGCCTTTTCTTTCCCATTCTCTTTAGTCTTCTTCCGGTCTCAACTAAATTCACCACTACTGAGTTTCTACAGTGTCAACTGAACGAATTGGGTAATTTCTTCATCGGTTGACAACTCCCATTCCATTCTTCAAGGTTTGTTCTCTATTGTTTTTTTCTTTTAGGCTGTTATACCTAGGTTTTCACCATCTTGTATTGTTTTCTCCCAATTAAAATTTATTTAACCATAAAAATCTAATTTTTATTGTTGGGTTTTGATATTGGCCACCCAACAAACGAAAGCCCTCAACAAAATTTGCGTTTCATCGGTTGATTTAGTCAAAGGATTGAAAATTCTACTTTTAACCTAGAAATTGAGAAATTTTCCCCAATTTTGAAATTTCTTCAAATTGAATTTAATTAATTAAAATTTTCTACTAGATGATCCTTGCAAGATGGTTTGTGACCTATGTAAGTCTTCCTACCTAGATGTTTGGGTGAAAGTGAGGCTTTTACCCATGTTATGTTGTTATTCTACCTAATTTTCTAACTTTTCTAACTTATTTTCATACTTTCTATTTCTTGCAGCTAATATGACCCAAACCAAGAAGCCTAGACCATATGATGCAACTTGCTTTCGTTCTGCCAAAGCTGAGGCATAGTATTCATGGTACCATCAAAAGAAAGTTGAGGGGGGGGGGTCAGTGTGTCAACCTGCCTAGATTATCCCTATTTAATGTAGAGAGGGTGTTTGATGAGATGGATTGGCTTCTTGTGATCCGATATGAGGGTTGCACCCATCCAGAGCTAGTCAAGCATTTTTATTAGAACTTCAAGTTGGAAGGTGATCTAGAGAACATAGACAGTGGGACAGAGCTTTGGATCACTAGTTGGGTGAAAGGGATTCTTATCTATTAAAAAACCCAACAGTTGGCAGATCTCTTGGGCACCTTGAGCACTGGTCAGTTAGTCTACTGCGCTCCTAAAGAGCCCAAGCTCTTGTCAGAGAGGATGCATGCAGAGGTGTGCAGTCAGATTCTGTGGGATGATCGCTGGCAGATGAAGGCAGTCAATCTTCTTCCTGAGCTACGGGTATATTGCAAGATTATTTAGTATAATCTTATTCTGCAGAGTGGTCACTATGAGATGGTTTCATAGCTGACCCAGTATCTTCTCTACTATATCTGCACCAAAGAGCCCGTCTGCCTCCCATATATCACCATACCGACTATGCATAGAGCCACTATGCTCGGTCTGAGGGGTAACCTACCCTACGGATGCTTGATCACCACTTTACTCTCTCGCCTGTAGGTGGACTTAGAGGATGAGAGAATCTACGAGGATACTTTTTCAGCTAACCTCGACTAGGACAACATCTGCATGATGGGGATGCGAGAGGTGCAGGTTAGTGATGAGGAGGTGAATGCTATGAGATGCCCTCTCACTCGGGTGGTGGCAACAGATGCTGAGACTGCAGTAGTGGCAGCAACAAAGGCAGCAGAGAGTGATGATGAGGATGAGACCTGATGTACATGGATGTAGATGACATCCCTTCTTCTACATCCCTTCTTTTTCATTGCATTCTACATGAGCTGACCCTTTTTGGACTGCTTACTTGGTTGGTCCTTTGCGCCCATCACCAGATGACATGATGACGCTACTATGTGAGATTCGTGACGCTCAACATGCTACAGATCAGCGGGTATGAGAGATCTTAGATGCTTAGTGTGCAATGGATGGGAGAGCAACGAGCCTCATTGAGAGTCTCTGAACTACCCAAGTGCAGGTGGCTTGGCTCACGAGGGTATACGTCGAGGACTATGATCAAGACCGAGAGGCACCTCCTCCTCCTACTCCTCTAGCTACATGATGTTTCTTTTTGTCCTCCTTTTGATACTACAGAGTAACTGTCTTGACTGTGGACTGTACTTCGATTCATGATGTACACTCTCACTTTTATTTCTGGCATATATATATATATATATATATATATATAGTTTTTCCTTTACTATATGTGCATTATTCTCTTTCTTAATTTATGTCTCAAATAGCAAGGAGCTTATGGTGTGTTCTTATTACAGCTTTTAGTTGATCCTAACTCAGTTCATGACTCTTGTGGAAGTATTTAGGTCTAATGGGCAAAGGCTGAGGGCTTTGATACCGAGTTGTCACATCCCAATTCTAGATTAACCAGTAATGTGATGAACCATCATAAGAATCAATAATTAACCAGGATCTCATAAAGACCGTGCCAACCATGTTAAACCAAACGCATTCCACAATAATAATCAGAGTAAATAAATAAATAGCGAAAGTCTTAATTAATATTGAACTGAGGTCTAACAATGATAAATAAATAATTAAATTTAATTATCTTCAAACTACTCAAGACATAATGTAAAATAATCAATTACATGTTCTATGGCTCAAATATAGCTAAACTAATAAAAAATACATTGGTTGCATTCACATGATGGATCATGCGCTTCCTCCATAGCTTCCACGTCCATAGTCGCCACGTGTCCGTACGTCGGCACATTCATATAATGTTTTACACTAGGACCTGCATCATCAACTAAAAATATTCGACGTCGAAGGGTGCACACACATCATGGCTCAATGAGTAAACAAAATAATGCGCAAACATATGCATGCATTCAATTCATATCTTTGGTCTGGTTTTAAGTTTGCTATAGAAAGGATTAATGGCCTTCACATTTCTATACACAAGTGTGTGAATCTGCCCAATGGATCAAACACCATTTTCCACCAACACTTCCCCGGATGCCTTACCCATACCAATAAGTAAGCCCCTACTAGCGAGGGCTTGCAAATTGGGCTCGCAACTAACCAATCCTAATGCCATCCAAATGTATTCAAGGCCTTACCCCAACATCTCTTAATATGCCCATAGAGATAGAGCTTGAGTCTGACAATCAAGCCAAAGACCACGGTACTACGTCCTCCCTTAGATGCTCTATAGCATACCAGTTCTGCTAAGGTAACGGCGATATGACGATGTCAGTGGGAAGGATTGAGTACAGATAGAGCTAGAGTCTGGTGGCTAGGATGAACCACATTGCCACGTCCTCTCCATGATGATCTACTCTCATCTAACATACTAATCATACACACAAACACATGCTTGGTCGACGTGTCCAAGACCCTACGGTCGATGTTTTTGACCCTACGGTTGACGGGTTCTGCGACCGTAGCCATTGACCATGAGATCCCAGAACCGACTCCGTGTTTAGGAAACTTTTATAATTTAAGGAGGACTCCTTACTAATTAAAGTAAGACTTTATATGGAGATTTTTTCTCTATATAAGGGATGTTCCTTAGCCTCTCTCACTCTTTTAGAACCCATATTGAAACTCCAAACCTAAGAGAGAAAGAGAGAGAGGAAGAGAAGGAGAAGGAGATTTGGAGAAGAAGGCTGAGATGAATGTTTTGTAGAGAAGGGTTCTACCTCTCTACAATAAGCTTAAGGTATGGACTTAACTCTGTAGGATAGATCATATAGGATAGGTTCCTTTCCATCAAATTGATGTGTTGAATCTAATGTAACGATTTCGGTTGTGAAATTTCTAAGCAAAACCATGAGAGAATAGGTTAGGGATAATTGATAAGGATAAACTGTGATCAAAGGCCATAGAATGATTTTAGGATGAATCCCATTGATGATTCATGAGGAGAAACTCATTTGAGAAGTAAAAATTAATTTGACTACGTATGGTCGCAGCTATGGTCGACCATAGGATGAGAAAAGAGTCGACCACAAGAATTCAGGAAAAATACTATCGCAGGTACGGTCGCATGTAAGGAGACCAAAGGGTATCGACCGTATGTCCTACGGTGGCATATATTGCGACCATAGGATCGACCATAGCATCGACCTTAGGAAAACAGCAAGCATATTTTAAGACCAAACAAGGTTTTTGACTGCTGTTACTGGGTAAACTTGAACCCTAACTTACATACATTAATTGTTTAGGTTCCTAATAGATTCAAAGTGACTTTCAAAGCTTGAGAGAGGAACAAAGAGGGGAAAAAACATCAATCAAAGGTGAGGGAACAAGACCTAAATTAATTGGATAATAACAAACTGTTTCTTTTATTGAGTCCAATGCCATGATTGATTCTATGCTTATATGCTTGTAATGTGTGCATTTCACATATCTTCTAATATTTTTGTTACTATTGCTCATGTATATTTAATTCTATTTATTTATAACATGATGATGATGATGATGATGCTAGGAATAGACATGTGATTGTATGCGTGTGGTTGGTGTATTGGATGAGAGTGGAGCATCAGGGGAAGGATGTGGCATGCTAGTCTTTGACCTCGTCACTAAACTCTAGCTCTATCTCTACTCAAGTCTTGCCCACTAACATCGTCGTATCACCATTACCTTCGCAAAACTATTACTTTGTAGGGCATCAGGGGAGGTGGTCTCGGACCCTGTGGTCTCTGACTCTGCCGGGGGGCCTTAGCTCTATCTCTATGGACGTATTAAGGGATGCTGGGGTGAGGCCATGGATAAACTATTTGGAATTATGATTGGTTAGTTACGAGCCCAGTTTGTAAGCCCTCGCCAGTAGGGGCTTACGTGTTGGTATAGGTAGGGCATCAGGGGAAGTGTTGTCGGTGTTTGATCTGGACACTTTAGCTTTATCTCTATTCCATGGTGGGTGCATGTAGGATGGCAATGGTATTTGATCCATTGGGCGGATTCACACACTCGTGTATAGAGGTGCGGGGGCCACCAAACCTTTCTATAGCACATTACAAACTTATAAACCAGACCAAAGATATGAATTGAATGCATACATATGTTTGTTGCATTGTTTTGTTTAGTTACTGAGCTCAAGTTGGAGAGCTGACCCTTGCATGTGAAATTCTTTTTAGTTTCTGATGTTGCAGGTGTTACGGTTGAAGATTATATGAATACGCCAACGTATCGACATGTAGCGGCTATGGATGTGCAAGCTGTGGAGGACGAATATGGCTAGTCAAGCTTGTGTTTCAACTATGTTTACGCTTAGTGATTGACTTTCGTATTGTGATACTTGTAATCAGTATTAATTATGTTTTGGTTACTTGAAGATAACTTGTTAAATATTTAATTATCACTGTAGACTCTCAGTTCATTATTAATAAGACTTCTGCTATTTATTTATTTTCTCTGATTATTATTATGGAATGTGTTTTGGTTTAATATGGTTGGCATAGCCTATACAAGATCCTAGTTTAAACCTTGGTTTTCATAACGGTTCATTACACCACTGATTAGATCAGAATTGGGGTGTGAAACTTGGTATTAGAGCTCTCTGGCCTTGCCCATCAAACTTGAATACTTCCACTAGAGTCCATGAATTGAGTTAGGATAAATTAAAAGCTTTAATACAAACACACCATAAGCACCTGTATTGGTTGAGATAAAACTTAAACAAGACAATAATGTACATATAAAAGGTGAAACCATACGTATACACAGACAGAAAAAGAAAATCTAAATGTATCCTGATAAACAAATAATATAGGATATGATCTATAAGTTGGGCAGTTGTCTAGGTATACAAAGGATATAGTACAATAGCAAGAAGTGAGCATATATAAAGTAGAAAATAGGAATACCGAGTTGGTATTCACAAGATGTGAAACTTTATGTATGACAGAGAAAGAAGGAATATGGTTAGGCCTAAATCCCTGCAGGGGTAAAAGGAAAAATCTCAGGCCAAATCTAAGAGAGATAAGAAAACCATGGCCATACACCAAAAATAAGATTAACTATAAAAGAAGATAAAACTATACTCCTGGGTGATGTTGAGACTCAGAGTGAGGTCTGCTACACGTTGATCCGTCATCGTTGAGCATTAAATGAGGTTGCAATCTGACCCCACCACTATCAGGGTCGAGAATGGGTAATAAGAACCCATCTGAGCATACGTTAAATGATTATCAGACTGGAGCAAGTCAAAGGGGTAAACAACCAGGCCACTCCAGCCAATCTACCTAGACTACCAAGTGCCTTGGCCACGATTGTAATGAATTTGGTCCGATAAAATACAAAAGCAACAATAAATGATACTGACTATGCAAGTTACCATGGGAAGCACTACCTAAGTTTCTAATGCTACACCAATACCTCCGGGTTAGACCATGTACAGTACCAATTGGTAGCAACACTACACCTCCAGCACCTGTTAGCTATAACACAGTGCCTACCATACAGCATGTCCCAGTAACACATACCCCAGTGCAGAAGCTTAGTGCACAATAAGCAGTGTATCAAGGTGATTAGCCTTATTAGCCACCAAGGTATGAGATAGCTACCCCCTGGCAGAATGATTCGATAAGGATTGAAGAATGTTTTCTGAAGATGAAGCCTCAAACGTTTTCTGCAAAGGATCAAATCTATTGTGGCCATATATCTAGATAGGTGTATATAGGATGCGGTGCTTCATTGAATTATCCTTATGATTATAGAGGATGCACATACTTGATTTTAAATTCTCGTTCCTTGACAAGATACCTTATCAATTCAACCTGTCAATTGGAGTTATAGATATTATTTCAGAATTAGTCCTGATTATACCAACCTAAGCTACTCTCATGATCGACAACATGAATGGAGACAGGAATTGAATGAACAGTTAAAGGTTTAATCATGTTAAGCATACATCTTTCTGATTTATACCTTATTTATTGATGTACCAAAACTTTCTCTAGATTTACTCCCATAATGCCTTGACCAATGGCATTATATAGTTAATAGAACCTATAAACCATAAGGTTAAGAGTTGTAGAACCTCTATTTCCACGTAGCATGACCAACGTGCAACCTAACGACCTTTGGATGCTGGTTGGATTATCATAGATTTACTCTTGATCCTTTAAATCTAGGTCCACTAGATAAAATAAATGTTCGTCATCATACTGAATTGAATGAAGAAAATGAATTGCTTTTGGATAAACATTCTGATTCATACATTCCCTAACCTTTGTTGATAAAGATGTTTAGTGATAAGGGAATTATTAGAAAAAAGACGATTGAATTCAGATTAGATGCTATCGCCAAGAGACCTCAGATGAAGTAATGGAAATCTATTTTGTGATTACTGAATGGATGGATAGGAGTCATGGTCTGTAAAAGAGTGCATGAGCAAGAAGTGAAAACTTCCAAGAGTAGCTAGTAAATAGTAGATAGTGCTCGAATAGAATTAAAGATGGCTATATCGGTATGAAGTTTGACAAGGAAGAAGATTTCTAAAGGCATATCTTAGAGTGGATGCAAGTATGAAATCGAAAATGGTGGCATTGATAGTATTTGGATTAGTACAAGTAATACTGAGTTATGCCCAATGTTAAATGAAATGATTAAGTAAAGACCAAGAGAGTTTGGCAAAATTAACGAAATTAAAAGCATATACCCTAATGCTTATAAGTAAGCATGTTGGATATGTAGAGAGTAACCAATCAAAAAATGATTGTTGGGATACATGAAAGAGAGTTCAGGGTAGAACATCAGTGATAAAAGAGATGTAAGTTAATGAGTTTTTCGAGATATGAGATTATTAACGATATTCTTTGAAAAAACTAAGAGATAAAAGGGGATTAGATGTGTTCATTAAGACCTTTAAATCAAATTTTGATAGTTCAAGCCCTTTTGGACTAGATGTTGCAGTGGGTAAGTGTTATGAACAATGTCCAAATCGTATGGATGAACGAGAATTTGGATGCAACCTGATTGACTTGAGATAATAGACTTTAACGTCATTTTGAGGATGGATTGATTGTCTCAAGACTCTACAATGCTATGATGTACATAAAAGAGGTTGTCATTCAAGAGCAAAGATGGCACATAATTTAGTTTTATTGGAAGTACTGCTTAAGAAGTGAAAGCTGACCCTTTCTATGCTAAAGGCTACAAGATGCTTTGAAAAGGAAAGATTTGAATATATGGTATCTATGGTAGATGACACTAAAGAGGCACCACAGATGGAAGATATTGATGTGATGCATAAATTCCCTGATGTGTTTGTAGGAGACTTACCTGGGTTGCTACCTAATCGTGTGACCGAGTTCATCATTGACTTGTTACCAAGGACGATACCTTTGTCAAAGGAACCTATAGAATAGATTCTACGGAGTTGAAGGAATGGAAGACTCAACTATGGGAGTTATTAGACAAAGGTCCTAATCAGCTGCATATTTCACCACGGGGAGCGCCAGTGCTATTTGTAAAGAAGAAGGACGGTAGTGTCCGGCTATGTATAGACTATCGAAAATTGAACAAGCTCACCATAAAGAATTAATGTCCATTGTTACGAATTGATGACTTGTTGATTAGTTGCAAGGAGCAAAGGTAATTTATAAGATTGATCTTCGATCAAGATATCATCAGCTAAAGAATTTGGATAGCGATATTTGAAGATAGTTTTTAAAATCGAGAATGAGCATTATGAGTCCCTCGTTATGCTATTGGATGAACCAATGCCCTTACATATTTTATAGAACTTATGAACCAGGTATTCCACAATGTATAGGACACGTCAATCATAGTTTTTGTAGACTATATATTAGTTTATTCCAAAGAAGAAGAAAGTCTTATAATGAATTTTAGAGAAGTCTCACAAGAGTTGAAAAGAGAAAAGCTTTATGCTATGTCCAAGAAATGTAAGATTTGGTTAAAATGATCTTCTTGGGTCACATAGTATCATCAAAAGTAATAAAGGTGGACCCTATTAAGATAGAAGTAATCGTATGGTGAGAAACACCTAAAGAACATTGCAAAGATCAGAAGTTTCTTGGGTTTAGCTGGTTATTATAGACGATTCATAGAGGACTACTCTAGGATTGTAATACCTCTTACCAAGCTAACCAGGAAGGGAAAGGAGTTTATTTAGACTGACAAGTGTGAAGAATGTTTCCAGACTCTAAAAGCAAGGTTAATATCACCTCCCATTTTGATCGTTCTGGCACTAGGGAAACCTTTTACCCTATACATCTATGCTTTCTGATTGGGTCTAGGATGGGAGTTAATGCAAGGTGAACCCATGATTGCATATGCTTCAAGACAACTGAAGGAGCATGAGGAAAGTTACCCGACTCATGACTTGGAGTTAGCGAGGGTGATTCATGCAACCAAGACTGGGAGAAATTATCTATACAGAGAAGAATTTTAGATTAAATCGGATTACAAGAGTTTTACTTATCGCTTCACCCAGAAAGAGTTGAACATGAAGCTAAGGAGATGGTTGGAACTCCTGAAGGATTAAGATCGTGATATTCAATGTCACCCGTGCAAGGCTAATATGGTAGCTGAGGTTTTAAGCAACAAGGAATAATGAAGCCAAAAGGAGGACCTAGTACAATAGCTGCCTTGTGTTCCACAGCAGCAGATTTAGATTTAGAAGAAGAGTAACATATAATAAAAACTCGTGATGATCCAATTGAGTGAGAACTTATGGATGAACTTATGGAACAATAGTTCCTCGGTTGTGCTTGTGGCATTAAAGATCATCTCCGAATTGATGGATGAAGTAAAAGTAGCAATTTTGTTAGATCTTTATAAAAGAACGGTGCAAGAAGATTTAGAGAAAGAAAAACTTAAACCTAACTTACATAGGATGCGAAAAATGTCCTGAGATAGAGAGGATGATTATGCATATCTGAAAGTGAAAAACGTTGATCATAGATACAAGATAATGCTAAAAGCCCATTCTATTCCATATTGGGTAGATCCTAGAAGTATAAAATATACCAAAACATGAAGAGATTATTTTGGTGGAAGGGAATGGAAGTAGTTGTGGCTAGATGCATGTTTCAGTGACTGAATTATTAGCAAGTAAAGGTTGAAAGACAAGGACCAACATGGCTTACTACAACCACTATCAGAGCCAGTCTAGAAGTGAAACGGCATTACAATGAACTATGTCACCGATTTGCCACTGACTCCTAGATCGGTTGACGCAGTTTGGGTGATTATTGATCGCCTTATAAAAATAGCTCATGCCATTGCTATACGACCTCGGTGTGCTTTGGAGCGGCTAACTAAGCTATATGTGGATAATATTGTCAGATTGAATGATATGCCTATAAGCATAGTGTCGGTCAGAGGCTCACGCTTTATGTCGAAGTTTTGGGAGGATCTACAGAAAACAATGGGAACGAAGTTAAAATTTAGTACCACATTTTACCTTAAACCAACGGACAGTCGGAGAGGACTATACAGATCCTAAGAGATTTGCCCCGAGCTTGTGAAATTGATTTCAAGGAGCTTGAGTTGAGAAGTTATCGTAGATTGAATTTGCTACCAAGCTACCATGTAGATGTCACCTATGAAGCATGGTATGGTAGAAATGTTGAATTCCTTTGTTTTGGAACGAAGTTGAAGAATAAGGAATTGTAAGACCTAAGTCTGTTGAAGAAACCTATCAAGTAACAGACAAGATCAAAGAAAAGGGCCAAGATAGCTCAAGTTTATAAGAAGAGACACCAAGACCTCGAGTTCAACATAAGTGACAAAGTGTTCTTGAAGATATCACTTATGTATGGTTGGAAAAGATTCGACAAGAAGGGAAAGTTGTATCCTATATATGTTTTGGACCTCATAAAAATTTTAGAGAGACGAAGAAAAGTTGCATATCAACTAGCGTTACCACTATCCATGTCTAGTGTGCATGACATATTTCACATGTCTCTATTAAAGAAGTACGTTGGAGATCCATATTAAAAGGTATTGACCACAGATTCACTGGATTAGATAGAAGATTTAACTATTGAAGTAGTACCAGCCTACTTCACTGGGTAGAAGGTACAACATCTCCAAAGCTGGGATAATTATTATATGAAGGTAACCTGGCGAAGACAAGACATGGAGAAGACTACATGGGAAGAGGAAGATGCAATGCGAAAATAGTATTCCCACTTATTCAACTCGGAAGGTACATCTAAATTTTGAAGGATGAAATTTCTTTTGAGGGTGGGGGAGTTGTGAGATCCGTACGTGTAAATTTCGAAAATAAAATTTCTGTTAAGGGTGGTGGAGTTGTAAGACCCGCACTCCACTAACTTGGTCTAACCGTGTCATGCCAGGTCTTTTTAACATAGCTAGACCAAGTGGATTGATCGTGTGAAGATGGATCACAAACCAGGTATAAAAATCGACTCAACACCCAAAACTGTATGCATATGGTCGGATACCTGGGTAGGTATGGTCGACCATATGGTAAGAATGAAGATCTCATATCCAGGGTCCTACGGTCGATGGGTTCTGCTACTGTAGCCATCGACCGTGAGATCCTAGAACTGACTCCGTGTTTAGGAAACTTTCCTAATTTTAGAAGGACTCTTTCCTAATTAAAGTAGGACTTTATATGGAGGTTTTTCCTCTATATAAGGGACATTCCTTAGCCTCTCTCACTCTTTTAGAACCCATATTGAAACTCTAAACCTAAGAGAGAAAGAGAGAGAGAGGAAGAGAAGGAGAAGGAGATTTAGAGAAGAAGGCTGAGATGAAGATTTTGTTAAGAAGAGTTCTATTTCTCTACAACAAGCTTAAGCTATGGACTTGACTCTGTAGGACAGATCAGATAGGATAGGTTCCTTTCCGTAAAATAGATGTGTTGATTCTAATGTAATGATTTCAGTTATGGAATTTCTAAGAAAAACCATGAGAAAATAGGTTGAGGATAATTGATAAAGATAAACTATGATCAATGGCCATAGAATGATTTTAGGATGAATCCTATTGATAATCCATGGGAGAAACTCATATGAGAAGTAAAAATTAACTTGACTACGTATGGTCACAGCTATGGTCGACCATAGGATGAGAAAAGAGTCAACCATAGCCATTTGGGAAGAATTCATGAAAAATAAGGTCGGAGGTACGGTCGCATGTAATACGACCATAGGGTATTGATCGTATGTCCTACGGTGGCATATATTGCAACCATTGGATAGCCAATAGCATCGACCGTAGGAAAACAACAAACATATTTTAAGACCAAACAAAGTTTTTGACTATTGTAACTGGGTAAACTTGAACCCTAACTTACATACATTAATTGTTTAGGTTCCTAATAGATTCAAAGTGACTTTCAAAGCTTGGGAGAGGAACAAGGAGAGGAACAAACATCAATCAAAGGTGAGGGGAAAAGACCTAAACTAATTGGATAATAATAAATTATTTCTTTTGTTGAGTCGAATGCCATGATTGATTATATGCTTCTATGCTTATAATGTGCATCTCACATGTCATCCAATATTTCTGTTACTATTGCTCATGCATATTTAATTCTGTTTATTTTTAACATGATTGTGATGATGACGCTAGGAATAAGCATGTAATTGTATGTATGTGGTTGATGTGTTGGATGCCAGTGGAGCGTCAGGGGGAGGACATGGCATGGTGGTCTCTGACCTCATCACCAGACTCTAGCTCTATCGCTACTCAAGTCTTACCCACTGACATCATCGTATCGCCATTATCATAGCAGAACTATTACGTCGTAGAGCATCAGGGGAGGTGGTCTCGGACCGTGTGGTCTCTGACTTTATCGGGGGTCCTTAGCTCTATCTCTATGGATGTATTGAAGGATATTGGGGTGAGGCCTTGGATACATTATTTGGCATTAAGATTGGTTAGTTGCGAGCCCAGTTTGCATGCCCTCTCCAGTAGGGGCTTACATGTTAGTATGAGTAGGGCATCAAGGAAAGTGTTGGTGGTGTTTGATCCAGACACTTTTGCTCTATCCCTATTCCATGGTGGGTGCATGTGGGACGGCAATGGTATTTGATCCATTGGGTGGATTTACACACTTATGTATAGAGGTGCGGGGGCCACCAAACCTTTCTATAGCACATTGCAAACTTATAAATCAGACCAAAGATATGAATTGAATGCATGCATATGTTTGTTGGATTGTTTTGTTCACTCACTTAACTCAAGTTGGAGAGTTGACCCTCGCACGTGAAATTATTTTTTAGTTTCTGATGTTGCAGGTGTTACGGTTGAAGATTATATGAATATGCCAACTGTGAGGACAAAGATGGATGGATTTTGGGGAGTCGCCACCTAGATTAAGGTCTAGGACCTTAGAAATGTGTAATCTCACCCCAAGGTAAGACTTCAATTGACTCGTGACCCTTAGATTAGCTTTTTGGTCCATCAAAGATTGGGTAAGCGTCAGGTTACGGTTATGGGAAGGGGTTAAGCACCCAAACCGTTCGATCGAGATTGGTCTTCTATACCTTTCCTATGCTAGACTCTATCTATTAAACCGAACCAAACCAATTGGTTTGATATCCTTTAACCGAATCTGTATCCTCCTAGATTGCCTATGTATCTCAGACTTCTTCCTGAAATCAGATTCACCATCGTAGTTCAGGTGTGATTAAAGTTTATGACTGTGATTTATGCTTGTGCATGATTAAGTTCATTGTTCAAGTCAAAGTTTATGCTTGAAAGGATGAGAAACCCTATGGGTTAGGATCTAGATAGTCCATGTGGACTGATAGATAGTCCTAGTAGATCTAAGAATGGATAACCCATGCGGGTTGAACTAGGAATTCCTAGTAGGTGAGTGGATAGTCCAAGTAGACCATGAATCCGAATTTAGATTAATTGAAATCTGGATAACCCTTTCTAGGTCTGAATGTGGATAACCCTATCTGAGTCGAAATATGGATAATCCTTTCTGGGTTAAAATGTGGATAACCCTTTCTGGGTTGGAATGTGGATAACCCATTCTGGGTTGGAATGTGGATAACCCTTTCTAGGTTGAAATGTGGATAACCCTTTCTGGTCGAAATGTGGATAACCCTTTCTGGGTTGAAATGTGGATAACCCATTTTGGATTAGAATGTGGATAACCCATTTTGGGTTGGAATATGGATAACCCTTTCTGGGTTGAAATGTGGATAACCCTTTCTAGGTTGGAATGTGGATAACCCTTTCTGGGTCGAAATGTAGATATTCCATTCTAGGTTGGAATGTGGATAACCCTTTCTGGGTCAGAATGTGGATAACCCTTTCTGGGTCAAAATGTGGATAACCCTTTCTAGGTCGAAATGTGGATGGATATCCTAGTGGATCTATGGATAGTTCGAGTGGACTAAGGTGTGGATCCGAATTTGGAATTCTCCCAAATGGCCTACGTATCCTAGGATTTACCCTAGGAATCAGAATCCTCATAGTTCGGAAAGTGGGATAACCTGTTTTAGGTTAAGGATTTAGAACCTATTATAGGTTGAGGACTTAGAACCTGTTCTAGGTCTAAGGAGCAACTTGTTCTAGGTTGAAGTATGCTGAGGGGTAGGGACCGTACTAAACTATCCTTTCACCCTAAGCTCTAATTTTGGAAGGTTTTGCAATGCATTTTCTCTCTTTATTAAGACTTTTATTATTTTTCATTATACCCTTCCCAAGAATGTGGGTGCCTAAATGCCTGTCCCCAAGCCTAGATTGTCTTAGAAATGTGCATATATGACAGTTCAACTAGGGTGTTGTAGAAATGAAGTTATTGCCAAAAATACAATATTTTATTTAAGCATGGTAATACATGCAAAATATAATAATATAAACATCACAGATGCACAAATATTGACTTAGATCATATCATGCTCAAATTAAGAACCAACGGTTCAAATTGCATGATAAATGGCAAATTTCACATAAAACTTAAGATTAAGGGCTCAACATCAAATGGTCAGATTTTTCACATAAAAAATCAAACATAACAGAACAGATTTCATCTCATTAAAATTGGGCATCACAGATCAGATTTTCTCTCATTAAAATTGGACATTAAAGATCAGATTTCCTCTCATTAAATTTGAACATCACAGATCATATTTTCTCTCATTAAAATTGAACAACACGATGGGATCTATTTCATCTCATTAAAATTAGACATCACAATGGGATCCATCTCATTTAAATTGGACATTATAGATCAGATTTTCTATCAATTGAACATCACAGATCAGATTTTCTCTCATTAAAATTGAACATCGCAGATCAGATTTCCTCTGATTAAAATTGAACATCATAGATCAAATTTTCTCTCATTAAAATTGAACATCACAATGGGATTTCATTTCATAAAAATTTCCAAGCATAGTAAAACAATCACATAAAATTTCTAAGCATAGTAGATCAATCATATAAAAAATTTGAATTCACATGGGAGATTAATCACTCTTAAAATTTAACATCACATGGGATCAATGGATCTTAAGGGATGGATGGTGTAGGTGTCGGTTAATGGGTTAATGGAAAATAGGTGGGTGATGTGTATGGAATGTGGTGGAGGTGCAAAGTAGCATGGAGGTGGAAGGGTTGGCTAATGGCTACACATGTGAGTGATGATCAGATTATGTGTCATGTAGGTTTATGAGTGGAGTACTTGGCTAATAGCAATAGGAGAGGAAGAATAAAAAAATAAAGCAAGGAGAAAAGGGTGGTGGTTGCTTACCTCAATCTTCTTCTCCTTCTTCTTCTTCTAACTTCTTCTCATCGATCTTCTTCCTTTCTCCCTTTTTTTTTAGATCATTTCTCTCTTTCCGCTTAGTTTTCTCTCCTTTTATGAATTTGGGGAGAGCAGCCTTTACATTCCCTTCTTCCCCCCTCTTTTTTTTTTTATTTTTTTATTTTTTTTATTTTATCCAATTCCCTCCATTCTCCCTTCCTTTCTCAATCGGCTTCCTCCCCTCTTCATTCTGATTTTTTCTTTTTCCAAACTTTATGTTCTTTTCTATTCTTAATTCTGATTTTTTTTTCCTTTTTAATTCCTTTTCTTTGACTGAGCTCTCAATTCCCTCCCCCACTTTCATTCTTTCCTTTTGTTTTGAGGTCTTTCTTTCTCTTTCTTTCCAATCTAGGGAAACCTCATGGATTTTCTCTTCCTCATCTTTCCTTTCTAGAGAAACCTCCCGGATTCTCTCTATGACACCTCACAGCTAGCTTCTTTTAGAAAGAAATCCCTTCCCCACTTTCATTCTTTCTTTCTCCTTGATTCTTATTTTTTTTATCTTTCTATTCCCATCAGCCAATCTCCTCTTTACTCTTTCATTTTTATTTCTTCTTTTCCAAAATCTCCTCCCACCAATGGATTTCTTTCTTTTCAACTTTATGTTCTTTCCTATTCTCTGCCCAACTAGCCGACATACCCATTTATAAATATATATATATATATATATATATATATATATATATATATATATATATATATATATATATATATATATATATATATATATATAGATATAGCACATGCACATGGGCTGAACCAGTTTGGTCCAGGTTGATCCGGGCTAGACTAGGGTGGTTCGGATTGGACCAAAACTTGGGTTGACTGTTCTGATCTGGCAAGGATCGACTGGGTTGGGTTGAGATTAGATTTAATTGACCTAGGATGACTGGGTTTGGAAAAAATGGGGTGCTTACACCAACGTGTGGACGTGCAGCGGCTATGGATATGCAAGCTGTGGAGGACGAATGTGGCTCGTCAAGCTAGTGTTTCAACTATGTTTACGCTTAGTTGTTAACATTCGTATTGTGAACTTGTAATCAGTATTAATTATGTTTTGGTTACTTGAAGATAACTTGTTAAATATTTAATTACTACTATAGACTCTCAGTTCATTATTAATAAGACTTTTCATTTTATTTATTTACTCTAATTATTATTGTGGAATGTGTTTTGGTTTAACATGGTTGGCATAGCCTAGACGAGATCCTGGTTTGAACCGTTGGTTCTTTTGATGGTTCATCACACCATTGGTTAATCCAGAATTGGGGTGTGACAATGCTGGTCATGCTATGGTCGATCGTAGGTGCGACCTTAAGACTTCTGGTCACCAACTACATTTTATTTGAGTTCTTCTTGGGTCAACTCCTCGGCTTTTCTCTTGGGTTCATACTAAGGATATCTTATGGTCTTCATTTGTTGTTTCTCATCAACCAATATCACCAAACTCACCCCTCATGATTACCCTTGTGATTTACTCTAGGAATCACATAGATCATACTAGTTTGACATCTCCAATCCCCCATAGAAGCCTTATTCCATAGAATTTACATCTTCAGGGATTAGGTTCATACTTTTGCCTATGGTAGAGAGCTAAAATCTTCTCAGCAAAACCTTCTCCTTAATCTTCTCTTTTTCTCCTTCCTTTCCTTCTCTTCCTTTAGGGTTTACTAATGTTCTAAAAGAGTGGAAAAAGGTTGAGGGACGTCCTTTATATAGAGAATAATTCTCCATATAGAGTTCTTCAATATTAGGAAAGAAATCCCCCTTAAATTAGGAAAGTTTCCAACTCGGAGTCTGGTTTGGGGTCTCACGGTCGTTGGCTTACAGTCGTAGAATCCATTGACTGTAGGGTCGAAAACATCGACTGTAGGGTCATTGATCAATGACCATTGTTTCTTTCCAAATGGTCGACCGTACCTACCTAGGTATGCAACCCTACATATACTTTTGAGCATTTTAACTCGATTCATACCTGGTTTTGTGATCCATCTTCATGCGGTCGGTTTACTTAGTCCAGCAATGATGGGAAGACCTGGCACGACACGGTTAGACCAAGTTAGTAGAGTGCGGTTCTTACAACTCCCCCCCCCCCTTATATAATTTTCGTCCTTGAAATTTGCACATACCTTCCGAGTCGAATAGGTGAGGATATTGCTTCCGCATAGCATTTTCTTCTTCCCATGTAATTTCTTTCACATTTTGGCTTCTCTAAATAACTTTAATATAGTAAATATCACGGTTATGAAGACGTTGAACCTTCTGGCTAGTGATTTAAAAAGGTACTACTTCAAACGTCAAGTCTTCAGTTAAATCCGGTAGATCCATTGTTAACATGTGTATTGGATCTCTGACATACTTCTTCAGTTGTGAGACATGGAATACATCATGTACACTAGACATTGATGGTGGTAGTGTTAACTAATATGATACCTTTACACGTCTAGCTAGAACTTCATAAGGTCTAATATATCTAGGACATAGTTTTCTTTTTTTCCAATCCTTTTTAAACTGCGCATAGGAGATATTTTCAGAAATACTTTATCACCTATGGTAAATTCAAGATCTCTTCGTCGATTGTCTGTATATTGCTTCTGACGATTCTGAGTTGTTCTGACTCTTTCCTTGATGATGTCGATCACTCGACATGTCTTTTCAATAAACTCTGGTCCAACAACACTACGCTCTCCAACTTTATTCCAAAACAATGGAGTTCAACACTTTCTACCATATAGTGCTTCAAAGGGTGACATCTGTATTGTAGTGTAAGCACCCCATTTTTGCCACCCTCGGCATAAGTGAACCAATATGGCAGGTTTCTGACCTTTAACCCGAAGATTTGTAATTCTCCACTGATCCCCACAGTAGGGTCATGGGCTATTATCTGCATAGATGCATAGGTCATAGAATTATCTTCGAAACGAGACCAGAATTGCTCAATTCCGGTATCAAATGAGGAAGATACGACCATTTTAGTCGGATGATACATATAAGGGAGGTTTCTGAAATTATCATAAATAATCCCAGGGGCTTTCATGCAAATTATCGTAAGTTGGATTGTTTGAATTTCAAATCATCATATCTTGATCATCCGACATCGGATTCAGATGGTTCCAAGACCATTATTCTTCATTCATTATGTTCTACAAAGTGGACGTAAAAAATCCCGGGTAGAAGTCACCAGTGGGTCCCATGCAAACTTGCATGCAAAATGATCGTCAAAACTTCAAAGCTTCATATCATTCCCGTTCTACATCGGATTCAGGTGATTTCAGTCTCATTATGTTCCATTTTTAGTGCTCTACAAAGTGGACGTAAAATATTTTCGGTAAAAGCCTCTGAAGGATCTCATGCAGAATGGTCAGCCAAATTATCGATAATTGGTCCGCTTAAACTTCAAAAATTCATAAGTTGACCATTTTACTTCCAAATGAGGTGATTCAAGTTCCTATATTCCTCATTTTTAATGTTCTACAAAATGAACGCAAAAATTTGGAATAGAGGCCATCGAAAAAATTCCATGCGGGATAACAACGGGGAATGACCCATGAAATGACAAGGAGAAGAAACCCGATTAATTCCAATCAGTCCAAGTCAACTCGGTTCAAACTAGTTTTGGTCCAACCTAGCTCAACCCATATCGCTTGTCAACCTAAGTCGGCTCCAACCCATTTCGAATCGGTTCATCTATGTGCACGATATTTATATTATATATATATATATATATATATATATATATATATATATATATATATATATATATATATATATATATATATATATATATATATATATATATATGTATATGTATGTATATGTATGTATGTTATTAAATATATGTGTATATATGTATATAATATATATTATTGTATGTAAATGATAATCCAAAAAGATTTTGAGAAGAAAAAGGAGGTTTTTTTTCCAAAAAA